>OZ030005.1:164092158-164802158 GCA_964023405.1 Apodemus agrarius | reverse complement strand
TTCTTGGGTCTCTAAGAATTTGTTTTTGTTCCCTTTTCATGCAACCTCATATCCAGCAGGGAAAAATTATATATATATATATATATGCTCAGGTTTAAAATTCAGCATGGATAAATCCCTCTGTGGACAATGGAGAGATTGTGGGAATATCTCTTATGTCTATTACACATTTTATTTCACTCCTTCTGTAGCAGTAGGCATATCCGAAGACACATGCACAAACCATTGCAAGGCGCCATGCAATCATCTCTGCTAACATTGTCATGCCATCCACAGATGCCTTCCTCAGCCAGGGTGTGACTAAACTCAGTAGAGGGCTGTGGTGGGGCAGCTTAGGAGAAGAGGAAGCAATTCCTCCAGGTAAGCAATTAGAACAATAAGAGCCAATCAGAATGCTATTGTTTAAATGGAAACTCACCCAAAAGTCTACATGTTTCAAATTTTATCTATATACTGTTAAAGTGATCTGGGTAGGAGGTTCTTAGGTGAGAAAAGGTTACACTATTGGTGTTCTGGGATTCAGAAAATGTTTATTTCCATGCATCTGAATTTTAAGCATTATTAAAACAATAAATTTTGAATTATTATAAAAATGTATAAAAATAACAAGAGCCATGTGTCTACCCTTCAGAACTTCCCACGGTTATCAGAGACTCACAATTGCCCAAGGGGCAAAGAACAGTAGACTGCAGGAGGTTCAGTCCCAATTGGGACATCCATTTCTTCCCCTCTCCTCCCAAGGCTTGGGGATCATTGAGGAAAAGAGGGTGGGATGGTTGTGTGAGAGCCAGAGTCAGTGGATGACTTTAAGGAAAAAGTGATTTCTGGACACAGCAGGGTGGTTAGTTATAAACTCACAGAAGTTGTGAGAGCAAACACACGTGAGACCTGTACAAACACTAGCCAGAAAGACAACTTCCAGTGTCCATAGGGGAGGTGGGCATGAAGCCTCACCCTAGCTGAGAAGCTACTGGTACTAGATACTACGTGAAGAAGACTCGGTTTCAGTTATCAGTGTGGGTGACCATGCTCCAGGGGAAGGCCATATACCTAAGATACTATAGGCAACAGAAACTGGACTCGATGACTTTAAGGGACAAAAATGAGGGTGCAAAGTTGGGCAGGTGGATCTGGGAGAAGTGAAGGCATGGAGATGAATATGAGCCAAATACTACTGTCAAAGGACTGAGAAAAAAATAAAAATCTAATTTAGAACTATAGCTGAAGCTATGATGGATTTCAAGCCATGAAGGGATACAACTACCACCCCTTTCTTCAAGCACACACCTTCTACTAGATCTTTACATTTCTTCCCATTAAGGATGAATATATATTATCCTATACTTTGAATCTGGGATGGCCTTGTGGACTGCTCTATCCAGCAGAATGTGACTTTATGACTTGATCTGGCAAACCAGTGTCAAGTGTTCCCTTTAAAAGAATTCTTGTCAAAGGTGATGTTAGACCAACAAAGATAGAAAAATCCATTCAATAATTCAAGAAATGATGCTGGTACAAATAACCATCTCCTGTTAAAGAAATTAAATTATATAACCCTTATCTTGTATATCAAAACAGGTACCACATGAATTAAAGTTTAAAATGTAACAATTAGTGGTTTATGACATACAATTCTGTATGTGACCATTTTCCTGCCCAATTATATCTATATGTGACTTAACCTCCAAATGCTGTGGGGGGAAATAGAGGCTTTGGGATATTTTATCTATAGCTACAAGTTCCTAATCCTTAGGCTGACAAAATTTAGACTGCTAAACATAATGGAATCAATACAAAGAGAGTCCAGTCGCACTTCATGAATTAGCAATAGCTAGCAAACCTTGCTTCTGTGCCTGTCTAGTCTACATTCCGGGCTCTTGCCCATTCAGCTCCCTATTTATTCTTGCCTTGGAGGTGGAGTGGGGTGGGTGAAGGAACACCCTCACAGAAGCAGGGGAAGGAGGATGGGCTAGGGGGTTTCCAGGAGGGGGAGAAACTGGGAAAGGGGATAGCATTTGAAGTGTAAATAAAGAAAATATCCAAGAAAAAACACAAAAGAAGAATTCTATATTCTGTTTAATATAACTCTTGTTACTGCCATAAACAAGATTCTCTGTAACAGGTGTTATTAGAATACTCGTCTATCTTCCCTTTTCATTCAGCAAATAATTATTAAGCACTTTTTAAATAGTGGGCAATTTGTCAGGACAAAATAAAGAAATGCCCAGGAGTGGTATGCCAGGGTCCTCTGGGAGTGGCATGCCCAATTTTCTGAGGAACCGCCACACTGATTTCCAGAGTGGTTTTACCATTTTGCAATCCCACCAACAGTGGAGGAGTGTTCCTCTTTCTCCACATCCTCGCCAGCACTTGTTGTCTCTCGAGTTTTTAATCTTAGCCATTCTGACTGGAGTGAGGTGGAATCTCAGGGTTGTTTTGATTTGCATTTCCCTGATGACTAATGATGTTGAACATCTCTTAAGGTGTTTCTCGGCCATCCGAATTTCTTCTGGTGAAAATTCTTTGTTTAGCTCTGTACCCCATTTTTTGATAGGGTTATTTGGTTCTTTGCGGTCTAACTTCTTGAGTTCTTTGTATATATTGGATATTAGCCCTCTGTCGGATGTGGGGTTGGTGAAGATCATTTCCCACCTTGTTGGTTGCTGTTTTGTCCTTCTGACAGTGTCCTTTGCCTTACAGAAACTTTGTAATTTTATGAGGTCCCATTTGTCAATTCTTGATCTTAGAGCATAAGCTATTGGTGTTCTGTTCAGGAACTTTACCCCTGTGCCCATGTCCTCCAGGGTCTTCCCAAGTTTCTTTTCTAGTAGTTTCAGTGTGTCTGGTTTTATGTGGAGGTCCTTGATCCACTTGGAGTTGATCTTAGTACAAGGAGATAAGAGTGGGTCAATTCGCATTCTTCTGCATGTTGACCTCCAGTTGAACCAGCACCATTTGTTGAAAAGGCTATCTTTTTTCCACCGGATGGTTGTGGCTCCTTTATCGAAGATCAAGTGACCATAAGTCTGTGGGTTCATTTCTGGGTCTTCAATCCTATTCCATTGATCTACCTGCCTGTTGCTGTACCAATACCATGCAGTTTTTAACACAATTGCTCTGTAGTACTGCTTGAGGTCAGGGATATTGATTCCCCCAGAAGTCCTATTATTGTTGAGAATAGTTTTAGCTATCCTGGGTTTTTTGTTGCTCCAGATGAATTTGAGAATTGCTCTTTCTAGATCTATGAAGAATTGATTTGGGATTTTGATGGGGATTGCATTGAATCTGTAGATTGCTTTTGGCAAGATGGCCATTTTTACTATATTGATCCTGCCTCTGCATACAAGAAAGACACATGCTCCACTATGTTTATAGCAGCCTTGTTTATAATAGCCAGAAATTGGAAGGAGCCCAGATATCCATCAAAAGAGGAATGGATACAGAAAATGTGGTATATTTATACAATGGAGTACTACTCAGCAATTAAAAATAATGAATTCATGCAATTTGTAGGTAAATGGTTAGATCTGGAAACTATCATCCTAAGTGAGCTAACCCAATCACAAAAGAATACACACGAAATGCAATCACTGATAAGTTTATATTAATGAGCCCAGAAGCCCTAAATACTCAAGGCACAATTAGCAAGTCAAATGACTCTCAAGAAGAAAAAAAGGAGAGGACCCTGGGCCTGTAAAGATTGGATCCAGTATTGTAGACCCAGAACAGAGAAATCATGGGGTGGGGGGTGGAAAGAGTGGGGAATAGCATGGGGTGGGGAGAGGAATTATGGGACATATGGTGGGGGTAACCGGGAAAGGGGAAAGCCTTTGGAATGTAAACAAAGAATATAGAAAAAAATTAAAAAAAAATAAAGAAATGACTAAAAATCTAGTAGTTACTTTCCAACTTCTAGGTGGCTATATTCCTTGCAACTCCCATCATTTTTATTTCGGAGCAACATTGATTTCTAGAAAATATTAAACCAAAACCAAAAAACAAAAACTAAATACTTCACTATGGACCAATGTGGCGCAATTCCTGTAAAGCCTCACTACCTTTCCTTCACAGAGGTTGACATTATTAATATGTATTCTCATATATTTTAAGTTCTTGCTATAAGAATTGAATACATTCTTGTTTGTGAATGTCAGGCCTATATAAATAAAACTACTATACTCCTATTTTCTAAGAGCAATCCTCCTTAGAATTAAGAGATTATTTCGTTCTCTGATGCCTCACTTAAAAAGAAAAGAAATAGGAATTGCTTCTGGTCCCTAATTTCTTAATTCTCTCTAACATCTCTTCCCTCATGTGGAAGAAAATAAAAAAGAAGGCAATGGAGTTTGTCTTTATTCTTCTGTCATTCCTTTGGCAATATAAAGAAACCAATCCAAAGCCACATGCATGACCTACATTTATTCTTAAGTATCAGACAGAAGGGATGAAGTAGGTTGGGTGGAAGGTCTTTACTTGACTCTAGCAAAAGTAGAGCTAGTTTTTGGAGCTGTTGACTAAAGGGAAGTTTTGTTCTTATGACAGTGCCTACCCTATGATCATTACAGATGTGGTCAGGAAAGAGTAAAGAATAGAGTGGCCATATGCCAGAGAAATGGAAGTGGAAGGACATGAAAAGACCTAAGAAGAACATGTAGAGAAATAAGCCTAAACATGTTTAGTAGGAAACGATCAGCTGGATTTAAGTTCTTCACACAGAGACTGTGTATCTCCATCTTGTAAATGTTTGTATACAAGCCTCTGTTAAAGTCAACAAATTCATGGAGAGCAAGTTTCATAGCATATCCTTCCTAAAATTCTTTGAAGAATCAGTCGTAGTTCATGGTTAAGAGGTTCAGAGTGTATAGGGAAATGGGTAGATGTCCACTTCAGTTCTACCTGCTGAGACACCTCATCAGAGTCTGCACTGGTGTACTGGCTAGTTTTGTGTGTCAACTTGATACAGGCTAGAGTTATCATAGGAAAAGGAGCTTCAGTTGGGGAAGTGCCTCCATGAGATCCAGCTGTGGGGCATTTTCTCAATAAGTGATCCAGTGGAGAAGGGCCCCTTGTGGGTGGTGCCATCTCTGGGCTGGTATTCTTGGGTTCTATAAGAAGGCAAGCTGAGCAAGCCAGGGGAAGCAAGCCAGTAAGGAACATCCCTCCATAGCCTCTGCATCAGCTCCTGCTTCCTGACCTGCTTGAGTTCCAGTCCTGACTTCCTTTGGTGATGAACAGCTGTGTGGAAGTGTAAGCTCAATAAACCCTTTTCTCCCCAACTTGCTTCTTGGTCATGAAGTTTGTGCAGGAATAGAAACCCTGACTAAGACAACTGGGAAACCACGAGGGGTCTGAAGCAGCAAGGATGACCAGTTCGCCTGGGATGGGTGGAGTAGGTTTTCATGGTACCGTAGCAACTTTAGTAACAGATCTCATAGTCATACTCAAGATGTGTGTAGGTAACACAAATATGCAGTCACTGAGGAGCTGTGTGGCTGTGGGATCTGCTTTCTAGATTTCTGTCTTAATGAAGGATTCACTGACCCAGCTACCGGGAACATTCTCTGATCCTTCAGGAATCACACATGCTATAGAGACATCCCTTATTTAAATTTTCACTTCACCCAGGGGTAGCCCATATTTAGTGGCTTTGGGGGAGTATAATGGCTGGGTATCTCAGCCAATCAGAAGGCCCAGAGAGCTAGATCTCATGTCTGTGGTGGTCCATTGAGAATCTGTATTGCTATCTAACTGCCATCCTTTTATTCCTGCTTTATCTTGAGAAACACCCATCACCACCACCACCACCACCAACACACACACACACACACACACACACACACACACACACACTTCATTTGAGAGTCTGCTTTCTAGAAATCTCACCAATAGCTCAAGGGAATTTTGACCAGCACAAATTTTTAGCAACAGTATAAATCAAGATTGGTTAATCAAGTAATTGAGAGCAATTGTTCCACTAATAAGCCCTCCTGATTCACTTTCCTATTTAAGTAGTATCCCTCTCACTGGGAAGAAAATGCATGGGTCCCTGACGTATAGACCCTATAACTAGCAGCATGAATGGCAAAGGTCTACCAGTTCTACAAGCAAAGTGATGGCCGTTTAATGGATAAATGTGAGCCAAGGAAAAGGGAATTCATAATCATTCTGAAGTCTGTTGGATACAGAAAAAAATAGAGTCTTGTATCCTAATGTAAAACATCACCATGATGCTCTGCTTGGCTGGTCACATAGAAACCAGTTTAGATGCACAATGTTGGCCAAATTCCATGAGTACACTGGCTATGGAACTATCTGGAGGTCACTTCTTTGGTCTGTGTTTATATATCCTAGGGTCAAAAGCCAGCTTCCACCTCACACCAGTCAGAATGGCTAAGATTAAAAACTCAAGAGACAACAAGTGCTGGCGAGGATGTGGAGAAAGAGGAACACTCCTCCACTGTTGGTGGGATTGCAAAATGGTAAAAACCGCTCTGGAAATCAGTTTGGCGGTTCCTCAGAAAATTGGGCATGTCACTTCCAGAGGACCCTGGCATACCACTCCTGGGCATATACCCAGAGGAATCCCCTGCATGCAATAAGGACACATGCTCCACTATGTTTATAGCAACCTTGTTTATAATAGCCAGAAATTGGAAGGAGCCCAAATATCCCTCAAAGGAGGAATGGATACAGAAAATGTGGTATATTTATACAATGGAATACTACTCAGCAATTAAAAATAATGAATTCATGCAATTTGTAGGTAAATGGTTAGACCTGGAAAATATCATCCTGAGTGAATTAACCCAATCACAAAAGAATGCACATGAAATGCAATCACTGATAAGTGGATATTAATGAGCCCAGAAGCCCTAAATACTCAAGACACAAATAGCAAGTCAAATGATTCCCAAGAAGAAGAAAGGAGAGGACCCTGGGCCTGTAAAGATTGCATCCAGTTTAGTAAAGAAACCGAGGGGGGAGGGGGAATGATTGGGGAATAGTTGGGGGGGAGAGGAACTATGGGAACTATGGTGGGTGGGAACTGGGAAAGGGGAAAGCCTTTGGAATGTAAACATAGAATATAGAAAATAAAAATTAAAAAAAAAGAAACTCAGGAAACTGCGAGAACCCATGCAAAAAAAAAAAGCCAGCTTCATGTTAAGGGCTTGCCTTATGGAGTACAAGCTATCAGGGTGGAAAAGGCCAAAGAGAAGCCTCTTAAACAGCTGGGAAAAAACAGAAAGAGCCAAGACCGTAGAAATCCTAATTGTAGAACAATATTCCAAGATGTCAAAAACTCCCTATCTAGTTCTGTTTTTTTTTCCTCTGCAAACCCCAGATAAATGGCTGAGCACATTCATAAAGCTAAAGAGCTTCCAGCAATGACTCATCCAGTCTCCCATACATTGACCCAACACTTAAAAACAACTGGTTACTTTAACAGAGCTACTTTTTATTAGAGTAAAATATTCTAGTCAGCCTATGGGCCTCTTTCTTTTAATAGCTATTCTCAAGGTAATCAATGACTTTTAACAGCCAGGTTCTGTTATCAATGTAGAAGAGTAGGTTTATTGATCTGACACATACTTTTCTTCACTGGGCACCAATTATTGCAATCTAAATAGTGCCACATTAGGCTGGAAACACTGTGTAATCTTGCTAGTCACTTAATGCATTCTGCTGATTGGCTTCAAGAAGCTTTATAATCACACTGTTGATTTGTGAGTTAACAATAGTCTAGATTCCACCGAGAGCTGGAGGCTTCTTAGAAAAGGTTAATAGAAAAAGACATTCAAGCTATCTCATTTTTGCGAGGGTAGATGAATAGAAATTCTACAAGGGTATGTAAATCTTGGATGCATTTATTATTCTATTGAAAACTAGTGTGTTTCTTAAACAGAGAAACCACTGAAACAGGTCCCGGAAACTCCATCTAAAATGCAGACTATTTGATTTCATAAACATTCCTAAATTTGGAAGTCATTAAAACTATTAAAAAGAGATGCTGCCACTTCTGATTAAAAATGGGGGGAAAAATCAAGACTCAGAATGTCATTAATATTATTAACCTGAGAACTAACCTATCTGCTTAATTAAAGACAACAATATATTTTAAAATTCACTGAAAGCTCCAGGCAGCTGGAGCAGCCTCAGGCTGGACAGAGGTTGTATGAGGTCTATTGTAATGACATGTTCTTATGTCCCGAATTTAACCTCTGGAGACACTCAGCGCTCCATTACTGTTGTTTGTATGTCAGAATTCAGTGTGATTGCTACGATGAAGACGTGCACTCTTTTCTAACCTGTACCATGCTCCTTACTGTCATGATACTCACTGACAATCACTAATTCAGCAAACAATTACTGTACTTTTATAACCTACTAGAATAAAAACTAGGCTCAAGAAACACAATTAACAGCACACTGGTGGAAATGAAAGTATTTCCCTCTTCCTTAATTAAGTTCTATCATTCTAAGCTTTTTTTCCAAATCAAAGTAACTTCACTACAGGCAGAGACATGGTAATGGGTGTTAAATTCACCTTGATTATTAATAACAAAGATGTTTGGTGCCAAATTCTAATCTTGACTGATATTGAAAGTCTACTGGGTTTCTTTTACTTTGTCCAAAACATTTTTAATGTGTGTATGTGGTACATGTATGTGCACATGTATGTTTGAGTGTACATATACGTGGGTCAGGTCTCTTCCTCAGTCACATTCTATTTGATTTTTTTCTATTTTTATTTTTCTATTAATTTATTTTCTATTTTCTTTGATAGCTTCATAATGCATATGATTAATTTTAGTCCTCCCCCCATCCCCTCTGGCATCTCCAGCCATTTACTACTCAAATCCAACCCCTTTCCAACAAGCTCCCCCCTCAGACTTGAATCTCTTGTCTTTCTGTGTGATCTATTGAGTTCAGGTAGAGTTGCTTGTATGAGTATGGCTACCAGAAAGCTCCAAGGGTCTACTTGTCCCCACTCTCTAACCCTCCTGTTCCCAGTGCTGGGATTTACAGACTCATGTTTCTGAACCCAGCTCTTTATATAGGTGTTGGGGATTTGAACTCCGGTCCTCATGCTTGCATGATAAACATCACAGTCTCATCTCCCCAGTCTTCTTCCAAAATATGAAGTATTACCAATTCAATTTCAATGTAGAAACTAGGCAGCACTATAAAACTTAAGACAGAGGAAGAAAGACAGATTATGGTGACGCAGTATTTTAATAGGAGAAAAGTATGCACAGTTCTGTGTAGCTGGGGCTTTGGGTTCTTCACTAAAATGGTCAGGGGTATTCTCTCAGAATCAAAAGTAACATGGAATGAGATCTGCATAGGTTAATAAACATGGAGGTTCATAAGAATTCTAGAAATATCTGACTTATCTTAAAACTATGGAATTACTGTAAATTGATGAGGATGTATATATATGTTTATGTTTTATGTATAGTGTTCCAATCTAGCTCATAGTTTCTTCTCATTAAAAATATGGCAAAAGGGGCTAGAGAGATGGCTTAGCGGTTAAGAATACTGCCTGCTCTTACCGAGGTTCTGAGTTCAGTTCCCAGCAGCCACATGGTAGTTCACAACCATTTGTAATGGCATCTGTTGCCCTCTTCTGGTGTGTCTGAAAAGCATGACAGTGTACTCATATATGACAGTATACTCATATACATAAAATAATAAATAATTCTTTAAAAAAAAGAATATGATCAAACCATTTTTTTGCTTAAGCGTTTTATTCCATGTGCACTCTATTCTCACCAGGATTAAACTGCCACTGTATCAACCAATGAAATACAGCTCACATTTCATCTCTTAGCATGTCTACCTGTGTAGTTCCCCTCTTTGCCAAAATTCATATTTATTTCTATTTTTAGAAACCGTGTAATCTTTTGTCAGATGCTCAGTGTAAGGGTAAGGCTTGTCTGTGTTTACGGGTTGCTAAGGAGAGCCACACAGTGCTAGCTGTCTACTCTTCATGTTCTCTGGGGAGAAGCCCATGATTTGAGACTGAATACCTGATTCTGATTCCATGCTCTCCATTACATAGTAAGCGCTGTGTGAGTTAGGGCTCTGGAGTTGACCTGGAATTACTTTCATTAAAGTGGTGTATGCGTGTGTGTGTGTGTGTGTGTGTGTGTGTGTGTGTGTGTGTGTGATTAGCTTCCTGGACTATAAATGCATTAGAGAACATTGTTCAGAAGGCTGAGCAGAACCAACTCTTTTTGAAGGCATACAGTGGTCTCAGTAACACCCGAGGTAGTAACAAAGAGTAAAGGCCTGTGCATTTCCTTAACTTCATGACTCAGGGAACAGAAGAGACTCCTTACAACATACAGATATTTCTGTCAACATTGTGTGTGTGCAATGAGGATCAGAATCTGGTTAATAAATACAAAGAAAACATAGCCTGAGAATTTTAGCTTTACCAGCTCCCTGTAGATGAAACAGGGTTTATCCCACTGTTGCAATATAAATTTACCAAATCCAGCCTACGATCCTGCCTGCTCTTCATTTGACGTGACAATCATTCCAGAAGGATGTGTATGGTCTTGGAGGCACTCAGCACAGTCTTCTATCACACTCTTACCAGGACATCCACAGCTGTGACATCACCATGAATGGCAACTGTGGCCCTGTTCTGTGGTCTCACCTCCCCCCAGGTTGTTGCTTGTCTAGGTACTTCTCTCCCTGGGCTTTATCAACCCCAGAAAGCTGCTCCTAATCAAACACCGTAGTCCTCAGAGCCACTAGACTGAATGTCTGTAACCACAAGGCATGCAAAGTCATTGTGCTGTACATGTTCCTTGTGGAGTGAAGAGTCATGTCCTGATGAGATGTCTAGTCAGGAAAGAACTCCTTTTTGACAGACACATTAAAAACTCTAAAGAAGAAATAACGATTGTGGCTGGAGAGATGACTCATCTGGTACCAGCAGCTTTTGCTCTTCCAGAGGATCTGGATTCATTTCCCAGCACCTTCTCTGGGCGGCTTACAACCTACTGTAACTTCATCTCTAGGGGAACCCTAGGCCTCTTTTGGCCTCCAAGACAAGCAGACATGTAAGCATATATATAATGTATTATATTATCATTATATAATTATATTTTGTTATATAATAGATAATAAATGTGCAATATAATAAATGTTAATATATTAATTAGAAAAAATAAATAGTTACATTACTATTACACCTCTTACACATTACCCCTTGCCTGAAGGTAGAGCTCCACTCAACCATCCAAGGACAATAATGTGACTGCTTCTATAATATGACTGTTAGATGTCTTGGTGAGCCATAGAGTGAGGCAGTTAGGTCATAGGTACCAACAGCTCAATAATTGTTGCTTTCATCTGTGGTGTGGATTAGCAATACACATCTCTATGTCTATAAAAGTCTTTAGATTTACCTGATTTTTAAAACTAAATTCCACTGAATTCCTGCCATCACATACTTTCTAGAGATGATTCAGTTTTATTTTGTCCAGCAACAAACTTGGTTAGAGGAAGGACATATTTATTATTTTTGGTTTATGTTTCAATTTTATAAGGATTTTTGGGTTTTTTTTGAAAACTGTCATTTAACCTATTACAAAATATGCAAACAAAATTGAATAGTTTACAGTGGGTGAGGCATATATAACTGCCTTAATAACCATGAGAAGTATTACCTAAAAAAAAAACACTCTCAAAACAATCATAAGATGCACATGGTCATATTTAAATCAGACTATGTGCGACTTGGTAATAACATCTCTTGCTAATTGAACTTACATGTCTCACACAGACCTTTATATGTGCTGTTATTTTCATTCCTCACAAATCCTGGTTATTTTGGTTCATTCTGTAGATGAGAGCATCCGAATTGGCTTTCCTGGTGTCATTTCTACATAGGGAAAGATAAGCTGGGATTTGAGCTTCAGCAATTATTTCTAAATGCCATATGCTTCCTTCTCCACTTCAGTAAACTTTTTCTTCCTCAAAGTAATAACTCTTCTGTTGTGTTTGTTTGTTTGTTTGTTTGTGGATGGGGACAGGCTCTAGAGCTTCATATATTTTGTCAAAGTGTTTGGCAACCCAGCCACAGCACAGGTAACTCTAACCTTTTGATATTTATTAGCAAGAAGTTTAATGGTTGTTTGCTTTTGTAACTCTCCATGGGTGCTGGGGGGGGGGCACGGCATGAGGACATAGGCCTCACAGTTCAGTCTGGCAGAAACCCGTGTTATTTTTTTTTTTATTATTTAGGAAAATTAAAAGTAATTTTGAAAAGTATGTTATAAATCTGAGATCATAAAGATTGTGTGAGTTTTATATGAAGAAACTTTTATGTTCTATATGAAATTAGAAGAATAAGAATAGTCTCGGGCTGGGCACTGCCTGGTTAGTGCCAACCGAGGAAGCATGGGAGGGAGTCTGGTTGGCTGTAGATTGTTGGAGTTTTAAACTGGCTGTGAGCAAGTGTTAGGTTCAATAGAGTTGAGTTTTAGATCGCAGGTGGGTTGAACTTGAGATAATTGTTTGAATTTTAGATTGCGTTAATGGAGCTCTAGTTGAAGTATTAGGTTGACAGGGGTTCAGTTTCAGACTCAGCATCGTTGGGTGTTATTGGAATTCAGGTCGCTCAGCGGCGATTGTGGTCTTTGGTTTGGCCAGTATCAACCTAGATTTTGCACGCGCACAGACACAGTATCAACCCTGACTGTGCTCGCCTTCCTATTTATATAGACAAAGCACCTCTTTCTAAAATTGGTGTGTGCTATCACCTGGATGCTTGTGTGAATCCACCCAAAATGCAGGTGCTGCCATTCCAACCTGAACGGCACAGTGTGGTCGTGTACGACGGTAGGAGATGAAGGCAGGAGGTGAGGACTTTGGAGCATGGTGAGACTACACAATGCCCCTTGAGAGATGACCAACCTCCTTGTCCGTGTGATGTTACAGCAAGAAGACAGTTGTCCACAAGAGTTAGGGGCTCCCCAGACACCAATCTGTCAGCTCCTTATCCACAGACTCCTCAGTCCCCAAAACTGTGAGGATAAAATTTTATGGGCTGTGTATAAGTCAGAGAGTTTATTGTGTATTGTTATAGCAACCCAAATATACTAAGTTATATCTGTATATTTCACCTGAACCACCCACTCCATGAGTAAAACAAAAACAAAAACAAACAAAAACAAAAACAAAACCCATATCATCATTCTTGAGAGTCTGGCACCCAAGTGTGCCAACGTGAACTTGGCTTTGCATTGGAAATCAAAGCCTCCAGCAGGCGTGGGGAGGAATCTGCGGAGTTTTCAGCTGCTTGTGCCTCCGAGTGAGTCTGGAGAAACAGATCAGTTAAAAAAAATCACTAGCCTCTCAGCAAGCACTGCGGGGCGATCAATCCCGAAGGCCGCGCACCTCAGCGAGCAGACACTGTCTCCACATTTGTTTCTTCTTCTCCTCTGTCTCCACATGTTCCCGTCAACTCACTTGAACAGCTATTAGCCATAACTTCAGGAAGCAGTGGGAACTAATGACAAGTCTCATCCCCTCCCTTTAATAACGCGCTCCTAATTCTCATGTTTTCATTATCCCCTGGCACTAAACCATTTCCATTTGCACACCCAAGACATCCCCCATATCTTTAGTGTTAATGTCAGCTTGATCTGCACTGATCACTTTCATTAACAATATACATTTACAGGGTAATGCAATCCAAAAACAGATGCTTCCCAAATAAACCACTCATGGCATTGACAAAAAGACACACAAGCATGAAGGTCAAAGGCCCTTGAAGTATTGCATTTACCACGGGGGGGGGGGTGGGCGGGGGTGCGGGGGGTGAGGATAAATCTGTTATTCACTCAACAAACATACTGGCTGTGACTCCGGCTCGGGATAACTAATAGGATGCAAAGATGGTAAGAAAATAGGACATAGATTCTAAAGCAGGTGACTATCTGTTTTCCAGCTAGGGTATGAATTCCATATTTGAAAAAAACTGGGGATATGAGACCTTATATCCTGATTGCGTCTCGGAGCCTCTGGTCTGTATCATGGAAAGAGTTGGCATTGGTCAACTGGCTACAGACCAAAAATGAAAGGCAGACTTAGCAACAAAGAAGGCTAAGTATAAAGCTAAGCCTACAGTATGATCAGAGTGATCTCAGGAGGAGTTCTTAGGGGCTTGCTAAAGCTGCTGTAACAAAATCCATGATGCCCTTGGCTTCTGGGTTTTGTGAGCAATCCTTAGTATTTATGATTTTATAGAAACATTCTCCTGATTTCTGTTTTTCTGTCATGTTCTTCCTGTGAGCCTGCTTCTGTGTCCAGATTTTCCTTCAAATAAGGCACTAGTTGTACCAGATATCACAATGACCTCATCTTTATCTATATCTGCATATTCTGAGGTCTTTCATATGCAAATTCACATACATAAGTGCACACATGCACACATGTATACAAACACACACACATCCAAACAAGCAAATACACACATCCAAGCACACACATGCAAACAATAACACACATGCACACACGTGCACATGCATACACACACACACACACACACACACACACACACACACACACACCATGAGAGCTGAAGAGATCAGTGACTAGGAGGAGGGATGCGAAAGAGTACTAGGAGTAGATCAGGGGACAAATATGACCCAGGTGCAGTAATACACTTGAAAATGTCATAATGAAACCCACTTTTCTGTGCAGCTAAAAGCCAATGAAAAAATGTTTTTTTTTTAAAGACACATGCTAAGAAATTAGGAGTTGTGACTTAGAAATATGAATTTTTGAGAGCCAAAATCCAATTGATTGTAGAGCTGAGCAAAGAGACAGAAAGAAAGTTGATAAAAGGAAGAAATGCAGAATCAAAGAGACAGGCAAAGGCTGGGCAGAGTCCGCAGGCACTGGCGTGCTGAGCCTTGTGCCGAGCTGCTGGCGCGGGCAGTCCGTTCTCTGAGTGAGGCTGGGATATTCTGTGTGTGTTCCTAAGATGCCTGACAGGGACAATGCAGGGTTACACCTCCTGCCTGTTTTATCCAACCTCCCCTTTACATCCCAAACCCCACGACTTTCTCATATTCAACCACTCATAGGCCTTCAAATCTCAGGTGTGGCTCTAGAACCTAGGATCCCTCCTGGGTTAAAATGTAAAGAATGACATGGTAGTAGCCTGCCTTTAGAGCACCCAGGAGGCAGAGGCAGGCAGATCTCTGTGAGTTTGAGCAACCCTGATCTACAGAATGAGTTCCAGGTGAGCCAGGAAAACGTTCCATGTTCTTTTTGTTTTTAATTATTTTTTACTAGATATATTCTTTATTTATATTTCAAATGATTTACTCTTTCCTGATTGCCCCCCCCTGAAAAATCCATAAGCCATTTCCCTTCCCCCTGTTCTCCAATCAACCCCCTCCCATTTCCCTGTCCTGGTATTCCCCTACACTGCTGCATTGAGCCTTTCCAAGACCAAGGGCCTCTCCTTCCTTTGATATCCAACAAGGCCATCCTCTACTGCCTATGCATCTGGAGCCATGGGTAACGCCATGTGGACTATATGATGTTTTTGTCCCTGGGAGCTCTTGGAGTACTGGGCGGCTCCTCCTATGGCACTGCAACCCCCTTCAGCTCCTTGGGTCCTTTCTCCAGCTCTCTCATTGGAGACCCTGTGCTCAGCTCAATGGCTGGCTGAGAGTGTCCCCCTCTGTATTTGTCATGCACCAGCAGAGCCTCCTAGGTGACAGCTATATCCAGCTCTGGTCAGCCAGCACTTTTGGGCATCGATAATAGTGTCTGGGTTTTCCCCTTCAGTGTCAGAAGACCAGTACGAGATGGTTACCAGAGCGAAGGGTCTCCTTTTTGTGTTCTCCTTTTTTAACATTATCTGGGTTTCATGGGCTGAACAATTAATTCCCTTTCTGAGAATGTCTTACCATTTTAATCTTATTTGGGCAACATAGGTCTGGGTTTGTCTTGATACTTTCTGGTACTGGCACACCGCACCCCTCCAGCTTGCATCTCCAGCGGCTGTTCTACATATGCTTTGGCTTTGATCACGCCCTCCAAGAGAAGTCAGTGTTGCTGAGAGGGTGGTCTAAAATTGGCAGCATCAGCACCACCCAGGAACTCTTGAGATATATAAATTCCACCCACCCATGCCTATCACCCCCAGATCCTTAGAATTAGAACTGGTAGAGGTGGGGTTCATAAATTTGTCTTCACAGCCCAAGCAATGGTTCTGACTGCCATTTATCACTTGACCTGGTGCATGGGCGTCCAATATCCTATCCTCCTCTCATCACCACAGAAGAATCAGAGTGGCCTCTAAGTCAGGCCATTTCATTGCCTTGCTTAAAACTTACAACAGCTTCCTGCTGCATTTAGAAAGTAAACAAAAGTCTCTTCCTCACTTGGAAGATTTTCTTCTATTCCACCTTTCCCCCTTGCTCAACACGCTCCAGGGATGCTGGCGTTTTATTGACAGGAGATATTAAGGCAGCTTTGTTTGCCGTGTATCCATAGTACCTGACATAGAAAAGAGACATTCACTAGTCATGCATAAACCATTTCATTAGTAAAGACATTCATATTTGTCTTATCCAAGGTTTAAGATTTTTGCTGAATTTCAATTTGTTCTTTCTTAGGTTTGTCTATTTAAATTCTAAAGTGTTTTACAGTATCACTCTTTTTATTTTTCTTTACAACTTCTTCCTCTTCCCCTCTCCCACCTCCCTCTCTCTCTCTCTCTCTCTCTCTCTCTCTCTCTCTCTCTCTCCCTCCCTCCCTCCCTCCCTCCCTCTCTCTCCCCTCTTCTCTCTTCTCTTCTCTTCTCTTCTCTTCTCTTCTCTTCTCTTCTCTTCTCTTCTCTTCTCTTCTCTTCTCTTCCCTTCCCTTCCCTTCCCTTCCCTTCCCTTCCCTCCCCTCCCCTCCCCTCCCCTCCCCTCCCCTCCCCTCCCCTTCCCTCCCTCCCTCCTTCCCTCTCTCCCTCCCTCCCTTCCCCGCCTCTCTCTCCCAAAGCTCCATGATTTTTACATCACTTATAGTTGTACTACAAACATCTCCATCCCCAGAAGTTGAAAACTGTACATATAAATACCCTTATTAAAACAAAACTGTGGATGGCTCGGTGGTTAAGAATGTTTCATGCTACTGCTGAGGACCCGAGTTTGGTTCCCAGCATCTATTTAGTATCTCACAGTTTCCTGTAACTCCTCTTCTTTCGTCGGCGAAGATTATCATTGAACTGAGACTGAAATAAAGAAATGTCCAAGGATAAAGCTGTGTTAGAATATTACTGGCAGAGGAATAGCATGTACGAACACACTGAGCTATGAAGGAGACCAAGAGAAGTCCAGAGTATTTTGGTCCTGGGAAAGAGAAGATGTACTTGAGGCTAAGGAGCCAGAATAGAACATGCATATGGTGGTGAACTCTGTATCTGGGGCTCTAGATTTTACCATGCAAAAAATTAAAAGCAGCCAGAAATTCAACCCTTGTGCCATATTTGAGTTTAGGGATTCCTGTGGTGGTAATGTCAGAGTGGGTGATTTAAAGAGACAAGGGAGAAGCCATGAAAACTCTGCTGGAGGTCTTCACAGTTGAAGAGTTTCTTTTCCCAGCTTCAGGTCAGGGCTGGTCCTTCATCACACTGAACAAGAAGCTATTTAGCAGTGGCTTTCTGTTTCTCTTGACTACTTGTATTTCTTTTATGTCAGTTTGGCAGCTGATGTGTAAAGCAACAATCGTTTGAGGCCACTGTATACTGTATTTACCCAGTGATCCTCCAGTGGAGCCTTCCACCTCTTCATGCCTCCATGGATGGAGTTCCGATGAGCCACATGCCTTTTTCTCCTGATTCTCATGCATCAGCTGTTTCATCAGGACAGCTTCCTGATGGTTCTAAAACTACAGCTTTCTGTGCCCAGAGGACCCTTGATAAATATGCAACTTTTTTGTTCATGATAAATATATGACTTAGGTTGCAAATATAGAGATCATCTTTTAGGGGCTAGAGAGATGGGTCAGCACTGAAGAATACATTCTGCTCTTGCAAAGTACCCAAATTTGGTTCTCAGCAAACACATCAGGTGGCTTACAAGTCTGTAACTCCAGCTTGTTTTTTAAAACCATCTTCTGTCCAGTATAGATACTGAAATCATGTACATACACACACACACACACAAACACACACAGAGAGAGAGAGAGAGGGGGGGGTGGGAGGGAGATGCACATAATTAAAGGCAAAATAAAAAATTAAAACTTAAATCCTCTTTTAAATGAATGAATGAATGGTCACAGTTAATAGGTTAGTGTCAGATGTTAGACTAGATGCTTATGACCATAAAATTATTGCTCAAATGGAATCCTTACAGATTCATGCACACACGGGCTGACTAATACACTGAATTTAGTAAGATTAAATAACTTGCTAAGAGCCTATATTTGGTGCTGGCTGAGGAGTCTTCTGAGTCCCAGTAGTGGGATACAAAGTCTGCTCCTTTTCTGTCATGCTAGAGGCCTTGAGCACATGCCAGGCTGTAAAAGAGCTCTTCTATTCCCCCAGTGCCACCTTAAGGTATTCTCAGTTTTGCACTGAACCACGGTTCATGGGACAGAGATTTGCAACTGTCCAGCCAGTTTTTCTCAGCACACTGACTTGAGATAGACAATCAGCATCTTGATTAAATAGAATTTTGCAATCAGAAGTTTCTGAATAAGGAAGAATTTGATAAATTCTAATGAGTTCATAATGTAAGCAAGAGAAAAATCAGAAGGGATGCGAACGAGGAAAACAATATCAAGATGGGATGCTCCAGTATCAAGTGAGAGAGAGAGTTGTAAAATGCCATTAAACAGAGTGAAAATCATCACCAGAGCCTCCACTGTGGCCAGAAAGGAGTGAAGGAGGAAGCCATGGTGCCATGACAGTTGTGATTAATTGGGTCTAGCACAGGGCTGTGTCCTTAGCATCTGCATCACTCAGCAAGGGCAGCCTCCCTCATAGTCTGTCAAGATTCTAAATCCCCTCATGCCTCCAGAAGCTTGTTCCCTCTCTGCACAAAGGTCTGTACTTTTCTAAGGATAAATTCATGAATAATGACTGCTATTTAGTGAATGCCTTACTAGCTGTGTACAGAGACTATATTTGTATTATAGCATGTGTATCCACAATCATTAGCAATGCTTTTCTATTTTTTGTAAGAGAAGAAATGGAAGATAAATCATTTGGTCCCAGTCACATGCACTTAATAGCAGACAAAGCTAAGGTTTAAACCCAGGACTGTCTTGAAAGCCTAGGCTTAGCTACCAAAGCCTTTGGAAATCTATATTTTTACACAAGGCTTCATATACATTTTACTTATTCATACATAACTTCTTTGTACAGGCTTCTTCTCAGAAATGCAATCACATAAAGATGGTTGTGGCTTCCTCTTGTATTCAACAAGCAGGCCTGTTGAAAACAGGGTCTGCACTCCTTAAAGGTGCTATATTCTAACTGGTGTTAAATTATTATTATGTTAGGCTGGAGGAATGGAGCCAGTCAAGAGTACTTGCTGCTCTTCTGGGGTGTCTGGGTTCGGTTCTCAGCAGCTTGCAGCCTCCAGCAACGCTGGCTCCAGGACATGCTCTCTTCTGGCCTTTGCTGGTACTCACACATATAGGATCTTTGAGGAGAATCTAGAGCTACCAGTTTACTAAACAACCATAGTTCCTAATTGCATTTTAAATATTTATCATTATTCCCATAAATAAGTATATGTCTCTGCTATAGACAGAGACCATTACAGAAAAACACAACCAATCAAAATTCAAAGAATAAATGATTGTGTAGTGCTTAGCCATGACTGATACATCTATAACACAGCTCCACCCTTAAGGCTCAAAGATTATAGTGAAAGAAGGAGAAGAAAGATAGTGAGATCCAGAGGAACTGGAAGTTTACTTTGCGATTGTGTCCCTTAGAAATGTCACAGAAGCTACACCTATGAGGTCTCATCAACAAGGCTAGCTAAGCAAGATCTGGACAATGACAACACCAATTGATATGCTATTGAGGAAAGGAGAAATTTCATATGCCCAACCTGAGATAAAGAACTCTAAGGACTGTTGAGTGCAGGAGAAATAGTCTTCCCCAAAAAGAACTCTTCAAGTAAGTGGCTATCCAATACAAGTGGTCGGCTTTGAAATCATATACATACAAGTAGCATTATGGGGACTGCACTAATTGAGCAGGATGTGTGTGGAGAGGGGGAGGGCAGATAACATGGGAAGGGTTAGAGGAAAAGGAAGGCTTAAAAATATGATTATATTTTAATTTCAACAAATAAAACTATTAAAATATTATTTTTATTTATATCAAATTATTACCTGCATTTTTGTGTACATTTGTGCTGTAAAATTTCCAGTGAAAATAGATTATAGATATCAACAATACATTAAAAATGTCAAGGTTGGTTCCTTTCGAAAGCATGTGAACAGATGAATTTGGGTTTCATCATAGCTCACAATTATACAATCTTCTTGGAGAGTATTTAACTTGACCCCTGTGTGTGCTCTGGGATCATTTCTTAGTAGCAGGAATTCTCTTTTCATGAGATGAATAGGTGTCACTGGGATGGATGGGAGTGATGTCATGGGTTATTGATTCCTGAAAGTATCTGAGATGATTTGCTCTAAACCATGAATTATGTTCCAGTCTTCCATTTTAATATTTTAATCATACTCTTTAGTCCTAAGGTGGTGTAACTTGCTCTAAAATTCCATAACCTTAATTTGTTACAATGCCCTTGAAGCCGTCACACACAACAGTATTTTCTCTGTTAGGAAGTGGATCAACTAAAACACTTGTGAATTGGCTAAGGGAATGGAATCAGAGTTTCCAGAAAGCAGCTTCATATAATTAGGAAAGCTCACTACCAAAGCCAGCGCCAGCAGCCCTGAAATCGAGTCCAGAAGTCAGCGAACTGTGGCTCACAGGCCAAATGTCCCGCCACCTGTTTTTGTATGTTGTAAAAGCCAAGGATGCTATTTATATTTTAAATGGTTGAAAGAATATAGGATAAGAAGAGTACTGTCTGACAATTATGTGACACTTGAGGTTGATATCTTTAAAGAAAAAAAAAAAGTCTGAGCACAGAGCTACACAAGCTTGTTTTTGTTTGTCTCTGGCTTCTTCCAGACTACAACAGATGAACTGTGTTGTGTGTCAGAGTTGCCCGGGGACTCTTCAATGTATCTTTTGTGGAGCGTTATAAAAAACTCTGCATGCTGAATGGGATGTGTGACCGTTAGTTCATCAAACGTTGCAGGTCACAGAGCAGTACCTACACCTGACCCCTGCTGCTCTCCTTTGAATTCTGGATGATCAGTCAGCTTCTCTAAAAGGCATGCCAGATAGAAATGCAGCTGAGTAACACACAGTTCCTTAGGAGACAGATTCACACAGCAAAAAATATAAAGGAAAGCCCAGCAATCCCAGATCTGGTAGAGATATTAGAGTAGATGAGACACTTAAGTAAAACAAGTTTCTATTGCTTATGGAGTGAGTAGTTGACACAATCATTCTGCAGGAGAAATATGTTAGGAGTCACCTTGATGTTCACCTCTGTGTATGACAGAAGTGACTTTCTTTCTTTCTTTTTTTTTTTTTTTTGGAAGCGGCAATCTGAATATTGCACACTCTAAATGATAAAGTTGTAAGCATCTTGAGAGACTTTTCACATGCACACACACACACACACACACACACACACACACACACACCTATACAAAATGAAAACAAAGATGCAGTTGTGCCTAAAGGTATAAGTATTAGTCTTGAGAGGGCTGTGAAAGATGATGTCAGGGAGGCCAGTTAACTGCATTCTTTGGAATCCCTCAGAATGATCACAACATCATCAATTTCTTCAGTGCTTTGCAGCAATGACATAAATCGGAATGAATTCATTTCATATGAGTATGTCTACCCTACACTCTTGTTCTTCTATGCTGTCTGTTCTACTGCTGTGAACAGATACCATGACCAAAGCAAGTCTTATAAGGACAACACTTAACTGGGGCTGGCTTACAGGTTTAAAGGTTCAGTCCATTATTATCAAGGCAGGAGCATGGCAACATCCAGGCAGGCACAGTGCAGGAGGAGCAGAGAAGTTCTACCTCTTGTTCCGAAGGCAAACAAGAGAAGATTGACTTCGAGACAACTAGGACAAGGACAAGGCAGAGAAGCCTCACCCTGACACTGGGCACCTTCGAGTAGTAGTCAGAGATGGGAAGAGGGGTGAAGGAAAGACCTCCTGTACCTCTTTCCTTCTTTATTCCTGAGCCAGGGTGTCCCCCACAGCTGCTTCTGTCCTCAGCTTTCAGCTTCAGAGTGGGAATAATGGGTTATCCTCCTCCATGGACTGACCTATCTCTCTACCCATTTAGCATATAGATGGCCATTGTTGGGCTACTCAGTTGCCATCATTTAAGTCAATCTAGTAAATCTTTTATAATATGCATATATCCCATTGGCTCTATTCCCACCCAAAGAACTTAGCTAAATACAGTCTCTCAGCAGTTTATCATTCTTTATTTTCATGTAATCTGGGACCATTGGCCTAATAGACATATATATATATATATATATATATATATATATATATATAGCTGATATTATATATAATCTGATAAGTATATATAATTATATACACTTACATGTGAATATATATACACACACCAACAAATAACTAAAAGAGGGGCAAAGTTGGAGTAGTAAACATGCCCATACATGAACTAAGGTGGTGTAACAAATCCCTGGGCTCAGGTCTGAGATATCTACTCAAACTCCAACAAGCAGTGCCTGTTTTCTTCTCCCTGACACCCATACCTTTAGAAGTCTGTCTGACATGGAGATACAGAAATCTTTACCTGACTTTTCACCAGACATTTAGCTGGTCTGTTTTTCTATGGATGTGTCTTTGAGATATAGGACTATCATGCCAACCAATAAATATTAAGGCAAATAAATGCATGCAGTATGTTAATAGGCATTATAAAAGAAAAGGGACATGCTGCTCTTGCTGTGATAGTGCCAAAAATCAGGGTAACCATCAGAAGAATTGTTTGGAAAAAAAATGCTTATTGAATTAAATAAGTTTCAGACTTTTGTCTCTCGGAATTTTATTTATACCAAAAGGCATATACTGTGTTCTATGTAGCTTCCCTAAGAAACCAGCTCTTCTGTACATCTTCAAAGGTTCCAGGAAACCATGTACCTTTGTTCTAGACCAGAGAGTATGGTCCAGCCTTGATTATAAAATGCCCAAGTGATCTGCCATAGTCTTTTGGGGATTCAGAAGGTTGCTGAGTTGAGGAAGCACACATTGGCAAGAGCCTGGATCATTGAGTTTGGTGCACAAAAGGAAATTTGCCCTGGTAGAAAAATCTAGATAAGGGTTGGTATCTGTGATAACAAATCTTTATTCCGCTAAGCCACCGAGACTTTGGAATGATCAAGACAAGGTATCTTGGCAAAATCAGATATACGGATCTAGAATTATGACTTAGGAATTCAGAACCTAACAGGAAAATACTTATTTTTGGCAGTCCCCCCAGGCTCTTTTCTTTACAGGTTATAAAGAGTCATATCAGGAGCTCTGTTTTGACTGAAATATGCATAACGCACTGATTCTCCTATAAATGTGCAATATCAAGGATACCTGAGTTCACCTGAGTTTGCGGATCTGAACAAAGGATTTGTGATATGACACTGAATATTCTTCAACTACAGAAGAAATGCTCTCTCATTACAAAACAACTAAAGGGAACTGTTGGGGTAGAGTATGGTTTGGGGAGCCTTTCTCATTTTTACAAAGCAATCTCAACACATCCAAATTTGTGTAAATCCTAACAGGTCTGTAAAATGTATGTAGACATTCTTAAATAACTAATACTCAGGCTTCTAAATATTCCTCCTGCTCAATTTTCCTGAAGAGGCATGCATGCTCACAACTGGAGTGCTTGCTTTGTAAGTGAGAGAGCAGAGGGATCTTTATATCTGGAAAGATTAGGTCTCCTGGAATAAGTCCATCACAATTATCTGCAGCCACTGAGAATACACAGTTTTTACAGCGCTTTGTTTCATCTCTGACTTTTACCTTTCTCTCCCTCCATTTCTCTCCCCTGCTTTTGGCTCTTTTATTTCTTAGTTCTTGGAATCAGTATTTATTTGTAAGCTTTTGTTTAGTACATAAAAACTGTAAGACCTAATAAAGGAGAAAGATCAAATAAGGTGCCACCATCAGCTGCCCTGCTAACAGATGACATTTGCAATCCAGGGTCGTTAACTGTACATAGATATCGAGGTGTTATCCTAAATAAGTCCTACCGGATGTGCAAGTCTATGGCTGTTTAATTTATCATGAGATGCTATTGCTGGGCACACCTGTGTGAGTACGTACTTCTGGATACGGCTGTGCATAAATGCAGCTAGCTGGATCCCAGGCTGTGTAGACCTGGCCGTAGTCCAAAAAGGAATTTTCAATTGATCTTCCAGTTTAATTATATCTGCGGTGATATCTACTACCTTGTGAATCATCATGTGGACTCGTTAGGCACCTGTTCTCTCTCCACTTGCAAGGAAAATGTTTCAATTAGAATAAAAAAAAATGATTAAAGAGCGTTCCTCTTCATTGCTTGCTCTGGGTAACTGGGAGGCGACTGACATGAATATGCAGCCAGGCAGGTGGAGAACAGGTCAAAGCACAGATCAGAACTTATTATCCCGGTTCCGTTTCTCCCTGCCTTGCTCTCCCCCCTGGAAACCCCAACACCCACACACAAATCAAACATCCATTATATGCTTGCCTCTCATCCCTACATATAGAATTTTGTTTCTCAATTAAGACTCTGTGAAACATCCTGAGTCAAGTTGCACTGCTACTCCTTTCATCCTGAAAAGCCCGAGGTGGTGGTTTGCATGTGGCTGAAGACCCAAGTGCTGAGGAATGACGTATTGACAAAGACAGAAGCGAACCCTAGGGCCATTAGTGCGCCAGGCTCTGCATTAGACATCTTTGAATAGCCCAGCTGATCTTTGTACCATTTCGTGCAGGAGAGGTGTTATTAATTTCACATCTCTGCTGAGAAAACTGAGGCTGAACACTAATCCACACTTACCTTGGCTCACTTCCCAGGTTTCCCAAACACACCTAAGCCAAAGCATTGATTGTGCTATGTCTCCGAAGCTTTACGACTTTTTCCAATGTGCCAAACAAAGTTGCGCAGTAAACAAATGCTATCGTGAGGGCAGGAAGTAGTTAAAGGCTTTTTTAAAAAAAAAATGCTTGCACACTTGCTCTTTGTCAAAAGACTTTTCCAGTGTCACACCCAAGTGTGTCTTCAATTCAGAAAGAGGGTAGAAACACACTAGGGGGAAGAATTTCATAGGTTGAGCTGCCCCAGGGCAGTATCGGTGGGCATACACCAACTCCAGATGTAGGAAATAAAAGCTGATGTTCATGTATCTACGAGGCTCCGTGGTTGTCTGCCATGCAGTAAACGAGGACAGATGTTGAAAAAGAAATTGCCCATTATCCCATGTCATATCGGCTGTGAGACACAGAAAGCCAGGAAACAGACAAAAGGCCCGGACATTCCAGGGCCTACCAGAAGCTGCTTAGTTCCTCCCAATGCAGATAAAAACAATCAGTGATGAATGCTCACACCATGGCAGTTTAGGTCTGCAAGAGCAATGAGCAATTACTACATCTTACAGATGAGGAACCCGACAGTGATGCATACAATTCAAATACACATTGGTGGCACTTTGTAGCTTCATTCCTGGACCCTAAGCTTTAGTACAAACCTGGCAAAGACTAGTGTTTGGATCAGAGATGGCAGACAGAGAAAGTCCAAATCTGTTTCAGGCTGAGTTATGAACTGAGTAAGGCCATTGGAATTCTTTTCTAATTTAATCTTAAGATTCTCTCTCTCTCTCTCTCTCTCTCTCTCTCTCTCTCTCTCTCTCTCTCTCTCTCTTCCTCTCTTCCTTATAAGCCACATTATGCCTACTATCTAGACAGGCCTCATACAAAGGAAAGGTTCAGGGTCTGTGTGACAAGTAAGACACCACTAAGAGAAGAAATCAAAATAAGACTGAAGAAATTAATTTCTCATGTGTCCCAGACAGGTTAGGGGTGCAGACTAGAGACCAATAGGAAGTCCAGGGTGGAGGAGAGCTGGGGGATAGAGGGGAGAGGATAGATAACATAGAGTGCGGCTCTGTGGGTGCTCATGTGTGTTATTTCCTAGGCATTGAATCAGTGACTATAGGTCATCGGGTTTAAAGAGAGTCTGTTGCTTTGGGGTGTATTATGTTTGCGGTCAGTGAGATGATACACATCTGGGAATACCTCAGTGTCTGTGGGAAAGTTTTACCTGGACCAAGGATCTGATTGAGTTTCAAATAACTCATGTCAGTATCAGAAACTATATTAAAATAAGAGTAGGCCACGGTTCTGCCTCCCGGGATCTGCTTAGTAATGTGGTGGGCCCAATCGCCTGCTGTGTCTGGGGGACGGTGGTGTGACATTAAAGCTATGCATGCCACTGCTCCCGTTCCCCTCCAGAGCACCGGATTTGCTCTCTGCATCATGATTCTTTTCATCAACTGACTATCCCTAGACTTAGTCAACATGATCTCTTCATCCCCGAAGCAACAGACTTCCGGTAACACGTGTCCACCTAGTAAGAAGTGTTTCAGTAGCCTCGTCTCTGTGCTACCTTGCTAGAGGCATTACCTTTTAGCACGGAGGCCCCACACCCGGTACCCAGATGGGTCTACACTTGATCTTAGCCAAAAGGCCGAGAAGCGATGGGTCTAAAGAGTGTCCACATTTCTGCCACATCCCCTATCTCTTCATTAAATTCTGGGAGCTAAGTTGTTTGTGTACCAGCTTGGAAAGGGCTAACAGCTAGAGAGCCTGCCCAATCTAATCTCCAGATCATCGCATTCTGTTGATCACTCCAGTGCCATTCACTGTAAGACGGTCCACAAATTTAACAACAGACCTTGGGAGGCAGAGGGAAGAGGCGCTCCATGAACAACTGGATGGAAGGCCATCTTCTAATTGCAGTGCTGTCAACCTTGGAAGACATGACTCAGAAGGGAGAAAATGGGCACTTGCTAGTGGATGCAGATGCCCAGACCCCAGCATCTCCCACTTGGTTGCCCAAAGGAAATGGTTTGTTTCTTCTACCTATCTTGACTCAGACACTTTAATACTGATACTTCACCTTGTGTTTTAAGTGGGTCACCCATCCTCTTATTCTGACTGGAAGAGTGTCATTTACAAAGGAAACCCTTCGTATATTCCCATCTTAATTTATCTCCCCATGCTTAGATACACATGTAATTGTTTCCTCTTTTTCTTTCTTTCTTTCTTTTTTTTGAATCAAAGAACTAGAAGTTCATGAATTGGGATGGTAAAAGACAGGCTATCAACATACAGAACAACTTGCATCACAGCGATCTTGTCACTAAAAGCTCTCTGTAGCCCTCATTAACACCACCATTCTGTGTCACAAACTGTGACTTGTTGCCAAGAAACAGGGTCACTAAGCTTCAAAATAGCTTTTGGAACTAGATTCTAGGACACGGCTATAAGGGTAAGGGGTCACATGGCATGCTTGCCCATCTGGTTTTTTATCTTGGATCAAATACCAGCTTTTCAAGGAAGCTGCTGGTGACCACACTACACTATCTGTGGTGGTTTGAATAGGTATGGCTTTCATAGACTCATGTGTTTGAATTCTTGGCCCATAGGGAGTGGCACTATTAGGAGGTGTGTGGCCTTGTTGGAGTAGGTGTGGCCTTGTTGGAGGAAGTGTGTCACAGTGAGGGCGGGCTTTGAAGTCTCCTCTGCTCAAGCTATGCCCAGTGAGGCGCACGGTCTCCTTCTGCTCCCTGAAGATCAAGATGTAGAACTCTCAGTTCTTTCTCCAGCACCATGTCTGCTTTGATGCCACCATGTTTCCTGCCTTGATGATAATGAATTAAACTTCGAAAACTGTAAACCAGCCTCAATTAAATGTTTCCTTTTATAAGAGTTGCTGTGGTCATGATGTCTCTTCACAGCAATAAAACCCCAACTAAGACACTACGAGAAATTGTGTTTCCTATGGCCTGTCTATCTTCAATACCTTCTAGTCCATCATGCCTGTTTCAGCTTTTATCTGTTATCTCTGTTTATTTTCTGTTTGCTGTGGAATCTAAGCCATTTGTGTGTATGGTGGGGAGGTTCTCTCAGCTTTGTTCACTATAACAAGTCTAGGACTTTTAAAGTACCTAGCATAAAGTAAGCATTCAACATGTTTCTTATGAATAAATGAGTGAATGATGTGTTCTTCGTGGCTTCTGTTTCTCTGAGTCACTGTCAATCCAATGTCTGTGTAGTTGTTCAGTTGATCCTACTTCATAGCCTTAAGCTTCAGGGGAGGCTGGAAACACATTATTGTTTTCTATACTAACACTCATTTTGCTTCATATATTACCTGGAAAAATGATTTCTTTTGCATCTTGTCTCAAATCTTGATTACCTCCATCCTTAACATTGTTTCCACAGAGCTGCTGCTGAAGAACAAACTTAATTATGACACACCTCATTACATGATTTCCAAATCCAAAACCACTTAGTCTACTTTTACCCTCACCTGTAAGCTAAACACCAAGTTACTTTCCATAGCATAAAAGACTCTGTGTCTGGGTATTGCTTGCCCATCCCCTTCTGTCTGGAATATTCTTCCTATGCCTGCCTTTTGAGAATCCACTCTCTGTACAACACCTTCCAAGTGTACTAACCCCCATATTTTACCCTTGTCCAATATCTGACCCCACTGTCTCCTCCACAACACAGAGAAACTCTCAGCACGGGCTGATATTTTATTAACCACTGGTCAGCTTTGGTAATTAGTGCAGTTTTGTAACACCCACCCCCATTCCTTCATCTTTCTCCAGCGTTCACTAATAACCTTCTGTAGACCATGTGCTGGTGGCTTGGTGTCACAGAAGACACTCATCCTTCCTGCTCGAACAGAGAAGTGTGAAACAATTAGGAAAGAGATGACAAAGTCCCTTGAGAGCAGCCAACACTCAATGGAAACAGTTGAATCACTTAAAAACTGAAGGAGAGGTTTGGAATGGGAGCAGGTGGGAGAACGAGGGGGGGGCGATGAGAAAAGGTCTTCAGGAGGTGGTAGATATGCCAGGGCTGAATCTATGAGTTGGGGAGAAGAAGTTCTCCATACCTAAGAAGCCAAACAAAGGACAAATTAGTGATGGAAAGGGAGTGTGGTAGAAGGTGAAGCCTTAAGAGGACTATGGAGGCCATTTAAAGAACTTCTCGTGGTGGCACACACCTGTAATCCCAGCACTTGGGAGGCAGAGGCAGGCGAACTTCTGAGTTTGAGGCCAGCCTGGTCTACAGAGTGAGTTCCAAGACAGCCAGGGCTATACAGAGAAACCTTGTCTCGAAAAACCAAAAATAGATAAATAAATAAATTAATTAATAAAAAAAAAGAACTTCTCATACTATCCTAAAGGTGAAAGGAAACCAGAAAGGGATTTTAAGAAAGGCCCAGGCCATGAGGTGCATGAGAAATGCACCATTCTGGGCACATTCCTAAGGATGGTCAGAAAAGATAACCAGAGGTACCAAAGCTTTCTGGAACCTACATTACAAGTGACTATTAGAGATGGAGCAGGATGTGGGCCTGAGAGTACAGAGAGAAGATAAAGTTGGGGGATTAGGAAGGTCGTATTCTGTTCAATGACTGGTATGGGTATGCCCTGAAAAGACCCAATCATCTATAATGAAAACCATTGTCTATTGCCTGTTAGTCTTTCACTAAAAGTGTGGGCTATGGTTTGATATCACTTTTCCTGGCTCCTGAGAAATGTGGATGACTTAATGAGAACTTGACTCTAGACAAGTTTTTCAAAGGATTCATGGGCTCACTCAAGGTTGAAAAGTATAGTCCCAGTGGACTCAGTCTCCTGGTATCACACTGTGAAAGTCGGCAACGAATATACGCATGTTAGGTATGTGTATACATAACACACTCGTACAAACAGACTAGTAGGGAAAACTACAGCTTTCTAATTGCTGTTAGAAGATAATTTGAAAAATGGTAAATTTTTCTGTTTTGTAGAAGTGCTATCCTTAAGATCTATAGGAGAAACATTTGTTAAACTTTCCAGACAAGTCAGATTGAAAGAACAAGAATAATACATTGAAGTCTGTCAGTAGTAACGATCAGTGGTATTTTCTAAATCTGTCTGCTGATTTGTGACCCTATAAATGTCCTCAGTTAACCAATACAAGAGAGTGGACACAGCGTGATGGTGTTCCATGATTCTTCTTGTCTCCCTCCATAGAGGACTGTTTAGGAGAAGCCAGGATAAGTAGAGAAACAGTAACCATGTGTTGGTTTTTAATAGCACAGTCTGCTAACTGGCCTTTCCTGCCCTTTACATGACTTGAAATGAGTTAGCTGTCAGGTTAATTGAACGCTGTCTGGGAAACATGCACACAGTGTATGCGTATGTGTGTGGTATATATGTGTGTATGTGTGTGAGTGTGGTGTGTAGGTATATGGTATGTTTTTGGCATATGTGTGTGTATATGATATGTGTATGTGGTATGTATATGTTGTATGTGTGTGTGTATGATGTTTGTTGTATAGGTGTATGTGTATGGTATGTGTTTGTATGGTGTGTGTGTGTGTGACATGTGTGTATAGTATGTATGTATGGTGTGGGGGATGTATATGTGTGTATATGGTGGGTGGGTATGTGTGTATATGTGTGTGTGTGTGTATGGCATGTGGGTGTGGGTGTATGTGTGGGGTGTATTTCAGAGGCTCACACTTCAGGAGCTCCTGCATTCTGGGGAGCTGTTGAAAATGCCCTCCCACTGTTTTCTGGGTCCTCACTGGCCACCCTGGAACTCTGCCCACCCTAACTTGCTGAGATATGTCTGTCATTTTTGACTGGGTGTGATTCTATCAGCCCAGTGACTTGTCAGGTCCCAAAGAAATTAAAAAAGGAAAAGTCCAGATGGTGACATTTGTGGTGAAAAAGAAAAGCGCCTTTTTCAGTCAAGCTGCCTTCCAATTATTTAAATTTATACAGATTTTATTTATTTATTTGCCATTTTCTCTTCTAAAAGGAGAAAGTTCTGGGCCTGCAAACAGGTGGCCTCCCTGGTCCTAGGCTGCTCATGGCTGGGATGTGGTTTACTGCAGAGCTGAAGGAAGGCACTGTAGCTCTCAGGAAGCAAGCTCTGGGCTCCGGGGAATGACTGTGTCCTAGTGTCCTCTGATCTAGAAGTACTTCTCAGCTCTCCTTCAAAAGATTTAATGTTTTTAATACTACAAAATCCAATGGCATTCTTTGAGGGGTGAGTACATATTTCCTCCCTCTTTATTGAGTCTGGGGCATGCAAGGCCCTATAAATGCTGTGATTAATGCCGGCTATCAGTGAAAGTGCATGTGTTTCAAGCACTGCTTTAAACGCGTTATGTGCATTGCTTCGTGTAATGCCCATAAGGACTAGATAACATATGCACACATTATTATTTTCATTTGTTTCAGATAATAAAATGAGGAAATGAGTTTGGGGAGGTTATTATGTAAATAGCACAAGGTCACAGGTGAGTAGGTGGTAGGTCCATGGTAGGAATCAGGCCACCTTGATTTCATCGAAACCATCAAAAACTCACAGTACAGCAAATACCACAGTGCACTCCCAAGAACTAACGAAGAAAGGCTGGGATGCTCAGTGAGGAGAGCTGTGAAAGCCAAGTAAGATGTGGTGGGTGAGGGGGGGTGACAGGAACGATGGCCTGGATGAGTGTGGGGACCACACAAATCAAACGGGACAGCAAAGCTGAGTTGAAATAATGCTATGGGGTGTGATTATAGCAGGATTGGGGAAGCACTTGTGCTTTGCGCACAGGGCACAAATAAAACTCAAGTTTAGAGGGGGCAGGAGGCAATGCCATTGTGAAGGGCATCTGTCTGCTGGACTATCGAGTTTATTCTTACCTTAGACTTTGGGAACATTTTAAAGTAGAAAGGTGATCTCATTCTGTGTACGTTGTATTAAAATGCCTCTTTAGCTGAGTAGGACATAAGCTTTACCCTTCTGGTTATATCTTTCGGCCTTCCTGTTTCCAACTGCCTGGTCCTCCCGTACGGTGGCAAACTGACAGGAACTGGATCCTTGGGGGAAACGGATGGCCGGCGCTCCATCCTCTGCAGACAGTCTAGGACTTTAGCTTGGGCTCCAGATATCCTAACAAAATGTGCTCTGGGGAAAGTAAACAGCTTGGGCAGACACAGGCAAGTTACAGATAGTCTGTGTCAGCCAATGGGAAGCAGATAAGGAAACCCACCCCCACCTCTCTTTTCCTCAGGACATCACCCATTTCCAACCAGCTCAGCTCCTACACTCATTCTATCTTCTATGAACTCACCCAGTTTGGATGCTGGCATCTTATTCTTTCCTTCTACACAAGTCTTTTGCCTATCTAACTTTAATTTTTTTAAACAAATCATTATGAATGTTGTGTATATATGTGTGCCTGTACATGCAAGTGAGTCCAGTACCCATAGAAGCCAGAAGAGGGCCTTAGATGATATGGAACTGGAGTTTCAGTTGGTTGTGAGCTGTCCAATGCAGGTCCTAGTAACCAAATTCAAGCCCCGGGATAAGAGCACTATGCGCTCTTAACCAATAAGCTATCTCTCCAACCCTTCCTTTTTAAAAAACATTATCGTATAACCCCCTGCCCTCCTAATTCAGCCCCAATTCAAACCCATTCTGAGAGTTCTATCTTTCCATACCTCCCAGTGAAGCAGACTCTTATCCACTGATGGGGAAACACAACAGGTGGCTTTAAGGCAAAGCTTTCCATTAATCCAGCTGTGAGTCTTATGTTGACAATAAAGACTTTTCAGACTGGGTATAAGACAGATGTGTTTACCTTACTTTAGTGATGGGGATTTACCACTGTGGCTAATGGAAATTGTTTCCCACCGCTTTACCCACATTACCTCCCCATGCCTCGCAAACATACATACTACCACCACCAAAGTAGGCTGTTCTTAATTGATATTCAAAGAAATACTGGGCAGGAAAAAGAATCCAGATTTTTGTATATGTTAAAATGACAATCCACTATCCTGACAAAATGTAAGATTGTCTGTCCTGAAGCAAATTACTGCCTCAGCTTTGAATATTATACTTATTGATATTTCTTCGATTCTTAAATTGTAACAAATTCTTGAACATTTTTTTTTGTCAGATGAAACCTTCTTATAGGGCATGATCAGTATGAACTCACCTTAAGTAAGAGAGGGAACCTACTGTGGTTTAAGATTAAGCTTCCCGGGGCTCCCTGGAGCAAACCAATTCCCAAGTGGATAAGGTGTCAGGAAGACATGAATATGTATTAGTATTCATTCTTTGAGAGTTCAGATCATTCAGGGCAATGATCTCTCTAACAAGCAAGGCCACTATAGGAGTCAAGGTGTGTCCTTCTGTCCCCAGATCCTTCCATCTTCAGAGCTATGTGAAAAGTAACCTAAGATGACAGATACCTTGACTGTCTCACTGAAAGTTCAAAATAGGTGTAAAACAGGCTTTAAAAATCCTCCTCATATATGTTCTTCTAAATAAGCTTTGTCTGACCTCAGTGGGACAGGTGCACCTAGCCTCACAGAGACTTGATTTCTGGGGGGGGGGGGGATACCCATAGGGGCCCCAACCTACTCAAAGGAGAAGGGAAGGGGAGATGGGGCAAGGATTGTGGGAGGGGGTGACTGGGAGGGGCAATGAATGAATAAGTAAAAAATAATAATAAATAATTCTTTTAAAATGGAAAAAAATTCCTCCTTATTAATGACATGAAAGAATTATGTTTCAGAGGATAAGTTATAATAATGATTGGGGGATAGAGCTTCCCATGTCGCATTAAGTCAGCAGGTCATATAGACAGCTTGATATGTGCATCCCATGGGACCTTGGCCTTGTGTCTGGTACCAATGTGAATAATTCAAAGGGAGTAGGTCTGTACCTCTTTGACAAGAGAGTAGAGGATTGCAACCACTTTCAGCGTAGTCCATACATTAGACCATGCATCCAAAATGATGAAAGTAGATTTCCCATGGAGCACATAGAGTCTTGTGGAAGAAACAAAATGGGCCCACAAGAATGAGTCATCTGAAAAAGATCCTGGGAGCTCCGTGAGAGATGGTCCCCTGCAAAGTTGCCTGAAGAAGCAACGTGGGGGAAGGACTAAACGGAGCTGGGAAATCCAAATTGTGGTCTTAGTAGGTTTTGCAATCCTGTTAAAGGAAGGGAGACTTTAAACTCTTCTCAGGGCCAAGAAAGGGAGATGTTAAACTCTTCTCAGGGCTAAGAGCTTAATAAGTCTTACTTGACAACCAGCTCTATTCTATTCTCACTGCCTTCCTTCTCCCTCTCAGCTTTAATCATGTGCATTTAATCTGGTGACTCATCACATAGGACCAGAGTGAAGAGGTGAGGGAGAAAGGGAGAAAGGGAGAGAGGGCAGGACCATGCCCGCTTGCCTCTGTCTTTTCACTCCTCAAAAGCCCCAGTGCAGGAAATGAAAATAATTACAATCTGCATGAAATTGTCAGTGCTTGACTTGAGGTACAGAAGCAGACAGTTCTGTGAACTTGAGCCTCTGGGTTTTACTACCATTGACTGAGAACACACTAAGAAAACACATTTTAAAAGGCCACTAAATGTAGACCATTGACTTTGCATAAATGAAAGTCAAAAGGCCCTAGCCTCTATTGCCATCACAGGGAACTTACATACATTCGTTGTCATTAAGAAGAAGTCTATAGATTTCAGGAAGATTTTTTTTTTAAGATGTAAAAAATGTGGTTTGTGTCTAAGTTTACTGCAAGCAGGATTGTGTCAAAGTTGAGAGCAGAAAATTGATGTGATAAGTTTTTAAAAGAGGTACAAAGTAAGGAGAGTTTAAGGGAAGAACTTAGATGTGGAAATGGGACATGACATTGTTTTCTGTGATTTGAACTGAATAGTTGAGAATAGATGATAAAATAATGTGAATTTGGAATTTGATGAAAGAAAAATGAGGGAAATGTAAGGCCAAGAAAAAGTTCCCCTTTGATCATATTGAGAGAACAATTAAGTACTGGGTCGGACACTATAGTTTTTTGTTTGTTTGTTTGTTTTGTTTTGTTTTTGTTTTTTTGTTTTTTGTTTTTTTGTTTTTTTGTTGGTTTTTTTTTTTTGGTTTTTTTTTTTTTTTTTTTTTTTTTTTTGGTTTTTTCGAGACAGGGTTTCTCTGTAGCCCTGGCTGTCCTGGAACTCACTCTGTAGACCAGGCTGGCCTCGAACTCAGAAATCCGTCTGCCTCTGCCTCCCAAGTGCTGGGATTAAAGGCATGCGCCACCACTGCCCAGCGACACTATAGTTCTTAGAAGCATCATCAGACACCTGCAAGATAAATACGCCTGACTTAGCCTTCATATATATATATATATATATATATATATATATATATATATATATACTTACATTCCAGTTGCCCCCTCCTCAGTCCCCTCTCCCACAGTTCCTCATCCCATTCCTCCTCTACCTTGCCTCTTAGGGGGTGCTCCCCCCCACACACCAGACCTTCCCCTTCCCTGGGGCCTCAACTGTCTCTGGTGGAAAATGCGTCTTCTCCCACTAAGTCCCAACCAGGCAGACCTCTGCTATATTTGTGCCAGGGGGTTCTGACTGGCCAGTGTGTGCTCCTGGTTGGTGGCTTAGTCTCTGGGAGCTTCCCTGGCGTCTAGGTAAGATGAAACTGCTGGTCTTCCTATGGGGTCGCTCTCCCCTTCAGTTCTTCAGTCCTTCCCCTAATTCAACCATAGGGGTGTAAGTATCTGCTTATTAGTCAAAAACTACAGAACACCTAAGACACAACCCACAGACCATAAGTAGTGTAACAAGTAGAAAGGCCTAAGTAAGGATATTTCAATTCCACTTAGAAGGGGGAAGGAAATATTCAAGGGAGCTGGGTGGGAGAGGGGAGAAGGAGGTGAAAAGGGAAGTAGGATCAGGTACTGGTGCCAAGGGGGTGGGTGGGTGAGTGGGGGAGACATAAGAGAAGCCCAGAAGGCCAAGAGAATGAATGGAGATAAGCAGCCTCAGGGGGTGGTAGGTGGGGGACCCTCTAGAAAGTACCATAGATCCAGGACTCTAAGGACTCAGTGGGGGTGACCTTAGCCAAAATGCCCAACATTGGGGAGAGGGAACTCAAAAGAGTCCACCTCCAGTAGATAGACTGGGCCTCAAGCAGAGAGACAGGATTACAAACCCACAGTCAAAATTTCCGACCCAGACGTGTTTCTGTTTAAAAGAACTTCGGGGGCAAAATTGGAGAAGAGACTGAAAGAAAGGCAGTCCAATGACTGGCCCAACTTGGGTCCATTTCATGGAAGGGCACCAAGGCCTGGTGCTATTACTGATGCTATGATGTTCTTACAGATGGGAGCCTGGCATGGCTGTCCTCTGGGAGGCCCTATCAGCCAGCTGGCTTAGCTTTCTAACCCCATTTGTTCTAAGCCTTCAAGCCCCATCTTTTTTTTTCTCTCTCTCTCCTTTCTTTAATCACAGCTTTAAAATATAATTAGTGAGGATATAAGAGCAGTTATTAATCAAATAATGTCCAGAGAAACACATCAGGAAAAAAAATGAGATTTGTAGTGGAGTACTCATACGCTGAGTGCTTTGACATAGACCGTCGTAATTGAGAAAAAGAGGTGTCCTGGGAGAGAGGTAAAGCTGTTAAAACCTGTAAAAAGAAAAGTGCTCTTGCATATACCAAGGTTAAGAAGTCGTCCCAAGTTTTATCGAGGCAGTGCTATCATGAACTTGACAGTATCTAGAATTGCTTAGGCAACAAGGCGCTGAACAGGCCTGTGAGGGATGATCTAGATTAGGTTAACTGAAGGGGAGAAACTCACAGTAGTTGTAGGCAACATCATTTCCCTGGCTGGGGTCTTGGACTAAATGAAAAAGAGAAATCAGGCTGAGTGCCAGCATCTACTGCTCCCTGCTTCTTGAAATCCAATGGAATGTGACTCGCTGCCTTCTATTCCTGCCACATTGGCCATTCCACATGGTACACCGCACCGTAAAACTGTGAGCCACAATAAATCCTTCTTCCCTGAAGTTACTAATGCTTGGAATTTCGCAGCAGCAACATAACTAATACACATAGATGAAATACTGCCTTCTATGTAATATAGTTTCTTAAGAGACATCCTTATAGGTGGAAGCCAGAAGAGGGAGACCAGTCAACCGAAGCATCTATACTATCATATATGTGGTCACTGATGCTCAGGGAACCACTTTTGCTAAGGAGCATGACTTTTCAGTCTCAACTAAGTGATGCCCTTCAGTCTATTGCTTTATGGTTGCTTCTTACATACACAGCAGCAAAATGGCCAAATGTCTTAGAAGCAGGACAATCACTACTAGTATATTTCCCTTCATCTTTCCATGTTTGATATGTTTTCTTTTGAGCTAATTAGACTGGTTGTTCAGTGTAGCCAGTGTTTGGTGCTTTAGAAATTATACCCTGGGCTGCTTAATTCATAAACTACAGATAGTTACTTTTCATAGCTTCAGAGGCAAGAAGTGCGTGAGCAAGGCACTGATCCTTTCTGCTGTCCATTGAGAAGATGCTTTCTGTTTCCAAGATGATGTCTCAATGCCACATCATGCCTAGGGGTAGGACTCTGTCTTCACATGACTATAGGTGCAGAAACAAGGCACCTGACTACTGTATGAAAACTCATTTTAAAAAATAAGGCTTTTAATCTCATTTGCAATAGAAGGAAGTTTTGTAACTAAGCTATCACTGGGATCTTAGTCTAGACTTCCCCTGGTCCTTGTGATCTTTGGCAAATGAACAGTGGAGTGTAAGTGTTGATGTATCAGTGTTGACTATTTATTACAAGGCTGAGTAAAATACATACCTATGAAATGAGAGCAGACTATGGCCATCAACCATTGTCCTGATTTTTGATGTGAGAAAACTTTATATGCTTTTCTATGGGTTCACTATGCGATGGCTCATACTGATTGTTAACATGACAGGGTCTAGAATCACTTTAGAGATGAATCTTGCCCATGTCTGTGAAGAATTGTCATCATTAGTATTTCTGAAATGGGAAGACTCTCACAAAATTTTAGGTGGTGCCATTGAATAGACCCAGGTCCTGGGCTGAATAAAAGAGAAAATCAAGATGAACTCCAGCATTCATAACTATCTGCCAACTGACATCAGACACTATGTGACCAGCAGCCTCGTGGTCCTGATGCCATGTTCTCCCAACCTTGATGCACTTTCCTCTAGACTGTGAGTCAGAATAAACCTTCCTTCCTGAAGAAGTTTCACGATGAAACAAGCAGATTTCAGAGAGAGCCTTTGATGGACCTGTTCTGATTGATCTTACCAGAAGAGACAGTGGGGTGTCTTTGTTCCTTATTGGAAAGTGTCCCACTGCATAGCAATCTTACAAGGTTTAGTGGTCCTGTCATGAGGTGTACTACTTACCCATTAGTGATCTCTTAGGCAGTTCAGGGGCAAAGATGTGACTCTGATTTTATCTTTCTCAATGATAACATTGAGAAATGTTCCACTATTCCACACCTTTATTTTTTAGGCTGTTGATTTTGAGAGAGGAATCTAGCTTTATGGTCTTCCAATCATGATAATACCTTAAAATATCTACCTACCTACCTACCATAATTACCACTCCAAGGGTAGACTTGTTAATATCTCCTTAAAGTGGTTTTAAGTTATTTGTTTATTTACTTATTATTGTTTTGACTTGACAGTTTGGGAAACTCCATCACTAAGTTAAATGTCTAGTCAGTCCTGGCTTTAGGTTTCACAATTTAAATTTTGGAGAAGACACTTAAAATCCATACATTCTTGCTTTACTCATAAAGGGCTCTACAGGGTTTCATAGTTTACATGCTAAGCTTGAAGATCATTTATACTAATTCTACCTTTATTTTTTGGAATTCTTGCTCTATGGGAAATACCTGGCTAGTTACTATGGAGCAGATGACTAAATAAATGTGATCTGTCTTCTTCAGGAGCCCACGATGACTAGTTGAGAAGACAGCATAAATCCAACATGCATAGGACAGATAGTAAGGGCTGTGTGGAGTCTAGGATTCTGTCTTGGAGATTCCAGTGCATCTTTTGAATTAATTTTCTCAGATTCGTTTTTTTCTGAAGGCAGAGACTATTTTCATATCTAAATATGTTCATATTTTAAAAACATGTACATTGAAAATGTTAACCTCTCTGTAGAACCAATATACTTTTTAAATTTTTTAACTTTCAGGTCAATTTTAGGACCATTTTTAGGCACAGAAAAGTTACACATACTGTCATTGCACACACATGTGCATGCATACACATACACAAGTACACAAACGCGCACACACACACACACACACACACACACACAAACACACACACCACACAATTCCCATTCTATAAAAATCCCCCACCAAAGTGTGGGGGGGGGAGTAGATTTGCTTCAACTGTCAATCTAGAAGAACATACCATAATCACCCAAAAGCCACACCTCAGCTTTTACTTATACCTTCTAAGACCTGAAGTTTCTGAAGAAAGAATTTTCTTAGGTTGTTTTTGTTTTTGTTTCATTTGGGTAGATAAAAGTAACTATTTAGTCTGGGCAGTTGACAGACCATGATTTCTATGATACTTTACTATGTCGAATTTAAAAATCTGCTTCATGCTCAGCCAGGTATCCCCTGCTAGACAAGTCTCTGAAATGTAGACCCTCTATGCAAATTGCATTTCTTTGAGCTCCCAGGAAAAACCATTCTAATTTCTTGACTGATGTGCTACACTCCACACTCAGCGAACTGTGGCGAGCCCAGACATGTTGATTTAAATGGATTTTGTTGAAATGTAACACTAGATCTCCAACACCTGTTTGCATTTTCATATGGACTCAATAGAAAGGAAGTGCCATTTCCATGCAGAACATGCAGAGTAAGGTGCCATTTTTCTGTTTCTGATTGAGGGGGGAGACGCAAATTCTCTTTAACTTCTTTGTAATTTGTTCATTCAGGTAATCTTTCATTCTTCCATCAGGCTGTGAGCACCTGCTCAGTACCAGACCCTGTGGGTAGTCACTGGTATGCAAAGGGACTACTCCAGCAGTAGGGGACAAAACACATTAGCAAGAAATTTGCTTCTCCTGAAATTGATGCTGATCCTGTCCACAACATTAGGCCAGGTGTGCTTTTGCCAAGTGACTTACTTTGTTCTGGTCATGTAAAAAATGTCACATTAAGGGTGTGGATTCTGGAGTCCTATATTCAAAGGACATATCTGTAAATGATTAATCATATCACCCTGGTAAAGTGATTCCATTTCTTATCTATAAGATGGGGACAATTATATGTAGTCAAAGGAGTTTAAAGAAAACTAATGTCTGGCAGATAACAAGTATTCAATATATATACATTGGCTTTTATTCTGATCTTTTTGCATTGAAACAGAATATTTGTGTATCTGACACATTTCTCTCTCTCTCTCTCTCTCTCTCTCTCTCTCTCTCTCTCTCTCCCCCCCCCGCCGTGTGTGTGTATGTGTGTGTGTGTGTGTGTGTGTGTGTGTGTATTATATCTTTTTATGGTGTATTTTGCTTATTCTGTGGAGCTGATAAAAATGGAGCATTTCATCCACTCCCCTTGTCCCCTGCATCTCATTTCTAGTATTTCTAGACAAATTCTAGGAAGAAACTTGATTCGAGATGAAAGGGGACTGAACACAGACAAGAGAAATCTCTAAAAGGCTATCAGGATAGCCAAGTCAGAATCACAGCTTGCCATGCCTATGTATTCAACGTGGCGTGGAAATTCCTACAGTAAGAATGAAGCCCAGACCTCCAGTTCATCCTAATGTCAAAGAACTGGCTCACTTGCTCCCAACACAGTCAAATCTGTTATGCTCTGTTTCTCTGTATCCTACTTCCCATGGTGGTTAATCCTCATCACCAGCTTGACTAGATTTAGAATCCCTTGAGGATTAATGACACATACATCTGGGTGTATCTGAGAAGGTGCTTCTAGAATTGGAGAAGACTCACCCTGAATGGTTTTTGGTTTTTATTTTGTTTTGTTTTGTTTTGTTTTGTTTTGTTTTGTTTTGAGACTCCTATATCCTACCCAAAGTTTTTCCATATTGTGGAAATCCATAATGCTCCCAGAGACTCCACTTTACAAGCAGCTTTTGACACCATCTTAAAGATTGAGACTGACTGACACTGCACCCAACTGGACACGGGAAAAGCACCATCTGCCAGGCACCATCTACACAGCACAGACTGATTAACGATTTGTTCCTGCAAATAGACAAGGTGACATCTTATGCTTTAGTAGAGTAAACGTGAGTGTAGGAATGTTAAGAGACAGATGACTCCATTTTTCTTTGAGGTTAAGCAATGTGAGACTTTGATCATATCCTTAACTAGAGGTCAACTTGGGTTTTAATTTTAGGTTTTGTTGTTCTGATTTGTTCTTTCTCAATAATCTTGTCAATTGCACATTGCAAATTGTTTCCATTGTTCCAAGAATTGATTGACCATAAGATGTTTCATGGTATGTTAACTGACTGACCATAAACCTATAACATCTACCTTTCCCATGATCATAGAAATAGCTGCATTTTTCCACTTTTTAAAATCACTTGCTCATTTGCAGTTAAAAGGCCTTTCTGTTTCTGGTCTGGACCACCTCTTTCCACTACCAAGGGGTATTATAAATTTAGTCTGTCTGTAAAAAAATATATATTTTTTTTACCTTGCAACATTTCAGTGTTAGCTCCTGGTTTTTGACACCCTAACAGGAGCTCATAGACATAGTAAAATCAAGAAAAATCAGGCCCACCAGACTGAGAGGAGCCTAGACCTCACAGTTAATACTGTGATAGTGATAACTGCATTGACCTGTCATTTGCTCACTGACAGAGAATTCTAGACTGTCTCTGGTTCCTGTGATTGATAAGGCCTACTTGATTTGTTAGCTAGTTCATTATCTCATCCCAGTTAGTACCCCAGTTCAGGCCTCTTTGAAATCTCTTCGACCTTTTTATAGTCACTCTGTAAGCTACACAAAAGTGTTCCTCCATGTTTCTGACATAATTTCCTCACACAATTGAGCACTGAGCTTGGGGTCTAGGGAGACTGAAAGATGCCAAAGTAGAAATGAATCTGCCGTTGCTTCTCTTCAGCTAGCTGCCCACTAAGAAGACCGGCTTCTCATTTATGTGCCCATTGCTCTGACCAATCCCGAGGAAACTGTAAACCAAAATAGTTTCTCCCCTTAAGTTGTTTTTGCTAAGTATTTGGTCACAGTTATATAAAAAGTTGACGGATGCTGGTACATTGATATCGAAGACCCATTGACAGAAAGGTCAAAATGATGGGGTCTGTCAGGAAGACACACTGTTGTCCCCTTTAAGAGTTAATTGTGTTGGTCAATCAAGCACCTGGGGTTAAGCCCCTGGGAAAGGGACCGTCCCTCAGGAAGGCTGAGTCACCTGAAGGTGGATAATTCTCCCTTTAATGAGATAATGCCATTTTGCTTCCTGGTTCTCTCTGCAGTTGAGACAAACTCTGCTGCTCTGAGTCAGAAAAGCACAGTTTTCTCCTGTGTCTCTTTCATTTAGAAGCTGCCTGGAGCCCATGTGTGCTTTGTCCCCTACTTCAGGCTTTTCCACTGTTTCTGGGAAGCCTCTCCCGCTGTCCCCCCCCCCCCCCCCCGCTATGTGGCTGCTTGTCTGCCATGTGGCTGCTTACAAATGATGGTCTTCAGCCTTCCTTTTCTCCGTTTCCCTCCTCCAGGCAGGTGCAAAGATTCACAACTTGCCTACCCTAAGGATTTTCTTTAAAATGCTAATAAAATCGTCCTTGAGCTTTCTTCTCGGTCTGCTCTTAAATTATTTTATTAACAAGACTAAACTCTGAAAGGGTTCCCTAATTTCTCAGCTAACACGTGGTAGCTGGTGGTATTATCCAGAATTTTCTGATAGCAGTACACTATCCAAATGATTAGCTAACTGACTGAGACTGGTCCGAAGAGAATAAAGGGAAAAACCAAGATCCCACAGGTCAAACAACCTTCTGATCAGCAATCTTTTGAAGGCTAATCAGAATGTGTGGGACGCTGTGGATGTCAAAACCACAGCGAAAGAACTGCCTCCTGCAAGAATCAATTCCCACTCAGATTGATCACTTGGCTATGGGTAAAATAGACTCTCCAGAAGCCCTATAGAAGAGTTTGTGTCTGTGATGGCTGGCAAGATGGCATTGGTAAAGCCCCACCACACCTGCCTACTCCACCAATGAAACTCTTTCTCCACCAGTGATACTCTCCTTAAGTGACTGGCTTTATTGAATGCCCTAGAACTGGCCATTCTCTACTTACAACTCTGAAACAGGCTTCATTTCATATCACTGGGGAGCTGTAGACAACAAAGACCAACACTCAGATGTGCTCAGCATCACACAACTAGTTAAGGCAGAGCCAGACTTTTAAAATTATATCTCATCCACCCCCTAACCCCCAAATGTTTATCTGTTCTTGATGAGCGGAAAAATGGGTCAAATTATCAAACATACTGATTCCCACTTTATGTAAATGATCTTACCCTGTCTATAAAGTAGTAGGAAAATATCTACCAAGCATTAAAAGTTATTTATATGCAAGTAGAAGGAATAAAAATGATTTTATCTTTCTCATTTGTAAAGATTATTTTTAAGATGTTTCCACAGTTGAAATATTTGCTTTTATAATAGTTGAAAAGTTATATTTATTATGCTGAGAACCATCATACAAAGTCCAACTCTAGATTCTTTCCTATGGTCCTAAGCCGATCCCCACAAAGCTGCTCACCTGTGGTAGGTCAGGTCCAGTCCCTAACAGAAGTCTCTGATTTGAGGGTCAGGATCCTGGGGGATACTCTCTAGCCACAGAGCAGATCGAGGTAGCATCTCTCCAGATGTGCAGAGCAGAGCATTGTTCTTGGTCTCTGCTTAGATACTGTCCAGTAGGCATCATAGGGCATCTGGGTATCTCGAGTGGGTTCTGGCTATCAGGTGCAACCTTGGGTGAAGTGGGGATCCTGACTAAGCTATAACATGTCTAAAAGGCATTCTTTCAGTGCGATAATAAAATGGCACAGAAAACGCCCTTCTGAAAGAGAAACGAGGTTATGAACACAGCACTGAATGAGGAGTTCAATGGGAAGAATGTAGTTGCCAATTAGTCTTAATTTTCCTCAGGGTCAAAAGGAGAAATGAAATTGAGTGGCCCCCCAGGACCCCTCATATCTTAGTGTCAAAGTCCCAGAACCCAAAAAATATTTTCACCAAAATTTTAATTCAACCCACATGTCCTTAAGTTTCCTATCTGTCCCCCATTTTCAGTCTCTAGTCACTAGGCCCCACCCAGTCTCTGTGCAAAGGAATTTGCTGACTCCTTCATTTCTCTGTTTAACTGACACAGACAACTCCCTGCTCCATTGTGAAGCATAATTTAATGTAAATGGGAACATCAATCAACAATAACTAGAAATTCACTGTATTAAAAAATTATGGTTGGAAGTCTTGTTACTGCTTCCGGAGAGCAATCATGAGGCCTTGAGGGGTACCTTCGTCTCTTAGACCCCAGTTGCCTAATCTGTAAAACAGGAGGTCAGACTAGAATACTGTCTTAATTGGATGCTAAAATTGAGACCCAAATTAATTAAAATTAAATATAATTAAAAGTTAAAAACTCGGGTTCTGTGTTACACCAGAGACATGTGAAGTGTTTGATATCTGCATGTAGCTAGTGGAAATAATGCAAGATAGCTTAAATGTTAGGCCATCCCCACTCTCACCAGGCAGAGCACCACTGAGTCCTGAGGAGATTAAGAATCCTGGTTTAGAGATGGAAACCGAAGCTAAGGGATGCCACGATGACTTGCCCAGGGCCATGCCGCACTCAGAGAATAGCTTTTTCCGAGCTTGAGATTTCCCTGTATATTACATTCCACAGCCTACCTTATACACAGAAATACCTCCCACCCTGAGGGACTCTGTGGAACCTGTGATAACAAGTGTGACTGGTGGAGCAACGGTGACATCATTGAGCTCACAGGGTGGTTCAGAGCAAGCTTTGCAAACTGAAAAATAATAGCACAGACCATTTTAAATCCATAGGAAGGTTTAAAAAAATAAACATGGTAAGCAAAAAATGTATAAGTTGGGCAACCAAATATCAAGACATGGGGGATAGGCTGAGAATTAATAAGTTTTTAAGCATTTAAACATTTTATTTCAAAGTGAGGCTTAGCCGTTAAGCGTGTTTGCTGGTCTTTCAGGAGATACAAATTCTGTTCCCAGTCCCTATGTTGAGTGGCTTATAACCACCTGTAGCTGAAACTCTAGAGGATATGAAGTTTTTATTTATTTATTTATTTATTTATTTATTTATTTATTTATTTATTTTTGCTTCTGTGGCAGCTTACAAAGAATTTGGCACACACCTACCAAATATGCATAGTCCGAACTAAAAATAAATTTTCATAGAAATTGATTTTAAATATTCCTTAGCGATATGTTACTTGTATACAATGCGGCATTATGTTTCTATTCACTCCTCAAAACCCTACCTTATGTTATGCCCCTCTCACTGACCCTCTCCTTCCTCCTGTCATCCCCCTTCTAGTCTCATGTTCCTCCTGTCTTTTTTTTTTTTCTTTAAATCAGGCCAGTCCCAATGCAGGCAATCCCAAGGATTCTGTGTGTTCAGGATTGCAATGGCCACGTTGTAGGAAGATAGTGGTCCTTTGCCTTCCTCTCACCCTTCAGCTCCCAGAGTCCTTCCACTCACCCCACTTTACTGTGCTGCATGAGCTTTGGAAGCGTGACATGCATGTCCTCTGTGGAGCCAGGCACTCAGTTGTCACTGACGCTCAGAACTTTGACCTGTTATGAGTCCTCTCTTTGACCACTGCCCACGGTTAAAAGAGGCATCTCTGACCGTAGCTGAGACCTGCCCATAGATAAGTCTTTAGATATAGATATAAGTATTTACAAGGCAGTTTATCTATATTCACATTTGTCAAACCATTACTAAATTCTCCCTAAGGGTCTGTGGTCTCTCTAGCTATAGTTTGTTGACAAGTTCCATACTTGACAATTTCCCTCCTACTAAGTCTGTTGCAAATCCAATCAGGAAATGGATGGTTACCTTGATAACATTCATGCCACTATTGCCCTAGTGAACACATCTTGCCAGGCAGTTCATAATTTTAGCACACGGAGTCTATAACTGAGTGTCATGGTTAGTGACTTCTCCTCCCCAGTAGCCTGCATAACAACTTCCAGCTGTATGAACTGGTAGCCCAGCAGGGAGGAAGCTTCCAACCTAGCTTTATCCTGGTTTCTCTGGGTCCTATATGCAAAGTGCGTGATGACTTTATCAATAGGTTCTTACTGCCAAGTTCGAGTGGGCATCCAAGAGCAATAGCAATCACTTGCAGTGTTTTGGTAGTCTCTCTGAGGGCTACCTAACCAACAATGCACAGAAGCATCTTGTACTTGGCACTGGGATTGTGGGTTGAAAACTTATGATTTCTGAGGGTCATGTTCACCATTCATGCAGAGTACTTCTAGTCTAGATCCCCCTACACCCCCCCTTTTTTTTCAAAATAGGGTTTTTTTTTCTGTGTGGCCTTGGCAGTTCTGGACCTCACTCTGTAGACCAAGCTAGCCTTGAACTCATAAAGAGATCTGCCTGCCTCTGCCTCTTGAGTAACTGTATTAAACGGGTACCACCAAGCCTGGCGCTAGAACCTTTTAAAAACTATATAAAAAGTTATAGATTTTCTATGACTTTTTCATGCATCTTTAATTTTGGTTGCTCACCCACGTCCTCTATTACCCTGCCCCCCTTCCCTTTACACCTCTCCTCCCCTAGGGTTTCTTCCTCTGCTTTCATATTACATGAGTATTAGTATCTTCCTCTTGCCTCTTCCCCCAAAGCTCTCTTCGGTTCATCCTTGTTGCTCATCTTCTATTGATATGCACTCTAATGTAAACAAAGACATCTAAAAAATTGAGTCTAAGATCCGCACATGATGATGTATAACATTCACCTTTCTAGGACTGGGTCACTTCACTTAGTATAATACTTCCCAGTCCCATCTACTCTCCTGTAAGTTTAATAATTTAATTTCTATTTAGTTCTGAACAGAATTCCACTCTGTCAAAATTCACTTATCAGTTAATAGACATTTAGGCTAATTCCACTCCTTCGCTTTTGTGAACAGGGCACAAATGAAAATGCATGTGTGGGTGGGTACCTATAATAGAGTATGGAGTCAACGACTGTTTCTCACTAACTGGTATTTGCCTCTCTGTTCTAACTTCATTATGTTGCTGAGATAAAAACCCTATAAGCAAAAGCAACTGAGAACTTATTTTGCTTACATTTCCGGATCACAGTTCTTCACTGAGAGAAGTCAGGGCAGGAATTCATGGCAGAAACAATGGGGAAGGGATGTTTCCTGGCTTTCTTGAGGACTCATGCTTAACTGGCCTTCTTATATTTTATTCCAGGAGTAATTGTCTATGGAATGGTGTTGTCCACAGTAGCCTGAGTCCCACTGTATCAATCAACAATCAAGAAAATAATCAAAACAATCGGTTAAGATTGTTAACAGGCATGCTCACAGATCAATCTGACTAGGTAATTCCTCAATCTAGGTCAAATCAAGTTGATAAAGCTACATGGGACACTTTCTTTCTTTTTTTCTGGGGATTTTTTAATTGAATATCATCTTCATTTACATTGCCATGGTAAAACCTTTCCCAATTTCCCCCCTCCCCAAAGACCCCAACCCCTCCACCCTCCCCCTGCCTCCATGTATATGACCCTCCACCCAACACACTCCCACCTCCCCCACTCAGTTTCCCTTTGTTGGGGCCTCTGTTGAGCCTTTACCTGACCAAGGACCATTCCTCCCATTGATGGCCAACAAGGCCTTCCTCTGCCACATTTTTGGCTGGAACCATGTGTGCCCCTCGGTTGATGGTTCGGTCCCTGGGAAACTTGGAGCACCTGGGTGGCTGAAATCATTGCTCTTCCCATGGTGCTGTAAGCCCCTTCAGTTCTTCTGGACCTCCGTCCAGCTTTTCCATTGGGTACCCCATGCCCAGTCCAATAGTTTGTTGCTAGTATCTGCCTCTGTATTTGTAGGCTCTGACAGGGCCCGTCTGGAGATAACCATTGCATGCTCCTTTTGGTATACACTTCTTGTCGTCCTTAGTAGTGTCAGGGTTTGTTGACTGTTTGTTTATAGGATGAATCCCCAGGTAGGGCAGTCTCTGGGTGGCCTTTACTTCAGCCCTTGCTCCACAGATTGTCTCCCTTATTGCCCCTGTGAGTATTTTGTTCCATGGGACACTTTCTAAAGCAAGAACATGCTTCATTTTGATTAATAGAGAGATTATTTAAGAGAAAGAATAATCATGATCTTTATTATCCTGTCTGTGGATCTGATAGTCCCTATTCTAAAATTCTTCTTTTGGAGTGATTTATTTGCCAATTGTTCTTTTGCATGACTGATTTTTCCTGTATATTCCCACCAAAGTGTTAGTATGACTGAAATACATTCTATCAGAATTTTCAACTATGATCTTACCTGATCTGATATAGATGGATCTTTTTCTTAGTTTTTATTTTTTAATCTCAGTTTCTTGGTATTTACTTTGAATGTTTAATGCTGATGTATAAAATTGGAACCACACATAGGGCAGATGGGCTCTGAACATCATTTATTAAGTGATTATATGGTTATGTTCTCAAAAAACAGATGCACCTAGGCAGAGAGGAGGTATATTGGAAAATAATTAAGAAAATTGCTGTAAACCCGGGAAACATGCAAAGTGCAAAATCTTGATGTAACCAGGTAGGAGATTTTGTAACTGGATTGGCAAAGCAACTTTGGTAAATGTTAAAATGGGTGCCTTAGTCATAGTCAGGGTTTCTATTCCTGCACTAAACATCATGACCAAGAAGCAAGTTGGGGAGGAAAGGGTTTATTCAGCTTCTACTTCCACATTGCTGTTCATTACCAAAAGAATTCCGGATAGGAACTCTCACGGGGTATGAACTTGGAGGCAGAAGTTGATGCAGAGTCCACGGAGGGATACTGCTTACCGGCTTGCTTCCCTTGGCTTGCTCAGCTTGCTTTTTTATAGAACCCAGGACCACCATCGCAGGGATGGCACCACCTACAATAGGCCCTCCCCCTTAATCATTAATTGAGAAAATGCCTTACAGCTGGGTCTCGTGGAGGCATTTCCTCAAAGGAGGCCCCTTTCTCTGTGATAATTACAGCTTGTGACAAGTTGACACACAAAACCAGCCAGTACAACTGGTCCCTTGTCAACTTGGCCCACAAACACATCACTATTAAGCCTCAACCCTTACTTTCTTATTCATCACCAAGATCTAAATAACCTTAAAAGTCCCACAGTCTACAAATTCTTACATATTAAATTTTCAATCCCTTTAAAATATTCAATCTTTTTTGAAATTCAAAGTCCTTTAACTGTGGGCTCCACTAAAATACATTTTTACTTGAAGGGGAAAAAAAATACCAGGGCACAGTCACAATCAAAAGCAAAATCAAACTCTAACTGTCCAATGTCTGGGATCTACTCAAGATCTTCTGGGCTCCTCCAAGGAAGGTCACTTCTCCAGCTCTGCCCTCTGCACACACCTTGTCTTCTGGGTTCCAACTCCCTACACTCCACTCCTGCTGCTGTTCTTGGTGCTCATCTCATGGTACTGGCATCTCCAAAACACTGCTGTCTTCTGTTGAAATTGGACTGTATTTTCACAAATAGCCCCACATACACTCTTTTCATGGTGCTAAGCCTCAATGTCTCTGCCTGACCCCTTCAGTCCTGGGCCTTCAACTGTCCCCGAGGCTGAACCTTCACCAATGGCCTCTTCTGGCCTCTCACAGTGCCAAGAATCAACTGCTACCCCTTCATGTTTCAAAACCAGTACCACCTGGATGACTCCTATACATTACCAAGTCTGACTGTCAACAGGAGGTACAATCATGGCTGCTTCTGGACATGGCTGCGCTCTGTGCTCCCAGGAAATACTTCCCAGAAGATTTCACCTTAGTGATGCTGGTCTCTTCTTAATCACTACGAATATCTTAGCTCCATCAAACCAGCATCAATCATCCCAGTAATGCAAAGGTTTTGCTTTAGTAGTTCTGGTATCTTGTTAATCACAGCTGATTCTTCAGTCCATGAACCAAATGTACATACTCTTCACAATCAAAACAGCAGTGGCCCTGATAAGAGTCTTTAATCCTCTCTCTGAAATTTCACAAGCCAGACTTCTATCATTTGCACTGTTCTCAACATTATCTTCTAAGCTCCTACAGAGCATCCCACAGAGTTTTAAACATCCCAATGGCTCATCTACCTCAAAATTCCAAAGGCCATCTACAATCCTTCCAAAAACATGGTCAGGCTGTCACAGGAATTACTTCAATCCCTGATAGTGACTTCTTTCTTAGTTAGGGTTTTATTCCTGTGAACAGACACCATGACCAAGGCAAGTCTTATAAAGGACAACATTTAATTGGGGCTGGCTTACAGGTTCAGAGGTTCTGTCCATTATCATCAAGGTGGGAGCATGGCAGCATCTAGGCAGGCATGAGCTAAGAGCTCTACATCTTCATCTGAAGGCTGCTAATAGAAGACTGACTTCCAGGCAGCTAGGATGTGGGTTTTAAAGCCCACACCCACAATGACACACCCACTCCAAAAAGTCCACACCTACTCCAAAAGGGCTGCACCTTCTAATAGTACCACCACATCCTGGGCCAAGCATATATAAACCATAACAATGGGTAATCAAAAGCAATTGTTAATACAGACATGATAAAGGCTCTATTCATTTCTCCTTTTTGTTTTTTTGTCCTATGCTTGTATATCTTATAGTCCTTCCTGTGATCTAATCCACCACCTTTCCAAATGGTGAAATGCAGTGACTTGCTTAGGCCCCCTTTCCTCTATCTGAATGTTTCTCTTACAGTGTAAATCCTTGTCCTGGCTCCTGATTTTAAGGACTTCTATTTCAGTTGAAATAGTCAGCTATGAAGACCACAGAAAACTCTTCTGGAAACTCCAAACAGTAAGTTTGGCATGTGCTGCCTCTAAGCTCCACTTTGTCAAGACTGAAGCAACACTATGACATTCTCTGGCTACATCACTGTGAAGAAGAGGCTTCCTCTTCCTTAACAGCACACTAGGTTTCATCACTGATTATAGGATCAGTTATATTTTCATGTTTTGTAACTTCAGAGCAAAAAGAATTGAGAAGAGGTTCAAATAGAGTTTCTCTCCTAAAAAGTGCAGCAACTCCACACTTCTTAAATAACCATGATGCCTTCCTATTCAGAGATGAATCTGACCCATCTTTGTACAGAGTTCTGATACTCTTTCCTCCATGACTACCCATCAGAGACTTCCTGTTCTTTCACAGCCTGGGTATAATATCAAACCTTGTTGACCAGAAGCTTCCTTTCCAACAATAACAACAACAAATGATCCAGGTAGCTAGAGGCAGGGAAAGCACGCCCTGACCTAACTGCACTTGTGTGAGTTGCTTTGCTGTGCTGAACTTGAGAAAATAATTTTTCTTAATCACTGGCATTCTCAAATACCTTTGGTTCCAAATTATTGTTCTGCCTCAGAAACTCCATTTGCTTGATGTCAAGAGTCTGTGATTTAAGCCTGTAAACTCCCTGGGATTCAGAGGGAGGGCAGTTGCTCTTCAATCCTGCCAGCCTCTATATCCTGGCACGTGTGTATTCGTAATGACAAACTGACAGTGTTTCTGTACATCTCTGTGATCCTTCAGCGGGATGGGAAAGCCAATCTGAGCTCTGCACTCTCAATCACATTTGGAATAGGAACATTTACTTGGCCAATCTTGTTTCCTCCACCATTCATTCATGAAGGAAAGCAAGCCACTCAACTAAATTACAGATCCCTGACTTGTATAAATACATTGCATGTGCCATGGACTAGTTCAGTTGACTGGGTTCAGCAAAGGGGCAAATGTGTGTTAAAGTATGAGTAACAAAACCCATCAGGGGACTACTTACAAATATTCTTAAAAAACAAGTCTCTTATGGGTTTTACTCAGTGTAAAATGTTTCCTGATATCAGACCATTCTACCCATCCATATTGTGTCATTTGTAGGAAACAAGAGGATTGTGGTGCTGGAGATCAGGGAGAGCTGATGGGTTTGACTCCTAGAGAGAGGCTATATAGCCCAATACCCGGAAGCCCAGAAGCCCTTTTAAGAACACCCATCACTCAATCAGGAATGATTTTGTGTTTAGTTCATATGATTCCAAAGCATGGGGAGACAACAAAAATCCAGTCTCAAAGAGCTCAGGGCATGGATCTGGGTGAAGGTCTAAATTACTTTACTTGCTGGTTATAAGCTTGGGGACTTGCTCTAAAACATCAAACCAACATGTAGCAGTACTCCTGAGTCTAGAAATCACCAAACCTCACAGTGGTCATAACATAGATGGATCACTGGGTGTATGTATTCTCTTTCCAAAAACAAAGTGTTTTAAATCAAAGATGACATCCAGTTAACAGCCACATAATGTTAGTTGATTTATGCCAATTAACAAGATAGTTAATTTCTTTAACTTTGCAATACAATGTCTTATAGTAATTAGTCTCACTGCTAAGAACATCTTTTATGGAGCCAGACACACAGAATATTTAAATAGATGTACTACATAACTGTTACTGATCCAAGAAATTGTTATTTTCTTTGACCTGTGACCTACCCATAACAGCAAATAACAACTTGTAGTTTTTCTCTCTGCAAGTTTCTTGAAATGCATTCTGTTTAACTACCTCCCCAGTGGGTGCTAAGGTAGTGATGGTGTGCTCAGCTATTTTCTTCTTCCTTGGGTACAGATAGAGATGTGTCTGAAAAAAAAATGGGCTCCCCAAAACAAAAGCCTGTGCAGTATGTTAGACTTAAAGTCAAGAAAGTTGGAAGCAGAAGAAAAGAAATTAAAATGGGGAGTAAGAGCCTGTCATCAATAAATATATAGTTAAAATCAACCCCACATTTAATTGTGAGCTTCTCAGCAACTTAGGTGCAATGTGAAGAATCAAAATGTTTCACATTAATTGGAGGAGTGGGGAGACCAATATTCACTCATCAATATTAAGAGAAGCTAATATTTATCTCACTATTTAGAGGCAAAATAATGTAAAGAAGGGCTAAAACGTGTTTTACAATAACCTCTGTAGTAATGGTAGAACTAAGTTTCTTGAGTAAAATGTTTGTTATAGGTACCTAGTGTCTCATTCCATGTGGTTCATCTGTTATATAGTGTTAAAAACTAGAGTAAACAATGATACAGAGAAAGTAAACATCTGCACACAGCACAGAGAACTCCATCCCAGGATGGGTAAAAAGAGACTTAAAACTGAGGAGCTGGAAAATCTGGCAGATGGGCATGCGCCAAAATTGTTTTGACTGTATTTGAAAAGACAAAGAAGTTCATGTTAGTGAAAGAGATTGGTGTAAAATTCACAGAGATAAAAACTATGGATGACTCCAATGAGCTAAAATGTTGAACCTAAGGAACCAGAAAGCCAATGTGCCAATCAAGGCCTGGAAACCAATAGCTGACAATGTGTAATCCAGAAAAATCTAAGGAACTGGAAATATAAGGAAGCCAGTACAGAAACAGAAATTCTATGAGACAGCTCCATTTTCAGGGTCACTTCCCAACCCTCAGAGTCAAGGAACTATTCCTTCCCCTTCCAGGAACAGATGTTCTAGATTGAAAGAAAACCCATATTCTACTAAAGGCTGGTAAAGGGCAAGTCTTGTCTATTCTCTTCCATTATAAGAGTCATTAAAGGAAACTTGGACTCATTGGCTGTCTTCCCATTCAGGGCTGCAACTGCTTGGCTCCTTAAAACATTGACAAACCAGGGAACTTTTGCAGAGGAATGGGCTGAGCCAGAATGTTACACTGAGTAGTCACTGAACAAAATGGCTAGATTTACAAAGACCATCTTTTTATATGCCAATATTCAGAGACAGCCAGCACCTACATAGGTAACCATTGCCCATTCTTAAACATAAATGAAGAACTGGGAATCACAAGGCAGTCACAGGAATCATCTCTCCAAACAGATAAGACAAACAAATCGTAGTTAAAAGGAATATCAGTGGCAAAAGACAGAAATATAAGGAATCAAGACAGCTAGTATGATGTTTAAATGTGATTCAGAAGGGAAAATACAAGAGACTAACTGGAAAAGTACTGGAGAAAGCTTATAGATGTTGAGAGCATGAAACTCAGGAATCAAGAGAACAGATCATCCTTCACAGTGACCATGCAGACAGGGAGGTGTCTTGGGTTTTAACATTCCAGCCAGCAAAACTTAGAACAAAGGAAAGGTCTGCTAAATTTCCAGAAATAACACTTCAAACAGCAGGTGAGAAATCTGAATGCAAGAGACACTTCAGACACCAAAGAAAGAAAGTTTAAAGCTATATTGCCAAGATTCCAGTGTCCATCATAGAATCCCACAAATGGCCAAATAGCAGTCAGGAACGTAGATGGTTCGCTCATTTGCAGGGGCGTGGGGGGGCACTAAAGGTGTCAACTTTATTCTCAGAGAGAGAGAGAGAGACAGAGACACAGAGAGAGACAGAGACACAGAGAGACGGAGACACAGAGAGACAGAGACGGAGACACAGAGAGACAGAGACAGAGACAGAGAAGGGGGGGAGGAAAGCTCTCAGCAGCAGACCAATCAAAAGACTGCCCCCAGGTGGATCTCCACAAAAGAGTTGAGAACAGCTATAGGAGAAGGCTCAATGACACCCCAGTCTTCACAGGAGCAGAAAAACAGAGTTGTTAATAGAATTCCTTAAAAACAAACTCATGAGGAGTTGGGTAGATGGTGCAGCAGGTAGCAATACTTGTTGAGCAAGCATAAGGGGCCAGGTTCAAATCCCCAGCACCTTTGTAAAAGTTGGGCGTGCATGGACATGTACCTGAAACCTCAATGCTTAGGGAGGTGGAAGAGAAGAAGTAGGAGGTATAGAAAGAAGGATGGCCAGGGCTCTCTGGCAGCTAGGCTAGATCCCGGGTCAAAGAGAGATCCTGTTTGTTCCTATATTTTAACTATTGTGAACATTGTTGCTATAAGCAAGGTTGGGAGGAGAGTCCTTTGAGATTCTCTTTTCAATCATTTGCATATAGAGTCAGGAAAGGAATTAGATTCAATAGGACTGAATATATATATATGTATATGTATATGTATATGTATATGTATATGTATATGTATATATATATGTCTATCAGTTAATTTTATTAAGTATTTTGAAGAACAGCCATATAGTTTTCGATAGGAGCATTCTAAATTCCATTAGTTTCTCCAATTCTATCAACATTTATTCCATAGTTTTCTCGTAGTTGGCTGAGATGATATCCCATGTGGCTTAATTTGCGTGGCTTTGAGATTTAGTGACATTAGTGTCTTCTTGATGCCTGTTGGCCACACTTAAGCCATTTGCGGAACTTGTGTAAGTTCTCAGCCTCATTTTAATTCAGGTTATTTGCTTGTTATTGTTGGTCAGCTGCAGAAACTGTGCTAACACCATGGAAATAAAGTCTTAGCACATGTGTGGATAGAAATATTTTCTCCATCCTTGGGTCATCTTTTTAGTCTTTTGATTGTCCTTCAATTGCATAAGCTTTGGTTTTGAAAGAGTCTAATGTATGTACCTTTGCTATTGCTGCCTGTGTTTTAAAGCATTATACCAAGTACACAATGGCCTATCTAATGTCATGAATGAAGTATCACGTCATTGTTTTCTAAGAATTTTCTACTTACAGTGTTAATATGTGTGTGTGCACGCATGTATGTATATATATACATATATGATAGTATATATATGTGTATATATATTTTAGAGCATATCAAAGAACTAAAGAGAATTATATGTATATATAATTTAAAGTTATATACATTTATATATGTGATATACTTTTGTGTATGTATAGTGTGTATGAGTATTTTTCAGGAGTTTTGCTTGTATGTCTGTCTGTGTGCATGTACATGTTTGGTGCCCACAGAAGCCAGAAGGGGCGTCAGATCCCCTGGAACTGAAGTTACACGCAGTCCTGAGCTACTGTGTGGGTGTTGGGAATCAACTATGGCTCCTCTGCAAAAGTAGAAAATTCTCTTAACCATCAAGCAATCTCTCCTTCCCTGTGTAGTATACCTTTACATATCTACTTTGACTATGCTTATTCTGATTAAATCTACATTACTCCCTATTGCCATTTTGCTAACTGATTTATTGATTTCTGTGTGCCTTATATTTATTTTTCTTTTTTTTTTTTTTTTTTTTTTTTTTTTTGTTGGGCGCTTTTTTTTTTTTTTTTAATTTTATTTTCTATATTCTATGTTTACATTCCAAAGGCTTTCCCCTTTCCCAGTTCCCACCCACCATAGTTCCCATAGTTCCTCTCCCCCCCATCTGTTCCCCAATAATTCCCCCTCCCCCCTCGGTTTCTTTACTAAACTGGAAGCAATCTTTACAGGCCCAGGGTCCTCTCCTTTCTTCTTCTTGGGAATCATTTGACTTGCTATTTGTGTCTTGAGTATTTAGGGCTTCTGGGCTCATTAATATCCACTTATCAGTGATTGCATTTCAGGTGCATTCTTTTGTGATTGGGTTAATTCACTCAGGATGATATTTTCCAGGTCTAACCATTTACCTACAAATTGCATGAATTCATTATTTCCATTTCCTCCAGATTCTCCAGTTGTTTTGAGTATAGGCCTTTGTAGTAGGATCTGATGATCTTTTGAATTTCCTCTGTTTCTGTTGTTATATCCCCCTTTTCATTTTTAATTTTGTTAATTTGGATACTATCTCTGTGCCCTTTGGTTAGTCTAGCTAAGGGCTTATCTATCTTGTTGATTTTCTCGAAGAACCAGCTCTTGGTTTTGTTGATTCTTTGTATGGTTCTCTTTGTTTCTGCTTGATTGATTTCAGCCCTTAGTTTGATGATTTCCTCTCTTCTACTCCTCCTGGGTGAGTTAGCTTCTTTTTGTTCCAGCGCCTTCAGGTGTGCTGTTAAGTTGCTAGTGTATGCTCTTTCCAGTTTCTTTTTGGAGGCACTCAGGGCTATGAGTTTTCCTCTTAGCACTGCTTTCATTGTATACCAGAGATTTGGGTAGGTCGTACCTTCATTTTCATTGAAGTCTAAAAAGTCTTTGATTTCTTTCTTTATTTCTTCCTTGACCAGGGTGTCATTGAGTAGAGTATTGTTCAGTTTCCATGTGTATGTGGGCTTTCTGTAGTTCTTCTTGCTATTGAAGACCACTTTTACTCCATAGTGATCCGATAGGAGACATGGGATTAGTTCGGTCTTCTCTTATATTTATTTTTCAGTCCCTCATTTTCTCCTTTCCTTCCTTCCTTTGTGTGAAGTTCATTATTCCTCATGACGTGATTTGATTCCCTTCTCACAGATTCTGTACATATTGATTCTGTGGTTACCATGGGGATTGTATACTATGTCCTCCAGTTACAACAATCAGTGGTAAACTGCTAACAACACCAATCACATATAAAGTAGTATTCCTCTAAAGATCTATTCCTTCTCTTTGGCATTGATGTCACACTGTACATTTGTGCCACATGTTTCCATAAACAAATAATCACAGTTTTTATGGTGTTGCCTTATAAGTTCTAACAAAGATAAAAAATCCAATCCAGGTATGATACCCAGTGGCATGGCCATGAAGCAACACTGAAAAATGACTGCAGCCCAGAAACAATAGCCACTTGACAGACTGCTGTTGTCTTTGGGGAGAATTGCAACTTCGTGGTTTTATTGGCAAGTATTTCCTCAAACTCTCATTCCAAATCTTGGTGGCAGAAAATTACAGCTCATCAGAGAACAATGCTGGTATTGTCACAGGTATGGGATGTTCTAGGGAAGTTGGAAGACTTGAGCGCAAACTCAGTCCAAATAATCCAGCTGACCGAGGAACCTGTAGGAAGCTCAACAAGAAGGCAGGCAGAAACTAAACATCTGTCTACTCTTGACAGTCATCCTTGTCTCCTGATGAGATCCATGAGTTTATGCTTTCAATGAATCCATTCCTAATCCATGTAGAGCTTGGATGTCAAAAAGTTAAAGGCCATGGGAAAGTGGGAGAGCTCAGTGGGTAAGAACACTTGAAACAAAGCCTGACAACCCGGGACCTACACGGCAGATCGAGGGGACAATTTCAATAACTTATCTTCTGGCTACCCCTCCCACCCCCTGCACACGTACAATTTCCCTCCTTGGGGAGATCATTGGGCTGAATAGTTTAGAGGAAGCCACAAAAGCAGATATTCTATAGAAAGGGGGAGGATCCAAACTCTTAGTATAAATAAGCTCAACCTCTCAATTCATTGCTAAATATTGATGGCACAAGAAAGATAGCCCGGCAACCATGCTAAAAAGGGCACCTTACAGACCAGCAATACGGCTCTACGGCTAAGCAGACAAAGCTCTGGCTTTAATCCCTTGCACTCCCAGCTCTCTGAAGGTGGAGGGTAGAGGAGCAAAAATTTTGCTGTTCAATAGACAGTTAAGTAGACTAATTAATTAATTAATTAACTTAACATATTAAATAAATTAGCTATTAAGCTTCGTTTGATGAAAGGTGCAGTCCTCAAGTGTACTGAGGAGCCACTACTTATAAAAACTGCCAGTTAGACACTTGAAAATGGACAGTGGAAACCACTGGGAAATTAATTTCTCTTTAAAATTCAAGACTGTAAGAGGAAATGTTTGACAAGTTAATGAGCGTGTGCTTTTCCTTACCTACAAGCTTGTGCAACTCAAATCTGTGACAAGTGCACATTATCTGTGCTTCTGTTTGTCATGACCCGGAGAATGGCAGTCCCTTTGACTTCAGGGCACAGGGAGTAAGATGTGAAGGGCCTCTCAAAGTCCTCGACAGTGTGGGTCACAACCGTCAGTGTGTAGAACGGTGTATTTAATGAGAGTCCTGATTAGCATCAAGACAGGGAAGGTCAGCAAGGCACTAAGACGCTTGTTTCCAAGTCATTAGGATTTGGATTTGACACTGAATCGGTATGTGCACTCTTTAGACTAGAACAGAAGATGGAAACCTCTAGGACTCAGCAGTATGATTGGGCTTTACCACACTGTAAACTGAAGTCCTCATGGCAAGGCCATTTCTTTTCAACAGTTCATTTCAAACTTTTCTTCTTGTATGTGGTCCTCCCTATAAAGTCGTCAAAGAATGTCTCGGTCCTAATAAAAGAGCCCCTAGCAAACCCCCAAAGGTATCCATAATCTGGTAGGTGTCTATGTTCTCTAGTATTCTATTTGAAATCACATCCTTCCTGGTACTGATCACACTAATTCTTAGCAGGGATTCATGAGAGCTGGAATCACGGACAGCAAACAACGGGTTCTTGAACATGATTTGTTAAAGGAATCTGCATATATTTAGTTGAACTAAGAATAATCTCAGATGAATTAATGTAGTACAGAATAAAATGGAAGAAGGAATTGAACTAAGCAACAGTGTTTAAAGTTCACTTAAAAGGTGAAGAAAAAAAGAATGCTACTGAGGAAGATCCTGTAAGCAATGGTACCTATACCCAGCCCCCTACCTTCCCTCCCCTCTGTACCCCACCCTTGGAGAAGACACATGCAGCAGAGTGGCAAAGAACTGCTTTATACAATTACAAAATAAATATAATTATTTTACATTTTAACTATCCAAATATAAGTAATGAAACTATTCTACTAGATTGGTGCAAAGGTAACTGTCAAAATTTGCTGTTCAGTATTGAACACATTGGTAAATAAATGTAGTTATATTAGACATCATCTTGATGCACATTTCTTTAGGTTTTTGTTTTTTTTTTTTTTGCTAATGGCTTGTTACAGCTTATTTCGTGTTTATTTTATATGATGGAAATGATGTCAGACGAAAAGAGAACTTGGAGGATACAGAACTAACTTGCCTCCAAAACTTCTAACAAACCTAAAGTGCCGCTGTGGTTCAAGAACATTTGGAAAGGAGAAGGAAGCCTTGAAAATGAGTATCATCCTGGCTACTGTGCTAAAGCCAATCGTCACATACTGACAGGGGTTGCAGGGGTGTCTAAGAACTAACACCCACCATTCAATGGTCATTGGGCAACTGAAGAAAACTGGAGAGATGAAAGAGTTCAGAAATGTGGTGCCTTATGAGCTGATCAAAATATGATGGTTTTGAATTTTTTATTCTCTCCTATTCTATGCTACAATGAACCTCTTCCCAGTTGGATTGTGATGCAGGATGAAAATCTGACTGTATTTAACAACTAGCTATGACGAACTTGGTGGTTGGTTGGATCAAGAAATTTTAAAACCCTTCCCAAAGCCAAATTTGTACCAAGAAAATGTCATAGTCACTGCTGGTGGGTCTGCTCTGCTTTACTAAGTACTCTGAATCCTGGGGAGACCAATATATCTAAGAGGTATGCTTGTAATTGCTGAAAAAGTGAGAACTGCAGTGCTTACATCAGTAAAAAGAAAGGACCCAATTCTTCTCCAGTGCCCACGTGCACTTCCCACAACCAACATTTTGAACCTTGACTAAATTGAGCTGTGAAGATGTGCCTCACCCACCATGTTCCCCTGACCTCTCACCAACTAACCACCACTTCTTCAAGCATCCCGGCAACTGTGCAGTGATAACACTTCAAAACCAACAGGATTCAGAAAATGTTTTACAAAAGTTTGTTGCATCATTTGGCATGGGGTTTAAAAAATATTTTGACTTTTCTCTTTGTGTATCTTTGTGTGTGTATGTGTGTGTGTGTGTGTGTGTGTGTGTGTGTGTGTGTAGTCCAGAAGACAGTATTTGATTCACTGAAACTGGAGTCTCAGGTAATTGTGAAGCACCAGACATGGGTGCTAGGACCCGAACTCAGATTCCATGGAAGAGCCGTATGTGCTCTTAACCATTGTGCCATGTCTCCAGGCCCTGAGGCATGGCTTTTTATGCTCAGGAACAACCTTATTTCTTGTTGGCAAAATATATTGATAGTGATTGTTAGCATTCTGTCTAAACTCTGCCCCACAGTTACCTGGCAACAGCCAGGTATTCTCCACCCCAGTTACCCAGCAACAGCCAGGTAGGCCTGACTCACTATGAAAGGGGCTGCTTGCCCCCTCCTCCCTCTCTTGCTCCTGTTCTCTTGCCCTCTTGGCCTCTTGCTCCTTCCCTGCTTTCCTTCCCACTTCTCTCCCCATTCCTCTCTCCTCCCTCTCTCTCCACATGCTCATAGCTGGCCTCCTCTCTTCTCTTCTCTTCTCTTCTCTTCTCTTCTCTTCTCTTCTCTTCTCTTCTCTTCTCTTCTCTTCTCTTCTCTTCTCTTCTCTTCTCTCTTCCCTTCCCTGTCCTTCTCCATCTCTCCTTTCCTCTCCCTCTCTTCCTGTTCCCTCCCCTTCCTCTCCCCTTCCTCTCCCCTCTCAGTCTCTCCTTTCCTCACCCTCTTCATCTCCCTCCCTCTCCCCCCTCTCCCCCCACTTCCCTGCCTCTCCTTCTCTCTTAACTCCCCTCCCCATGCCATGAATAAACTCTATTCTATACTATACTATCATGTGGCTGGAACCTCAGGGGAAAAGGGATGCCTCGGCATGGACCCACTGAGATATCCCCTTCCTCCACACCCCACCACACCCCCATAGAACATACCCCCTTTATCTTTTTATAAACACATCAGTGATGACTCCCATTGTGATTGTGATTTATGTGTACAAAAAGGTGTACTTCAACAAAGCTAAAATTCATGGTCCAAAACTGCAATTTCCTTTACACCAACATACTGATACATAATAAACTGATAATAAAATATGTATCAGTTATCTTTTTATCTATCTACCCATCGATCTATCCATAGATAATCATATGACCTATCTAAATAAAAATTTTGGATTTCAGCATCCCTGACTTTATTGGGATAGAGGTAGAAGGCTACAGTATGTTCATATTAGGAGGTTGCTATAGTGTTTTGTGGCTCATTTTCTTATGCGATATGAATGTCTTCCATAGTTGTCGATGTGATTACTCTGAGCAAATTAAAGAGACTTACCTTTGCAATGATAGGCCAGCTTACACCTCTATAGCAGAAGCATGTGCCCTATTGCTGGGAAAACTCATAAAACTTACAACTAAGAAAGTTACATATCTTTATGGATATAGGACATATCTTTAGTATACATACATATTGGCTCCATAACTTACCAATCTGGTTGCAATTTCATGTGTATGCAAATTAGGCACCCATTCGATGTGGCACCTCATCAGGCAAAGGAAGAGTATATAATAAGGTTCTTGGCTAGGACTGAGCATTAAGAGTGACTACTAATACAAATATATATATATATATATATATATGTATATATATGTATATATATATATACATATAATTGTCAAAATTTTAAATCATCTAAATCATGATTTTCTTTCTGTTTAGTGTGTTGGGGCAAAGTCATGTAAGACACACTGATAACTGAAACTTTTAAAATTTATTGTGATCAGTGTGCTGCTGAGGAATGCATAATTTGGGGATTTAACACTTGATTAGCTATTAAATGGCTGTCAGGAGAAAATTCTGCAGTAATCAGTTTAGCTTTTAGCCCCTAATTATCACTGTGCAGTGGATTTGGGGTGAGATAATTGAGAACTGCAACACTTAAAGGCCTCCAGTCAGGCACTTTTTAATACAATGAAATGAATTATTTCTCTACCAGGGTTGCATTTAACAGGTATTGGTGACAAAGAAAGAAATGTGATAGTGTATGGAATTTCATAAAGTGATTTAAAGTAGTTGATTCATTCATTATGCAATTAAGTGGAGCTCAGTTGTATATAACTTACCTGGCGTCTAGGTCAAAGAATGTCTTTCAAAACTCCATAAAATTTGTTGGGAAGGATTTAACTTTAATCAAGGAGAGTTGGGGCTGCTCTCTGAACTATGCAATAAATTAAATCCTACATATGATGACCTTGGCATGGTTTATCTCTTGTTTCTTGGATTCCTATTCTACTCAGTGAAGCACCTACCATTCCTATCTTATTTGCATAACAGCTCAGAAAAGCTAAACCCTGGCAGATAGTTTACACTCATTGCTCTCATGGACCGTTCAACTTAGCAAGGCTTGTGAGCTCTATCCAGCCCTCACACCGCCCTCTTGCTGTCTTTGTGACTGTTCATTGCTATCACCACTTTCCCACCCTTTAGAACCAATTAAATCATCTCCAATCTATAAAGTTCCTATCAAATCAACAAGTGACAATCTGATGACTTCTCATGACAACATATTAACTATAAAAATGACGTGTAGCAATCTCTTATCTTTATGCAATCTTCTCGTGCATACAAATAGACATGCCACTTTGAAAGAGAAATGGAAAGACCAATTTGACCAATTTTGTATACTTAGCACTGGCTCTGCATTCATTTCACTGCAAGTAAATGTCTTGACCCTTGCTCAGTTTTCACTCAATCAAGGAGCAGTAAATGCACTACCTTTATAATATATTCTTCCTATTTTAAAACAACAAGAACAGCAGCAGGGATATTAGATATGACTGCTTATCTGGTGAGCATTCTATAGTACCCTTCTGCCCTGAGAAGAGAATCCCAAACAGAAATGTGGTAACAAAACACCTACCCCTGAAAAAATAAACTGTAATTAGTATAAACCAATAACAGCACTTTTGTCCTTTAAGCAACTCAATGCTTTAGGTTGCTGTATACATATGAGTATGGAGATGTGGAATGATTCTTATATTTGAGATACACTGAAAGCAAGCTTAGAGGCTTCTGGAAGTAGAAGAAGTTTCTTACTTTTCTGCCAGGATATCTGTTTAAGTGAAAGCTATGCACTCTGTGGAGACTGACCAATCAGAACTACCTGAAGATCCTGGGAGGATTTGGGGTTTTGGATAGTTGGAATAGCTAGTGTCATAGCTGTATTGCATGGTGGATAGTTTAAAATATTAAGAAATTGACAGTACTTACTTGTTTAAGGGTGCTGGATAGCTGTGGAGGCCATGAGTCCCACAGGCGCTGAAACTCTGGATAGGGAGGATCTCAGAGATGAGATGGATTTTGCAACCATTTTGTCTCTGGTACCAGATAGATATCCTGGCCTTCGACAAGAGGTTTGGATTCTGGGATTTGTACCAACCTCTAGTGAATGGAGAAACTGACAGAGTTTGGTTCTGGGCTATGGGGGTAGGGTGGGAGATTTCAGCACATGACTAGCTTTGTGTTAAGACTATTTTCCAGATTCTAGAATTAGCTAGGGAGGGAGGTTAAAAAGCTAAGCAGAAAGCCAGAAAAAAAAAACAGAGCAAAGTGTTGAATGGTTTCATGAACTAGATATTGTGACTCAGTGTCCACTCACAGTATATTCAAGAATAGAGAAGAAATTTAGTTAAAAATCTTTGGGAAAGACTAGGAAGATCACAGATATTCCTTACTAGGAGTTTTAACTTTCATTGGATTGGTCCCAAGAGGCCAAACAAGAGAATGTCATTCTTAGTGGTGAAAGAAAGCATGGGCTCGTGCATTCAGAGATGATTTGACTCAAGTTTTGACCTTATGATGGCATGAAAATGGTATCATTTATAAATAAGTGTTTTTTCAGATTTGGACTGTGAGCTTTTCTTGGGTGAGCTAATGCACACTCTCTTGGCATTGGAAGAGACAACTTGCTACATCCCCTAGTAAGCCATGTGAACACCAAGGAGCCTGGTCATGCTACACAGTGTGGTGTGGATGGTGCTTTGAGTTGTTTGATGTTGATGTATTTGATAAGTTCTATGAGATGCTTGTTGCTCAATTATTAAGTAGGCATTGTGTTTTAGGACTTCGTGAAACTGTAAGTAACATTGAAGTGTTCTGGAAATATTTAAGTTAGCTTAAGTTTAAGCTGTAATGTTCAGTAGGTGGGGTCACCTAACTGCATTTTCAATTTAAATTAGTTTCAATTTGTTTGGTTTAGCAGTAAGCAATATCACTGCAAGTTTGCAAATGGCAAACTAAAACTTCATCCATTAAAATTAAAACTCCAACCAATAAAACTAAAAATAAATCAGCGATCTTTTTAAACAAAGATAAGCTAAGATAATATACTATGAGCAAATCTACTTCTAAAAGAAAAATGTTACCATATAGACAAAAAGAAATATCTTAGAAGAAAATAAAAATAAAGTAAGTGAAGTACCAAAGGACAGAATATGGACAAATATAAACATATCCTGATTGAATTGTGGTAGAGTGATAGCTTGTATTATATAAAACATGCATACAATTAAAGACACATGAAAATGATAACACAGGAGATAGAGGAGCGAATAGTAAATGTTAAATAACAGAAAGGCAGAAATAGTAATTCTTTGTTTTAGACAATAATAAGCTCTAATATGCCAGTGATAAATATATTCTCTACTCTAGCAAGTAACTGTTAGATGGAACAATATAAACATTAAAATATTTAATTATTCAAAAAGAAGCCAAGAAAGATGAACATAAACATAAAATAGGTGAATCAGAAAGGATAAGATAATGTTCAAATCTTAGCTGTAACTGTAATTAGATTATACTTACATTAACTGAGACATATAAAATATTCATATTGCCAGCTAGATGAAATGAAACCCAGTTCCATACTGATTACTGAAGATAAGATTGAAACATAAATACTCATAAAAATTAAAGATACAGGTACATAGCGTTCTATATATTATATGTGGGGAAAGGTAACCATATTAAACAATACCATACTATTTCAGAACAGTTATTCTATAGGGCAAGAATATATTTAAAACTGAATATAGATATAAAGAGTAAATGACAAAATTCAGGGATTAGGACTAACTTTGGCCCACAGATCAGATCTATGTGAAGTTTTATCTTACTACCTGAGCTTTGGTAGTTTCAAAAGGCCACTAAGTAGTTAACTGAGTGGGCTATAAACAAGGAGCTATGTAATTGATATCCAATTGATTGGACTAACCACATGATGGATAACTAAATTATTTACTTTATGTTGCTTCCATTTCCTATCACAAATGCTGGTTGGAAGTTTCAGAACCTGCACTGGCTCTAGAAGCTGACATATTCATAAACTCTAGTATTGCTTTGCTCAAATAAGTGCCACTAATTCTTAGTTGTCTAAAGCAATGGTTCTCCATCTGTGATTCTTGACTTCTTTGGGAGGTTGCTTTTCAAATATTTACAATTTGATTCATAACAGTAGTAAAATTACAGTTATGAAGTGGCAACCAAATAATTTTATGAAGGGGGGATGGTCACCACAGCATGAGGAACTATATTAAAGGAATTAGGCAGGTTGAGAACCACTAATTATTCTCCTTGTTATCAAAATCCAAACAAGACCAGAGAATGGTATTTCACCATGCAAAAGTTAATCCACCAGTTAGACATCACAAGTTCTAAATCTATCTCATTCAAGACCTAGCTACAATTATGGATTAAGTGACAAGTTTGGTCACAAAACTGAACCTTCCCTTCCAGAATTTCATTCAATATTTATTGTCAAATAACTAGCTCAGTCCTTCCTTTAATGGCCGTTAGAAAGACTTTCTGGTCCATGCATCTCACAGGTTCCCTGACTCGGTCACCGTGGCTCCTCCCCCTTTATAAGTCATTACACCTCCCTCTGTTTTCTAACAATTTCTACCTTACCCCATATAAATCTGAGCTACATGAAAGCATCTAAAATCACTCACCTGTTTCCTCCTGGCCCTACCCAATGCCACACCAAAGCATCCTTCTGATGATCATATCCCTACTCCCTCTTCGATAGTGTGACTGTCTGGTAACTATACTATTCCTCCAATGTTCTAAGGTTCCAGTACCCTAAAATCACCTTTCTCACCCTCCCTTCCTTACTGCTGTGCTCTCTGCTCATCATCTATACAAATATCAGTTCATTTTGCAAACCATGGTAGATCTCGCCAATCCCTGGAATTAACAATTCTTCCTCAATTTTCCAGATCTCCAACAACAGCCCTATTGTGCTGCTTTTCATATGCTGGCATCTCTCTTCCTTCTGTTGAATTGGACTGAGTTCTATAAGAAGAACCATAGTTGATTTGTCCCCCTGTGCCTGGGTTCTAAGACAAAGGATAGCTTATAATAGTAGGGAGATGTTTGCATCCCAGAATCCATTGCTCTTAGCAATGATGAAATGGAAATCCAAGGGGGCTGAAGACCTGGGTAAAGTCTTCAGCATGGGAAAAAAATGAGACTGAGCCCTTTTGAATACCATACCAATCTACTGCGACATCTAGCTCTCTGAACTGCTTTAATATTGTCACTACAACATAACTCAGCTTTATTCTCCACAACATTGTTCATCCCAGCAGGTGGCTGAAACATCTTACCAGCGAAAGAGGAAAATTCCATAGTTAAATAAGAGGAGAGAGAAATTGACCAGGGCAGGTGCAGATGGGAACATGTTTAATCAAGTTTAATTTGGAAGGGTTTTAGATTCATCACCTACAGAGGCGCAGGGACACAAGTATGCATGAGCACTGCTCTGTGCACTACAGCCACATGCATTGTTTGCTGACAGGGTCATTTTACATCTCACCTAAGAGAGCCAGAATGCGGGACAGTGTGCAGCGCAGTCAGGTGCCACATCTGGGGCTGAAAAAAGCCTTTACTACAGCCCCGGGGGCCATTGAAATAATGATGCAAAACCTCATTTCCAGGCCACTCTTCCTTCTTGCTGACAACAGATGGTGAAAAATGGTTGTCTTGTTCAGCTTCTTTCCATATATTTGCCGTTGAGAAAAACTTGGACCCCAACCTGCCACAGTGCCCCAGTACCCCCACTGGAGACACTTGGGTATCTAGACACACTCGACTTCTGGCGGTGTGAGGGCAAGGCAGCCAAATCCCCAGATGAGGGATTACTAAACAAGTAGGTGATTTTCAGTTGAAGGATATCAGCCAAGGAAGTTTAAAGTGTTCCCATGCAACCCAGACTGCCGGTGAAATACCAATTTCTTCTTTTTTTAGAACAATTATTTCTTTTATGTTTCCCCAGATAAACCGACAGACATTCTTCTCTTCCCTTCTGAGGCTTCTTTGTGAAAGAGCTGGTGCCATAGATCATGCAGGGCTACTCCCCAGGTAGAGCTGCTAAGCACAGGTGCATGCTGGGGCTTTGGTGTCTGCCTTAGTCTCTGATTTGTTGCAGGAAAAAGACTCACTGTAGTTGCCCCATTCCCCTGTGAGCATACTCTGAAGTTGGAGATGATGTATTAATTTTGTGTGTTTACAGATTTATGCTCCATGGACATAACTATATTTTTCTAAGCAATGAAGCAAGAAGCAACATCATCGTCTGATTGGTAGAAATGTTGTGAGGATGGTATCCCCCATTCTGACTTCACTGAGAGGGCACAAAAACTGCCCAAAATGAAAATAAAGAGTCTGTTGTTTAACCTGGTGTCTGGGAAGAACTCATTTCCATACTTTATGTTATAAAAAATGGTGGGGGTTGCACCTGAACAGACTACTTACTGCACATGTGCACAAAGTAAAACTATATGGCAAATATATTTCTTACTTTATCCCTCATCTCATCCTGAAATAGCAGATCTTTGTTGGTGAGTGTGTGGTCGATCATAGCAAAATATAAAGGTTTACTGATGTTTGAAAAGCTTCGAAGGACAAACCGGTGAGCACCACAGTTGTGAGAGGTATAGTCCTAGGGTACAAAATGTGGACCATCAACATAATAAAGTAATAAAAGCAAGTGACATTAAGTACTATTCTTTTGTGTCTTTGAATGATACTTTAAACCTGTTCCTCCAGTGTTTAAGAATCTTCAGCATTAGTGACAAGAATCCGACCTAGTAATTGCCTAGAAAGATGCTTTATTGTTTTCAAGGACTTTCCATAACTGTTTCCTCTTTGAGTCCTTCAGCAATCTTGGAAACTAGACAAGGGAAATGCACAGCCCCAGTTAGCTGAAAGCAAGCAAGATGGCATTGACTTATTTTGGTTAGGGAGAAGAAGCTGTCTCTGACTCTGGGTGGTGAGTTGAGAGATGATGCGGTGGGAACAGGGATGGAGATGCTTGCTGGAGTGATAATGGATCCTGGATGCACTTGCCCTGATCCTGTTGCTGCAGTATTTGTTCTTTCTCCAGGCAATAGAGTGTTAGCAGAAGAAGCCCTCCAGCCAGCATGGCCTTCTGGGATTGCTTTAGGTACAAAGCTGCCTCACTTAAATTCATGCCCAAGGCAGGGACCTACAGTGGGACATTGTGTGACACTGTTGTAAGGGGTTTTAGCCAAACCCTATACGACTGAGAAGTCACTTTGACTTTGGATTTCGTTGTGGTTTGTGGGTGACATAACTCTTTAATTAACTCCTCTTTAAGAGGTGTGAGCCCAAGCATATCCTGTATCAAATACCTTGTATGTTAAACTGGCTCAGAATTGCAATCTTGGTTACTCGGTATATATACTTTGTGATCACAAGGATGCCCAAGGGTGCAACTGGGAGCTGGGGTTTGTGACTGTATTACCCACTCATTACCAGGTTATGTGTCTATAATCAATTGGTTGCACAGGTGAGTGTCTGTCCATGAAGAAGTCCCATGCTGTACAATATGTGTGCCTAGGAAATATTCTCACTTTTCCTTCAAAGGAACCTTAACCATTCATCCATCTGACTCCACATTCCAGGCAAGAAGATGTCCAAACACCTTCGAAACTATTAGACATAGGGCCAGTGTCTCAGTCTATTCAGAATGACAATGAAATAACAAAGACTCAGCCTTTTGTAATACAATTTTATAGTCTACAGCTCTGGAGCCTGGGAAATCCCAAATTAAGTGGATGGCAGATTCAATGTCTGGTGACAGTCTACTGTTTACAGGTGGCATCTTTGTGCTTTGTTTTCACATGGTGAAAGAGGCAAGACCTTCCATCAGGCCTATTTATACTATTGTAAATTTTATTTTGTGTGTATATGTATATGCATGCTCATGCGTATGGGGACACATGTTTGTATATGTGTACATGTGTGTACAAGCTAGAGGACAAACTTAGGTCTTGTTGCTCAGGTACCATCCATTATTTTGGGAGACAAGATCTCTTGCTGGCTTGTTACTCCCCTAGTAGGCTAGGCTGCTGATCAGCTAGCCTCAAGAATCCACCTATCTCTACTTCCCCCTGGATTATTGGTGCCCACTTGGTTTATTAAGATGCATTTTGGGGATTGGATTTAGATTCTGATGCTTGGATGCCAAACCAGTTGCTAACTGAGCTGTTCTCCCAGGCCCCAGGTCCCCCTTTAAAGAGAAACAATTTTAAATGCCACACCTCTTTTTAGATTTATTTATTATGTAAGTACATTGTCTTGTCTCCAGACACATCAGATTCCATTACAAATGATCGTGAGCCACCATGTGGTTGCTGGGAATTGAACTCAGGACCTTTGGAAGAGCAGTCAGTACTCATAAATGCTGAGCCATCTCTCCAGCCCATGCCTTACCTGTTAATATCATTACATAAGGATTTTAGGAAGACTAAAACCTTTAGATCATAGTGGCAGAGCTAGCTGAATCCTTAACTAGAAGACCTCTTAGTTAGGATTTCTATTGCTGTGATAAAACACTATAATAAAAAGCAAGGTGGATATGGAAAGAGTTTATTTTAGCCTCCTTGGTCCAATAACAGTCTGTTAGGAAAGAAAGTTAAAGTAGGACCTCAGGGCAGGAGCTAGTGTAGACGTCATGAGGGGTGTTGTTTTCTGGCTTGCTACTCATTGCTTGCTCAACCTCAGTCCAGGGGAGGCATCACCCACAGTAGGCTGGGTTCTTCTGTAACAATCACTAATGAAGAAGATGTATGAAAAACTTGCACACAGATCAATTTTGTGTGGGCATTTTCTCAGTTGAGGTTCTTCATTTCAAAATAACTCTAGCCTGTGTCAAGTTGACAAAAGCTAGCCAGAACAGAAGGGTTAGTTAATAATCTGAATCCTGACCAAGCTTCAGCTCATAGTGGACCCCATTGTGTTCTCAAACTCTTGTGCATAGTATTTTTCTAATACTCTGAAATTGAAAGAAAAATATATAGTATCAATACAGTTCCCCCAATAGGTTCTTTAGCTTAAGAAAAAGGTCCACCTTAAGGGAAAGCCAAACAGAAATCTCTAAAATTTATTTTATCTTTCTATCGCTCCTCTAGAAGACATCATATCATATACAAAATAGCACTATTCATGAGGAGTATATGTTGTGGACCTGGTAGTATCTATCAATCGTGTTCTCACTTAATTTACCAGTCTGGCCTCTGAAGAAACCAGACATATCCCAGTATGGATGCTAATGTCTCCCTAACTTCACAGATAGACTCCTCCCTAAATGTAGCTAGCCTTCTATGATCTTTACAGTCTAGCACTTTCCAAGACAATGAAGCCATACCCAGTTAGGACAGAATTACATGCAAATGGCCAGGAGATTCAGGAGGGAGTGGCACAAGTCTCTCGGGTAAGCATTCCATGGCTCTCCTCAGACCCATCAGTCAATGATCACAGTCTGGGAGTTTCTTGCAAGTGGTTACAGGCGTTATGATGAAGATAGTATCTATTACTCCCAGAGTATAATGTTGTTCAACAGTTGCACTGGCATACTATTTTGATAATGTTGTTATTATAATAGTTACATAAACAAGGAGCAGTTAGTATTCTAGAGACCTGACTGAGTTATACACATACAGAGTAGCATATAGATACTTATGACAAAGAACAAAAAACTTGACACATTAATAAAGCTTAAAAAGAAATGTTCAGTGGGTAACATTATTTTTGGACATCCTATCCAAACTAAAATTCTATTTATTTAGCATGCTTCTCTCATTATGACAAAGGATGTCCACTACTCATTAGGCTGTTTTTACTTTTCTGGCAGCATATTCTACATATATAGAATTCATACATAGAAGACTTCCAGTTTTTAGATGCCAAAGTGTAAAAGATCTGTGCATAGCAGGTTCACATTGAAAGCATCTGGTAGATTCTCTGACATCATAAGTACTAACGTTGGAGAAAAATGGCTCATGGTAAGTCCCAGTAGGAGAATAACAACACAGATGCCTGAGTTTCTAGAGTAAATTCATGTCATTTGAGTTTGAGAATACTGTATTTTCTGGAGAATAATTTGGACACACTGTTGATCATGATAGATACAAAGTATTTGGACATTTTAACCATGAAAAAAAATCAAGCAACTTTAATGTAGAACATATTATCATAAACTGGATCCTTTTTGGTCCTTACAGTTAGAAGGTCAGGCAGGTCCAGCAACAGTACATTAAGAGAAGGAAGTGAAGTGTCTGAAATAAATCACAAATGGAGCAAGAGGAAATGCAAGCCAGCTGTGTGGAGATTTGACTCCATGCCATCTATCACTAGCATTGTCTCAGCTCACAGCCACAGTCATACTGAGCCATACGCATATGGAGCAGCATATAGATAAAGGTACAAGCAGGCAAGGCTCTTTAAGACAAGCTGACCGAGGAGAAAGGGGACTACTTAAGCATGGATGGGGTGAGTTATTCTATTTCCTTAGCTGGAAGTGGAACTTTGCATTGTATTTCATTCAAGGCTGCCTTCAAAATCACTTAGGAGAGTAACCTTTCCTAACATATGCTTTCTCCTCTGAATTGATAGGGGATCTAAGACCTGATATCCAGAGCCCTCACATTTGAGGGTTTTGTGGGTTACCTTCCTAGAAGACCTGACTGCCCACTAAGAGGAAAACCGTGGATGACAAAGGAAGAAGAATACCAGAAGAATGGCTTGAAATCTAAGTGTGTCCAGATACACAGGTAGTGGTAGCTGAGGGGTTAAAATGGGAAGAATGGGAACAAGATAGTTTCAGGGTGTCATGTGTACAGGAGTGTGCATATTAGTGTGAACATTTTCCAACATTTTCCTTTAATACCTACATAGAAGCTTCTTCAATATCAGAGATAATAAACAAGTAAGTAGAAAAGGTGACGTGTATAGTTCAGGTCAGCTAGCCTCTGTCACAGTTTACGCTGGTTTTAGTGTCATGAGCAGTGGAATAAAATTGCCAAGAAGACAGGGATGGACATATTTTCTGATTTAAAATCGTAGACTCTCAAGTACAGAGAATGACCTTTAAATGTTGCCATTAAGTATGTAACTTTACCAAACACTCAAACCTAATCTTCAGCTACTGATATGGTGTTATTAAAAACTGTTTGGTATTAAAACTGACTGCAATAAACCAATTAACCTTAAGAGTGACTAATAGTCATTGATAAAACAGAATTATATCTCAGGTATAGGTATGCTTTTATTGCCAGAGAAGACTCAATACATATCCAAGGAATTATATAGTTTTTGATCTAATAGCATAGAGCAATATGGTTATAATAACCAGGACCCCCAAACAGCAGACTCGGAGTGAACAGATGATGTAATCATAGAATGGTCAAAAAAAGTGCATCTTCCCCCCTAGGCACAGCAAAATGTGAATGGATTTCAGAAGGCATGGTAAAGGCACTAGTGTATAAGAAATCCTTTATGTGGATGCATAGATGATACTTTGAATGATAGATCTGCATCCAGAGCTATCCCCAGTGGTCATAACACATGAAACTGAATGAAAATGCAAAGTAGGAACAGTCTAATTACCATCACTCCTTGCTGGATCAGAGATAATAAACAAGTAAGATGATGTGGATAGTTCAGGTCAGCTAGCCTGAACAAAAGTATGCTTCCCCTCTCACACTGGGATCTATGAGTTTAGCAGTCCTGGCCACACAGGTCAGAGTATTTTAATCAAAGGATACAGCTAAACTGCATGGAACTTTAAGATAGAGATTCTCTATGCTCATTTTATGATTCGTGTGTCTAGAAGCCAGCAGAAAAGTAGGGATGTTATATTTCTAGAGAGAATTGGCTATCCTTTAGTGGTTGCTTTTATACAAGAGGGAAGGATTAGACTATAACACCTAGGAGATCTATCTGGGTGCCTTCTGATTCTCCCCTAAATGCGGAATCAAGTGTCATGGGACTAAATTGCACAATACACGGTGCCTGGATCTGGGTCACCAACCCATATGATCAATAGGTGCCACTGGAGGAGGTTGCAGACTCTGACATGTATAATGGTTCTGAGACAATTTCAGCAGTACGGGCTATCACGTCTTCCCACTTTTCTTCACCCTGTAAGTTTCCTCCATGAAAAAAAGACGTGACTCCAAGGAACCCTGAAGGTTTTTCTCTTTGAATGTACAGTCAAGAATAAGGGCATGCTGGTTTAGACACTGTGATTTATCAGCAAGTTTTCTTCTCTGGGAAAGACACTTTATCCTAGATACTATGAATGCTACCAGAGGAAAGCCTTCTCTGTCTGCTCAGCTGCAGAGGGTCACCTGCCCCACCTTCATAGCTGTTCCTCAGAAAGCTGGCATCCACTGAACATTCGTTGATGATTTTACATAGTTTGCTGTTTCAGTAGAAGTTGAGAGCATGTTGGCAGACTATGGTAGCTCTGGATTTTTTTTTTGCAACACTGGTTGAAGTTTTCATTTGGTTGTATAACTACTGAATTTCTCCTGACATAATTTTCCTTTCTCGTTTCTTTCAGCTGCATCTCCCAAAGGCACACTACAGTGTAAGCATCCTGCATGCTAAAGTCCACCTAGAAAAGCCAAATTTTCTCTTCAAAATAATTTTATGTATATTGTCTTATTTTCCCATTGTATTAATCCTGTGAGCTAGGTATGGTAGATTTTATTTTGTAGATGCAAAGGAGCCTAGAGAAGTTAAATGCGGCTTCCAGCATTTAACAGTGGAACTCACCATTGACAGGCCCACCTACAACACACCCACTATGTCTGCTTTTCTTATTCTACCATGTGTCTTTTCTGTGCAGAGGGAGCCAGACAAGGCTGTATTCATCCTTCTGCTTTGCAACATGTCCATATCTTAAGGCTCAGTCTCTCAAAGGGTTCTGGGAGATGTAGTTCACATCATCATCAAGGCAATTCATAACCAGTAAGAGAAGGATGCTTTAATGGTGCTTTTATGACATATTGATCCTATATCCCAAGAAGTATTAAAAAGTTTTAATCAAAAGCAGATCATGCTAATAGAATACAAGGGTGTCACTTACAATGACAAAACCTGGTGATTTAGAAGGAGTATCCAACTTCAGGATTGTTTTTTAGATAATAACATAAGTCAAAACTAGCAAGAGATTTGGTGTTAGGAACTGCACAGGTAACTTACTGATCTCAGGGCTGGGTGTACCTGTTTGTTGACAGTGATAGCCATGAATGTCCAAAATGTGTAACTGATGTCTTGATTTCATGAAAGTATGCTTTCATTGTATTTCATTTACTTTCTTTGTAAGCATGCCTCTAAAATGACTATATCCATCCTTCATCCTTAAAGAAAGATGGGAGACTGTGGATCTATGCTGGGTAAGAAACACAGGACATATTCAGAAATGTACTCTATAGTAGTAGATCTGAAGTTTAAATAAGCTTAGCTTCACTGCGTGTGCCACTGTCTCTGTGCTTTTTCTTATCTGAAAGTGAAAAGAGAAAAGGGCGCTCACTGGTCCCGTCCAGTGCTTAGTCATGCACCACTCACTCCTGGCTTTCTCAGTTTTCCTTGCCTGAGCTGCTTTGGATTTCTGACTTTACACAGACCAGAAAGAAAGTCCAGGACTTAGACTGTAAGTATCAGAAGTGATGGAAGAGGAAGTGGTGGAGTGACTGCAATTTATAGTGGATGGCTTGTATAGATTTAGTTCCACATACAGGATTAGAGCCAATGGTACCATGATAATAATGAAACCATATCATGCTATTTTAATGAGGGGTTTAATAAAGTCATTCGTACAAAGGGCTTTGAGTTTATAATTAATGCTCTGTGACTACAACCCCTGTCCTCTATATCTAGCATATTTAAAACTTTCAAGAGAATGAAATCAAATGAAAATTTCTATATCCCAGCTTCCAAAAGGAGACTATAACATGTAGTACCCTGACGGTAAGCATGCATTATCTCTGTAGGTGTTAAGGAAATCAGCAGCAACGACACCCAGTTGTTAGAGAATATTATTTAAATTAAAAAAGATTAGCATCGATTAAGTGCAGTAGTTAACTACCTAATGGTGTATTTGAAAATATGGAGATATTCCATTGACACTTGATTTCTCCCTACTTTAGCAGCTAGCGAAGCTCCAACATGTATATTCTGTATTTTCCTTATTTCTCTGATAGTAGAGGTGTTCAATATTCTTATGAGGAGCAGTTATGTTACTTTTACTTTAACACCTGTCAGAAGTTTGAAAATAAAAGGAATGATCAAGTGTGACTGAATTAGGAAGGAGCCTAACTCAATTATAGCCTTGCCCCATGACTGGACTCCAACAACCACAGAGAGACAATACACAGTAACAGATTGTGAACAACACAGCCTCATATAGGTGAGCAAGGATATGCCTGCCCTTTTGTTTCTCATTTTTTTTTCTTTCATGCATAGTACTTACCCTAATGTCTACACCCAAAGAGAGCATCTGTTCTAAAGGTTCTAAAGAGGACAACCTGCAGACAGACTCAGTAATCTGACTATGGGCAAAACATAAACTAAAACATCCTTTACTGGGAAGGATGTGAGTCCAAGATCCTTACTAAAGCAGCAGCCACAGATGGAGACACAGAGCCCTGAATGCACTCTTAAAGGAGACTGACTGATCTCTCCAGGGCAAGATTCCACTGTTTCCAGACAGAAGCCAATGGCTGGCTGTCTAGAGATCCTAGTGCTTTCCTCCCTGTTTAAATATAGGTATTCCTGAGAGGGTTAACACCAAAGAGGTTTGTGGGTAAGAAATTGAGTGTCCAACAGTAGAATAAGATTTGAGAACAATGATTCAAAATGAGGGAGAGGAGATCTTGCAAATGAAGACTTAGCTTTCAGGAGAAAACATCTCAGGAATAAAATAGGAGGATTGAGTTAGCGTCATCTCACGTCAGCATTCCATGTAGATGAGCAAAGCCTGGAAGCATTTTCTTAGCTGTTGTTTCCAAAGAAGTTGATCATACAGCAGTGGCCACCACCTAGCATTTAGTGTGGGGTCATATGGTAACTGGGGACTTTAAAGTCCAGCAAGATTAAGGAATGTTCAAAGGTAGCAATGCATTGTGAGACCGGAGATCTTTTTCCTCATGTGTAAAATGACATTTCCTTGACTGATTGTTCACAGGATGAAGTGAGGTGACACAGGCAAACAAGATGATGTCAGGGCTGCAGCTCTGTATAGCGTCTCATAGACTCTGCTGCATGGGACCTCTACACAAGTCAATGCATTAGCTAGGAGATTCCTGTCAATAGCAGCACGTGATACGTGCTCAGTAAACATCAGGTTTTCTCCCTTATCTTTGGAAAGCATTTAGTTTCTCTATTTCATACAGACTTTGAAGCAGCAATCTGTCTTCTCTCTATGATAAAATAAAAATATGTTTGAATCCATCTTTATCTGACAAAAGTTCTTATGGGTTCAGTGTAATCTTATTACCACTACCACCACCCTCTAAGAAGGCACTCAGAGTCCATATTATTCTCTGTGTCTGCACTCTGACAATGTGTTTGACACTCTTTAATTAATTAGTTCCCTTCTAGCTCCTGCATGCTGGGACCTGCTGGCCAACTTTGGCATGTTTTCCAAGTCAGTGCCCCCTGGGTGCTGCACGCATGTTTTGTGACTAGTGTAACCTGTCAGCACTTCCTTTTCAGGGGCTTTATCTTCCCTCATTCAAGTCTGTTTCCTTCTTCTCTGACAGGACCTGGCAGAACCTCATTCTTTTTTCAACAGAATTCCAAAGAACATACCAACTATCCAATTGCTTTTCTGATTATGCCTAGAATAGAAGTCTAATCCCACATTGAAAACCATGCTATCCAATGACTGTTGACATCAGAACAGCAAACATTGCAAAGCTATTAAAAGAATGGTAGGCTGTGGTAATGTTTTATCTATGCCTAAGGGGGTCTTAAGTTAAGAGAGGGTTTACTTATGAGATTGTATCAGCAGACATTGAGTTTAAAGAAAACGCTATTTATCCTACCAGTCACACTCTGGGTATGAAATGCTTTCTGAATTCTTCTCACAGCTTAGCTGTGCACACTGCCATGCTGGACAGCACCAACACAGGGGTGGATGCCAAAGGGGAATATCAGCAAATGGAACTTCAGGACTGTCTTGATGGCAGCAGGAAGATTACTATGAGCTCAAGACCAATCTGGGCTGCTTAGTAAGTTACAGGCCATCCCTGCCTAAAGTGGGAGACTGTCTCAACACACCAAAGAACAGGGAGGGGAACAAGAAGTCTCTGACTCAGCACCATTCTTATGTACTCCTCATCCTTCACGATTAGCACAAAATCAACTTTCTTTGTGTTATTCTTCACAAGCAATACGTCACTCTACAAACCCTACAGTTCTTTGTGTTTATCTGTATATTTTTAATGACGAATTGTTTAAAGCACTTATTAGCATGATGATGTCTCCTGCACTATAACTGTCCCAGAATACCCATGTCTTTTGATATCTATACTTGTGGCACTTTGTGGGGTCCCTGATTAGATGCTCAATGAATGCTGGAAGAATGGATGAATGAATGAATGAATGACTAAAGTTCTAGACACTTGCTGTGCTCTGTACTCTCCTGGGGGTGTAAAAGAAAGAGATGCTCTGGTCAGTCATAATGAGGACCAACGTTCTATAACTGGGTTGATTCACAGGAGTCTGCAGGAGAAGTTATAAAGCTTTCCTGAGTTATGATAGCATATTCATTGACATGGACCTCTAGCCAAACAGGATTAGAATTTCCTGTAGGCAAAATCATTTTACGGATAGAAGTTTCCAACCATGACCTTCACAACAAGGATATGGGAGATGAGTTCTAGGCAAGTACAATGCAATATTGATTTTATATAACTGTGATGGCAGATCTGAGAGTAAAGTTTGTATAACCAGATTAGAGATTAGAACAGGGTTTTTATAGCGAGGTCATCACTATAGTCTGTATGGGCTACTGTGACACAATACTGAGTAATGGGTACACAACAAGACTTAGTTTTCACATTTCTGGACACTGGGAAGTCCAAGATAAAAGAATAAGAGATTTGAAGTTTGATGAGTGCTTGCTTATTGGTTCATAAGCAGAAACTTCTGGCTGTTTCCTCTTGTGATAGAAGAAGAGAGCCAGTGGTCTCATATAATCACCAACCACCAAAAGCCTTAAACCTGAATACTTTCACATCATAGATTAAGTTTCATTATATTACTCTGGGCATAATTGAACATACAAGCCATCTGAGTAGTGGTAGTGAATACCTTTGATCCCAGCACTTGGGAGGTAGAGGCAGGAGGATCTTTGTAAGGTTATGACCAGCCTGGTTACAGAGTGAGTTCCAGAACAGTCAGGGATACACAAGAGAAACTGTCTTGAAATGGAAAAAAAAACAAAAAACAAAAAACAAAAAACAAAAAACCCCAAAAACCCAAACCAAACCAAAAACAAAACAAAACATAAAACAAAAAAGCCATAGCAATTATGTATGTGCTTGGGCAAGTGTATGCATCCATGTGTGTCTTTTACTATTTGTCTTAACTGGAACTTTTATTGCTGTGATAAAGCACGATGATAAAAAACAATAAGAACCCTAAGACAAGTAATAACACACATATATGCATATACACAGGTGTGTGTGAGTATACACACACACACACACACACACACACACACTCATTTGAAAAAAAGGGGGGGCTTGTTTCAACTTATAATTCAACAGCATACTCCATCACCAAGAAAGATCATGGTAGGAACTCAAGCAGGCAGGAATCTGGTGACAGGAGCTGATACAGAGGCCATAAAGGAGTGTTTACTGAATTTCACCTTATGGCTTACTAAACCTGCTTTGCTATGTATCTTCAGCCTAGTTCACTTTGCGTGGTACCTAAGAATCTTTGGCATGTTTTCCAAGTTGATGCCCCTTGGGTACTGCATGCATGTTTTGTGACTAGTGTAACCTGTCAGCACTTCCCTTTCAGGGGCTTTATCTGCCCTAGTCAAGTCTGTTTTTTTTTCTTCTTTGACAGGGCATGGCAGAACCTCATTCTCAGAAAACTGGGCATGATACTTCCAGAGGACCCTTTCATACCACTCCTGGGCATATACCCAGCAGAATCCCCTGCATACAATAAAGACACATGCTCCACTATGTTCATAGCAGCCTTATTTATAATAGCCAGAAGTTGGAAGGAGCCCAGATGTCCCTCAAAAGAGGAATGGATACAGAAAATGTGGCATATTTATACAATGGAATACTACTCAGCAATTAAAAATAATGAATTCATGCAATTTGTAGGCAAATGGTTGGATCTGGAAAATATCATCCTAAGTGACTTAACCCAATCACAAAAGAATACACATAAAATGCAATCACTGATAAGTGGATATTATTGAGCCCAAAAGCTCTGAATACTCAAGGCACAATTAGCAAATCAAAAGATTCCCAAGAAGAAGGAAGGAAAGGACCCTGGTCCTGAAAAGACTGGATCCAGATTTGTAGGAGAATATCAGAACAGAGAAATGGGGGGGGGTGATTGGGGAATGGGTGGAGGGAAGAGGACTTATAGGACATATGGTGAGGGGGGAACTGGGAAAGGGGAAAGCCTTTGGAATGTAAACAAAGAATATAGAAAATAAAGAAAAAAAAAAGAATGAGAATAACTAACCAGCAAAATGCACCACAGGCTTCCCTACAGGCTAATCCGGTGGGAAAATTTTTCTAATTGTGTTTCTTTCTTCCAAAAGGATTGTAGCTTATGACACAAAACTAGCCAGCATGTGGATGAACTACTATTCTTTTCCAGAACATTCTTTCAACTGAAGCTTGTGTCCATTAAGTAACAACCCCTTTCCCCTTCAAGCTCTTTTTAATCACCAATCTGACTTTATTTCTATAAATTCACAGTCTTCTGAGAATCATACAGAGTGCAATCATATAGTAACTGCCCTTTTGTATTTGGTTTATTCCACTTAACATAATGTCTTCAAAGTTGATTTATATGCTATCATGTATCCAAAACTGTTTCTTTTTGCAGGTGAAAACCTCTGTACATATCTGTATATACCTTCGTGTATAGACCCAATATTGGTTATCTATTCACAAGCTAATAGCCACTTGTGATGTTTCTACATTTTGGCTGTTGTGATGAACATTAGTATATCCACTTGAGTCCCCACTTTTAGTTGATATTGGAGAAACATATTTTATTGATTATATAAAATATCTCAAGTCCTGGGTAGGCTAGAAATCTTGATAATATCAATGTTAATTCCTTGTATCTTAAATGTCAAACATGGGAAGATAACTGAATTTACATCTAGATGAAGTCTTTAGCTGTGCTCAGAGCATCTGCCCCATATAGGTATACACTTATCTACAATGCAATATTAGGGTAGAAGGAGAAAATTATGGTGAACAAGGACACAAGATGAAATATACATAACAGCACAATACACTCAGAGGAAGAGAGGAGGGAATGACTGATGGTGGTGAGTTAATGGATTATTGATGGAAGTTCGCTGAATCTTCACAGTCACAGAGATGGCTTCTAGGCAGGAAATAAGAATTCCTGCAAAACACATTCTAGAAAAATGATGAGAAATTCATATTCAAGCATAAGAGAAAAGGGAAAGCTATGGTATATAGTTTAATCTACCTCAAGCTTAAATTGTGAGCAAACATCAGAAAATAAGTCTAGAGAACTATGGCAAGCCATGAAGGGTCTCATGCCTAAACTAAAAACCTTGAGTTTTACACTCTACTCTTGAGGCGTGATATTCATAGGCTATCCAGCAAGAACATGGCAGGATGAGTCTGGTGCTTTTATAGATACCTCTGGACTGTGTGTGGGGTAATTGACAGGGAATGATTGTTAGCTGGGCATCAGGACTCTGAATCTTTGCAATAGTCAGAGCCACTGAGGATGAAGAGTGAAGCAGAGGCACAAATTTGGTGACTGGGTAACTGATTGTGGATGAGGGAAGGATGCTGGGAGAGAAAGTAGCCAGAGGTGACCTGAAGGTTATAGGCAGGTTAAATTGGCTATCACTAAGCCTAATTCCTAGAGAATGAGAGAATTAGGAAGAGGAGGCTGGGGAAGTAGAATAATGACCTCAGTTTTGAGCATAATGACTACAAGGTCTAAAAGAGAAATTTTTAGCAAGAATTCAAAGTGAAAGATATAAAATTTGTGCTCAAACTTGATTGACATCAGAATAAGCCACTGTAGTCATTTTATGCAATGAAATAAGTATTTATGTAGTGGATTTAATATTGGCAACATCATGAGAAAAGTTGAAGAATTCAGACCTAAGTGAATTTTCAATAATAGCATCTATAAGATAGAAAAGGTATAAACATAATGTGCCAGAAATCCAAACTCTCCATCACAATTGGAAGACTCAGTTGAGTAGAGACCACTTCCACCATTGCATATACACCTTATTTTAGTCTCATTCCCAACCATTCTGATAAAAATATTCTGATAAATTGATTTTAAGGAAGAATGGGTTTCTTTGGCTTATGGTTGTTGGTTGCAAGCTACTACTGGGGTGAGGAGAGTCAAGGAAGCAAAAACTTGAAAAGGTTGGTCACATTCCCTCATATTCAAAAGTATAAGGCAATGAATTGATGTATACGTTCTAGTCCTTAGCTGCCTTCTCCTTTTTATTCAGCCCAGGGACAAGCCCATGAAATGATTTCCATCCTTATTCAGGGTAGGTTTTCACAACTAATTACCCAATTAAAAAAGATCCCTCACTGGCATGCCCACAAGCCAACATAATCTAGACAATTCCTCATTAAAATTCTTTCCCTAGATGTGTCAAGTACACAATCAAAACTAGCCATCACATGCCTCTACATATAAGAAGCTAATGATCAGATACTATAAAACTGCTGTGAAGACTCTAGTGCTCCCATGATTGTTCTTGCCAGCAGCAACCATCAAGTATAACAAGCAGATGGTGCTGGCCTCCTTTCAGCTTTTCAAATCTTATATATCTGTATTTTTTTGACTGTGATGGTAGTTGTAAAACTGTGAATATATGAGAAGCCATTGAATTATACATTGTGGTAAGTGGGTAAATGTTTTGGTATATCAGTTATATACCAATTCAATTGGTAAAACTTAATCTAGCCCCTGAATTCTAGCTGCAAGGGAGTCTAAGAAGAATAATGTGTCACTTTACAATTCTGTACAAAAAGATGCAATATGAAGATGTTGAAGTGAATATTGAGTAAATAGATTTTTGGTGTTTTTGCAGGGATAAGTGAATTTTCCAAGTGATAGTATATAAAATGAATGAAAATGCAAATGAAGATCTGATGCTAATATTTTTGAAAATACAAGAAAATAAGTTCTTAAAATGAGACTGAAAAATGGCAAATTATGAAGCACAAATACAATCCTGGAAGCTAAAAGGAAAATATCAATGTGGGAAGGTAGAAAAGTAATTAATGTGCACCACTACATAGGTAGGTGGATTGGATAAGACCCTTATGTGCATCTTGGGATTCTATAGAAATACTTATTATTATTATTATGTATTTCCTACATAGCTGTTCTCCAGGAAATCAATCAATATAATTTATGTAAAATCACACTACATATTGTATATGATTTCAAACTACATATTGCTTGTATCAGTGTTACCTGTGATTATTTTGAAAATATATTATTGATTTATTTTTCTCTCCTAGAAGCTTATAGGGCACCTTAACTTATGGTTCTGGAAGGCAACTAAAGGTAACAATAACAACAACCTGCATTGTTTTAGGGAGTCTCTTGGACCCTCCTGACAAAGAACTTGAAGGGAAGGTTTGTCATGCCTGGCACTGGGAGTTTTCTTACATAGGTTTTGGCTTAGGGGTGAGAATCTTATGTGGCATAGCTTCATTTAAAGTATATATAAGTGTGCATGTGCATGCATGTGTGTGTATGTGTATGTGTGTGTGTGCTATATGTTTAAGACTATAAAGTATATATTGTATAAGTTTATGTGTGAGAGTGTATATGTATGTACATATGTTTTATAGATAACCTTTTAAGTAAGCATATAAGATAATGTATCTATGGCCTTTTTCAAGCATCCTTAGTGTTATTTATCTCCTGTTCCTCCATCTTTCTTCCCAATTAAAGCCCCCAATGCTTTCCCCCTTTCCTGTGTCATAGCACTTGTGTCCTACTATCCCCCTCTGTAGTGTTCTTTCCTCCTCTTTAGCCCCATGGCAAATATAATTTCTAACGGTATTAAAATACTTATATTATACCCACAGATAAATGTAGCTCTCAGAGAATCTTCTTTCTTACAGTAGATGGAAACTGTTACAGAAATCCACACCTGTTCAAAATACAGAGAGTAAGCAACTGTGGGGTGCCACATCTTAATCAATACAACCTACAATCTACAGTACAATGCAATCTACAATGCCACCTCAACAACTGAGGCTCATAGAATACTGCAGAAGTGAATGTGGAAAGATTGTAAAAGGACCAGGGTACCTGCTTCTTGACACAAAGGAGATGGTGTACACATGAAATCTCAACAACAAGCTAAACAAGATCTGCACATTGACAACACCAGATGACTTGCTAATGTAGGTAGAAGAAACTTCCCAAGCCCTACCCGTAGATGAAAAGCTACACGGAATCAATGGTTGCTGAAAGAGGGGGATCCAGTTCCCTCTCTCCAGGGATGAGCTCCGTGATAGGTTATCTAACACAAGATAGTCATATCAAGAAACATGTACATATGAGCATATGTGTGTGTATGTATATGTATGTATGTGTATCTATGTACAAACTTATAAATGTAACAATAACTATAGAAAATGAGTCTTTAAAGTGAAGAGAGGCACATGATATGTGTTGAATTAGAAGAAAGAGTTGTAATCAGGCAAACACAGTGCTCACAGATGACATTCTTAATTTTTTTTTATTATAAACAAGTTCACGTAGCCTCTACAACCAATATATACCTTAGAGTTAGGATATTTTCTAACTAACATACTCAAAATGAGAATGACTTCTCATAGACAGCAATATGCCATCCATAGGCATGCATATAGACAGTCACACAGCATCCTCATTAACAAAGATCTGAGAACTGATCAACTATACAATCTACTTCCCATCGCATTCCTACATAGTCATGGTCAGGCAAAAGAGACAGGTCCCTAAAGCCAATGGACATGTGCAGCGCTGCTCCTGGTCTTACCCTCATCCCCTCGGGTCCCATTACAATCCTTCCTGCCATCTCATTTTCTGACTCTCAAACACAGACAGCCTGCGTGCTTAGGAGTGGGATTCTAATCATCCCGCTTCTCAGGCACTCGGCTACATTTGTAACACACCAGCTGTTTCTGAGAACACATTCTTAATATAGGAACAGCAAGACATTCTGCTGTCACTGTCCTAGGCCACGCCAGAGCTCTGTCACAGTGGCGCATCATAGTGAAGAACAAAATCAAAGCTGGGTCTTCGAAGCACTTTCTGAGAGTCCCAGCACATCTTGGCTCATTCTGGTCATGAGATGTAGGTCTGGAGGTGCTTTGGAGGACAAGATGAGGTAAGATGGGATCCAGACACAGTTCCCCTGTAGTCCATAAGGGTGGAAAACAATGAGTGCAGAGTCATAGCTGACTAGACACTGTTTTCCGACAGTCTCTTTACAGTGATACCATGTACTGCCATTTCAAAGACCTCTGCTAAGAAAAGCAAATTAAAGTGGATTCTTTGGCCTAGAAATAGAGTGCACCATTCTCTACTTAGTCGGGATGCACCATTCATCACAAGGGTCGCTTGACATTTGTTGACTTTGTATTTGAGGAAATGTGCTGTTTAATAGTCTGGACTTGGAGCCAGGCAGTCTTAGATGACTGGATTCCTGGATCTGCCTATTTCTAGCTATGGAAACTTAAATAAGTTCCATGCCTTCTCGGTCCCAAGTGTTCTTCTCTCTAAAAGGAAAAAAAAAACATACAAAGTGCTGAGCACAATGTTTGGGCCATAATAATCCTACTGTAAATGTAAGTCCTTATTATTCACTACTGCAATTTTACCTTAAGAATTTGCAATACTTTAGATCATTTTAAGTATTTATTTATGGTATTTATAAAAAGAGAAGCTATTCTCCTCAATATTAGCAATGTTCTGAACTGAACTGAATGGGGCCAAAAGCACATATAGTCAAACTTTAAGGAGACTTTACATTGCAGTTTAAATTATATTTACTTTTACGGAGTGCATACTTTGTGTTGATGTTTGCCAACTGGCATGTCCTTTGGGGGGGGCGGTCTTTCTCCAAATGGGTGCTCCCATCAGCCTTCTTTGGCAAGGTAAATCTCTTCAACAAAAGGAAGCTTTGGTGACATGGAAGAAAAGGTGACTAGCCATCAAATAAGGGAATGGTGTTTATGGAGGGAAAGTATGTCAGTGTTTATTAAAACACAAAGCTCTTGCTTGACCCGTCCTCAGCCCAAGTGAAGCTTCAGTTTTCCCTTTCCTTTTAAGCTACCTCCACCCTTGCACCCCTATGAGATACTTGCTAGGACAAATATTTTGTTAGGTTTTTTTTCGTAATTTGGTTAAAATATTAAGTAGATGGCCCTGCTAATGATAGACTGAACTAAAATTGAATTTTTTTCTTTTGGTCAAGCTTACATCAAGGTTGTGAATAAAGCTCTGGTCATTTGCTCCATTCTGATAAAACTTAAAAACTGAAGAAAGCAGACACTGTATATCACAGAGGCCTCATTCCTAAATATTACACACACACACACACACACACACACATACACACACACTATATATGTGTATATATATATATATATATTCATATGCATACATTCACACAAACACTCACAAACATGCACACACTCACAAACACACATGTAAACATACATATATGCACGCCACATACTCATATACATACACACATGCCATATATCACACAGTCATACATATACATCGATACACACACGCACACATTCACACATGCATACACATCTGCATACATACACGCAGACATATGTGAACACATGTACATGCAGATATACATCTCACACACACACTCACACATACACCCACATATATACACAAACTCATACACACTGACACATAAACACACATACACCCACATATACATACAAACTCATACACACTGACACATACACACATATACACCCACATATACATACAAACTCATATACACTGACATACACACACACACACACACACACACACACACACACTCCACACTGTGTGTTCCCTTTCTGGAGCTGGATCAGCCTACTTCCAATAGCTGGATCTGATAAGCTGGGAAAAGCTGGTGTGAACTTCCAAAAAGCAGGTTTCATAGGGCTCAGCACACTGGTCCCCTCTGACAATAAATTCAAATTCAGTTCCCTCATGAAGAAACAAATGACCAAGTGCGAGCATTGGTTCATGCTGCAAAAACTCCAGCAGGACTCCAGATACACTAGCGGGTTAGTTCTAGATCTCAAGAGCATTTCAAAGGAAGATATAAAAATTATAATTGATTTTCTGAGATGTTCAGGTCGAGCCCCAGTATGCCCCTGGCCCCTTGGAAGAAGAGTGAAGAATTCTTCTGTCCTGTTTTCCACACCCAAGCATTATTTACAAAGATCCTTTATGGTCTTCACATCACCATTCATAAAAATTTCCTGTTTATCTACTTGTTTTCCAGACTACTGTCTTTCCTTATTAAAATGAAAACACAAAGCAGGAATCTTTTCATCTTATTTGCCGCCTGCCACCGTCTCTATCCTCAGAATCTATGTCGGAGCCTAATACATTGTAGACACACAATGAATATTTTCAACTGGATGAATATATATTTACCAACTTACCCAACTAACCTCAGGGGTTTGGTATTTATGGCCAAATGCAGCTTAGGAATAGAACAGAATTGAAAATTTTGCATTTAAGTATATTTTTTAATACAGCATTAGAAAACATGCCCCGGAAGGCCATAACATGCAACTAATTTCCCCCAAATTAAAATTATGTTATGTAATCTGGATGTTCTAAAATCCAGAGGCCAAATGGAGATGTGCTAACGAGGGCATGCAACAGCAGTTGCTAAACCATACGAGCCCTGGCTCTCATTTCTCATTCACATCAGTTCCCGTGCATGTTGGAAGGCGTGTGCTCTGGATAGGAGAGTGGAGAACGGTGCAGAAGTGGCTCTGTGTGCTGCCATTCAGACACCGGGCTTATGACATTCTATGGCCTGCGTGATTCAGTGACAGTTTCTCCTCTCCCCATCAGTGGAAGAGAAGGGTTTGCAGGTACCAGGACCTCAGGAGGCCAGACCCAGATGCTGCTCCGAAGATGAGCACAAGTCACTGCAAGGGAAGCTGGACTTGAAAGCCATAGGAAATAGGGCGTGCTACTGCAGGAGGATTCCAGGGCATCCCTGGTGTTTGGTCTTTGGAACTCCTTAAGGTAGCATTTTCCTCTGAAGTCTCCAAGGCTTTTGCTTGATCTATCAAGAGCTCTACTTATAATAAAATAAAGGAAGTTGAAATTTAAAGTTCCATTGATTATTCTTCCTTCACCATATTGGATTGTGTAACGGGATAAGTTTGGTGCCAATTAGAAACATATTTCCGGGGTTTGTAACTGTGAACAACCCCAAAACATTGACAAAGGGCTGATGCAGAATGGTTAAAACAACAACAAACCAAAATGTATTGTCATACAATCAACAGATACCCCGGAGCTCCCAGCGACTAAACCACCAACCAAAGAGTACACATGGAGGGACCCATGGCTCCAGTTGCATATGTAGCAGAGGATGGCCTTGTTGGCCATCCGTGAGAGGAGAGGCCCTTGGGCCTGTGAAGGCTCGATGCCCCAGTGTAGGGGAATGTGAGGGTGGGGAGATGGGAGTGAGTAGATGGGAGGGGGAGCACCGTCATAGAAGCAGGGGGAGGGGAGATGGGACAGGGGGTTTGCTGAGGGAAAACCGGGTAAAGGGATAACAGGTAAAATGTAAATAAATAAAATATCCAATAAAACATTTTTTTAAAAAGAAAAGATACTACCAGAACTTATCAGACTCTAAGATTAGTCTTGCTCACACTGACAGGATGAATACTTACCACCTTCTCTCAGGCTTTTTAGGGTATCACTGGGCTTGGAGGCCGCTGCCTCCCCAGTTAAAGAAACGTTCGAGGTTAACACACCAAACCTCATTTAACTATAGGTGTGAGTGCACGTCTGTCCAGAGACTTGAGCTCACCGTCATTTCACTCGCCCACATTCCTACTGCCCTGAACTGCTCCTGATGCTAGCCAATATCACCCCTCTGTTCCCCCTCAGCCAGCAACGCAAGTCAAAGGCTCAGAAGCAAATCAGCTTCCCAGGGTTTTGGCCACCCTCAGGGAAGCGAGAGCGGGGCAGACATGTTGGGAATAGTCAATCTGGAGAACAAGCGCAGGGCACTGTGGGAGAAAACAATGAAGCTTTGGATCTCCAAGTTGAAGAGCTTGTGCTGGCGGCAAGCTGGATGAACCTGGCTCGGCATTTCAAATGCTCACCGGTTTCTGTTTCAAAGGTGATTTTTTTTTTTGTTGTGTTTTTTTTGTCCCGCTAGGTGGATTCTGGGTTGAGTGGCAAAACCAGACCCTCAGGGAAGCTGAATTTTTGTAGGAAAATGATCAGACTTGGTACCTTGCAGGCAGGAGGAGCCCAGGGCTAACCTCCCGTCCTCTTATGTACGCCCCTTAGTATTCAGATGAACGCTGACTTATCGTGCTTATCATGGCGAAGATGCACCTGAATTTAAGAGAAGATGATCAGAAAAGAGGTGAACACGGTGACAAAGCTGTGTATATGGGATGGAAACCTCGCCTCCACCCCGGCCAGGTTCTCCATTCTTTCCATTCTCATAGTCTGTGTGCCCCACCTCGACTCTGCCTTGCCTGTGGTCTGGGTCATAGCTGCTGCCGCACGTCTATCACCAGAGCTGCCTATAATCCAGATATGGATGCTACTGCTGCCCCCTCCCAATTCCTAAGAACCCTAGAGTGTCATGTGCCCATGCACGGGCAGGGGAGTACTCCTGGACAAGTGTAGCTTCCTGTATTTGCTGTGTGCTGCGGCGCAGAGTCTGCAGTTATTGGGGTAGCCAACCTCCACAGCCCCTGACATTCTTCGCTCCTCCAGGAGACAGTAATACATTACAGGTGTTATAACTTTTCCTCGGAATCAGACTGCCTGGGGAACTGTAAATCTAAATCATGGCTGCCCTCAGGAAACCCGTGGGCCTGTAAACACAGAGAAATGAGTGAGATGAAAGCATCCGAGGGAGAAAATGAATCTCAGGCATCCCACTGAAGTCTATTTCATTTTTACAGGCTGGTCACCCCCCTGTGGCAGGGGCAGCGCCTGGGAGGGACAGGCTGTCTTCTGACTGACAGCGGACAAGTGAAGCTCTTCCTAGAAGCCTTAGCTCTCAGGCCTCATTGAGGGGAAAAGAACTACAGCATATTTTAACTGTCCCCTGCTAGCCAAAGAGGACTCAATAAGTTTTTGCTGGGAGGTTGGGCCTGCCCAAACATGCATTTGTAATGAAGGCCATTCTTAGAAGCAAAGGGAGCGTGGCACATTCAGGGACACAGACTATAAGAGGGAACAGAGAAGAGAAAGAGGGGGAAGGAATATAAAGAAAAGAGAAGGGAAGAGAAAGGAAGAGAAGGCACTGCCCCCAAGACTCACAGCTCTATTGTACATCCTAGGCCCTTACTCTGCCGGAGTGAGATAGCCCAGCATAGTGCACACCCTGTCCTGGACCCAGATAGGCATACAAGAGAGCAAGGCAGTCATTACGTAATTACCAAATGGTGTTTAAAGTGACCATCTGAGTGCCCCAACAGCCAAACCAAATTTCTTCAGCCGTACATGGGAACATGTGAAACCTGTCACTACAACAATGATGTCATTTCCTTCCAAGGAAGAAGCCGGGACCAATTCCTGTTTTGATTTTTAATATTGTTATCTTCTTTTTACGTAAACAACCATTTCGCCTTTTGTAACATGGACGATCGATTGATTGACTGAATGGCTAACTCGAGTCGGTGTGAAAGACCGAGTCAGTGTAGACTCTCCTACTCATGGATGAATTGCCAAAGGCTTATAAGCAGGATCTCGGAGTCACTTCTGCTCCGACAGAATTCTATAATAAAATCTAAAGGCAATTTTCAAATTCTTAGTGCATCTTCCCCCGCCCCACCGCCAACGCACATTTTACCTATTCTGGCAATGAGAGCAAAACTGCAAAGCTTGGGTTTCATTGTATTGGTTTGGTTTTTCATCCCCTGGACTAGCTTGTAGTGTGAATAATATCCCAAAGAACTGGAAATTACAATGCCTTGATATTTCAGCTTCCGGATTGTTGCCGTAGAGGCAGGAGAATGTAAAGGATGAGGGCCTCAACTTGGGAGCCAGACCGTCTTGTATCCAATTTCTGTCTCTCCCCTGCTTCGTGTGCAATCTTAAGTATCTTAACTTCTCAGTGCTTCAGTTTTCTCCTCTATTAAAGGACGTATCAATAATAGCAATACTCTCAGCTAGCAAAACAGGATGTAAGAGAGCCTGGTGTTTAGCAGGCAGTGAATGAAATCCTTCATATAGCTAGTGAAGTTTTTGAAAATTTTGCATTTCTTTTGAATAATTCTAAGGGTTACTTATAACAATTCATAATAAGAATTACAAAATATCTTTTATCTAAGATTTGTTTTTTCTGCTCAGCCATCAGGCTAGGACATAGGTATGTGTACATCTCAGCTTTAGGTGTGATACCCAGTATGACTTTAACCAAAAATGCTCTATGCCTGTAGACTACTGGGAGAAAACTCCCTCTTCCTGAAGGAGGGATTCCTGGGGACCCTCCCCCATGCTCCTTTCCCACATCACTGCAGGTAGCTTCCAAGTTTGCCTCCTTCCTCTGTCCCATCTCTGTACTTTCCTGGAATGGATCATTGCTGGATCCCAGTGTGGCTGATTCTAAAACCCCTGATAGGACAGGGCACTCCTGTGATGAACCTGCAGTTTCCAAGGCATTCTGTGAAGAAAAACAGGGGAAGAAGAGACCAAAGAAAGGTACCCATGATTGTATGGAAATATAAAAATGACAAGACCAGACACCTTAAGAATCCCACAGAGCACACAGGCTAGACATCAATGGCCTTCTACATGACTGTGATGTGATGTGTGTGTGTGTGTGTGTGTGTGTGTGTGTGTGCACATGTACACACACAAATACATCACACACACATGCACACACTAAACCCAACATGATTTCACCATCACTTATTTAATGAATGCATTTTATACCATTTAGTTTTCTTACTATCCACCACAGTGTCGTTGTCCCCACTTCTTAGGTAATGCTATTCACAGAGAAGCACAAGTAAGTTCTCATCCTAAGAAGGTTCGAACGTTGAGTGTGACTCCAGACCCTATTCTGTTAATATTCATTTCATCAAATAGGGATCAAAACAGAGATTAGAGCACATGCAAGAATTGACTTTCAGGCAGGCAAATTAAAACTTTTTGTTTGTTTGTTGGTTTTAGTCTTCCGAGACCATTCTGAGACCATCAAGACTGAAGACTTGAAATTCAACTTGTTTTTCCGGTTTCTCCTATCTACACACATGCAGCTTCTAAAGCAAACTAGCATTCATCATGAGAAGGAAAGCATTTAATAATTAGGGCTCACAGTACGGAACACTTACAATGAGCTTACTCTCTGTTCTAGGATTTCCTGTGAACTTAGTGTGTTAATCCTCAGGCATTCTTTTTCCCAATGAGCAGATCAAAACAGAAGAGAAACAGCCACAATTTGTCTCTATAATCATGATTGCATTGCATGCCACGTACTTTCAAATGCCCTACACACCAGCAGAGCAGTAGAAGTCTTCCTTAATTGTTAATTCACATTGCAGCCTGGCGAATTTCTGACAAGTAGTTGGGGGGGGGGGACTCACAAGGAGCTGTAAGAAACAGACAGCTCTGCAGATAGCACAAAGCTGTCACCCCCAACACTACCTGTCTGTGAGTTGTTTTCTACTTATTCTACAAGTCAAAGCATGGGGAATGTAAAAATAAATGCTCTAAACCATCCTGGGCTCCCTCTCTATTGTCTGCAAGAACTTATATTAATTCCAAGTACATGTTCAAATGAATGAGCAGATATGTCATCGGGACAAAGGCCAAAGCACACGGTGTCTGCAGAGTGTTCTTCTGTCTCCCTGTTTCTCCCTTGTCATTTATTGTCTTCTCTGGCTTTCTCCTTTCCTCATTCTTGGTTCCATGAAACCAAATTCTCCTTATATGTCCAACGTGAGAGTCCACACAGGGAAGGCTATTTGAAGAGCGTTATTCATCCACATTGAGAGGAAGAATGCACGGTACCCTCACATCCTTTCAGATGAGTGTCTGGACCTCAAGTCAGAATCAGAAAAAGCTTTGTTCCAGAAAAGGCTGTTTTCCTTCCAAACCCATTTTCTGGTCCACACTGAGACACAGAAGCTGTCAGGCTATGGTTTCTTATAAAGCGCATGCGCACTGCAAAGCTTATAGTTTTGGAATGCAAACAGCCCTCCTTAAGTCTTCACCAGGTAACTTCTCAGCCCAGAGCCAGTACCAGTTTTCCCTGAAGACTCTGAGAAGGGAAGTTTCTGAGTAATACTAAAAACTGAACCACGGGGAGTTCCCATTACTGTCTGCCTTATTTTGAATCATTCTTTTGTGGAGAGAAGTTCACTCTTAAAGGTAGGAAGAATAGTACAGTGCATTTGAAAGCTCTGGCCCTGGACGCTTTTGATTTAATGCTGTACCTTCTAGAATATGGAAGCAGGTTGGAGAAGGATAGTCTTTGCTGTTTCATTTAAGGACTACAAAAATGACAAAACAAATGAAATAATGAAAAAGTCAAATAAATACTGTTAGAAATTTGACTTACTCCAATCCACCCCCATGCAGGACCTAAAGCGCTCCAGTCCACAACACAGATTGTTTTTTTCACTGAGATACTCAATCAGTCCCTTCCTGTGGTTGAACACCTCCAGCTGTAGAGACCATGATCCTGATTTAAAAAGAAAAAAAAAAGACTTATAGACAGGTATTATGATCTGTCAGGTCAAAAGCAATATTTTTTTGTTTCTTGTTGAAGAAAAGATCTTTCTTTAACATTATCAGATTCTGATAGGAAGAGTGTGTTTTTAAAATGTGTCTCTCTGCCTTTAGAGAATTTCAGACACTAATGGTTTCTAAGTAATCCTTGCACACTTTAGAATAAATGACATCTTTAAGAAACGTCTGACTTGGTATTTACACGTATTCATATTCCCATGCTTCCTGTCTAGTTTGTCAACGCTCAAACACATCTTTAAGAAGAATGCTTTAAAAAGAGAAAAATCACAGTACTAAGAAGTATGAAAATGACATGGAGAGACCCCCACTTTGCCTTTGCATATGCACACCCATTGAAGCTAATGGAATTTGTCTTTATACAAGTGGTTTATTTTTCAAATTGACAAATTCCCTGAGACTTAAGTTGGGATTCTTAGCTTGGCAATTTCATCTCATAAATGGTAAGAACTCTCCTAATTAACGGTGTGTCGAAGATCATACTATGGAACCGATTAACAAAGGCAGTTTTCTGAGATCTGGGACCCCTGGGGGCGGGTGCTCCTGCATATTTATTTATTTATTTATTTTTGGAATGTTTTCAGGGTTTTGGATCTAGTTTACTTTGCTCTGACTTGCCAGTCATGATTAATGGAGTCCAGGCGCAGAGATGAGGCAGCTTCAACCTCCATACATTGAAGGATCACAGAACCAAGAGATTGTATAGGGCTGCTTAAGCCTTGAAACCATAGCAAGGGGTAGATTGATTCTGGTATATTATGAGTCTAAGAGCATCCATGTCTTCTCCTCCCTCATACCTCTCCTGCTGTAAGAATCTATGTTAGCCTCAGTTTGTCTGTCTCTGAGCCCCACACAAACTAAGCCCATTACTTCCTAAAGCTGTTATATTGTATTACAACAAAGCAGGAGTTATAATACAATAAAGGTTTATCCTCGTGCAGTTATGAAAGGATTGGGGATTCAAAACCAAGGTTTTCAACAGAAATCTGAACAGCAGCTACCTCCAATCCGGGTAGAAATAATGCCTCTTCAAGTTTTTAGTGGCTCCAGATTTTTCATGGTTTTGGCAACCTTGGGCTCTATGGTCACATGACCTCCTCCTCTTCTTTGAATGTCTCTGTCTTTCCTTCTGTTCCTGTTAAGGAGCCTTGTCTGTGGATTTATAGCCTACTTAAGATAACCCAACAAGAGCTCATCTCCCTGTTGTAGCTTAATTATACATGCAAAGACACCCTCTGTAAATATGATCATATCCACTAACAAAGATGACAGTCACAGGTTGCAGGTGTTGATATAAATTTAAGGTATTCATCCCACCACACTGACTCTTACCCTTCCAGCTTCTTACATGGTACCTGGGCCAGGTAGTGATCCATTAAGTGTTCTTAAAATGAAGAACAAATGCTCCTGGTCTTCTATGCAGACAGCTCCCTTCTTCCTTAGATACCTTAGCAAAGCTCACCACTAGCCTGATGGCCTCAGACAAAATCCCTACTCTATCATCAATCACCAGACTTTACCATAATCCAGAGGCCATGCATCCTTTGCTCTAACCCATTAGGTTGGGAAGCATAACTGTGGCAATGAAAGGTTCCAGAATTCTGTATTTCGTAGCTCAGTTCAACAAATAGAGATGTGTCAACATTGGGTTTGTCCACATTTTTTAGTTCTCGTGACCAAGTAGTAATAGTAAATAAATAAATAAGGACTTTATCTTATAGGAGGGAATTAGCAGTTTTATAGAAGCATTGCTAATAAGCTCTGAAACAAGCTGAGTTATACTTTTGCAAAAACCTACCTGTGCATGACCAGAACAAGCACTCCCTCCCAGAGGGAACAACAACAACAAAGACTGAAGAAAGTGAAATGAAAGGAGTTTTTCCCTTTGTGTGTGTGTGTGTGTGTGTGTGTGTGTGTGTGTGTGTATGCACATATACATATGGTGGAGACTGCCTCAATTTGGGTCTTATTGCTATGAAGAGACATGATGACCACGGCAACTATTTTATTTTATTTTATTTTATTTTATTTTATTTTATTTTATTTTATTTTATTTTATTTTATTTTAATTGAAAAGGGAAGTAAAGGGAAGTAAAAACACTTTATGATAAAATTAAAGATTTACATGAAAAATATTTCAGATAAACATGTTAAATTGAAATTTTTCATAGAAATTTAGGGAGTAAAGTGGTAGACATGTAAAACATTGCTAAATTAATTGAAATATGGGATAAAAATATTTTATGATAAAATCAAAGACTTACATGGAAAATATTTCTGATAAAATTGTAGAAAAAATGAAGAAAAACATTAAAATTGAAGATTATCGTGAAAAATTTTATAATAATAGTAGGCATAAAAGTATTCCTAAGTCAGCCGGGCATGGTGACACACGCCTGTAATCCCAGCACTTGGGAGGCAGAGGCAGGCGGATTTCTGAGTTCGAGGCCAGCCTGGTCTACAGAGTGAGTTCCAGGACAGCCAGGGCTACACAGAGAAACCCTGTCTCAAACAAACAAACAAACAAAAAAGTATTCCTAAGTTGATTAAAAGTGGAATTATAAACATTGTCTGGTAAACTTGAAGATTTACATGGAAACTATTTCTGATAAAATTGCAGAAATATATAGAAAATCATGTTAAAATTAAAGATTATTGTGGAAATTATATAGATAAAAAAAGCATAGAGATAATTCTAAGTTGATTGAAGGTGGAATTATAAACATTTTCAGATAACACTGAAGATTTACATGGAAAATATTTCTGGTAAAATTCAAGAAATAGACAAACACGTTGAAATTGACTATTTCATGGAAAATTTTACATAAAAATGGTTGATGTAAAAAACTTTCTAAATTAATTGAACGTGGAATTAGAAACATTTGTGATAAAATCAAAGATTTACATTGAAAACATGTTTGATAAAATACAGGAAGTATATAGAAAGACATATTAAAATTGAAGATTATCATGAAAAATAATGCAGATAAAATGGTAGACATAAAAGAAACTACTAAATTAATTAAAAGGGGAATTACAAACTTTTCTGATAAAATTTAAGATTTACATGAGAAATATTTCATTAGTCTATGTATTTTTATTGGGGGGTTGAGTCCATTGTTGTTAAGAGATATTAAGGAATAGTGACTGTTGCTTCCTGTTATTTTTTTAAGTTATTTTTATGTTTGTATGGGTATCTTCCTTTGGGTTTGTTGGAAGATTACTTTCTTGCTTTTTCTAGGGTGTAGTTTCCCTCCCTGTGTTGGCATTTTCCACCAATTATCCTTTGTAGGGCTGGATTTGTGGATGATATTGTGAAAATTGAGTTTTATCATGGAATATCTTGGTTTCTCCATCTATGATGATTGAGAGTTTTGCTGTGTATAGTAGCCTGGGTTGGCATTTGTGTTCTCTTAGGGTCTGTATGAGGTCTGCCCAGGATCTTCTAGCTTTCATCGTCTCTGGTGAGAAGTCTGGTGTGATTCTGATAGATCTGCCTTTATAAGTTACTTGCCCTTTTTCCCTTACTGCTTTTAATATTCTTTCTTTGGTTAGTGAATTTGGTGTTTTGATTATTATGTGCCGGGAGGATTTTCTGATCTGGTCCAGTCTATTTGGAGTTCTGAAGGCTTCTTGTATGTTCATGGGCATCTCTTTCTCTAGGTTAGGGAAGTTTTCTTCTACAATTTTGTTGAAGATATTTACTGGGCCTTTAAGATGTAAATTGTCGCTCTTGTCTATACCTATAATCCTTAGGCTTGGTCTTATTGTGTCCTGGAGTTCCTTGATGTTTTGAGTTACCAGCTTTATGCATTTTGCATTTTCTTTGACTGTTGAGTCAATGTTTTCTATGGTATCTTCAGCACCTGAGGTTCTTTGATCTATCGCTTGTATTCTGTTGTTGATGCTTGCATCTATGATTGCTGAATTCTTTCCAAGGTTTTCTATCTTCAGAGATGCCTCACTTTGTGATTTCTTTATTGTTTCTACTTCCACTTTTAGATCCTCGATAATTTTCTTCATTTCCTTCACTTGATTGTTTGTGTTTTCCTGTACTTCTTTAAGGGATTTTTGTGTTTTTTCTTAAGGGCTTCTGCCTGTTGACCCATAATCTCCTGTACTTCTTTAAGGGATTTTTGTGTTTCTTCTTTAAGGCCTATTACCTGTTCACTGATGTTCTCCTGTATTTTTAAGGGAGTTATTTAAGTCTTTCTTGAAGCCTTCTATCAACATCATGAGATACGATTTTAAATCCAACTCTTGCTTTTCCAGTGTGTTGAGGTATCCGGGACTTGCTGTGGTGGGAGAACTGGGTTCTGATGTTGCCATGTGGCCTTGGTTTCTGTTGGTAGGGTTCTTGTGCTTGCCTTCCACCATCTGATGCTAGTTGGTATTTTTGTCTCTGGCTGGAGTTTGTTCCTCCTGTGGTCCTGTAAGCTTGTGTCATTACTCCTCTGAGCTCAAAAGTGAAAGCACTGCTGGGAGATCTCTTTCTCCTGGCAGGCTATGTACAGAAGACTGTGTAGTTTCCAGGCTCCCTGGTGCAAATGGCCCATGGAAACTCTTATAAAGGAAAGCATTTAATTGGGGCTGGCTTACAGTTTCAGAGGTTCAGTCCATGATCCTCATGGCAAGAAGCATGGCAGCATGCAGGCAGACATGGTGCTGGAGGAGGAACTGACAGCTCTACATCTTGATCTGCAGCCATCAAGGAGGAAACTGTCTTCCACACTGGGTATAGCTTGAGCATATATAACCCCAAAGCCTCCACCCCCACAGTGACATAGATCTTCCAACAGGGTCACACATCCTGATAGTCTCACTCCCTATGGCCAAACATCCAAACACATGAATCTATGGGAGTTGTACTTACTTAAATCACCAATTCCACTGCTTGGCCAATTCCATAGGCTTGTAGCCATAACATAATGCAAACTGTATTTAGTCCAACTTCAAAAGTCCCTATACTCTATCACAGTCTCAAAAATGTTAATAGTCCAAAGTTCAAAGGCTCTTCTGAGATGTAATCCCTTACCTGTAATGCCCTATAAAATCAAAATCAAAAAGCAGATCACATATTTCCAACATATAATGGCACAGGATATACATCACTATTCCAAAATGTAGGGAAGAGAGCACAGTGAGGAAATCCAGAACCAAAGCAAGACGAAAACCAGCTGGGCAAACTCCAAACTCTGAATCTCCATGTCTGATGTCAAAACTCTCTTCAGGTCTCCAACTCTTTCAGCTTTGTTAATTGCAGCACACTTGTTTCTTTTGGGCTGGTTCCACTTTCTGTTAGCAGCTTTCCTTGACAAGTACTCCATGGCACAGGCATCCTTACCATCTTGGGGTCTCCAAGAAGTCCAGGCTTCACCTTCACAGAAACATGCAAAGGCCTCTCTCTAAGCCCTCATGCAGGGACACCCCTGCCACACACCTGGCCTCAGCCACTTTGCTTAGTTTCAGAGGAAATTCCATAATCCATTTCAAACATTGGCCTCTCTGGGCCTCCCTCCAGGAACTGTCCTGACTCATTCCTGGCCTAAGCAGGTTTCTTTAGTTGTGGAAGGAAATCCCAGAATCCCTTTCTTCAATCCTTAATTCTAAAGCTAAAACCACATGTCCAAAACTGCCAAGTTGTGCTGCTTGCTGGAGCTGTAATATGACCCACTTGTTGTTTTACTACATCTTCACCAGTTTTATGGTTTTGATGGTTTCCTTCACTGCCTAAGCTTGGCTGTTCTGGAACTTGCTCTGTAGACTAAGCTACCCTTGAATTCAGATATCTGCATGATCTATCTCCCAAGTGCTGGGATTAATGGTGTATAGCACCATGCCTGGGTCTAAACTTTTCTTAATTCCTATTCAGAAGATGGAAGCTTAGCTGAGTAGGATCTTGTGCTGTCACTACTCCCTTAATTTTATTTAATATTATCAATCTGTTTATCTCCTTGAACACAGAATTTAGCTCCATTCCACTTCCTGATGCCCCTTAAATCTTAAACCATACATTTTCTACTGTTCCTTTCTAAGCTTGTTCCATTTTATCAAAATGTTCTTCATAGGACAGAGTCTATGTTAGGCTGTTTTAAGATTTCCTTTGTCAATGCAATTAATCTAAAACTTTTTGCTTTAGCTTCGTGCAAAGTTTTTGGACAATGGCAAAAAAGCAGCCATATTTTTCACCAAATAGCATAAGAACAATCTAGACAAATTACTAAAATTCTTCTGAAACCTCTTGAGCCAGGCCCCCAAGTTCAAATAACTCTCAGTCCCACTGTCTTTTATGCTTCCACTTGAATGCCCCATTCAGTCTCACTTAAAGCACCCCACTGTTTGTTTCCTAATCCAAATCTACATTCCACAAAGAAAAAAAGTCAAGGTCAAGTCTATTACAGCAATACCTGGTACCAACTTCTATCTTAGTTTGGGTTTTATTGCTGTGAAGAGACATGATGACCATGGCAACTTTTACAAAGGGAAACATTTAATTGGGGTGGACTTACAGTTTCAGAGATTCAGTCCATTATAGTGTGACAGCATAAAGATAGCCATGGTGCTGGGGTAGCTGAGAGTTCTACATCTTGATCCTTAGGCAGCAAGGAGGAGACTGTCATCCACATTGGGAAGAGCTTCAACATATGTAACCTCAATACATTCAAGCCCACAGTGACATACCTCTTGACCCCACAATGATAATGCCACTCCCTATGGTTAAGCATTCAAACACATGACTCTATGGGGGCCCTACCTATTCAAGCCACCACAGAGGCAAAAGGTCACTCTTACATGTCTTCCTTGATCATTCTATAGCTTAATTTTGAGACATTCTCTCACTGAATTGGAAATCATCAATTCAGCTAGGCAAGATGGTTAATGAGCTTCAGGATCTGTCTCTGCCCCTCCCAGATCTGGGGTTATAGACGCATGCTATAGATGCACACATATAGTTCTGGGGTTATAGATGCATGCTATCTTGCCTACCTTTTACATGGGTGTTGAAGATCCAAAGTGAAGTCCCCATATTTATCAGGCAGGCACTTTACTGATTGGACCATTTCTTCAGCCCTAGTAATTGTAATATTATATATTATGATTTTAATTTCTTTTTAAAAATGTATACAATTTATTTTGCTCATATTCTTATTTTTCCTCTCTTGAGTCTTCCCAGATCTTTCCTATTTCCCTACTTATCGTATCCCATGCTCTCTTGCAAAAGAAAAGAACAGACAAAACAAGAACAATATCCCAGATAAGAACAAAAACAAAAAGACAAAGCCACTAAACTATAACAGAAAAGAAAGTACACGGTAAAGTATGAAGTCCTTGTGTTAGCCAACTAATTCTACGTATGAGACCTTCCCTGCAGTATAGAAAATTTGTTTTTCTGTTCCTCCTATCATTCACCAATCACAAATAACTTCTTGTTTATAGGTGAGACTTTGTGCTCACTTTCCCTTCTCATGCTGGGATTTTGTCTAGCTTGAATCTGTACAGGTTTTGTACATGCTGCTCCAATCTCTATGTGTCATAAGCGCATTAACACTCTTGGGTGTGGAAGACTGCTTCCTTGGAGTCATCCACCATCTCTGGTTCTTGCCATCCTTCCCACATAGCTCTCTGAGACTCTTGTACCAGGTATGAATTACATCGTGAATTTCCAAAGACGCCCTAACCCAGACATTACAGGACATTTCCAATATTGTTGGTTGTCCTCTACAATCTAACAGTAATGCCAAAGACATCACCTACTTATGTCATCTAGCATGAAGAAATTGAGCTGATAACTAAGTAGAAGCTCTACCCACTGACTAGTATTCATAGTGCTGGAAGATAGCTTGAATAATATAGCTCTATACTATACTATACTATACTATACTGTACTATACAGTACTGTACTATAGTTGTATATGCATTACTAGAAAAGTCATCATCAATGTCACCCAGCTATGAACCCTGAGACCTACAACAGTGACCTATCTGCAAGATATAAGAAATCAAGATATCATGACTGTTTGATAGTGATACAATACTGTTTCTAATACTTATAATGACCATGTATTGGATACTGTAGATGTGCCACCCTGTGAGTTCCAAAGCCAGATGAGGGATACCTCAAATATTTCTCATAAAGCATGGCAAGAGTGGGGTCTCTACTCAAATCAGGCTTGGGCCTACTCAGCCCCATAGAGGTAAAGGCCACTTCATGATAAAGCCTGTTAGGCTTCTGTTTCTCTCCAGAGAACTGGCTTCTCAGAAATCATGTGACTGGCAGACTGCTAATCTAACTAATTAAAAAGACTTCTCCCTTATGCTTTGGTATTTGAATTGGTGTATCATTAACTTTTGCCTGTCTTCAATCAAATCCACATATGCAAATTAGGTGCATTTTCTCCCATGTCCTTTTTTTCTCTCCTCCCCACCTGAATCAAGCTATACAAGCTAGCCCTGCCATTTCAATAAATGAGCTGTTTGCTGACAGTCTCTGGGATTGTTTATATATGCAGTACTCACCACCACCCAGGACCCTAATCCCCAGCTTCTCCACATGAGACCACAGGTGTGCAAAAGCCAATGGGAGACAAGAGACCCACACTATCATACAGAGACAAAGGAGCTTATCACAAAGTATTATTCAACAACAGTAATAGTAACCATAGCACAAGTTAATACTTAGAAAAATCTAACTCAATAGAGTCACAGCATTAAATGTTTATGTGTGATAAACCTTTAGCTTTCAAAATTGTCCTATGAGAAGAAACTTTTATTTTAGCCATTAACACATAAACAGTGGCTTCATGAATATTACTTTAATGACATTGTAAGTAACAGATCTGAATACAGAATCTAAACATGTTGGATTCCAATACTTCACTTTAAGCATGATATACAGTTTGTATCCTTTCTGCCCTTTCAATTACTTTCTTTCATGGAAAAGTCCCTTGTTAATATTAAATAACATCTAAGCATCTTCCTTTACCTATACTTCAACTAGAAGGCTTTGGTTTTCCTTTATAGGATCTCAATTTCAATGTTGATTTCAATACACAAAGTATTTTGCTGAGCATAAAAGCTGAAGTTTCCTTCTGTTCAAGTCCTAGAATAATGGGACAGTAGAACTCCAAGAGGAGTTTTCACATGACCTCTAAAATGCATGTGGGACTCCAGATGTATGGTACCACATACATCAGCCTTTGGCCTCTCCTACTCATCCATCACTTCTCTCTTCTTTTACTCTGTGCTATGAAGAACAGAATCTAAAGGAAGCTGTACATACAAAAAGACAGCCTTGCAATAGCATTAGCTTACAAAAATCAACTGTAATGAGACCTATCATTCACTGTACCTTTATGAAAGAGAGCCCAGTCAAGGACTTGACTTGAGGAGTATAGCATCTCAGAACTGAGCATATGAGAACTGGACCCAAGCTGTGTTAGTTTTAATCACGGCTTTGCTATTAACTGTACAAACTGGAATGAGTTATTCAGTCTTCTCTGATCCATTGATGGTTAACATTGTTTGGATTGTGGTAAGCCTAAAAGATTAGCATCTATGAGGAAATTTTCAGAGATGATTAATAAAGAGACATTAGGTAGAGATTGAGTATGAACTGTTCCTTTGTGTTTGAACACTTGGTCCCAAATTTTGGTGCTGTTTTAGAAGGGACCTTTAGCAGGTAGGGTCTTTGTAGAGTACATGGGTCAATCCTGGGGAGGGTCACATGGACTACAGTGCTGCCTCTTTCTAGCTCTGACTGCCTGAGTGATATAACAAGTCACTTTGTTTCTGCAGTCATTGCTGTGAACTGCCATTGAGCCTTCTCCACCATGCTGGACTGTATCCCTGAACCATAAACTAGAACTGCTCCTTGAAGTCGTTTCAATTCTGTTGCTGGTATTCTGTTATAGTAGTGAGAAAATCATGGTCTTCACTATCTAGGGATAGATGGAATTAGAGAGAAGAGGAGAAGCTGACCAGTACAGGCATACTCTCTTTCCTAGCTACCATGACGAGGTGACCAGTACAGGCATACTCTCTTTTCTAGCTACCATGACGAGCTGACCAGTACAGGCATACTCTCTTTTCTAGCTACCACTACACACTCATGCTTTTCTATCATGATATTTCTTACCATTCAGCAGAAACGTGGTGCCAACTGACCCTAGACTGAACTCTCTGTAACTCTGAGCCAAAGTGGATCCTTCATGCCTTGTATCTTTCAGGAATTTGGTTATAGTAACAAAAAGCAAATAAATTCAAGCAGACAAAAATACAAAATTAACATATATATTCACACATATATACATATATATATAACAAAATACAAGATTAACACAAGGATAATGCTAATAATTACAGAAATTATTATTAGTAAACATGAAGCATGTAGCTAAATCAATGAAAAGACCACCCAATACAGTAAATTTCTGACAAATATGACCTAATATCATTCAATTACTTAACCTGCTTGATTCTTAGAACAACTAACTGTTATTCATGTTTTTTCTGATGGCAAATAGTCCCACAGAGCCTGAGTGGCTCCCCAAAGCCACACAATTAAGATAGGAATAGAGGTTCCTGTTATCCACACTAAGTCACCTGGTATATTTCATGTTCCATTTGTGTTTGCTTGTTTGTTTGCTTTTTTGTTTTTCACTTTATATCCCATTCATTGTTCACTTCTGGTCACCCTCTCTCACAGGCCTCCCCTCCCCATCCCCATCCTCTTTTCCTCTGAGAGGATGGGGCTCTCCCACCATAGCACATCAAGTCTCTTTGAGGCTGGGTACATCCTCTCCCACTGAGGCTAGAGAAGGCAGCCCGATAGAAAAATATATCCCACGGACAAAGCAACAGTTTTTGGGATAGCTCCTGCTTCTGTTGTTCTGGACCCAAATGAAGACCAAGCTGCACATCTGCTACATGTGTGCAGGGAGGCTTAGGTCCAGCCCATACATGCTCTTTGGTTGGTAGTTCAGTCTCTGAGATCCCCTAGGGTCCAGGTTAGTTAACTCTGTTGGTCTACTTGTGAAGTTGTTACCCAATTAGGGACCCACAATTCTTCCCCCTACTCTTCAATATGAGTCTACAAGCTCCATCCACTGTTTGGCTATGGGTGTCTACATCTGTATGAGTCAGCTACTGGGTGGAGCCTCTTTGCAACTGACAGGGGTGACAAGGTCATCTGGGGAGCATCTCTAGGATGAGACAGAGACCTGGGATAAGGGAGGTACCCAAGAATCAATAGGGGTGACCTCAACTGTAACTCACAGCATTGGGGATGTAGAACCTGAAGAGGTCACCTCTTGTGGCCAGACAGGAGCCCAGTGGAGCAATAGAGACACAAACCCACCATAAAACTTTCAACCCCAAATTTATCCTGTTTATAAGAAATACAGACATAGCAGATGGAACAGAGATTGAAGGAATGGCCAACTGACAACAGGTTCAACTTGAAACCCACCCCATTGACAAGCACCAATTCTTGACACTATTATTGATACTCTGTTATGCTTGCAGACAGGAGTCTAACATGTTCCCTTTTTTATGCTGAAGATCCTTTATGAGGGTCCTTTCCCCTGGGTATCAGTTAAGCATAGAGCTATGAATACATTCATCATCATCACCATCATCATCATCATCATCATCATCATCATCATCATCCACTCAAATGATAGGTAAAGTATAAGTCAATGTGCTGAGAAAAATTTAACTAAATTAACTAAACTTAATAAAATCACATTTCAGATGAAATTATTTAAAATAGACTGCATGGTTTCAATTTTGCCCCAGATTTTTGGTCCATGAGGTTGCCATTTCTTAATGCAGAAGTGGGGTGTTTTAAAAATAGCAGTAGGTAAAGAGCATTATACCACATAACTATGAAAAGAGTGCTTCATGCTAATATCATAAAAGGGCAGTGGTATTAAAAGTGGAAATCAAATAGAAATTAAAGCAATAACTAAATTCAATGGTTCTCATTCAAATTTCTAAGATTGCCCTGCAGAGGGTTCTAGACACCATTTCCAGGCTCCTTACTGCAGGCAAGGAGAGTGCTGTGTGGACATATTATGCATTTTCCTAAGAGGACTGTTTTGTATTTTCCTCTATGACTTACACTAAACTGTTGGGCATCATAGATCATCCATTCCAATTATTAGTGCAGAGGAAGAAGTTTTAACTTTGTGTAGTGCTTGAAACAAAGTGTTTGGACCTGAAGAATCTAACCACTTATGTCTATGGGTATAGGCCTGTGTACTGGAGGCTCTCTGTGGCCGGGCCAGGTGAGAGGGTACAAATGAAGGGGAAGGGGCATTGCCCTTATGTGACTGATGGTCACAAATCTCTCTAGGGGACTGCAACTATATGACAGGTGCCTGGTGCCTGGAACAGGCAAAGCTCATACCATCCCTTCAGCGTCTCTGGGGCTTTTAGCCTTAGCTCAACCTTACCAGACTTCCTCTCAGGGTTCACATACAGGAATGTGCCCACATATGGGAAGATTGAGAATATAGCCACAGAGATTATTTCATGAGATGTATAACATCTGTCATTGAGAGGTCTGGTATTCCTCAATGTGTCTACTGTAGAGAGCAGTCTATGTCATGAATCTTTTGGCAAAATGAACTTTAGGAGAAAAGAATATTGTGCTGGATAGTTTTTTGCCAAGTTGACACAAGCTATAGTCATTGGAGAGTAGGAAACCTTGAATGACAAAATACCTCCATAAGATGTGGCTGCAGGCAAGACCTGGGAGCACTTTATTAATTAGTGAGTCAGCGATGGCAGCCATTGTAGGTAGTGTCATCCCTGAGCTGGTAGTCCTAGGTTCTATAAGAAAGAAGGCTGAGAAAGTCATGAGGAGTAAGCCAATAAGCAGCATCCGCTTTCCCACTCCCACGGCCTCTGCATCTGCTCTTGCCTCCAGGTTTGGGTCTTTGTCCTGACTTCTCTCAGTGATGAACTGCGATAATAAGCCAAACAACCCTTTCCTCTCCAAGTTGGTCTTGGTCATGGTGTTTCATCAGAGCACCCTAACTAGGACAAGAATATTCAGTTCTTGATGTACATCTGCTTCCTGCCCTTAGCAGAGCCTCAGCATGGAACATTAGTCATCAGAGTCCAAAGGGTATCTAGCAGCTGCAGTCAAAAGTGCACAATTGCATTCAATGACTCTGGTTACTAGGTAGTGTGTCTTTTTGAGTCTTAACCTCCTCATTTGGAAACTGAATACTGATTTCTATGCCCATTTTACAGGAGGAGTTTTATGCTTAAATGAACAAGCAATGTAAATACGCTGTCAAACATTGTTTTACAAGAAAATTGTTCTTTCCTAAAAATATTTTATGCGTATTAGTTCATGTGCATGCACCACGCATGTGCAAAGGCCTGAAAAAGTCATCGGAACTCTTTTTTCTTTTTTTCTTTTCTTTTTTTTTAATTGAATATTGTCTTCATTTACAATGGTAAAACCTTTCCCAATATCTCTCCTCCCCTAAGACCCCTTCCTCCTTCCCCCTGCCTCCACATATATGTCTCTCCACCCAACACTCTCCCTACTCCCCCCACCCTCAGTTTCCCTTTGTTGTGGCCTTTGTTGAGCCTTTACCTCTTATAAATGCAGTTAACAGATGGTGAGGAGCCACTATGTGGGTACTGAGTTTTGAACCCAGGTTGTCTGCAAAAGCAGCAAGGGCTCTTAACCATTAAGCCATCTCTCTAGCCACAAATTTGATCATTTTTATTTGATTTGATTATGAGATTAAACCATAATTATAGGCTGAAGAGTGTAAGTTTCTTCATGGTGAGAAACATTGCCTAAGTGCAAACTAAATACGGACATCATATATTTATCTTCAATACAATGACAAATGTATATTTTGAACTTCCAATAAGAATTCCAGAAACTACTAAATATTAGAAAGTTTATACTTTACAGGAAGTTTCTTGGCTTATACTATTTTTGTTTTTATTTTACAAAAACATTACAAGTTATGGGAGCAGGTGCTTAGTAAAATTTAGATAATACAGATGAAATGGAAGTAAAAATAATTTATGTTTTCATTACTAAGATGACCTCATTAACAATGTGAATTACAATCTACTATTTTTCTGCATATACACCTATTTGAAAATTATACATGATAAAGTGAGTCATACAGTATACAGTGTCTGCCTACATAATAATATGTTAGGTACATCTTTCAGTGATAACATATGCATATTTGTGATATTATTTTTAATATGGGCATATTTTTTCTTTATGAGTATGTGGGATAATTATTTACCAATAACTTCCTTTAGAAATCTATTTCCAATGGTTTTTAATCATAAAAGTGAATATAGTTTGCATAATATTTTCATGCTTTTATAATTTGTCCTTAGGATAAACACTTCCATGTGAAATTGTAGGATAATAATTATAATATATATTTCATATATAGGTTTTATAGGTATGTAGATTTTTAAGAGTATTAAGACAGATTGCCAAATTAAACTATAAAATGCATATACTAATTTACATTCTCACTAGCCTAGTTTTGCTTGAGATTGCGATTTATATTTTTATCAATATACTCTAACACTAAAAAATACTTAATTGCCAGGCAGAGTAGCTCATGTTTTCAATGTTGGTATTTGGGAGGCAGAAGCAGGAGGACACCTGTGTTCTAGGTCTTTCTGATCCACATAGCAAGTCACAGGCCCACTAAGGCTACATAATGAGACCCCCTCCAAGAAAATGGTTAATCTAATTAGTAAGTATTGTCATCAAACTCTCATCTTTCTTCTGAAGCTTCGGGACATTTTAAAATGATTTATTCATTTGGGAGGTTGTGTGTAAGTGTTTCAGCTTCATGTACGTATGTGTTCCTGTGCTGAAGGGCCAGGGGAGGCCAAGGGGGCCATTAGATCTGGCATTAGAGTTAGACAGTTGTGAGTAGCCACGCGGCTGTGGGGGAACTGAACCCAGGTCTTCTGCAAGAGAAACAGGTGCACTTAACCTCTTAAGTGTCTCTTCAGCTTCCTCAGGACAATTGTGTTTAAGGTAAACACCAGAGCAGGCAAGCTATAAATCTAAGTGGCTACCCTGGGGGCAAAGAGAGGGAAGAAAGCCACGCCATTGAGTCAAGCCAGCATGTGTGCAAACTATCATCTTAGATAGCATCCCTTTGGTTATCAGGTACATTGTTCCATTTCATTTCATCAGACATTCAAAGACATGCCTCCTTGTTTGCTTACTATGGTTAATGTTTTCAATATTGTTAATGTTTTATGTTCATCAAAAATGATGTATAAATTCTATAGATTTTCTTGTGGTGTCCTTGACTACTCTGTCTCTCTCAACCCTTCCTTCCTCCCCCTTTCCACATAATTCCATGATCTTCAACTAATGCTTGACTGTGGGTATCTACATCTGTTTACATCAGATGCTGCGTGAAGCCACTCCATATGACTGTTACACTAGCCTCCTGTCCACAGGTACAGCAGACTGTTATTAATAGTGTCAGGGGTGGACTCTCTCAACTGGGAGGAGAGGTGGGAAGGGAAGTTCTGTTTGGGATGTAAAGTAACTTAATTAATTAATGAAAAACAAACAAGAATGATGTGTAGAAACAAGACTGACGAGTTTTAAAGGTAGTTTTCAGGGATCTTGCCTCCGGGGATTTATAAGCTTGTACAGTCACCTACCCCAGTCATGGGTAGAAACAGTTCCATCTAAACAGCAAAAGTCATGGGATGTCAGTTCTGACTTTTGTATCAGACTATGGCTCCCAGGTTACTGGCCTTCTACTTCCCTCTGAAGCCCGCACTCTAGAGAAGCCAGCTGCCACGTGATGAACAACCCTATGAGAGGATTGTCTTCCACCAAGAACAATGAAGAAACCAGGAGTCATATGTGTACAGGTAGAGTCTTGCCCTAGTTGGTTCCAGCAGATAAGCTAGCTGCAGCAGCCTCACAAGAGACAAGTTGCATACATATCTGACTCACAGAATTTATGAGATACTAGTCACTTGCCATTTGCACTAAATACTAAGATAGTTCTTAATATACTGAGCTTTACAATAATATGGAATATAGAATTGTCGGACTATACATGTTAAAATTCTGCATAGATTCCAGATATATTTCTTAATATGAGCATGAACTCCCTAGAAAATAGATTCTCAGAGGGAAAAATGACTAGGAGTACAAACCAGTAAACTGACTGAACCAGAAAAATGACTAGAAGTGTAAACACTAAACAAGCATGAGAGTCTGTTTTGCATCCTGGAGGAATATATGTTTGCTCTTAATGGACTAATGACAGAGGCAAAGCCTTAGGTCTAAATAGTTTTGGGAAATCTGATGGAAACACTCTAATTATCCATATGTAGTCTAAAGTGCTTTATTCTCAGAAGTGACTTGGGAAAAATCTACTACACAGAAAGAAATATTCATGATACCTCTCTGACTTGACTTTGGACAAAATAGACAGAATTAATGTTAAAGTCTAACATCAAAATCTCTAACCACAATTGTTACATTCTCCTAGCTGATCACTCTTCAAAAGTTTATCATAGAAGTAAATACAAATTCTTTCTCAAGGAAATACTGTATGTACATCCCTAAAAGAGTTTCCATTAAGCCACAGAAAGAAAGTTACAAGGTGTGAGAACTAAAATCACACTGAGCACAGGAGAAAACAAACCATCGGGATGAAAATCAAGAGCAAAAAAAAAAGGCATATCCCCAGATCTGCAAAGGCAACAAGTAGCAGATAAAGAAAAAACTGAATAGAAAGTACCAGGTTTAATATTTTATGCTTACAGAAGTAAAAGAGCCCATTGGGTATATGGTGAGAGAGAATTAGACTATCGAAGATGATCAGGTACATTTGCAAAGGATCCAGGTAGAACTTTTAAAATTGTGAAGCATGGTGATTTCTATTGAGATGTTTAAGAGCAGAACAGGTATTAGACATAACTGAGGAGGGAAGATGTAGATTGATGATAAATCACAAAGCACACAGAAACATGTAAAATATGGATGATGAATTTAACAGCACAGATGGAGGTTAAAAGATCTTCAAGTAAGCTGAGCTCCCAGGGAGAGATTAATAGGGAGATATTAGAGGAAATAATAGGTGAGGATTTTCTATCAATGATGAAACAGGAAGTCCAATGAATCTAAAGCTTGAAAGTAGCATTTGTTCTGCAAACCACTCAAGAAATTCTTAAAGGATGAAATTCAGAGGAAATAAAGACAATCCTAGAGTAGAGATATGAATACCAAAAGTTCCAGAAAAAAATCATTAATAAGGATTGTCTTGATATAACAATATAAAAACCACAAGGAAGAAGTAAGACATATCTTCAAATGAAGCCAGAGAATAGGAAGTATATATACCAAACTTGTAAAATTCAACAAGAATAATACCCAGAGGAAAATTTGTAGGCACAACTCTCAGCATTTGAAAGGAAGGAAGATTTAAATAACAACTAAATTTATACCTAAAGAAACAAGAAAAGTAAGAATAAACAGAACTCAAATTCAACAAAGAATGAAGACAGAGAAGAGAAGAATGCAGTAATTTAAAAAAAAAAAAAAAAACCTTGGTCCTTCAGAAAGTTGAAAAATATCAAGGCATTAGCTATATTGACTATGAATAAAAGACAGATGACTCAAAAATTTTAATAAGGGGCAAAATAGTAAATACTGTTGGGAGTTTTACTGTAACAAAGACATTAAGGAGGATACTCTAAAATTATTGCCAATAAAATGGGTTCTCTAAATGAAACAGTTAATCTATAAATGCATCCAAGCCTGACCAAGTCAGAAGAGACAGTAAGTTTGAACAGACACAAAACTAGTCTGAAAGTTGGATGAATAATCAAAAAAAAAAAGAAACCTCTCAATAGATAAAATTTCAGAATGGATGGCTTGTCTGCTGAATACTACCAAGCATTTAAGGAATAATTATTAATTGTGTTTTGAAATTTTCCAAATAGCTGAAGAACATTTCCAAGCTCATTCCCTAAGGCCAGTGTCATAATATACTTATCCCCAAAGCAAACAAAGGCCATGTAAGAAAAAAAAAAGACAGACCATATTAATGCAAAACACCTTAGTAATACTAGCAAACCAAATTAAAAGACTTCCATAATATGCCTGTGACAGTTAATATTGACTACCAACTTGACAGGATATATCACCTTGGAGACAAGCCTCTAGGCATGCCTGTGAGGGATTATTTAGATTGGATTAACCTCTGGCCATACTTATGAGAGATTATCTTTTTAAAATATTCAATTTAATATTTATATATGCATAGAGCATGTTTGTTTCAACCCTACCCCCATTCTGTCTTCTCCAATTTCCTGCTCTCCACCCCATCCTTTCCCTGCTAACTTCACATGTTCATTTTCCCTTGATTGTGTTAATTAAGGTTGGAAAACTCCCCCTAAAAGTGGGAATTCCCATTCTTTTGGCTTCAGTACTAGACTGAATTTAAAATGTGCCAACCGAGACAATAATCCATCTAGTTTTGTGGCTGGCAATGCATTATGACTAGCTTCCTCATCTCTGTTGCCATGAATTGACCACCAGGTTAAGCTATACTCTTAAACTACAAGACAAAATTACACCCCCACACACTTTCTATACTACTTTTGTCATGGTATTTTATCATAGCAACAGGCAAGGAAACTAATACAAATAGAATATCTTTCTTTACCACACTGACTTTATCATATGAGAACAATACATTCTGATGAAGAAAATATACTATCCAAGATCATCTTAATTGGTGCACAGAAAGCATATGGAAGAGTTCCCCTCTCCTCTGCAATAAAATAAAATCATGCAAAAAAGAAACTCAAGGCACATATCTTCATATAAGAAAGGTTATATTGGAAAATCTCATAGGGAACATCATCTTTGATGGTGAAAAATTAAAATTTTTTCCTTTAATATTTGAAGTGAGAGCAGGATATTGTTTTTACGACTTCTAGGTGGACCTAACCATTTAGGGAGACAGAAAGAAGCAAAAGCCCTTCAAACTAGAATGAAAAATGTAAAAATATGTATCTGAACATGGCTTGACCTCATATGTAGAAAACCTGAACACATACATACATACACACACACACACACACACACACACACACACACAGAATTAAAACTAACAAATAAATTCAGAAAATTTGCAGAAAGCAAAGTCAACCACCAAATCCAGTTGTATTTATATATACCAACAAGGAACAATAGAAAAGTAAAATTTAAAAAGTGATTCCATTTATAACAGCATCAAACATTATAAAATACGTAGGAATAATGTTAATGAGACAAAGCCTAAAGAACATTTATTCAACAAAACTATAAAATATGACTGAGTCACATCATAGAAGATATGAATAAATGAAATGATATCCAATGGACATGAAATGAAGCACTGTTATTTAAGTTACCATGCTATCACAAATTACCTGCAGATTCAATATAACACCTATCAAAATCCCTGTGATGTTTTCAGAAAAATAGAAATAAAATGCACCCTAAAACTGCTACAGACAATCTTCCATGATCATGAATACTAAAGCAGTCATGGAAGAGAATAGAGTAGGATGTTTCACATGTTCCCATATCAAACTGATCATAAAGCTACCGTAATCCAAAGAGTGCAGCACTGGAGTGAAAGTAGTCATACAGGGCATGGGATCTGAGAGAGGCCTGCAAAATAATCCCTCATACATCTGTTCAAACTATTTTTGACAAGGGTCCTAAGATTATCCAATGGGCAAAAGAATCTTTTTCAAAGAATCTTTCTGGATAAACAGAAAATCCACCTTAAACAAAATTAATGCTATGCACATCAAGAAGCTAAATGAGAGGCATGAAGCCCTAAGAAAACAAATATGGAATATTTGTCAGCATTTTCTTAGCTATAATACTCAAGATGCACATAAGAAAAGAAAATAGAGACAATTGGATTTCATAAAGTTTTAAAATTTGTACATCAATATCAACAAAATTAAAAGACCACCCACAAGAAGATGGAACAGATCTTCAAATAATATATTTCATAAGTAAGTAATGACAGAATAGTCTGAGATTTTCTGTGTAGAAGACAGAAAATCCAGTGAGAAAGGGCAAAAGTCAGAAGCATACATTTCTCTAAAGTTGAGATAGCAGCTGCTCCTTGTCTGTGGATGGGGGGAGGGTCTACAGTATTCCTATACAGCACAGTTTATTGTCATACTGTAGATATCCATGGGTAATTGAAATTGTAGAAAGCCAAACTTCTATTCAGGTAAGACCCCAAGAAAAACATGAACAAGTATAGTACATCACTAATCATTTGGAAATGCAAACCACACAGCACTAGATACCTTGTATCTGTTAGGATGGCTACTACCAAAATTAAAGTTCCCAATCAGAAAATGACAAAGGATGTGGGAGGGGAGACTGGAGCCCTTGTAAGTGGAAAAGGAGAGAAGACAGAAGAATAACATTCACCCTTAAAAAACAAAGAGAATCTGTCATGCACTTCACTGTAGATGAACCCTGAAAAGATTATGTAGAGTGGAATAAACCAACCATAGGAAAACAAATATCACATGATTCTAACAAATAGATACTCAGATGATTCACAACCATTGAGATAGCAAGTAGGATCTCCATCCAGTCAGGGGATGTGGGTAAGAAGAAATGGTACATTATGCTTATGTATAATAAGCACAGTTTTTGTTCCAGAAGATGAAAAAATTTGTACCCAGTCGGAACTGGGTACTCGTTATGAATGCATTTGATGCCATTGACCTGTACATGAACAGTGCTTGAGGATTTAAGTGCTTTATAACAATCTTGAAAAAGTGAAAGAATGTTCACTTACTTCAAAATACTTTTCCACATCTACAGTCATTCGTTTTCTATATTAATTCTGTGTTTCTAGGTTGAAATGTCTTCATAGCCTTTTTCATGTGGTATCACACTGCCATGTGGAGTCTTTCATAGACTGATAGATTTTATTTTCTAACACTTAATTTTATAGTTTTTTTAAACCTACCATCATAAGGACAATTAGTACACCACATTCTGTCACCATTTACTTGTCTTCTTTGATTTCTAGAGTACGTTAGCTCTGAAAAGTGAATAGGGACATTTTTCTCTCTGCTTGTACTACAGAAGAATCATCTGCTCTTTGGGAGCTTGAACATGCTTGTAATATCATCTAATGAGTCATTTTCTCAAAAATTTCATATCTTAAATTATTTAGTGTGTGTGTGCATACGCATGCACATGTGCACAGGCACAAGCATGTATGGATACATGCATAAGACATACAGGTGAACATGCAAAACATGCCTGTGGAGGTCAGAGAGCAACTCTGTAGAGTTGGTTCTCTTCTTCCATGTTTACACAGGCTCTCAGGATCACACTCAAATCTCTCTCAGCTTGAAGGCAGTGCCTTTATCCACTGGGCTATTTCATTGGCCCAACCTTCCCATAACATTTACTACACTTCCATAACAAAATGCTCTCTTACGATTGTTGTTTCTAGTCACACGGTACAGCTAGAGGTAATGGGAAGGGTGTGGTCGCTTCAGTTGCCAATGGAATGAGGCTTAAAAGCAAAGTGACGGCAATTCAAGGAGGCCAGATACTCATGTAAGACAGGCAGGAAAAGGGAAGGGGAAGGGAAGGAATGTCTATGAGGACTGGAAGCGAGTGTGTGGTGTTTATGGGATGTCATGGGAGATCTTCTGGCTAAAGCGGCCCAATATTCCCAACCCTTCTCTTTGAACCTGCAAAGAGCTCCTGTGCTACCTACACATTTAATTAATTTGAGGAAAATTCTCAGTACATCCACATGGAAAGCGTCCTATGAGTATGCCTAGCTAGGTCCTAAACATAAGGGATCCTGACACCAATGCCCATGGTTAAGCAAGGTTCTCAAGTCTTGTTAAACTAACAGCTGATGTACAGCATCCTAGGAAAGAAAACCTAATTTTGTACTTCATGTGGAATGTATGTTCATCATTTTATCTGCATTATCTCTTCTCGTCTCATGAGATTATGAAAACATTTAAATAAGCTGTATGTGTTCAAGACATAGAAAGTCACAAACATTGACTAAAAGACACCAGAGAGTTTCAGAGACCTGGGATGATATTTTAAAAAGTAAATACATCTGGTGAGCAAGAGTATTTCTCAAACAAATCCTGTAAGTAAAAATGTATCAATTCTTGCCCCAGTATACTGTCATAAAGTAAGCCCCAGCTTCTGAGTATACCATTTCTCCTCTCTTAGCAAATAACAATGTTGAAGCAGTGGGACCTGCAGGTCCCCATGAGAGACAGCAAGCCTGAACACAGACACACATGGTACTTAGCATGGTACTCAGTGGAATCAAGGGGAGAGGGCAGATAGAATCTGTGGAGTGGGAGTCATAGATGACAAGATCCTACTTTAACAAGAGAAGCAAAGGCCAGACTCCAGTAGGATTTGCATGTAGGGACAGGGCAGCGTCTCTCAATCTCACACAGAAGAGTCAGAGTCCACCTAGAATCAGAACTCAAAAAGGCCTGGGTGGACCCAAGAACTGCATTTCTAAAGTGTTCCCAGGGATGCTGCGGTCTTTATGCCTCACTGTTTAGAACTGCACACTTAGCTAATTAGATCACTCACAGAGCTTTTAACTGCGGGCTTTAGATGTAGCCCTTGGTCCTAGAGTTGACATTAGCTTAATGGCACCCTAAAGACTCTGGCTTCTAAAGAATGAGTATTCCTTGATCTCTAGATTATAGAATCATCTCAGAAGGGAATTCATTTAGGTCTAATTGTGGATTTTATTACAACTCACAATAAGCATTGCAATCTTAAGTACCAAATAATCACACACACACACACATACACACACACACACACACACACACACACAATTAAAATAAAAAAATACAAAGCAATATTTATCCTTTCTTTCCATGAGACATCCTGATATAGTCTTTTAAATACTGCATGAAACACACTAAACTGTTTTCATGACTTACCAAAATATGACAATTGGCAGTTTAAAAATATGTCAGAAGTTAGATGAAACGTGAGCTGTGCAGAGAGTGATTGCTGCAATGGTGAACAGCGTGATTTGGGTGGGAGAAGTTAATTCAGCAAACAGAATGGATCAAGCCAAACCCATATTAGTTGAACTGATAAACGTAAGTTGCCACAATTTCTCCCTCACTTTGCCAGTCTCATACAGTTGATGCCCTGATCAACTGTATACCCTTTGTGGGCTTTGTTTGTCTGTTTGTGTTGGTTTGGTTTTCAGTGCTGGGACTGAACTCAACCTTCCTCATGTTAGGCAATCACTCAAGACCTGCATCCCTAGCCCTCATATACATTCTTACATAAAACATTATTTAAAATCCAAATATCAATAACTACATTTAAACTTGGTGTAAAATCATATATTTACGGAATAAACCAGCTAAAACTCACATTTTACCCTTCCAAGCTTTCCAAATTTATATAGTAGACTCTAAAATCAAAACCAAGCACTTAGTGAGCTTGCCTACATGCGTAAATAGAACAATGTGTGCGTCCAAACGTAAAGTCGTTTGAACAACGTCTCACCTGGGCGCATGGTAGAAAGGGTAACACATTTCTCTGAGTGTATTGAAGGTGTGTGGGTGGTGAGAGCTGACACCAGCTTCAGAATCCACAGGCATCCTGCAGTAAAATAGGAATATGTGATGAAGTTGTGGTTGTGGGCAAAAAATTTAATTATCAGTAAAGTCAGTTTTGCTTATGAAATGACGGAGATAAAAATATACATAAAAGAAGATGCCAAACAATGTATACTGAAATAAACCAAACAACCATGTCTGCAGGAAAATAAGCTGAAGGAACCTGATGGGCTCTCCTGTGCCACTGCAGAATGACTGATCTAATGATGCTCAGACTTCATGCAACTTTTTACTGAGGCTCAGTGACAATATAAAGGTGGCTTGCATAGCACAGGATGCCTTTCAATTAACTAGCTCAGTCAAGATAGAAATAGATAGAGGAAGGCCAGAACCTGAATGACCATTCTAAAATGGTGGTGTATAAAAGGGAAATGGAGATTGATAGCTTCTTCAATATTTTTCTACCACATTTCCTACAATGTGTTTATGGCTGGCCCCTCTTTCTCTGAGAAACATTGATTCACACAGCACTGGATCACTGGGGAGCCAAACTGAATGCAAGGTGGTTCGTCAATGTGTTGAACAACTCCAAGGGCCCAGTGGCCCTCTCACTAACTTGACCCCTGTTCTCAACAGCCAGTCCACTACCACAACTTCTGGGTAGAACTGTTTTTCAGGACTAGGCAGAATGCTCATTGCTTCCCACTGTAAGAACCACTATATGTTCTAAAATAATTTCCCAGCACTTACTGGGAGTTTTTCCATAAATCATGTCCTCCCACAGTTAAATGAACTAAATAAACCATTGGTTCAAAACGCTGCAAATGGCATAGGATGTATATCAGATGCATCTCTTCTGTGTTCTCAACGTCTAATCATCTATTTGCATCTGCCTAGAGACAGATTTGCTGGTAGGCAGTGACATGCTTTTTATCTTCCCTCCTTCAAAGCGAGCAAATGGACTAGCTTCTATCTAGTGTTTGTCTGAGAGAGGCTCTCTGAGACAACACCGCCCCCACCACACACACACACACACACACACACACACACACACACATTTCCCAGTTTAGGTGCACTCCCTTTCAAATGGGATGGTTGCAAATGACAAATCACTGTTTTGCCTCATAATCCCTGATTCCAAATTATCTAATTTTGTTGGAGCATTCTCTCGACTAACCACTCTTTTTATCTCCCAGTGGAAAATTAGGAAAATAGTTTCCTTAAAGTTCTGCACCTCTTGCCTCTATACCTGTTACCTAATAACAAATATATTAGTTCTTTAAAATAACCAGGCTGGGTATGTGGGGGGTATTTCTGACTTAGAGCACGCAACCAGGATACCTCACTAAGACCATGACAACCGGCCATGTAGCATAGAGCCTAGAGTTCTCCATGCTAAGGAGGTATCTAGGGGTCCGGAGAGTTTAGCCAATGAGCATCTCTTCCTACAAAAGGTATTTAATCTCTGGTTCACCCTGAATAAGTCCTATGCACTGTCATCTGCTATGAATAAAGCAGTTTGGACAAGCAAGGACTGTCTCCTTCATCAAGTCCCACAGGGGAAGGGGGAGGAGAGGCTTTCATCATACAGAGCCACACCTAAGTCTCCTGCAGAAAGCCTCTCTGCACTTCTGGAACTCACTGTGAGCTATCCCAGATCACCACTTCCACCCCAATCTCCTGCCCCAGGCTCATCACAAGCCTGAGGCCCATTCTCAACTTCTTGTAGTTCCTAGTTTGAGAACCACAGCCTTCGTCCCAGCCTTTTCTTACCTGGAGAAACATGGGCTGGGACCCCTATCTTAGACCGTATTTTGCCTCTCCTGAGCAGCATGTTGATATCCCATGAGTCTGACACCCCAGCAGCCTAACACCCCTGCATTTTGCTTCCCTGAGTGGCAGTCCAATACCCTAGTGTCGAGGCAGACACACAGAACTGCGGGGATGCACTAAATTTTGTATGTATCTTAAGCAATCAATGTGGTGTCCTACATCCTGGCTCTTCAATAATATGAGTCTCACTTTTTCTTTTCTGAAAAAAGAGTTGAAAAATATTTATTACCTACTTATCATCTCTAAGCATGGTTTTGTGGGCTTAAAATACAAATATGAAATACAAGAATGAAGGAGAGACGGTCTCTGTCCTAAGAGAGCATACATTTAGAAGGATGGATAAGAATGTAATAAACCAGGTGTAATATGTTATACTATATGATCCTATTGTGAGGATACAGTAATAGGAGAAACAGTGAATGATGGTGATGAGGGTTTATTATTTTAAGAGGTATCAGGGTGGCATTTATGAAGGGTGGATGGTTGAGCACAGAGAGAACTGAACTGAGGGATGAGGATGGTACTTCAGTGATATGAGGTCCAGCAGGAGGAAAGTAAGTCAAGAATCTTAGGTAGACGCATGGACTACAGGGAAGCCAGTAAGACGGGCACCAATGGCTTTAGGAGAACAGCAAGAGATAAACTTGGCATGATCCATAACAGGGAGTGAGGTCGATCACACCGAGTGAGAGCTACTCTCCACTTAAGACTAAGAGTGGAGTTCACATCACCATGAGTGAAGACGAACAGTTTAAAGACTTCTGTGCAGGTAATGATATGAATTTAAAGTCAAGTTTTAGACATGATTGGCTAAGGCCCATGGGGGAATTTCCATGCATTGCTCAAGAGAGTATTTGGGGGTTCAGAGGTAATGTAGGGCCTGGAACATATAGTTGTGCTTGTCAGAAGTTAGAGAGCATCTAAGTACAAGGGACTGGGCAGAACACTTAAGTGCAAGGAGTGGGGTAAGCAAACTAAGGATTGAGACCTGCAGCACTCATAGAGTTATCTTAGACTTTTTGACAGTGATGGATGTTAGTAAAGAATTCCAAGTCCATGGCCAGTAAATCCGGTAGGTAAGCATGGGTGTGACCGAGTCATTTTCAAACTTACAAAAAAAAATCCTTCCAGCTTACAATAGTCAGATTCTTTTTGTCAATGATTTCTAATTGTAGGTCTATAAAGCCAATAAAGAAAATGTCATTTAGCTACTGACTTAAGAAGGATGCTGAGAAGGTTGGAATTCTACCACCAGCAGAAAACCCTTCCCAGACTTAGGACTTTTTGAAAGTCAATTGCAAATGCAAAGGTGAATTGTTAGGTTCTTAGCTAAACTTTAGCTCACATTCATATCACACTGTAAGTTCTTGATCGCACTAAGTGGATTTCTCAAACTTCCAGAATCCAGCAGGAAGAGAGGGTTAAGCAGTATACTTTGGTAAGCCTGGCTGAGGAGGAAGGGAGTGCAAGAGAGTTTGGATTAACAAGGGTTATGGTCTGAATGTGTCTCTTTCTTAAAACCCTAATCTCCAATGTAATAGAATCAGAGTAAAGGCTTTGAAGAACTAGTTGGATCTTCAGAGTAGAGTCCTTGGAATATGATTATAGTACTTCCTTAAAAGGTAGAAATGAGCTTGCTTCTTCGCTCTGCCTGGACCCTCCTCTCCCAATAAAGACATAAGGAAACAGAAAGTAGCTTGCCCATGTCACCTGGCTTCTTGGTCCTGGACTTGCCAGTCTCCAGAATTAGGAGACATTTCTACTATTTAAGCCAGCTGTACTAACTGACCAACACAGGCAGGAGATGGAGAGACCATTTCTATCTAGCCAGAGGCCTAGTAGCAGCAGCAAACAAGGAAAACATGGGAGGTTGGTAAGGATGACAAAGGCCTGCCTCCCTTTCCGGAGTCTTGCTTTGGAGACTATATTTCTTGATGGAATTTGGCCAGTGTGCTGGTGAAGAGCAAACCTATTTCATCCAAAGTAGTGAGCATTTTTGCTTGAAATGAGGGTGCTATCACACTAGCAACAGGGACATAATGACTCTGACAATGAAGGAGAATAAAGCATTTTCCCTGCCTAAATCACATGCTTTGAATAGCTTCTGACCTTGGTTCTTCATCATCGGATGCAAAAAATCATATGGATGGAGTACACTCACAGGTCTGGGATGTGGGGAGTGTACCACCTATGGCTAATTGCTTTTGAACTCACCTGTGCATGTTCTCAAAAGAAAAATCAACCCTAGGAAATTGTTTTTGGTTTCTATCAAGCAGTATGTCTTTTCTCTCCTCTGAAAGTGAAGCTTAAACATCTTTATTACTGTCAGAGTCCTGTGCCATGAGTCCTTTGATTCCCATCATTTTCCTGGTTTAATCTTCTCCAAAATGTTCACTTAGCAGATATTTAGTGAACACCTACCAGGAATTGGATACTGAGTTTGGAACTAGCACAGAATAAAACAAAGCAGAGAAACACTGCAGGTGTAGAACATACATTATGCAGAGAGAGAGAGAGAGAGAGAGAGAGAGAGAGAGAGAGAGAGAGAGAGAGAGAGAGATTCTCATCATAGCTAGAGTTAAAAGTGTAATAAAAGTAATCTGACAGATAATCAAGGAAGTCACTTTAGGTTGGCTGATCAGAGATGCACACTCTGAAAAATTAACATTTGAACTTAAGGATGAAACGGAAACATCTGTTATTGAGGACTTGGAGAAGAGTCCTGGTGCAAGGAAGAAACATGCAGGCTCAGAAAGGGAAGCAAACTGGCGTGGGCAAATAACAGGGAAAAGCATCTGCGAATCAGAGGGGGCAGGAGAGAGGGAGAGAAAGAATGACAAAGGGTGGATGATGCGACACCAGGTGTCATCAGAAAGATGTTCTGATTTGACTCTAAGGGTTAACGTAGAATCTATGTGCCCATCCTCAGGAATAGTTTCACTGCTCTAAAAGTTCTCTCATCCAATTCGCCATGCTCTCCCCCCCCCCCCCCCGCAGCTCCTAGAACACCGACACTTATGATCCCCATACTTTTGTGTTTTCCAGAATGTCACAAAGTTGAGCTATACAGTACTTAACATTTCCATATTAGCTTCTTACCCTTAGAAGTATACGTGTAAGAATCCTCTATGCCTCTTGTGACTTACTCATGATCCTTACTGCTGAATGATGGTCAAACATCTGGCTGTGCCACAGTGCGTGTGGCCATTCACTGACTGCAGGCATCATTCTGCTTTGGGTCAGAAATGGGGAAAGTGAATAAGGCTGCTACGAAGGTAAGTGTATGCTTTCGTATGGACATGTTTCAACTCCTTCAGATAAATACTCAGGACTACAATTACTGGTTTCAATTTTAAATTATAAGAATTTTTTATTAAAAATAAAGAAGAAGGCACTTCACACTGGTTTACACTGGCATCCAAAGTTAGCGTTTTGTATGCCCCCCAAGCCCCAGCAAATGCTTGCTAGCTGTCATATTGTCATTGTTTTGGGTTTTGGCCATTACAACAGTCCTGTTTAGTGATAGTTCATTGTTGTACTGATTTGCAATTCCCTAGTGACATGATGTTGGGCATCTTTTCATATGCTTATGTGCCATCTGTATGTCATCTTTGGTGTGTCCATTTAGGTTTTTATTTTTTCTCGTTTTAATTTGGTTGTTCTTTTTTTTTTTTCTTTTTCTTCTTTTTTTTTTTACTGTTGAGGTTTAAGAGCTCTTTGGAAAATTCTAATAGCCACCCTTTATCAAATATGTCCCTGGCAAGTATTTTGTCTCAGTTTGTGGCTTGAGTTCAAAGCATTCTTATCAAATATCTTCCGATATAGGCAAGTTACAGGAAGTTCCATCAACACTATATTTTCTAATAAATTCAATTTACTGACCATATCCTACTGTCTCTTGGTCCTCCATGATGTCTTTCTCCCTACTGCTTATTTCATTTAAAAACTTAAGGATGCTTATAAATGAAATTACAGTATATAATCTTAGAATACTAGTATACTTCCCTCAGGATGTAATGCTCTCAAAATTCATCCATATTTTTTCTTTTTTTCTTTCCTTTTTTCTTTCTTTTCTTTTCTATTATTTTCTTTTCTTTCTTTCTCTCTTTCTTTCTTTCTTTCTTTCTTTCTTTCTTTCTTTCTTTCTTTCTTATTCTTCTCCTTTTTTTTTTGGTTTTATGAGTCAGGGTTTCTCTGTGTTCTCTGTGTAGCCCTGGCTGTCCTGAAACTCACTCTGTAGACCAGGCTAGCCTTGAACTTAGAAATCTGCCTGCTTCTGCCTTCCAAGTACTAGGATTAAAGGCACATGTCACCACTGCCAGCTTCACCCACATTTTTAACTATATGCTTGTTACATGTATTTCTTTCTACTGAGGAATAATGTACTATAAAATGACTTTGCCACTCTTTGTAGAACCTTTCCACCACTGAAGGACATCTGAGTTAATTTGCATCTTTAGATATAACAAATAAAACTATAATTATTTATGACTGAAGGTTTTTCCCCACAGACATACATTTTCATTTTACTAGTATAAATTCTCAAGTATATTTGTCAGTACAGAGTAATTACATAATTACATGTTTAATCTTATAAGAAATTTCAGGGGTGTCTTGCAAGGATGTTACACCCTTTCACATTTCTAGCAGCAAGATACATATGATTCGATTTCTCCTAATTCCTCTCCAAACTGCATGTTGCCATTATTTTAACTTTTAGTCATGGTGATACCTCAAGGTGATATTTCACTGTAGTTTTATTTTGTGTTCTCCTAGCAGCTAGTAATATCAAATATGTCTTCCATTTAGTAATAACACATATGTGCTTAGAAATCACCTGTATATTCTGCTCAATGAATGTCTATTCCTGTATTTTCTTATTTTTATTTGAGTTATGCTATTGACAACTGGTGAAGTTTTAAAGTTCTTTATATATTTTGTATATAAATTACTTTCTAGATAGGTAATTTGTAATACAGTCTGTGGCTTGTCTTTTATTCTTACAGAGCCATTTGTATAACAAGCATTTAATTTTAATAAGGTTAAACTTATCATTTTATTGTATCCTACATTTGACAGAATATCTAAGAAGCATTTACCTACTTTGCCACCTCTGCCTTTTAATTAACATATTTAGAACATTTACTTTTAGTGTAATGGTGCATCTTTCAGAGCTTAGATGTATCACTTCGTTAGCTATTTTTTTATGTGCCTCCCTTTCTCTCTTCTTGTCTTTGTATGGGCTATTGAAGAATTTTCAGAATTTTTACTTTTAATAGGATTTTGGAGTATATCTCTGTATGCAGTTTTATTAGTATCTATCTTAGAGTTTATATCTCTAAAAGGTTATAGGTATCTAAAATGATTTTGAAAGCAGGAAATGGAGGGAGATCAATAAGGTTATTGGGGTTATTACAAGTTACAGATAAATCCTGTTTCCTAAGCCAAACATGTAAGAACTAGCCTAAATAATCTATTCACATTTGCCACTCCTTCTCCTTCTCACATCACAAACCCCACTTTGGCCTCTTTCTAGCCTCTACCCTACATAACCATTGTAGAATCTGTTCACTTCTCTCTGTTCTCTTCTCCTATTATCTTAGCTTAGACTGCTCTTACCTCTTCCAGTTATTAGTTCATCTTCCTAGCTGATTTCTATTCTGCTATGCTGCCTCTGCTCCAGTCTCCTCTTAATAACTATGACAATACTGTTAAATTCAACCTTTATCACGGTATATTTCAGATGACTAACTTTCCTGCTTTGTGCTGGGGGCTGATGACTTTCCTGAAACACAAGACTTGGAATGTTAGAACTGGTTGTACTATGTCAGCTAGTGACTCTGGTCTCATCGACCCTTCCAGGTCCTTGTCCTCAGGAGATGGACGTGTGTAGACTGGAAAGCCTGGTGACTGTTTCTCCCTCAGCTACAAGCCCATCTCCTATCCTTGTCTCAGATTTGTACTTCTTATTTCCACGCCCAGATCCTCTACAGTGAGCATGCCCCTATGTTCTTCTGTCTCATGGATTTTCCATTCTGGAGTCCTTATAATCTTTTTCAAGTCTCTTTCATCTACAACCTACAAGATTTCTAAGACTCATACTCCAGCTTGCTTTCTTTGCTCACCTAATCCCAATTCATTACAGAACTAACTACAGTAATTGCCCCTTCTAGCTACTGTAATGTCCTTGAGAGAAAGATCTGTGATGTAATTTGTCAACTTCCCAGACAGTCTGGGTTCTGAGAGGCCCCCAAACCAACCAACCAACCAAACAAACAAACAAACAAACAAAATCAACCACGGCCCACAACAACAAAAATACCTAATTTCAGGATAATAATTTTTATGAGACATATTTGAGATCTTAATGGGCAAATTGTTTTCAAAACATTTGATTTCCAAGTTACCATCATGTTTTATAACCACAGGAGAAAGGAAAACTTAAATATTGATACTTTAAAACTACATTTTACAGTGTTTGATTTTACTGGTTCTGTTGAAATTCAGTTATCAGAAACAAAAGAAATGTTAATCATCTATTCCTTAGAGAACTGTGTTCTTTCCAGGATTTTTGAAGTGCCCTTTCTGCTCACTTATGAAAACTACTGGGGACATGTTTCCAGGGAATAGGGCCTTACTTTCCTCTTGGCACCACGAGTTCCACTCTTTAGCATCTGAGGCAAGCGCTGCCTTCACTTTCTCTGAGGCTCCAGAGGTTAGCAAACCAAAGTTTCCCTTTTTATCTTCCATGAAAATGCAGCTCAACCCACAGTACTCACACATCTCCTCCAACAAATAGACCCAAAATAGCATCTGCAGAAATCTTCACATCTAGGTTTTACATTTTTTGGACAAGGGTGGGTGAGGGATTCTGCACAGGATTCAAGACTCAAAATGCCGGCGTGCAGGATGAGGATAGAGAGTGAATCACTATAAAAAGTTCTATAACCACAGGAAAGAAACCAAATAGCATGATACTGCTCCTCCATGAGACAAGCCATCAGACCAGGCTGCTTCTATGTTACTATCAAAAGCAAGAAAGTCCTGAGATTACTTGTGATTCTCTTAAAGCAACATACAGGAATTTTCCCATCCAGGAACAACTAGCTGCCTTGATTTTAATCTGGCTCCTATTTTCATTAGCTGACATCTTGGGGTTAATAATTAAGGTTGAAAAAGATCAGAGGAAGAAACATCAATGGTGATGGACAGTGCGCATCTTGAATTTTCCAAGGAATGATTTTCACAAGAACCACAAGATGGCATTGTCTGCTGTGGGACTGAGTTCTGACAAAGCAATAACTGAGAGCGGAAACTGGAGGCCAAATTGTTTCCTATCCCTGGTTTTATGTCAAAGGCCAGCCTTCCACATCTGTCCTGTTCATTGTGCCCTGTGGCCTTATTGTGCTGAGGTAGAAAAGAAACAAAGTGACTAGGCCCAGGAGATACTCAGCCTGAAGAAGGTGCTAGCAAGCTGTAAAAATAAAATAAAATAAAATAAAATAAAATAAAATAAAATAAAATAAAATAAAATAAAATAAAATAAAATAAAATAAAATAACCACAGCAGTGGTAGGTGGGAAGGTAGCTGTTTTGACTGTCTAGTACCCTGGATAGAAAGATGGTGTACACTTATGCAATGCAAAGGGGATTTAGATCTGTTAAGGTTATAGCTCAAACAATTTTGATATTTTGTGCAAACTAATCAACTGTTGTATGTTTTATTCTTTCCCTTTTGATATCACATATCCATACACAGAGACAATTTTAGTGCTCTCCTAGTATGCACAAGATGGAAGGGTGCCTTACACATCAAGACTGTGAATACAGTACCATAACATAAGAAAAATGGAACAAATCTATTGCAAGTCCCTTGCACTAAAGTAAAAGTTGCTCATTTGAATCCCCAGCAATCGCAAGTGTAGGGGTATAGATTCAGGAACTAAGGCTCACAAGTTTAGGGAAGTACCCTAAGATCACAAAGGGGCACTCTATGATTTAGCCTTAGTCGATCAGATCCTAAGCCTCAGGGACTTTGCCCTGTGCTGTGCTAGTCTCAGACACTAGCCAGTGGAATGAAGGAATGATGTGCGTTCTCCCTTCTGCTACAGCATGCCTCTCTGTATCCAGACAATTGGCTGCAAATGCTCACAGCAACAACAGGCAGCACCATGGGCACTCCATATTTCTGTTCTCTAATGTTCTGGTTAAGATATCTGAGCCAAAGAATACAGGCCATAGTTGAATAACCTCCTTTTTACCTCAGTGAACCAGAAATGGGTTTGCATTGATAATGTAATAGAAATTTTTGGTTATGATTCATTAGTTTTCTAGGTTATTCCATATCTTATGCATGTTCAGGGTCACATATAAAAAAACCTTACCTTACTTTGAGAACCTACAGATGAGGAGAAGATGGAGGTCTGAGATGCCTGATAAATAAGATATGATGCTTGTCCACAAGATACTTAGAAACAATGACTTTTCTATAAAAAGATAGGCAGTGGAAGTCACGTGAACACAGAGAGCATTCACTCAACCTCCTAGGCTCAGTGTGGGCTGGGTATGTTTCTGGGTAAGGAATGCATCAGGCTTATCTTGAAGGATAAACTAAAGGGGAAGAGATTAGCTGCTCTATGTCTTTCCCTTACTTCTTACACTTCACTAAACAGCTTCCAGTAGGAGAGGATCTACCAAGGCTCAATCGGATAATTATTTTTGAAGGTAGAAGGGTCTATCTTCATCTTCCATTCCTTCATAGGTGCTTTACTCTTCTCTCCTGAGAAATTCCCTATATAAAGATTCCATTATATAGGCTCTGTCAAGTTTAGCATCAACTGGGCTTGGTCAATGTGGAAGGAGGTAATCTTACCAGTAACAACATACAAGAGAAGTATTATGTCATGCATTGTAGTTCTGCCTCATGCTAACCCCACCTTTGCCTATGGCTTCTATTGGAGGCACTGACCTTACCTATAGCTGTCACGTAGACTCAGGGAAGCCCATTGGCACTCACTTCCTGCTGTCACTGCATGCCACAATGGCTCTTGTTAGCAACTTAACTCTACCTGTGCTACAGAATATGAGATAGATATAGCAAATGGAAAAGCATGAAACAACAAAGAAGAACTAGGTCATGCTGCTTGCTAGAAAAATGGGTGGGACTGAGGAACATCACAGCAAGTGAAGTAAGTCAGCCACAAAAAGCCAAATATTGGTTTCCTTTCTTTTGTGGGTTCTGGGATTTTGTATAGATACATAAAGTCGTGTGTGTCTCTCGTGTGTGTCTTGTGTGTGTCTCGTGTGTGTGTGTGTGTGTGTGTGTGTGTGTTTGTGTCTCATGTGTGTGTGTGTGTGTGTGTGTGTGTGTGTAACCAGAAAGGAGACTAGCATAGGTGAGGAGAAATGAATGAAAGAAGGAGAGCAGATATTGGGGATGGGGGGTGGAAGGAGCATCACAAACTGTGATATATTTGGGAAATTTTCCTATATGAAACTTTACACTATGTACAATGAACACATACCAATTTTAAAAGAATGCAAACAAGAATAAAGTGCAATTAATCTGATAGGAAAGAGCACGCAGAATGTTCCAGCTACAGAGAATGATGTGTTTGAAGGTAAAGTAGTGAATGTAGTATGGCGTCTTCAGGCAAGGGTATGTATTTTGACCTAGCTAGGACCCATGAGAACAGCTGTATGGAAGTAAAGAGGAAAGAGAGGCAATGTTCAGGTAGCCAAAGGCATTGTTCCCCACACCTAGGGTTTAGTAACTTAACCTAAAGGTTATAACAAAACAGCATAGGATTTCAAAGATAGAGAAAGTAACTTTGGTACAGTGTTACTGTAGAATAGAACAGGTAGAATAGAATTGAAGACCCAGAAATGAACCCACACACCTGTGGTCACTTGATCTTTGACAAAGGAGCTACAACCATCCAGTGGAAAAAAGACATAATTTCAACAAATGGTGCTGCTTCAACTGGTGGTTAGCATATAGAAGAATGCAAATTGATCCATTCTTATCTCCTTGTACAAAGCTCAAGTCCAAGTGGATCAAGGACCTCCACAGGTCCTTGGTCCAGTCTTGAAATACACTGAATCTAATAGAAGAGAAAGTAGGGAAGAACCTGGAGTACATGGGCACAGGGGGAAATCTCCTGAGCAGAACACCAATAGCTTATGCTCTAAGATCAAGAATCGACAAATGGGACTTCATAAAATTGCAAAGCTTCTGTAAGGCAAAGGAAACTGTCAAGAGGACTAAACAGCAACCAACAGATTGGGAAAAGATCTTTACCAACCTGACATCCCATAGAGGACTAAGATCCAATATATACAAAGAACTCAAGAAGTTAGACTCCAGAGAACCAAATAACCCCATTAAAAATGGGGTACAGAGCTAAACATAGAATTCTCAACTGAGGAATACCGAATGGCTGAGAAGCACCTAAAGAAATGTTCAACATCCTTAGTCATCAGGGAAATGCAAATAAAAACAACCCTGAGATTCTACCTCACACCATTCAAAATTGCTAAGATCAAAAATTCAGGTGACAGCAGATGCTGGTGAGGATGTGGAGAAAGAGGAACACTCCTCCATTGCTGGTGGGATTGCAAGCTGGTACACCACTCTAGAAATCAGTTTGGTGGTTTCTCAGATAATTGGACATAGTACTACCTGAGGACTGAGCTATACTACTCCTGGGCATATACCCAGAGGATTCTCCAACATGTAATAAGGACAAATGCTTCACTATGTTCATAACAACCTTTTTTATAATAGCCAGAAGCTGAAAACAACCCAGATGTCCCTCAACAGAGGAATGAATACAGAAAATGTCATACATTTACACAATAGAGTACTACTCAGCTATTAAAAATGATGAATTCATGAAATTATTGGGGAAATGGATTGAACTGGAACATATCATCCTGAATGAGGTAACCCAATCACAAAAAAGAACACACATGGTATGCATTTACTGATAAGTGGATATTAGCCAAGAAGCTGGGAATACCTAAAATATATTTCACAGACCACATTTAGCTCAAGAAGGAAGACCAAAGTGTGGATATTTCAGTCCTTCTTAGAAGAGGAAACAAAATACCCATGGGAGGAGATACAGAGACAAAGTATAGAGCAGAGACTGAAGCAAAGTCCATCCAGAGACTGCCCCACCTGGAGATCCACCTTATATAGGGTTACCTAACCCAGACACTGTTGTAGATGCCAATAAATGCTTGCTGACAGGAGCTTGATATAGCTGTCTCCTGAGAGGCTCTGTCAGTGCCTGACAAATACAGAGGGGGGTGCTTGCAGCCAACCACTGGACAGGGTCCCCAATAGAGGAACTAGAGAAAGGACCCAAGGAGCTGAAGGGGTTTGCAGCCCCATAGCAGGAACAACAATATGAACCAACCAGTACTCCCAGAACTCCCAAGGGCTAAACCACCAACCAAAGCGTACATGGAGGGACCCATGGCTCTAGCCACATATGTAGCAGAGAATAGCCTTGTTAGACATCAATGAGAGGAGAGGCCCTTGGTTCTGTGAAGGCTTATTGCCCCAGTGTAGGGAAATGCCAGGACGGGGAAGCAGAAGTGGGTGGGTTAGTGAGCAGGATGGGGGGATTGGATAGGGGGTTTTTGGAGGGGAAACCAGGAAAGGGAATAACATTTGAAATGTAAGGAAATTAAATATCTAACAAAAAATGAAACAAAGTAAGACAAGAAATAAAGTTTAAAACAATCTTAATGGAAAAGAATATCAGGAGGAGTAAAATAGATTGGGAGTTTACTGTAGACACAAATAGAAAAACAAACAAAAATAAAGGTTTGGTCGGGATAAACAGAATATGGTGGATGTGGTACACTTGATTCTAGTCATCATTGGGGAATGAAAGAGTTGAGTCTGCACTCAGGGCTTCTGACTAGTGTTCTTTCACAGAACATACCATCACTCGCTGAGCAAAATGAGAGAGAGAGAGAGAGAGAGAGAGAGAGAGAGAGAGAGAGAGAGAGAGAGAAAGGTTATGGAGAGAACAGCTACTCATTAGGTATGACATGTGACAAATGCAAGGTGCATCTCTAGTTGTCCTTGAACAGACCAGTTAGTTCCCTCTTTCTCAGAACAACTATAGAGAGTTCTGAAAATGCCACATCATTGCTTAAGGAGGCAGGAGTCACAGCAACACTGGCTCCATTCCCTTCTCTTCTGGTTCAGGATGACCGACAGTGCCTTATGTTTCCTCTGGGTGCAAGAGCCAGAGTGGATCATGCTTCCATGCTATATCCCTTGGCTGTAGAGCAACCACAACACCTGACTATAAGACTGTACTTCTGTCAAGTTTTCTGTGCCTTGGAGGACCACCTGGCTACAAACCCTATGCTTTCGTTGTCCCTTGTTACCTGTTGTAGGTAATAAACATGCCTCATGTGGTGTGCTATGGCCAAGTGCTCTTTCTCGCCACATTCGTGGGTGTGGCAGATGCTGGCACAGCTCAAGGTACTGTGGGCAAGATGTTAAGAATCTTTCCCAGGAACTGATACCAGTGTGCAGAGAGCCCGCTTCACTATGGAGCCGAAGTTAATACAGGATCAAGGCCTTGGCTAGTGACGCAAAGCTCGGGCAATGTGGGTGGCTGCTGTGCACAAGAGGAGAGGCCAGAGTGTTAAGGGGGATGGAGAAAGATGGCGCACATTTGCAAGAATCACCACTGAACAGTTTCAAGGAGAGCTTAGTAGGTGCTGACCCAGGGGGCAAAGGCAACGCCCAGAAGCAAATGCAGGGCACTGCGAGGAATAGCACAAGAGTAAAGCAAAGGGAGAGATCATCAACCAGAGAGTCCACAAGTATCCTTTGCAGCGCTCTAAGAACACCAACTTCCTAACATTATCCTAAGGTCAGGAAGAAACAGGAAAACAGATCAAATGAGACAAAGGTTGGGTATACTGTTTGAAGATATCTTGAGTGATACATCTAAAAGCAGCCTGCTCATCGGTGCCCTTCCTTTCCAATACCAGTTGTGTATTTTCTAATTCACGTGGCCTTACCTATACCACATTTAGAAACTACTGATTTGGTAAACTCGGGTTTCTCAGGTAGCCAGTCTAAAACTCTAGCAATATGTTCAGTTTTTAACATTTCTCATTTGTTGGTCTTAAGCCACTCTAACTTCCTTTAATTCTGATCATAGTTCAGTTATTCCAGTTTCACAGATTAAGAATTTGGGTGTCTGGTAGATATAATGTGGCACATGTAACATGAAATACCTGGCAAAGGGCAGAGACAAAGTCCACGTTCACATCTTCATAAACTGCAGTGCCAGCCTGTCATCAGTCACAGTCCTGTAAGTCATCAAATAGCAAATACCCGTGACAGCAAAGCCCTGAACAGACAGGCAAGCAAGTAGAGAATCTATTGAGCGCTAAAACATCATTATGGGACCCGCCCTATCTCACCAGATATGTTCACATGGCACACAATCACTATCAAAACCCTCCTTGTCATACCCTTTTCACGTGACATTCTTATTTGATGGCACAGCCTCTCGTCTTGAACTCTGGAAAGCCACAGATTACTGACTGTACTGTAGCTCATTCTTCTCACAGATTCCATCCAGCTTTTACAAAGCACAGTGACGTTAGGAAGTTGATGGCCACAGAGCTAGAAATGCTAGAAATGAGGGGTGTGGAGTGAAAGGACAGCCCATCCACAGGCACAGCTGTGACAAGTTCCAGAAGGACCCTGAAGCACAATCCACAATATCTAAGCACAGGAGGAGGATGCCCTCCAAGAGGACTATCTCAGGATGGTAGCAAATTACAATGGCACCAGGGTTAGCATAAGCTTGAAATTTAGGGTGTTTCCCTGCTAGACCAGTGCCTTGCACAGTGCCATACCCATGGTGGCTATGAGGGAACTCTGAAATCACATAGTATGCTGGCTAGGTTTTGTTTTAGGGTATTGTTGTTGTTGTGTTGTTTGTTGTTGTTGTTGTTGTTGTCAGCTTGACATACCTAGAGTCATCTAAGAGGAGGGAACCTCCATTAAGAAAATGCCTCTATAATATCAGGCGCTAGGCAAGCTTGCAGTACATTTTCTTAATTAGTGATTCATATGGGAGGGTACAAATTACTTGAGTGGGGCAAGCCCTGTCACAGGTTCTATGAGAAAGCCAGCAGAGCAAACCATACAGATCGAGCTAGTAAGCAGCACTCTTCCATGGCTTCTGCATCGGCTCCACGTTCCTGTCCTAACCTCTTTCAGTGATGGACTATGATGTAGAAGTTTAATTAAAACAAACCCTTCCCTACCCAAGTTGTTCTTGGTTGTGGTGTTTCACGACAGCAGTAGAAAGCCAAACCAAGATCCCTAGCAACCCATAATCAGTGTGTAAACAGGAGCCAAGGCTTCCAAGAATTCTTTCTTGATAAATTTAAGAATTTCCAGATTAGCTCTTTACACTCTAAGAACATACATTACTAACACATATAAGAATTTTACTTTTTAAGCCGGGTGTGGTGGGGCACGCCTGTAATCCCAGCACTTGGGAGGCAGAGGCAGGCGGATTTCTGAGTTCGAGGCCAGCCTGGTCTACAGAGTGAGTTCCAGGACAGCCAGGACCACACAGAGAAACCCTGTCTCAGAAAAAAAAATTACTTTTTAATTTCTTTATTTTATTTATTTATTAATTTAAGATAGGATCTTGCTTTGTAGCCAAGATTGAATTCAAACTTACAAGTCTTCTGCTTCAGCCTCCTGAGTGCCCAGATTATGTGCATGGCACCACACTGACTACCATCTCACTTTTGAATATAAGATGTTCGAGTCATTTAATCTGCAAATCAATGAAATAAATTTTGAGGCCCATGGAGTTGGCTAATTCAGACTCAGATCATCTCTGCACATTTTCAGATCTCCAGCTTCTTCACTGAGGTAAAGCTATCCACTTGACTATTTTTCATCTAAAGAGTCTTCTTGGCGATGCCAACAGTCTGTTGATCTACTCTATTCCTAGCACTACATGACTGCACATGCTAACAAGTGAAAACACACTATATGCTAAGTGCTATTATACAAAGGTACCCCACTTCTTCCAAATGGTGAGTTCTTTTGGCCTCTGAACCATGCTTGATTAATCTGCTAAAACAATGGACAGACAACTTTTTACTTACTGACTAAATTAAAAGCAATAGAGATTCAAGTGGACCTACTCAATATTACTACTTTAACATTCTAAGCATTGGTTTGGCCCATCATAAAACTCCCCATAGAGAATATCACGACATGGACTTTCAATAACTCAGGCAGAATATCCTTCAACCATCTGAGAATTGGGCAAAGACGTAATTAGTTTAACGAGGAAGGCAGTGAGTCTGCTGTTCATTGGAAATACTTAGGCAGGGTCTACAACAGCCAGGTAACAATGTCTTGTGGGAAGTTTAAATCTTAGATAATGAGCTGACGTATCTATCCTTCAATATTTTTTCTAGCTGGGGAATCTCCCACGTCTCTGCCCATTTGTAATAGGGCTAGATTACCAATCCCTCAGTCAGTTAATAATTTACTCACTAGTAGAAACTGGACAAAATTGAAAGAAATACATTAGTGGTTTTTGAGGAAGTCATACCCCTTTCAATCCCTTGAACTGTCATACAAGAAGAGGGAGCCCACCTGTCCTGGGTCATCCCACCTGTCCTGGATCGTTCCACCTGGCAGCACGAAGCTAAAGGAATGTCTTACAAATCCTATGCCAATAGCTACAGGAATATTCTAATAAATATTCTAGCTAAATTATATGCTTCTAAAAATCCCTCTTCAGATTATTGAAATTGCCAACATTTTGATAAAGGGTGGGAGCTGGGTTCCACACAGGCTATGCCACAGACAGAAGGAAACATTCTCCCATATCTCATGTTTTTTTTTTCCTCTACCTCATAATTCCAACTATTACTATATTGAGAAAATTTCTCAAGTAGTTGTGCCTAGTTCTTTTTTTTTCTTTTCTTTCTTTCTTTTTTTTTCAGTACTTTCGGTTTTTTATTTTTATTAGATATTTTCTTTATTTACATTTCAAATGTTATCCCCTTTTCTGGTTTCTCCTAAAAAAAACAACAAAAACAAAAAAACAAAACAAAAAAAAACCCTATCCCATCCCCCCTCATCTTCCTGCTCACCAAGCCACCTACTCCCACTTCCTTGTCCTGGCATTCCCCTATACTGGGGCATCAAGCCTTCTCAGGACCAACGGCCTCTCCTCCCTTTGATGTCCAATAAGGCCATCCTCTGCTATGTATGCATCTGGAGCCATGGGCCCCTCCATGTGTACTCTTTGGTTGGTGGTTTAGTCCCTGGGAGCTCTGGGGGTGCTGGTTGGTTCATATTGTTGTTCCTCATATGAGGCTGCAAGATCCTTTTCCTCCTTGGGTCCTTTCTCTAGCTCCTTCATTGGGGACTTCATGCTCAGTCCAATGGTTGGCTGAGAACACCCACCTCTGTATTTGTCAGGTACTGGAGGCTACACACACACACACACACACACACACACACAACACACACACACACACACACATTGAGGAAGTACTTCCTGCCTGCCCTGTTGTGAGCAGCACTCTCACCTCCTTTGGAGCATCTCAAACTCAAAATAATTTTCCAGGAGAAAATACCATAAAATTACATTTAGGTCGCAAGCCCTCATAGTCTGTTTCTTTCAGAGTAACAATTCATTTGGATATTGTAATTAAATGATAACTTTATGTGCTAATGTCATACTTTGGCTTATAATAATTCATACAAAGTTCCAAATCTTACCATCAAGGAACTGAGTAGCTCTGCAGAATCAAAATATTCTATGCTAAATCTCATGCCATCATGAAAGGTTCCCATTGCCACCCTGATGCCAATGGCAACTGTCTTCCCAATCAATATTTATATGACAATGAGGTATGCATTGGAAAGTGTGTGGATATTGGAAAGAAATCCATTTCTTTCTGTCTTTCAGACATACTGAACATCATCCTAAAAGAAGGGTCATACTTTTACTACATAGCCAAAGCTTTATTGTGGCTATACCTTAAAGTATGTGAAAATATTTACTATGATAATGGAAATAATCTTAGTGCCCACAGTCTAACATGTTATTCAATGAAATCCTGGTAATTTTTGAGGACCCATTAGAGAGTGAATCCACTTGCTTTTGCGTGGGTGCTGGTGAATTCAGCATCAACAGAGAGCCACCTGAAGTAACTCATCTCTTAGAGAAGTCAATAGCGTGGCTGTAGAAAACACAATAATTAATATTCTGGGACCTCACACTCCATACTGAAATTGTGTTCCAGTGTTCAACAAACGTACAGAACACACACACACACACACACACACACACACACCACACACCTGCATACTCTGACACATACACTCACACACACACACACACACACACACACACACACACAGTGCACAAACACATTGACAAAACCAGCACCTGCATTTTGACATGTATTATGTAACTCTTATATATTTAAAACACTAGATTAGTGTGCTCCTTCATCCACACCCTGAAGATCTTGATGCAGTCTTGAACTTTTCCATGGCAACATTTAAGTGGCAGTAATAATCCAAATAAATGACGAACACAGAGGAAGGAACCCCTACAATTCAATTTCTTTGCTCAGCCTATGCAAAATCTCTTCATGTCCTGGCCATTTCCCAGGACCAAGCAACCTGGACCAAGCATTACCCTGCAACTTATAGCTTCATAGATGTCCCTTATTCCAAAAAACACCTACAGACCTTAATCTAGATAGATAAATGGTCATCATGCCTGATGACCAATGTCTTCCCCTCCATCTCCCTTTCAAATATTTGGAAAGTGCTTTCAGGAAGGCAAAACCCAGTTCAGTAGTTTTCACACAACTTTCCCGAAGCTTTCCAAGAGCATGGAATGCAATTGACACCACTGTGAAGTCCACAGTTGTTCATTCCGAGGTCAGCCAAGGCTATTGTTACCTGACATAGAAGCAGCTGTTCCCGACTAATGCAAATTGTCACTGGGATCTGGACTCAGTGTATACAAGAGAAATGAATCTGCCCCTTGGATTGGCATGGAACAAAAACGTTTCCCTCTTTGCTCTCCCCTGCCAACTCCAGCCCCCCAGTCACCTGACTATAGCGCCGTGGTCACCAGGCTCATTTTTCTTTATGCAATTCAGTCCTTTTTATTATTTCTCCCCTGAGGTTCTACTCTATTACACATTTTTATTTCTGCAAGCCCAGATTTGAGACCTCTGCAGACACAGTTAAGAGGCTAATCTGAGCTGAGCTTGGTCCGATCTGTTACACTCATTCTGATCTAGCTGACCCCACCCCCTGCCTGATTTACCAGCTTGAAATCTTTGGCACCGTTTCACATCATGTCTCTGGCAGAGAGTTCCCCCGGTTAAAATTATTTCAAAGATTGCTATGTTTCAATTACAAATGATATGGCTAAATCTTAAGGTGCCACAAAACTAAATGCATATACTAAATTTGACAGATAATTCTCCCTCCTGGGGTTATAAAATAGAAAACATAAGTAATATAAAGAGTTATTTTCAACCTTTGAGGACATGAACTAAAAGATATACCAGATATGCTAGAATTCTTGTTTTAGGGTGTTGGACCCTGAAGGCAGCAGCTGTTTTTTGGGATATGCTTATATTCTTCCTGCCATGATAGATTCAGATTGCTATCTGCAGACAGAGAAGTGCATGGTTATTCTACACTGGAGATGTGGACCCACTGGCTGCTCATCAGTCTGAGGCTGTTGGGAATACAAGGAACAGTCAGACTTTGGTTGTTAAAAGCTCTAAGGGATGGTAGTAATCCTGCCTTGAAGGCAAAGATGACTTCCCATTGGAAAATCACTTAAGCCTCAGGGGAGACCTCTCATACCTCTAAGGTCCCAAAGTTTGTCCTAGATTTTATTTTATCATAAACTGGTTTAATGGTGATTACAGGTATATACTGATATGAGTCGAACACAAACAGGCATCAAATCTAACAGACATTCAGAGCTCCTTTGGCACAGTCTTGGCCACCGATGAGTTTCATTTTTTATTTTTTCATTGCACCAAGTATGATGCTTATTCATTTGTATTTGGATTCTGATTAGTTCATGATTGGCATCTTCTATTCTGCTCAGCGCAGTACTTGACATAGAAAACCATGCTTTAGGAATCTTATAGGAGCTTAATACGAAACCCCCTGCGCCTGTCCAGGACCAGAGACTTAGATGGTCATTGAGTCTTATCTTCAAAGAGTTTCAGTCCTAGAGACAAATTTTGTTGGACAAACTTTGCTGGGTCCAACAGAACTGGTAGATACATGAAACATATCAAGGTACTAGGACAAGGGATCATCCTCACCTTTAGGATGGTAAATACTTATTCCTCAAACTTCACTCCTTATGGTGTCTTGAGCTGTAGATGTTGCATATGAGGGTCAAAATCAGAACAAAACCAGGATTTCTTCTATCTCTGCTGGTGGGGAAAGTCATAAATCAGATTAAAAACCAGGAATTTCCCAAATGACTTTCCTTATTTCTCATCAGAGATCTCCTCCAGAGATCTAAGAGATATCTGCGGACATAGATCCTGCTACATAAGTATTCCATATTTATGGTTCTGCTTTGTCAAAATGTCTGGATGTTTCTAGAAAAACATTCTCTGTGTTAACCATACATGCAAATGTTTTGAGTCCACTTCCCTAACTGACTTCAAAGAAAGCCTGTGTTTAGCAGTTAGTCCTCAGTATTTTTCCACTTGGCCTATAAAATCACTCTGGCTACGGAGACACTGGCAAAGGTGGCTGAGGGCACCCTTTGCATGGCTTTCATCTCACTGAAGGGACACCCCGGCCTTCCACTTCAGAGTCTCAGAGACAACATCACTGGGAGAAGCCTGATGGATTGCACTCTGGCTCTGAAGGACCAGCCCATGCATCAATGTCTCCCAAAGCTTCTGGGAGTTTTGTCCTTATAAAGAGGTGACACCACCAGAGGGGAACACATGTTTGTTTGGTTTATTTCCTGTCTCTTTCAAGATGCCACTGTGTCCACTGACTCTTTCTTACAGTGTAGCCCACCCTTTCCACTGGGCTCTGAATAAAAAATATAAGTATTATGGGTCCACCTCTCTCTCTCTCTCTCTCTCTCTCTCTCTCTCTCTCTCTCTCTCTCTCTCTCGTGTGTGTGTGTGTGTGTGTGTGTGTGTGTGTGTGTGTTTTAAAACCCTCATCTGTGATTCTTAGGCGTACACAGCCAAATCGCCATGTCCTCCTCTGAGGATTCTTGTCCCTCACCTTATAAGTGGGTACGTCCCAAGTGTCTGTGTATAAGTCGAGCTTTCTTTAAGGTCAAAACCCACATAGAAATGAGATTAGAAGCTATGCTGATGGATTCCCCACAAGTCTCCCTAAGCAATCACGTATTCTTTCTATGCCTTCAACAAAATACAGTTAATATCAGCAAAAAACACCAAACTTTTTCTGCTCTGCATATTTTCTATTAAAAAAACAAATTTTAATTAAAGGAAGATGTGGCATCAAGTGGGAACTTTAGTGACAATATAAATAATTGGACTCTTTCTAAGGCTTCAGGGTATCGGGGTAATTAGCCAGTTTCCAATGCTGCGGTGTTATTTACTTAATCAGATGTGCTAACTACTCATGCTCATCAGAGCATGCCACCTTCTCCTTCCTTTTTGAATATCAAATATAATGAAGATAAAGAAAAGGAAAGATAGGATAAAGAGCATGAAGATTTTTTTTTGCTGTGATGCCATGGGTACAAATTAAGACGTGCTACAAAAACTCCCAGTCCTCACCATCGGCCTGGGCCTACTGGGTGAGCCCTGGGAATGGGGGGGACCTGAGTCTGAATCAGAGAGCCAGACAGGGGGATTCTGAAGGCTGCACTCTAAGCCAACTCTGGGGTACAGCATTTCCTGCATGGCCACTAGGTGGCTCTGTTGCTCAGGACAGACTGGTATTCAGGAGGGGAGAGGGGAGCAGACCATTGGCACTGAGGCCACTCTAAGGTAGAGGAGGATGTCTTTTACTTGTTGCTTCAGTTTCTTTCCAAGGAAACATCTACTTGTTCTAACTTTCCAAGGACATTTGCAAGACTCCACTGGGATTTTACTGGCAAATGTGGAGATCTGCACTAATTTGTAGGCAATTTATTTTTTTTCTATACTGCATTGCCAAATACTAGTCTTGTCACCTAAAACCTACATTTACTCACATCCTTGACTTGGACACTATGAATTGTTTCAGAGGCATGTCATGACATTGGTGGGAAAATCAATATTTAGCCTTTAACCCAATCTTGAATTCTACTGCATTTTCTAACCCACTTCTCACCCTTCAACTACTCCCCAACTCCTTGGGTTCACTTTGGACTGCTCGCAGCTCCAATCCCATCACTCTTTTGGGGTTGGATTTACATTGAGCCTCTGGTGTGTTTCATGTCATCTTCTAGATTCAACTTTACCTTAATCCTCAGGGCCCTATGCCTGCTCAGGTATTAGAGATATGTGATGGCAGACTCCACACCTTAAAAGGAAAGCCAAGAAAGATGAGCAAACTAAAGGTGAGGTTCATTGGCGCAGACTTTGGGATAGACAGATTTTTGGATCCATACTCAGGGGATGTCTCAGTTCAAATGCTTCTTATAAAGTGATTTAAATTTTTCAAAGTAAAAACACTATAAAGGTTTATATAAATATTTTTAAATCTCTCTCCTTTTGACATCATTTTATTTATCAAAAGAAAGTGTTTGTTTGTTTGTTTGTTTTTGTTTGTTTTTAACCAGAGGGATGAGTGAAGAAGTGAAGCTGCCCTATCATGCACTTTGCTTGGTTTCAGTATCACTGGGTTAGCCAATAGGCCAGCAGTTGAAGACGTCCTTAGATTCAGAAATCAAAACCTGACAATAAATCCTTCACTATACAGAGGGTATGGCTAGCCACCCAGGGCTAGAGGCAACTGTATAAAATTTTAGGATATTAATTTTTAAATTGAGAGAGCATTTAAATGTAGCAAAATTATTAGCTTTGCCCAGCTTAATAAATAAAATGAATATAAGACCACTGTTTCTCTTAAAGATTCTGTTTCAGACTTTTCACCCGAAGAAATTCGGATGGCTAAGAAACACCTTAAAAAATGTTCAACATCATTACCCATTAGAGAAATGCAAATCAAAACAACCCTGAGATTTCACCTCACACCAGTCAGAATGGCTAAGATTGAAAACTCAGGAAACAGCAGGTGTTGGTGAGGATGGGGAGAAAGAGGAACACTCCTCCACTGCTGGTGGGACTGCAAGCTGGTACAACCACTCTGGAAATCAGTCTGGAGGTTCCTCAGAAAACTGGACTTGATACTTCCGGAGGACCCAGCCATACCACTCCTGGGAATATACCCAGAAGATTTCCCAGCATTCAATAAGGATACATGCTCCACTATGTTCATAGCAGCCTTATTTATAATAGCCAGAAGCTGGAAAGAACCCAGATATCACTCAATGGAAGAATGGATAAAAAAAAAAAAGTGGTATATATACACAATGGAGTACTATTCAGCCATTAGAAACAATGAATTCATGAAATTCTTAGAGAAATGGATGGAGCTGGAGAACATCATACTAAGTGAGGTAACCCAGTCTCAAAAGAATACCCATGGTATGCAGTCACTGATAAGTGGATATTAGCCTAGAATCTTGGGACACCAAAGACACAATCCACATACCAAATGATATCCAACAAGAAGGAAGGAGTGGGCCCTGGTTCTGGAAAGGATCAAAGCATCAGTTTAGGGGAATACCAGAACAGGGAAGTGGGAAGGGGTAGATGGGGGAACACAGGGAGGGAAAAGGGCATGTGGGACCTTTGGGGGTCAGGGAACCAGAAAAAGGGAAATGAAATGTAAATATAGAATATAGCCAATAAAAACAAAAGATTCTGTTTCAGAACTTAGCACTCACCAGTGGAGAATATACCTTGGAATTTTGGCTACTATGGAGGGGGAAGCCAAGACAGTACCTAGGGAAGGGTGCTGGTGCTGACCTAAAGCCAGTTTCCCAAGTAGGGGAGGAGGTTCTAGGCTGCACAGCTAGACAGAGGTTGGAGCTGGAAATACACTCTCTTCAGAGTCAGGGCAGAACTAAATGCTTAGGGGAAAACTATATGAATCAGACTTTGTTACACTCTAGAAAAACTTACAGAAAGATTGGAAGTGACAAGATGGAACTGAAAGATGATCAACAAATAAGACCACTGCCTACCTACTTTGGCGCAGACTGGCCACCTCTTGAACTCTACTATGCTAGTTCATGAAAGAAGACATTAGATCAGATTCTGTCAAACTCTGGGAGCCAAGAAGGGGAGCTCACTATGCAGACAAGGCTGATCTTCAACTCAGAGATCTGTCTCCCAAGTGCTGGGATTAAAAGTTAAGTGCCACCCCTGCCCAATTGTCACATTTCTAATCCAATGTGTTGGCTGTTAATGGATTGGGTGGGGCAGAAAAACAAGAGAAAAGTCAGAATAGACACAAAAGAAGGTGTTTCTTATTTTGCCTGAAATTTTTTTTAAAAATATCAATCAATTAATTAATTTTTTATTTTGCCTGAACTTAAGGATGATTTTTAACCCTATGGAATCATTATTGATCATAAAATTAGGAATTAATGGGAAAAAGAATCCTTCCCACATCGTTGAAACATTTACCCAATTAGGCAACTCACAGTTGCTTCTTTTTCTGCTTTATACAGTTATCAAAGCCCTGGCTGGGGCAGCAGGTGTCCTCAGTGCTACGGGTCATGTAGAGGTACAGTACTGGAGCATTTACAGCTTTTTGCTTGAGAGTCTATGTTGCATTAACATAGAACAAGCCAGAGGTTGAATGACCCTCCAACCCTTGAACAATGGGGCCTCAGCCAACCTCAGCGAGAACTGAAGAAAGCTGTGCTTTCTCTACTCCTCTCTAGTGAGACAAATTAGCATAACCTGCCTCTATGTTCAACTTAGTGAACATAGCAGTACTTGAAGTCACTGCTAAGTAGAATGACTTCACACCTTTCAGGGATAAACATATAAATACCTGGTTCACACCCTATTCACATTCTGGGGCATATTTCTGCAGAAACCCAACCTAAGAAGTATGGTATTGATGGGTACTCATGTTTAATACCAAACTGATTTCATTAAGGTTTGATATTTTTTGACCAGATCTGGCCTGATATTGTGCAGTATTCCTAAGTTGCCAAGTGTTCTGAACCAAGTGAAACTTGGAGCTGAATGGCTGTCACAGAGCCTGGGCAGCTGCCGAGGACTTTGACACTGGCATGGCATTTCTCCTACTGTGGACTCTTTTGGGGGGGGAGGAAGGCTGGTCCTTCCGTCATAAAGAACAAAACTGGACTTCCAAAGGCTCTGTTAATGGCAAGTACAGCATGTGGATGTTTCTTTTTACATAGTATTTGATATGAACAAAACCCCAGAATATTGAAAGGGGTCTAGAGAATCACAAAAGATCTAAGGCCATAATTAACAATAAGAGAATGCATTAACCCAGAAGGAATTTCAATATCTATTATTTACATTCACATAGGACAAAAGAGAGACTAACATATTAACATGCTGTGGAATCTTCTCCTTTCTCAAAAATCTATATAAATGAGGAGGTAGGGGAGAGAAGGGAAAAAAAACCCAGTAATTTTTACACCTATTTTAAATTTTGGTTTAAACATTTGTCCCAGAAAACATTTTGGCAAGAAACACACATTTCCCAGCTGCCTCTGAGAGAGCAAGTTGCAATCTATTTTATAATATCCTTCACAACTAAATATTTCCTTGGGAAATTGCCTGGAAAGTTCATAACAACTAAGGATAAAATAACTTTTTGGTGAAATATCCACATCTAAAAGCCAAGTTGAGACATTGTAAGGATCAAATACAACTGCCAGATGCCAAGCTCTGTCCTTAAGCCTACCATCTAAAGGAAACATTTGTAGAATGGATTATTATGCACCAGGAGAGTGTTTAGACAAAACTAAGGAGGAAGAGTCTGCCACCATCCAAATCAGCTCCTCACGTGCCAAGACTATGTGAACAAAACCAGGTTCTTTACTGCTAGGGAACATCTGAGATACCTTAGAACTTGTGAGCCCATAACTGAGCAAGACAGTCTTCAGGAAACAGAGAGAGTCTTCTTCCATCACCACCAAAGGAGATTCCAGGGGCAGAGGATAGGAAAAGCAACTGCACTTGCTCGGAACAACAACTTCTAAATAACCAACAAGCAGACAGACAAGCATAAAAACGTAGGATACTTCCTGGCAGCAGAATTCCAAGCAGACATTAACGACAAAGCAGGATAGAAGGTACATCAGAAAACTGGCAACTGAAAGAATGAAGAGAAAAGGGCCTGGTTCTCACTGGATTCTCTGTTACCATAAGAAACGTTACCGTAAGAAATAATCACAGACTCATTTGCCAACTGCTAAGTTTGCCCTGTTCCCAACCTTCAGGAATTAAAAGCTCTAGCTGGGCTTGGTGTTCTCATAATTGATTATGCCCCCTATTTCATGCCCAAAGCATTGTCTCCCCCAGCTTGTCAATTCAAATATCCAAGCTTGAAGTAGTCAACTGACAATGTATTTATAAAACTCAGCATTTCCAGGGATTCAATCTGGGGTCTGGTTTTAGGTTGTTTTTTTTTTTTCCTCCAAACAAAGAAAAAGGATCTTCAGGATGAGTGAGCTACCAGAGAGCTCAGGAGGAAGGACTTGAAGCACCAGCTTATTTCAAAAGCACAGGGAGCTGGACCCACTCACCTATGCTCCTCAGCACAGTCTGTAGGAGCAAAGAAATGGGGCAGAGAAAGCAACGGCACACACTGTGCTAGGCAATTTCATAGACTTAGTGTGTGTTTACATTTATCAAATGCAGTCACTATGCTAAGGGCACTATGCTTTCGCTATGTAATAAAGCCACAGACATAACTACTGGCAGAGTTAAGATTCAAATCTCCATCTGCTTCTTTATCCTGTGTCACAAAATCTCCTATTCACAGAACAGATGACTAGCTTGTGTTTTTCCTTCTCTGTCTTTGGCATTACATGCTTGGAGATGGCACGGGTGCAAACTCCAGGAGGTTGAGGAGACATAGGTAACACAAAAGTTGAGCAGAGACATTTCCCTTAAGAATCTGATGGGGTAGATTTGAATTCGTACATGTTGCCACCAGTTACATCCTTTTCCATTAAGTTGAGAAAAATGAGATCATGGACTCAGAGGCCATGAGGGAAATCAAGTAAAGGAGCTAAACCTTCATTAGAACATTGGGGTTCTTACCTTATACTTTCTGTAACTCCTCCTTAAATGTCTTAGAAGCACCCACTCAATACAAAATAACTAAGGAACGACCCTCCCTCCTTGATTTAAAACCTAAAGTAAGTTAAAACGTAGGCGGAATTGACTCCTCCAAAATCTGCCCAGACTCTTATCTGTGGGTCATGAACTCTGTCTTGGTCTCAGATTCTGATGATTTGGACAGATTCCAAGGGTCACAGAACATGTGTGTGAAATGCATATGTTCACGTTCACTTGGCAATAACTCAGCTGAATGACTGCCCGAGACACACAAAGGCACACGTTGGTCCAGTCTGGTACATTCACTGCTGCGATTTATGGGACCTGGGAGGAGAAGCCTTCTGGGGTACATTGGCTGTAGGGAGGGACTTCTCGGTGGTTTCCAGCATCCTGGTCCTATAGAAACCACCTCCAGCAGTTGACTGTCATCCATCTCAGCCCAGAAACAACTAACTTTCCATGCTTTCACTTAATCACAGCAACAGGCTAAGCAGAGTTCCTCACCAAGGAGAGAAAATGAGTGTATGAGTCTGTGAGCATGCCAGACAGGTGGAGAAAAAGCTGAGAGCACTTTCAGATATCAGAGCTCCAGCCATGTCGTCAGCTATCCGTGGGTCCTAGCCAACTTCCTTCTCTCTAAGCCTTTGTGAACTCATTTGTGAAATGGATGTGTTGAAAACAATCTAGAAGGATCCTTCTAGTTTAAAGGTCAGTCAAAATTGAACCTAGGTTGCTGTAGCCTAGACAGAAAAAGAGCCTAGGGACCCATTGCCTCACAGGAGATGGGGCAAAGAATAATAAAAGCCACTCGCTGTCTGGTTTAGGTGCTTTTATGATTTAACCCATTTAATCGCAAAACAACTCAAATGAAGAGAACATACCCCAATGTCTCATTGTCTCATACCCCTTGTCTCATTTTAGAGAGAGGAAACTGGAACTTGTACAGAAGAACTTTCCTGGATCCCAAGTTTAATTGATAAGTATACAGAGTACTATACCATAGCAACGGAGAAGACCCTAGGAGAGGAGCTGATGCAATGCATGAATGACTTCCCCCAACATTATATATTGAAATATTAACCTCTAGTGCGATGATACACTACGAACAAAAATAACATCCCAACTCCCTGCCCCCTATGGGATTACATATCAATAGACAACACTGTTTATAATGCAACAGCATCTCCTTAAACGTCTCTCATTATGGAACCATATGACTGTATTACTCTTGTCTCCAAAAGCGAAGGTCTTGGGTTTTATCCACAGTACTGAAACAGAGAAAAGAGAAGCCAGATAAATATGTTACCTTTGTTACTGAGAACACCAGGATTGGAACGCATGCAAGAAGCAGAAGGTAGGTGGCACAAGAACAGAGTGACAACCAGCATTCCTTAGCTGTAGACTGCATGTGCCACAACAATGACCAGAATGACAGGACAACCCTAAGAGTATAAAAGGGGCATTCATACCTTGGTAGTGAATAATACCAACAACTTTTCAATTTGACTTTAAGTCCTCCTCAGGAAGGAAATCAGGCCTGTTAATGGAAACCTTGCCAATTACCAATACTAGTGAAGTCATGAATCTTAGAGGAGAACCTATAACAGCCACTTCACTAAACCAGCACAGTAGACAACTACATCTTAAATACTCGTCCTCATACCCACAGATATGTGTTGTTCTCATCCCATATCAAGGAGACTTTTATTTGCAATAGATGGAGATCATGATTGAAAGTCAAAACCAATTAAAATGAAGTGCAGAGTTGTAGAACTGAGTTCCTATGGATGCTCCACAGACAACGCCTGATTTTAAGGCTCAGGGAACATTGCAGAAGAGGAGCAGAATGATTCTTCTAACAGTCAGAGTTTCTCAAAGTGTGCTATGACATTGTGTCTCCTTGGGATGTCAGAAGTAGTCCCCAAAAGGTGTCACTAATGTGATGTACTAAACATGAGCTTAACAATGATGGCAATTATAGACATGCTAATGTAGATTGAGAAAAAGCCTAAAAGGCTCAACTTGTCTGTACACAAAGTACAGACAACTAGGAAATCATAAAAATGGGAAAAACAGTCTTCCCCAGGGAAGAGCACACCAACTGGTTGACCCAATTCAAATGGTCAGCCCTGAAAGCATACATAGGAGTAACATTATACAGACTGATCAGGTTATAGTCATGTATTTTACATGCATATACATACATGTATATAACAACAATTAACAGTACAAGAGGCCCTGCATTTGAAAGAGGACAAGAAGGAGAATATAGAAGAGTATATAGGAGGGACAAAAGAGAAGGGGAAAGGATAAAACTATAATTTTAGAAACTAAAAGAAATGATTTTTTAATCCCTCCTTATGAAATTGGGTAAAAAAGTAGAAGAACCGTGTTGGGTTGACTCAAAGTTCTACTCATCCACAGGCAGCAAAACCAGAATATGGGTAGACAGGACTCAGGTTAGAATTTAAGCTATTTTAAGTTTTTTTCTTAGCAGGCTTCCTCCATAAACCTCACAGAAATATAACTGAAGAAACATTCAAAATTTGGGCACATTATAGTCACATTTCTTGGCTTCAAACTGAGGGAGAATTGTCCCTTGAAGAAAGCAGATACACTTTGTTATATGTTATTCATTTTAATACCTTTATTGGGATATAACCAACATGAAATTAAAGTTCACCCATTTCTTTTTTCTGATGAAACATAGTATTCAATTTTTACTTCCCTTGTTAAACATTTTTATTGGTTATTTTATTTATTTACATTTCAAATGTTATCCCCCTTCCCAGGTTCCCCTCCACAAACCCTGTATCCCCTCCTCCCTCCCCCTGCCTCTATGAGGGTGCTCCCCCACCTGCCAACCCACTCCTGCCTCAGCAGCCTAACATTCCCCTATCCTTGTCATCAAGCCTCCACAGGACCAAGGGGCTCCCCTCTCAGTGATGCCAGATAAGGCAATCCTCCGATATATAACCAACTGGAGCCATGGGTATCTCCTGTGTACTCTTTGGTTGGTGGTTTAGTCCCTGGGAACTTTGGGGGATCTGCTTGGTTGATATTGTTGTTCTTCCTCTGAGGTTGCAAACCCCTTCAGCTTCTACAGTCCTTGCCCTAACCTCACCACTGGAGTCCCCCACTAAGTCCAATGCTTGGCTGTGAATATCTGCATCTGTATTGGTCAGTATCTGGCAGAGCTTCTCAGGAGACAGCTGTATTAGGCTCCTGTCAGCAAGCACTTCTTGGCATCCACTATAGTGTCTGGGTTTGGTGTCTGCATGTGGGATGGATCCCCAGGTAGGGCAGTTTCTGGAAGGCCTTTCCTTCAGTTTCTGCTCCACTCTTTGTCCCTGAATTTCCTTTTGACAAGAGAAATTCTGGATTAATATTTTTGAGGTGAGTGGGTGGCTCCATCCCCCAACTGCGGGCAGGGCCTATCCACTGGATATGGTCTCTACAGGTTCTATCTCCCCTTTGTTTTGGGCTAAAGTCCTCTCTGTTGGGTCCTGGAAATCTCTTTGCTCCCTGGCATCTGGGACTTTCTAGTGGCAACCCCAATTCTACCTCCTCCACTGCCACACATATACTTTCAAATTCCTTATGCTCTGTACTTTTCCCCCATCTCCTCCCCTATCGGAACTGGTCCCCCCTTTTCCCTCCCATTCCTCTCCCCCTCCCAGATCCCTCTCTCCCTCTACTTCCCCAAGATTATTCTCTTTCCCATACTGAGTAGAACTATAGCATCCACACATTGGTGTGATCTTTCTTCTTGGGTTTCATATGGTCTCTGAGTTATATCATGGGTATTTTGAGCTTCTTTTTGGCCAATATCCACTTATCAGTGAGTACATATCAGAAGTGTTCTTTTGTAACTGGGTTATGTCATTCAGGATGATATTTTCAAGTTCCATCCATTTGCCTGCAAATTTTATAAATTCATTGTTTTTAATAGCTGAGTAGTACTTCATTGTGTAAATGTACCACATTTTCTGTATCTATTCCTCTGTTGAGGGACATCTGGGTTGTTTCCAGCTTCTGGCTATTATAAATAAGGCTGCTGTGAACATAGTGGAGCATGTGTCCTTGTTATATGTTGGAACATCTTTTGGGTATATGCCCAGGAAAGGAGATAAAAGGGATACAAATTGGAAAGGAGGAAGTCAAGATATCACTATTTGCAGATAATATCATAGTATACATAAGTGACCCCCCAAAAAAAATTTTTCACAAGAGAAATCCTACAACTGATAAACAACTTCAGCAAAGTGGCTGAATACAAAATTAATGCAAACAAATCAATAGCTTTCCTCTACACAAAGGGATAAACCAGCTGAGAAAGAAGTTAGGGAAATGACACCTTTTACAATAGTCAAAAATAATATGAAATATCTTATATGACACTAACCAAGTAAGTGAAGGATCTGTTTGACAAGAACTTCAAGTCTCTAAAGAAAGAATTTAATGAAGATCTCAGAAGATGCACAGTTCTCCCATGCTCACGGATTGGCAGGATTAGCATAGTAAAAATGGCCATCTTACCTAAAGCACTCTAAAGATTCAATGCAATCCCCATCAAAATTCCAACTCAATTCTTCATGGAGATAGAAAGAGCAATTCTCAAATTTATCTGGAAGAGCAAAAACCCCAGGATATCAAAAAACCATTCTCAACAATAAAGTTCACCTATTTAATATGTAGACTTCAACAGACTTGAGTGCATGTAGACACTGCATAAGGTTTGGGACATTTTAACAACCCTAAAAAAGAAACTCCATAACCACTGACAGATGCCTCCCCCAAGTCATGGGTAACCACTAACTTTCTTTGTGTGTTTATCTATTATGAACATTTTATATAAATGTGGTCCGTTGGGATTGACTTTCACTAAAGATACAATTTTCAAGGTTTAGCCATGCTGCAATTGGATTAACATCTCACATGTTTCTGCATCTAAAATGACAGACAGATATCCATTTGACTTATACATTCATAAACTCACAAATATTTGTGCTTGTCCTACTTTTTAATCATTACAACATAGAATATAATCCTATAAGGCAGTGTCCATGTTTTGTGTTTGGATGTGTCTTTGTCATTCTTAGATACATGAGCAGAAGACTGGCTTTTAAGGCAACTCTACATTAAATAAGAGAACTCCCAACATTTCCCAATGGCCACTCTACATCTCAGTTGATAATGTATTGTTCTCATTACATGTTATTTCTGCTTAAACAGTGATCACCTTGAGTGTAGACAGTGTATACATTCTAGCAATTATGATGGGATTTCCCTTTATTATTTATATAAAATGGAGCAGCTACAACTTACAGGAGATCTACAACTATTCTAAGGAGAAATAGTGTGGACCCAAATCCTCTCTCATTTTCAAGTTGAGTTGACTTTATTGAATTATACAAGTCCCTTAAAAATTCTAGATCCTGATTTCTAATTATATACATACTTTATAACAGTTTCAGATTTGGTAAGTTGTGTATTCATTTTCTTGATAGTGCCATTTGCCATAGAAACGTCTTTTTAATTTAATTTAATTTAATTTTTTTATATTCTTTGTTTATATTCTGAATGCTTTCCCCTTTCCCAGTTCCCCCCTCACCATATGTCCCATAAGTCCTCTTCTCTCCACCCATTCAATGTTGTTTATTTTTCTTTATTTTTACATGTTTTTTATAGCTAACAAACTCTTGCCAAGTTAAAGGTGTACTCCTAATTTTTTCCTCCAAATTTCAATTTTACTTCAATAGGTCCATAATCCATTTGATTTGTTTTAATATGTAGAAAAGGGGTCCTATCATTCATTTGCATTTTGCTACCTATTGCTTTAGGACTTCTAACCATTCCTCCATGGAATTATTTTGATATTCTCATCAAAAAATAAGTCACAGCACTGGGGAGAGGGGCCATACAATATAGCATGTCCATGCAAGCTTGAGTTTAGATACCACTGCACATGTAAAACTTCAGCAAGGTTCAGGGAAGACAAACAAGTAAGTACTTTCAAGAACTCACTAGAAAGCCAGCCTAGCTGAACTAGTGAGTTCACTGAGAGAATCTGCCTCAAAAAATGAGATGGGGAGCAGTAAAGGAAGACATCCACAACTGACCTCAGCATTCACGTGCATCCCACATACATAAACACGCACATCAACAGATATAAATAGACAACACTCACAAACATGCATAAACAAAACACAAAATCAATTGGCATGAAAGTGAGGATTTTGTTTCTAGTTTGATTTTACCAATTTATTGCAAATGTTCTTCTAATTTTACTTTTCTTTATAGCTCAAGAAAATTTCATCATATAGTCATCATTTTCTTCATCTGCCCACCTGTTGATAGACCTCTAGGTTGGCTGCATCCCTTAGGCTCTGTGAATACTGAAGGGGGGGGTTAAGCACAGATGTGGTATGCTGACTTAGACTCCTTAGAGCACATACTCAGAGTTAGTATAGTTGTCATATGGTTGTTGTATTTGTTTTTAAGAAAAACCTGCATACTGATTCCCCAGTGAACATTCTGCGCAGCTACACCAGCTGGTGTCCACCCAACAGCAAATAGATGCTTCCCTACATCTTCAGTAGTGTCTGCTGTCATTTGCTTTCTTGATGATTGCCCTTCTGACTGGTGTTAAGACAGAATCTACTTAATTTACATTTCCCTGATAGCTAAGGATGTTAAACATCTTTTCAGTTATTTAGTGGCCATTTGTCTTTTTTCCTTGGAGAACTGCTTATCTAACTTATTAGCTCATTTACTGAATCGATGCTTTCTTTTAGATTGTTTTTAGTTCTTTATAGAGTATACACAAGAGTCCCCTCTCAGATGCATATTTGTCAAAGGTTTTCTTCAGTTCTGTAGGCTGTCTCTTCACTTTACCAAGGGTATGTAGACACTTTTGAATCTTATGCCATCGCGTTTGAATCTCATACAATCACGTGATTGGGATTACTCTGTGCTGTTGTAATCCTTCTCAGAATGTCCTTTGTCTAGATGCCTTCCACACTTTCAGGATTATGATTATTGTTGCTTTGGCTCTTACTAATGACTTCATCCATTTTTATCATAATAGTATTCTGTTGTAATCTCACATTTAATGCACATAGAACCGTTTGTTGCTGCTTGAGTTCCCATACCAAGAGGAGCCTTACAATGCGCAAAAGAGATTGGTTGGCTATGAATTTGTATTTTAATGAGTGGGCTTTGGTCTTAGGCACAGTATACAGAATAATAATTTGCCTTTATTCAATGACACTTATGTTCCAAAACACCACTCAAAGAAGCAATTATTATTTGACTCATATTAAAATGCCTCCTTATACATCAATAAGAGGAAGAAACTAATATGGATATAAAGTACAATTATGTAACTTGGGACTAATTCTTAAATATTAGGATCTTGTTTGTGGTTTGCTATGAATCAGTGGGAAACACTGTCCTTTTTCTTTCACGTTTCTGGTTTGGCTTAGACCCCAACATGTTGCATCTTACAAACTCCAACATTTCAAGGGCAGATCAACTTCTTCTCCCTGCCTGTTGATATTTCTGTATGTGTCTTACTTCACTACCTACTAAAGAACCTTATAAAAAAGAAATGGCAGAGAAAGAACTGTGGGTTCTTGATACTAAATTTCTAACTATATAATCCCAGAGAAGTCTGTATATCTAAACCCATTTATAAGGACTGTACTGAAGAGATCACTGGCTTCTCAATCTAACCCATTGTCTCCTTTTCTAGGCACACAGGTAGACCATGAATTCCAGCAGGATTTGCCACAGAGTTTGGCTCCACATATAGCAGTGGTCTGGCTAATATAGTATGAATGGGCACTGTATGTCTGTTCAAGGCCCTGTTCATATTTTTTTTTCATGAACTACAGTTGCTTGGGACAGTGAATTCTAGAGAAAACGATTTTTCTTTTCCTCTAAAACATCGTGGTGATGACTTAGAAGACAGTCTGAAGGATGAGTGTGGAAAGAACGGAAAGCCTGGGGGTGAGGAGGAAAGCAGCAAAATGTTGACTTCTGGACATGACATGGCTGTCGCACAAGTCAACTTCATAGCAGTTGTGGTTACCTTCACAAGAACAGCATAACATTAAGCCAGTCAAAATCAAAGCATGAATAGGGGAGGGTTCCCGATGCTCACCCTAGCAGAGGTGCTAATGGCAGTTGATAGCTTTTGAGGGAAGGAGAGTCACGCTCCTTTGAGGATGTGGCTTCTGTAGATTGTCCATATCCTAGTGGATGGCCCAACACCCATGCATATATGGGCAGCAACAGTTAGACTCAGAAGGAAATGAAGTAGGGAAGGAGTTAGGGTATGGAAAAGTAGGGGCAGCCAGAGGGCGGTAGAGGTAGATGAATGTGATCAAAATTCTCTCTAGAAGAGAGCTATCTCCCACATATGAGAGAAAATAGACAGTATATTTTTTTATGAGTCTTGTTTTTATAAATCGCTCAAGATGACTTTTTTTGTAGATCTATCAATTTACCTGGAAATTTCATAAATCCTTTTTTAGTAGATGAGTTTATATATGTGCTACAATCCAAATAATCATAGAGTAAGTATCTACTAAGTGATCATGGGGGAGGATAGAGTGTCCCAAGGAAGGGGAAATAAAATATAGAGTTATGAAGAGATAAAGAAGCTATAATTGGAGGATTAAAAAGAGATGGGTAGGAGAGAAAGGTAAATAAAGGGAAACAGAGAGAGACAACTAGCATTAAAAGCCAAAGTTTTAAGAATATGTAGAAACCTACTACTGTAGAAGCATACAAATATCTCTATCTCTATCTCTATCTCTATCTCTATCTCTATCTCTATCTCTATCTCTATCTCTATCTCTATCTCTATCTCTATCTCTATCTCTGTTTTTATATGTATATGTAGAGATAGAGATATATGGAAGGAACCTAAACAGAGTTACCAAATAATAGAGGAGACAATGCCCTAATTAGACATCTTACACCATAATGTAAAACCTATAGCACCAGGAATGAGTTATGTTTTATTGAGTCACTGGCCAAAGTGATCCTATAGAATCCTCCAAACATCATCAATTATTTCCAAGGCTATGGGTTGCTCTTCATACCTGATGGTAAGGTCCTATTGCCACTGTTCTCAAACACAGAGAAGTGGAACTGGCACCCAAAAGGAATCTTCACGGCCGCTGACTAGTGTCCATGGTACTGGAAAAGTAGTCTCCATGCTGCCAGAAGAGAAATGTAATCAACAATATCACACAACTACAAACCCTGTGACTTACAACAGTAACCTGCCTGCAAGATGTATCACTGTAATTGTAACAGAAATGTTATGAGAGTGACCATTGGTTGGATTTAAGGTCCATTCATGAGATGGAACCCATACCTGACCCTGCTAATCTGATTCTAGGTAGATATCATACTAGAGGGAAAAAATACTCCTAATGATACGCTGCTATATCCAAAGTCCATTCTCTCACTCAACCCACATTAGAGAAGCTTTTCCTTGCAGTAGATGGGAACTAACAGAGTTGGGCAATAAGCAGGGAGTGGGAAACTTTTGGAATACTCAGACCTAAATGGAATGACTTTATCAAACCCTCCCCTCACTGTAAGTTCCTTATAGTCATGATAACACTGCTCAATACAATTCAACTCAGCTCATTTCTTCAGCTTAATAAAGCCTCTCTGCGTAGGAGACACTATGATGCATCCTCTGGGGAAAAAAAACAAAACTGTTTTAGGATCACAGGAGTTTATAGACATTGTATATAGAGAAGAATTAACTAGATCATGTTTAAATTTAAAAACCACAATTCAGGGATTTTGTCCACTGGATTACTTGAGAGATGTAATCCTAAACGTTTACCAGCTTATGGACCATGGAATCATGCTAACACAGTCTAGAAACATCAATTATGTTCATTGTCAATTTTAACTTGGTCCTAAGAAGGTATATAGGAGAAGAAACTGAATCTCCTAAGCCTAAGAATGAGTAACTCACCTAAGGGTGTGCTTAAACAAATCCAAGAGCCTGTATTTAAATCTCATTACGTCTGACTCCAAAGTAAACATTCTTTCCACGTATGTCTCTAGACATAACTAATTGTCCACCACAAGAAAAAAATTCAGATTATTACGACTTAAACCTCCAGTAGGCCATCAAGTTAAAGAGCTCTGCATATTTTGAAAAATAAAGTCTAATTTCACTCTTGTGGGGGTGAGGCTAGAAGATGGGCTTTAAAAAGTCCAAGTTCTCATCTCCTTTGAAAGCTGAGCACTTAGTTTTATTCAGTGTGCCCTGAACAATGGATTCCCAGACACAACTGACAAGTTTTGTTTCTGGTTATTCACTTGATACCTACCATTTGAAAACTGAAACCTGATATGTTGACTTCAGCTCATTAACAATGGCATCTACAATAAATATATGGTATGCCTGACAGATATCCTTTTTCAGTAACTGCTATAAAAATAAGCCTAACAGTCTGCAAATTCTTATGGAAAAAATTAATCATAGTGGATTAAAAAGAATCACTTTGTGATTTCCACAGGCATTCCTTCCAAAGGACAGGACTGCACTCCAGCTTTTTTGGTGGTGTAGAAAAAGAGAAACTAAGCCTTAACACGGGCAAAGCAAACTGGAGAAGAAAGCTAAGACAAAAGGAAAGGAGAGCTCCACCTGCCCTTAGAGTGAGGCGCTGAGCTCTTGTCCTTGTGGAGAAATTCCAGGGCCTTGAGAGGCCCTTCTTTGAACCAATGTGGTAGGTTGCTGAGAGCAAGCAATTACCCACCAAGGAGGATGAGACTCTCCAAAGGCCACACAGGGAGAGACAGCAAAGGATCAAAGGTTCTTCACACGCAGAGGTGGTTTCCTGAAACTAGGACTAAGTTGGGGTCAGAAAGAAAGGGACACCTCAACCATGTTCAGGACTCCAGGACTCTTCTCCCATTTCTACTCCTCTAAAAGCACTTTAAAAGATTCTAAAAGACACTTAAAAGCATCTAACTTGTAAAACTTTCTGTGTGCTTTTCCCAAGGGAGGAAAGGAATTAAACATAGATTCCAAAGTGGCTGCTAAGTCATAAAAGAATTACGGGTAAATCATTTATATTTTTTTGAGGTCTCAATTGCACCCTACAGTGAATTACAAGACTGGACCAGATTGCTTTTCAAACATAGTTTGAGAAACTTTTGCTTTTACCACTGGCCTAAATGACTTTGAGAAGGCCAAAAAGTAGTTCTCTATGAATGACTAGTTCATGAGATTTTGTCAGCCAGGTTCAAAGTTGGTGCCCTCCCAGCTGACTGACAAAATTGTGCCTGAGTTCCATTTTGATCAAGACGTCTGTGATCCAGAAAAATCCCACGGAAGGCAGTGCCCATTATGGTCTTCCTTTTGCCTTGTGTGACAGCCAAATTTGGCAAAGTAATCATAGAAGTTGAGGCTAGAGAGATGGCACAGTTCTTGCAGAGGCATGAGGTCCAATTCCCAGCACCCACATTGAGTGTCTCTCCACTGTCTTTAATTCAGGTCCAGGATACATCCAATATCTCTGGCCTCTCTAGGCATCTACACTTGTATTCCTATACTCACACACACATATACATAATTAAAAAGAAAAAAATCTTAAAATATGTAATCATAGAGCAATATCAAAATTAAGCACATCCTAAATATGATACACCATGTGGGACTGGTTTCTAAACAGAACACAGTGGAAAACCTGGTAAAACTCAAGTAAAGTAGTGGATTTAGTTAGTTTCTTGGTTTTGACCAATATTAATTATAATGTTCATAAGTGAGGATATTAGACAAAGCAGATATGGAAACATCCTACTGCTTTTCAATTTCTGACTTCAGGATGAAAAATGTAATTTAAATGGCTGTATCATTAAGCTAATATGCTGTATTTCAGTTGATTGGCCTAGGAGGCATTTCTTTTAGAGTTTGTTAGCCCTTTTCCAACTTCCTTTTTCCAGTAGCTTTTCTTCCTTATATCTAGCCTTATCTACTTGAGTTATCTCCTGATGTATTCTCTGGTGTCCTCCACACCCCCATGCGCCCCAGGATAATGCTATGCATAGAGTAGACTGTATGCCATGACATTTTCCAACTAAATGAACAAGGGGAGGAGTATAGGGCAAGACTGTGTCGCACGTACACAATGATGTGCAATTTGGATGTGATATGAGAGTGAATGAAATTCCTATTTATATAATAGCCCAATAAACTTGACTTCCTGAGATTGTGCTATCCCCCCAGTGTTCAGGCACATGCTTTGTACTGAAAATAAGCAAAGAAATTGATCTGACATGGGAAGGATGAAATCGTCACTTTGGAAAAAAAATATGTATTACCCTTTATCATTTTGACCTTCATACACCTGAAGACACAGGATAACTTAACCATGTGAACTCCTCAGAAATCGAAGCCTCGCTTGGCCTGGGAGTGGGAAGCATCCTTGTAGCCGCTCCGCATACCCTCGCTTATTCCTGTTTCCTATTGGATGCCTCTTTCCTGGATGGCAACAGCACAGGCATCACGGACTTCCTTCCTTCCAGGTTTCAGAGAAGCACAAATGAGACCAAGTTCATTTTGTCTTATGGATTTAGTTGAAATTCCTGGCTCATTTCAGGGTCCTCTTAGTATTGTTCAAGTAAGGGCAGGTAAGAAGGGTTATTCATGACCATGCTTAGAAGCGCCTGTGTTTTGTACCTAAGATGTGGATGATAAAGTGGGTGGGGTATCCCAGGGACTCACATAATAATTTCTGTTATTATTGTTAATAGTGGTGGTGGTAGTAGTAGTAGTAGTAGTAGTAGTAGTATCCCCTGAATAAGAAATACAGGCTTTTGTTACATGCCTTTGTTCATAATCACTAAAAATGTTTTGAGCATAGCTCAGTGACCATAGCGAGTATTTTATGATTTACTTATTTCTCTATCTCTTCCCAATGAAATGTTAATTATGCCTAATTGGCTTGATTTATTACCTAACAATGGCATGAAATGTTTTGAGAAAACCCTAGAGAGACAAAATTCTAAAAGTTGACCCAGAAAAAATTGATTTTTCAATTTAGTTCTGGAAATCCTCTTTAAGCTGGAATCCTCCTAGCCTCTTCGCAAACCAGCTTTATTGCCTATAAAGTCAGAAAAAAAAAAGATAAGCCTAACTTTGTAAGGTGGTTTTGAGAATTGCCCCAATAAAGGATAAGTAAGTCCCAGGTACAGAACAGAATTCTAACGCTTGCTCTTTTTTCCCCTTGTCAATCTAAATGTGTCATTTTATGTTAGATGTGCTGCCTTCAAGAGAAATAATCTTAGGAACTCCTCTGAGCCCCATGTTTATAACCTGACATGGTCCCCTACCGTGTTCTACAGCATTGTGAGGTTTGGCAGTGCAAACAGGACCAGAACTGAATCAAGTAGCACAGGCTTCAGTCCCTCACTGGGGAAGCAGTGCTTCACAGAATGGCAGGGGATCAGCATGCAGGCTCTGGGGGTGGAGTCCAGCTGCATTTCTAAGCCGAGTGAGCAAGGGGTGTAGGAATGGTTTCCCTCCCCCACCTGGAGGCCCTGTCTGCATCTTCTCTATTTATTCATCCCTAGACATGCTAGACAACATGACGACCTGATGCGAGGTGTTAGCTCCATTCAGTTGCACCTGTGCAAAAGCATTAGTTAATGTCTCATTGAAGGGTTCCACATGTTTCTAACCTCAAGTCAGCTTAGAGATGGCATTCTCACACGCTCCTCTAATCCTGGCCCCCATAAATCCTTTACAAGTCCCTTCCTCCATTGTCCTTCCTATCCATCAAGAGAGAAAGAACATCAAGTTGAGTGTGTGGGAGGGAGGGGTGTTGGGGAGGAGCTGGGGGAGGGGAAGTAATATGTTCTAAATACATTGTGAGGTGTCAAAAAAAGTGAAAGACATAAGAAAAGAACTCAGTGAGGTCCTCTGGTGTGCACAGTCCACCTTTTCCTGCAGCGTGTTCACAAAAGAGCTGAGTTTGTGGTTTTTCTCCACCCTCTGCATTTGGGGATTGGGGAGGGTCGTGTAGAGTAGGGGAGGAAATGGGCGGGGGGGGGGCGGGGGACAAGGGGGCAGGCAGTTCTGCATACAATGAGGATTTGAAGATAGTGTGGGATAAATGCATGCAGGAAGGAACGGATGGGAGGGCTCATCCAATGTGGAGAACATAGGCTCTAAGAGGTTTTACTAATACCTTATGTCTAAAACATAAAAGAGGGGGCATCTAACCAATATTAGTGGCCAGATTCAGCGTCTTCGGATAATTTTATGACTGTGAAGACTTGTCCCCTCTTCCACGTAGGCAAGCTAGATTTCCAGTTGCTTCCCCGGGGGTATGAGAGTTGAGTTTATTTTATGTCTCCTGTACTTTACTTGGCGCATCCTATTGTTATTGCTCTTCCACAGACATTTTAACATGATTGAAATTCACTAGTCCAAGTAATTTACACTCTGTGTTTATCAGAGTGATGTCAGTATGGCTCCATTTAGACTCATAGATTTTTTTTTCCTTTGTGTCTGCGGCTAACCTTGTATGGCTCCACATTCTTTTTATTGGTTATTTTATGTGTTACATTTCAAGTGTTATTCCCCCTTACCAGTTACTCCTCCACAAGCCCCCTATCCCCTCCTCCCTCCCCCTGCCTCTATGAGGGTGCTCCCCGACCTGCCCACCCACTCTTGCCTCAGTGGCCTAGTGTTCCCATATCCTGGGTCATCAAACCTCCCAGTGATACCAGATAAAGCCATCCTCTGCTATATATCCAGCTGGAGCCATGTGTACCCCTGTGTACTCTTTGGTTGGTGGTTTGGTACCTGGGAGCTTTGGGGGGATCTGGTTAGTTGCTATTGTTCTTCTTCCTACAAGGTTTCAAACCCCTTCAGCTCCTCCAGTCCTTGCCCTAACTTCCCCTTGGGGTTCCCAGGCTCAGTCCAATGTTTGGCTGTCTACATCCACATCCGTATTAGTATGGATCTCGCAGAGCCTCTCAGGGGACAGCTGTATCAGGCTCCTATCAGAAAGTACTTCTCAGCATCCACAATAGTGTCAGGGTTTGGTGTCTGCATGTGGGATGGATCCCCAGGTGAGGCAGTCACTGGATGGCCTTTCCTTCAGTCTCTGCTCCACTCTTTGTCCCTTTATTTCCTTTAGACAGGAGTAATTCTGAGTTAACATTTTGGAGATGGGTGGGTGGCCCCATTTCTCAACCCCAGGAAGGGCATGCCTAATTTCTGGATATGGTCTCTACAAGTTCTCCCTTCCCGTTGTGAGGTATTTCAGCTAATGTCATACCCATGGGGTTCTGGGAGGCTCTTGCTTTCATGCCATCTGAGATGTTCTGGTTGCTACACCCAGGTCCCCATTCTCCATTACTATACAACTGTGCTCAATTTCCTGACCTTCTGTACATCTCCTCCATCTCCTCCCATACCTGATTCTTCCCCTCTCTTTCTCCTCTCCCTCTTCTCTTCCTCCCATGTCCCTCCCACCCTCTATTTCTCTTGATCATTTTGTTCCCCCTTCTAAGTAGTTCTGAAGCATCCACTCTTTAATCTTCCTTCCTATTGGTTTGTGAGTTGTATCATGGGTATCCCATGCTCTTTACCTAATATCCACTTATCAGTGAGTATATAACATGTGAGTTACTTTGTGACTGAGTTACCTCACTCAGGATGATATTTTCTAGATCCATCCATTTGCCTAAGAATTTCATGAATTCATTTTTAATAGTTGAGTAGAATTCCATTGTGTGAATGTACTACGTGTTCTATAGCCATTCTTCTATTTAGGGATATCTGGGTTTTTTCCAGCTACTGGCTGTTATAAACATAGTGGAGGATGTGCCCTTATTACATATTGGAGCCCAGAAGACTGGGGATATGCCCAGGAGAGGAATATCTGGGTCTCCAGGTAGTAAGTACTATGTCCAAATTTTCTGAGAAACTGCCAGACAGATTTCTAGAGTGTTTGTACCAGCTTGCAATCCCACCAGCAATGGAGGAATGTTCTTTTTCCACATCCTCACCAGCATCTGCTGGCACCTGAGTTTGGATCTTAGCTATTCTGACTGGTATAAGGTGGAATCTCAGGGTCGTTTTGATTTGCATTTCACTGATGATTAAGGATATTGAACATTTCTTTAGGTGCTTCATAGCTTTTCGATTCCTTCAGTTGAACATGAGAGATATCAAGGAATAGTGATTGTTGCTTCCTGTTATTTTTGTTGTCAGAGGTGAAATGATGTTTGTGTGGCTATCTTCTTTTGGGTTTGTTGGAAGAAGATTACTTTCTTGCTTTTTCTAGGGTATAGTTTCCCTCCTTGTGTTGGGGTTTTCCATCTATTATCCTTTGTAGGACTGGATTTGTGGAAAGATATTGTGTAAATTTGTTTTTTTTTTTTCATGGAATACCTTGTTTTGCTGGGTATAGTAGCCTGGGTTGGCATTTGTGTTCTCTTGGGGTCTGTATGACATCTGGCCAGGATCTTCTAGCCTTCATAGTCTCTGGTGAGAAGTCTGGTATAATTCTGATAAATCTGCCTTTCTATGTTACTTGACCTTTTTCCCTTACTGATTTTAATATTCTTTGTTTTGTGCATTTGGTGTTTTGAATATTATGTGATGAGAGAAATTTTTTCTGGTCAAGTCTATTTGGAGTTCTGTAGGCTTCTTGTATAGTTATGGGCATCTCTTTCTTTAGGTTAGGGAGGTTTTCTTCAATAATTTTGTTGAAGATATTTACTGGCTCTAAAATTTGGGAATCTTCACTCTCTTTTATATCCGTTATCCTGAGGCTTGGTCTTCTCATTGTGTCCTGGATTTTCTGGATGCTTTGGGTTAGGAGCTTTTTGCATTTTTCATTTTCTTTCAATGTTTTCTATGGTATCTTCTATATCTGAGATTCTCTCTTCTATCTCGTGTATTCTGTAGGTGAAGCTTGCATCTATGACTCTTGATCTCTTGCCTAGGTTTTCTATCTCTAGGGTTGTCTCCCTTTGTGATTTCTTTATTGATTCTATTTCCATTTTTAGATCCTAGATGGTTTTCTTCAATTCCTTCACCTGTTTGGTTGTGTTTTCCTTTAGTTCTTTAAGGAATTTTTGTGTTTCTTCTTTAAAGGCTTCTAGCTGTTTACCCGTGTTCTCTGTATTTCTTTAAGGGAATTACTTATGTTATTTTTAAAGTTCTCTATCATCATCATGAGATGTGATTTTAAATCAGAGTCTTGCTTTTCCAGTGTGTTGGGGTATCCAGGGCTTGATGTAGTAGGAGAACTGGGTTCTGATGATGCTAAGTAGCCTTGGTTTCTGTTGCTTATGTTCTTGCCCTTGCCTCTTGCCATCTGGTTATCTCTGGTCCTGCTGTTATCTGTTATCATCTGGTGTTGCTGTCTCTGACTGTGGCTTGTCCCTCCTGTAAGACTGTGTGTGTGGGTACTCCTGGGTAACCAGTTATCTCCAGAAAGAATTTGGGTATGGAGAGCTGTGACACAGGGTCAACTCCAAGGCGCAGACAGAAACCAACTTTAGTGACTGAACTGATCGGTATAATCCAGCTTAGTATCTAGGGACTACATGGCTAGAAGCCAGGTTTACTCCAGGTCTGGCATCTGGACTTTGGTTTTCTCCTATTGTTTTGACTTAAATCTCCAACTGAATGTGAATCTTTGTCCATCTCAATGGACGAGAAGTCACGTGCATCCCAGCAGATCTTAAAACCAGAATTCTATTCAACCTCAACTCAGGACCAAGGTCATGAACTTCAGACACCAAATGTGCAGCAGTATCAAGATGCTCTACAGACTCAGGCCCCCAACAGCATCTCACTTCTGTGTCAGCTCCTGTGGAATGGAGACTGCAGAAGTGACTTACAAATCTAAGCTATATGAATACCTGTGCAAGTAGAACTGGCAAGCAACTTCAGTGGTTCAGGATCCACAGATGTTAGGACTCAGAATCTGTGCCTACTCCATATTTTTTAATGGAATACTATGCCATACTCTCCCGTATGGACCCATGAACTAGGCTAGCTCCCGACATGAGCAACAAGTCAGCTCACCTAAGCTGTATTCAAAACCTGCCCCCATAGATCCCATCACAAAAATGGATGATCAGAATGAATGGAATTCCATTTCAGTCAACAAAAACTGAAAGTACCCACTTCATCAAGTGTGCAGATACCAATACAAGGCCAAAGGGCCACAAGTAGTGAAGGAACCATAACATCACTAAAAGCACAGAGTGCCACATACTGAACCAACACTGAATCTAAGACATCAAACTCTAAAAGCTCAGACAGCTACAAGAGAACACAGACAACAAAACAAAATCAGGAAATCTGCATGAGCAAAGCAGAAAGCTCCACCAAGATAAAGATGCTAGAAAGAGAAGCACAGTCTGGAGCTGAAACCTCGCGACTGAAAACTTTAGAACCCTGGCGTTTTACTAGCTGACTTCAGAAAGAGTGTTTGAGGGTGGACCATTTGACATCAAGAAAAGGAAATGAGCATTCAATGTCCAAAGAGGCCCTAACCATCCCAAAGGTTAATCACAAGATCACTTCACTGAGGCACACATGAATCAAATTCTCAATCAAAGACAATTTTGAAGTCAGCAAGAATATAACACTCAGCACATCTATGAAAATTTCCATAAAGCCAGACACAGATTTCTTGAAAGGAAGGAAGGAAGGAAGGAAGGAAGGAAGGAAGGAAGGAAGGAAGGAAGGAGGGAGGGAGGGAGGGAGGGAGGGAGGAGAAAGGGGGATATGTATTTAAAGTATTTAAAGAAAAATCCAAACATATGTACAAACCTATATACACATAATCCATATGTCCAGAAACAAATATACAAAAGAACTTTTCCAAATTAGAATGGAATGACACTAACAACATAAAAACTCACTGAAGTACAAAATTAACTGTCATGTATTAAAATACAGATAGACAAACTAAGAACATTCTAATATTGCAATGGTGATGCATAAGCCACATTGAATTCATATGAAAGAAAGTTAAAAGAAATGAGCAGTTCCTATTAAACACAATAAATTTAAAAAAATATATTCAAACTACAAATTATGTATATATAATGGACAACACAAAACATAAGAAAAGGGGTTTAAAGGGTAGAGTATTTCTATCTGTGTTACCGTCTTACATCTAGAAAATTACAAATACTAAAATAAAATACTTCTTTAGAATATGAAGCAAACATTCATAAAGCTACAGAAGAAATCAACACAAAACTTTACCAATATCTGAAATGAATTAAGAAAAAACACATACAGAATAATAAAAATAAATAAGATAAAGTAAAAGAATAAATTTACCCAAATATATATAACCTATATATATATATATATATATATATATATATATATTAGAAAACTATAAACTATCAATGAAAGAAATTGAAAATAAACATAAATGGAAAGATACCTATGTCCATAACTTGGAAGAATGTTGCTAAAATGTACTTCCTACCCAAAATGATCTATAAATTCTATGAGATCCTCATCAACATCCCAATGTTGCTTGTCACTGAGAGAGAGGAAGCCATTTTAATATTCATATGGGCTCTCAGAAGACCTCCAGAGATCCAAAAAGGAAACCTTAAAAAATAACAATAAAGCCAAACAACTAAAGCTGAAACTATGGCTGAAATGCTTTTCATGACTTCAAAATATACCACAAACTAATGTCACCAGGAAAGCACTGTACTGGAATAAAATAAAAGACTAATAGAATAAAACAGGGGGCCATAGTAAGCATTCAGATTTATAGTCAACTAATCCTGACTAAACTTGGCAAGAACACATGATTCATGGAAACGATATTCTCTTAAAAAATGGTGTTATGATGTGAAGTGAGTTAAGTCAAATGCAAAAGAAATAAAAATAATAAGTAATTTTACTCATATGTGGAATATCAAAGAAATTCATCTCATAGAAGTCGAGACTGGTTAGTACTTTGGGAGAAAAGATGGGAAAATGGATGAGGAAAGGTGGGTTAATAGATTTCAAGTTATAATTAGACATACTTTCTGATGTCCGATTATACAGTGCTGTGATACATAGTAATGATGCAGCACTTAGTTCAAAAGACTTAAACTATTCATAATGTTTTTAACAAGAAAGCAACAGTAAGTGCTTGAGGAGATAAATATATTTACTCTTGTTTGAATGTTTAATAATTTATACATGTAATAAAATGTTCCATAGTACTTCAAAATATGTACCAAAGTTTGTTGATGAGTTCAAATAATTTGTCTAGCAATGTTAATATTTAATAGAAGATGTAAAAATAAATGATAAATAGAAAACTGAGCATACATATGCAGAAGAAAGAAACTGCATATGTATGGGTTTCCTTACCTCACACCTCAAGAAAAACTTCATTACATTGGACTAAACACTCAAGCATAAACCTAAAATGGTAGGACTACTAGAAGAAAACAAGGACCTTCATGGCATTGATCTGGAAATGACTCCTTGTGTATTACGTCCTAAGCACAAAAGCAATACAATTCAATTTAAAAAAAAAATCTTTCATCAAGTTTAAAACTATACAGAGAAGGAAATGATCAACAAAAAACAGGATAACCAAAGAAATGAGAAATATTTACAGAAGATTTATTTAATGAGAACTAATATCCAAAACGCATAAGGCCTTCAAGCAAGTTAGAAAAAAATGAAAATGTAGAGAGCCTTATTGAGGTGCCATGCCACCTGGCAGGAACTTGACATTGACCAATGTGAAGTTCCTCTCCCAGCCTTTAGTGGGAACTCCTTTGTCAGCCATAATCCCCTCCACATAGGGTGGAGCGCTCAGACAAAGATGAAGCCTATTGTTCTTCAAGGACCTGCAGTTTCCTGAGAAACACTAGCCACCTGTAGAGCAACTGAACTGATTCTGCTGAGAAGCTTCCAGACTCTTTCCCCTGCCTATATATATTGGGAGTGCTTCATTAAACTTTGAGACCTTGAATAGCAGGTGTTATCTTGGTCTCTGGCTCTTTTTTGCCACCTTCCCATACATCCCCAGCTTCCCTTCCAGGTAACCTGTTCAATGTAACTGCTGGCAGTTACACAAAAACAAATTGATTAGAAGATAATGGGAGTTGAGTTTAGTGCAAGGAGATAAGAGTGGATCAATTCTCATTCTTCTGCATGTTGACCTCCAGTTGAGCCAGCACCATCTGTTGAAAATGCTATCTTTTTTCCACTGGATGTTTTCAGCTCCTTTGTCGAAGATCAATTGGCCATAGATGTGTGGGTTCAATTCTGGGTCTTCGATCCTATTCCATTGATCCGCTTCCCTGTCACTGAACCAATACCATGCAGTTTTTAATACCACTGTTCTATAATATTGCTTGAGGTCCGGGATATTGATTCCCCCAGAAGTTCTTTTGCTGTTGATGATAGTTTTAGCTATCCTGGGTTTTTTGTTATTCCAGATGAATTTGAGAATTGCTCTTTCTAGCTCTATGAAGAACTGAGTTGGGATTTTGATGGGGATTGCACTGAATCTGTATATTGCTTTGGGCAAGATTGCCATTTAAAACTCAACTCCAAGTGGATCAAGGACCTCCACATAAAACCAGACACACTAAAACTAATAGAAAAAAAACTGGGGAAGACCCTTGAAGACATCGGCTCAGGGGAAAAATTCCTGAACAGAACACCAATTGCTTATACTCTAAGAACAAGAATAGACAAATGGGACCTCATAAAACTACAAAGTTTCTGTAAGGCAAAAGACACTGTCAAAAGGATAAATCGGCAACCAACAAATTGGGAAAAAATCTTCACCAACCCCACATCCGACAGAGGGCTAATCTCCAATGTATACAAAGAACTCAAGAGGTTAGACCCCAGAAAACCAACTAACCCTATCCAAAAATGGGGTACAGAGCTAAACAGAGACTTTTCACCTGAAGAAATTCGGATGGCTGAGAAACACCTTAAAAAATGTTCAACATCACTAGTCATTAGGGAAATGCAAATTAAAACAACCCTGAGATTTCACCTCACACCAGTCAGAATGGCTAAGATTAAAAACTCAGAAGACATCAGGTGTTGGCGAGGATGTGGAGAAAGAGGAACACTCCTCCACTGCTGGTGGGAATGCAAGCTGGTACAACCACTCTGGAAATCAGTATGGCGGCTCCTCAGAAAACTGGACGTGATACTTCCGGAGGACCCAGCCATACCACTCCTGGGAATATACCCAGAAGATTCACCAGCATGCAATAAGGATACATGCTCCACTATGTTCATAGCAGCCTTATATATAATAGCCAGAAGCTGGAAAGAACCCAGATGTCCCTCAACAGAGGAATGGATACAAAAAATGTGGTATATATACACAATGGAGTACTATTCAGCCATTAGAAACAATGAATTCATGAAATTCTTAGAGAAATGGATGGAGCTGGAGAACGTTATATTAAGTGAGGTGACCCAGTCTCAAAAGAATACCCATGGTATGCAGTCACTGATAAGTGGATATTAGCCTAGAAGCTTGGAACACCAAAGCTTCTATCATGTGATTTCTATTCAAATCACATATCAAGTTATGTCTCACAAGAAGAAAGGAGTGGACACTGGTGCTAGAATGGACCAAAACATCATTGTGGGAGAGTACAAGAACAGTAAGGTGGGAGGGGGTGGATGAGGGAGCAGGGGGAGGGAAAAGGACATGTGGGACCTTTGGGGTGGGGAACCAGAAAAAGGGAAATGAATTGTAAATATAGAATATATGCAATAAAAAAAAGAAGATAATGGGAGGATCTAGATATATATTTCTCAAAAGAAGATACTCAAACAGCCAGTGGGTACAAAGAAACAGTGTTCATTATTCTTTATCACTGGAGAAACACCAGTAGCCATAGTGAGCCCTGGATGATGATTACAGTTCATAATAATGATGAAGTAGCAAGTGATGAGGATGTGGAAAAGAGAAATGTGATATGCTGGTGGTAAGAGTGGTACAAACATTATGGAAAACTAGATGGAGGCAGAAAAATAAAAAAAATAGGCCATCACAACATAAAACAGGCCTAATGCTTGGGATATATTCAAATAAATTAAGACCAATGTAACCAAGACACACCTATACTCCTATATTTCTTGCAGATCTGTTCGCAATTGTCAAGAAGTGGAAATAATCTGCATATACACTGAAGGAAAAAAAAGGACATGTTTCTATACACAATGGACTATTAGTCGGCCACAGAAAGGATTATTTCAGCTGGACATAATTCAGTTGTCATCTTTAATCATAGACCCTGAAGCTGAAGTGATATAATAATACCATATCTCAAGAGAAGGGCCAGAGAGGGAAGGAGAGAAGGAGGGAAGGACAGGGGGACAGATAAGTAAAAAAAGGAAGGGAAGAAGGGAGGAAGAGATGGAGGGAAAAAAGAAGGAAGGGAGCAAGGGAAAAAGGGAGGGGGAAGGAGGGAGAAAAAGAGGCAGGGAGTAGGAGGGAGGGAATTACTGGCATTTATAACAACACAGATGGAACTGGGAATTACGAGGACAAGGTAAATAACCCAAGCACAGAAAGACATGTAGCCTATCTCATATGTAGACTATTTTAAAAAGTTGATCTCATAGAAATTGTAAATAACATAGTATTTCTCTGAGGCCTGGAAAGTAGAGGATTATGAGCAGGAAATCAATAATTGTGCACCAACTTATAGTTGCAGGTTTCTTCTGGTATGCTATTGCTGCTATATAGCACTGCAAGTAAAGATAATGAAATATATTCTACCTTTGAAATGTAGAAGGAAGAGTTCTGAACACTTTTGATATCAAGATGTTTGTATAGATACATTTAGCCTTTTGTACACATCATATAATAAATACATGTGCCACAATATCATCTAGTATTCCATAGATATACACACAATTTACATTTTTATGTACCAACTAAAATAAGTGGAAGTATTGTTTGTCTATGGAGGCACAAATGCATTATTCTGCATTTTTGTAGATATTTTGATGTCAAAAATGTTCATCATCAGGAATATTACAGCCACATTATTAGGTAAGAATCCTACAGTAGGATTTTTCACATCTCTTAGGATATTTTGTTGAGTAACCTTTCTATTACTGGTTTGTATTACTTGCTATCAATTCTACTATAGTAATGTATCAAATTTCATTTCAATTTGGGCACATTTTGATTCATCCATGGCAAACAAATTAATTTTTTGTGATAGTATATCAATGTCATATCAACATAACCACCAACCATTTTTAGCCTTCTGGGTATCTGCTATGATCTGTGCCATCCCTTATTTCATCCTCATTGAATTTGTCATTATGACATTTAGAACACTACATTTTCATATATTTGAAAATTATTTTCTTAAGCTCCAGATATTACTGTGATACATTTTGAAGTCATATAGATTAAATTGACCATCTACTGGTCTTCATTGAATTTTTACAATTTTCTACATGTACAGAGAATATTGATCAATGCAAGCATTCATACTACAAAATATATTGAAATTAATAATGTTTGATGCAATCATTGTCCATAATATAATACTTGTAGCAATTACTCTTCTTCCACCATCTCCATCTTGATGTCTAACAAAAGAAAACAAAGTGGTTGAGGTGAAGAACACAAAGTTATCATCTCACAGTTTTAGAAGTTAGAAGCCCCAAATGAAAGTGTAAGGAATTCCTATGCATCTCTGCATTCTATAGAAGAATCCTCCCTTGTCTTTTCCTAGAATCTGGTGGGTTCCAACAGTCTTTAGCATTATGTGTCTCTGTTGCATGCCTAAATCACTCTGACTTAATGTGTCACGCAGGTCCCTTATGTCACACAAGCCCCTTATGCCACACCCTTCTCCCAATTGTGTCTCTTCCATCTTCCCATGGTTGCCTTCTTATAAAAACACCAACCACATTGGAATAATAACCATTTCATTACACTCCAGTATGACTCCATATTCACTACTAAAACTTCCAATCAGAATAAAGGATTTACAAGTCAGTAAGAAAAAAATATGTAGAAAACAGAAAAGTGGATGGAATCCTAAACAGGCTTAATTATTTCATGTCTTTATAACCAAAATACACAACTTAAGGAAGATAAGATTTATTTTGGCTCCTGGTTTCAGAGGCCATCACTCCATCAAGGCAGGAAAGATGTGGTGAGACACCACAGGTTGTGGCAGTGGGGACATGTGGTAGAGACTTCCTTTCACAAAAGAGCCAGAAGCCAAAGGAAGGAAATGCCATCTTGCTGCTGGTTTTCTTTGTCTATCTTTTACTTTATCTCTGTTCCTGGCCACTTAAATAGTCCTGTCAACAATCAGAACCTCTTACAGCATTTCAGTTCATTTTCTCTGGAAACAGTCTCACAGAAACACCCAGAAATGTGCCTCAATCTCATGGGTGATTCTAAACAGAATCAAGTTAAAAATGAACACTAACCATTGCCAGGCGCTCCACCATAGAAGGTATTCAAATGAACTGAACACATAGGAAAATGGATTTAACTAGTCACTGAGAAAAGGGAATTGTTAAACCAAAAAATAAAAAAAGTGACAAAATCAAATTGGTAAAGATACTGAGAAATTCTCATATACTATTCATGGAATACAACATCTGGTAACTTTGTTATACCTACTAAAACAGAACAACTGTATAACCTCGGCCTTGATAGTCCCCTCCATGAAGAGACCTACCAATATATGTTCACATCTCCACCGAAACTTGTCAAAATATCCTGGTCAGTATCACTGCCTGTGGAAGTAAAACAACCCAAATTCCAGTCGATAATAAAATGGATATTTTTGATAAAACTATGCAATGAATACTTTACTGTCATAATAATGCATTTTTAGACTACATAAATATTTATGAAATTTACAAAAAACAATGTTGAGTTTCAAAAGAAACACAGAACAGTCACACTATAGGACTGTTATTACACAGTGTTCAAGGCCCGATAAAATTTACCAATGGCAACAGATCCAGGAGAGCTGTTTCTCCTAGGGAAGGGGTCAAGGCTCAAGAAGATCTTCAAAATCATAGTGAGATATCATTGCACATATATTAAGGTGATTATTATTTTTCAGAAGGATAGCATGTATTGGTGAGATGCTTTAAAAATGAAAAGCAGAACACTCATCACAATGGTCAATGTATGAAAACAATCCAGGTATCATTAACAAATGTTCACTAGGAGATGTACTGTGGAATAGACCATTGGTCTCAACCTCCCTAGTTCTATGGCCCTTTAATACATTTTCTCATGTCATGGTGACATGAGAAATCAATAATTTGCCATCAATCAATAATTATTTTGTTACTACTTCATAACTGTAATTTTGGTATTATTTGGAATCCTAACACAAGTATCTGATATGCAGGATGTGTGACCCCAAAGGGTTTGCAACCCACAGGTTGAGAACCAATAGAATAGATAACAACTTTTCGTGAGTTCGTATATTTTCTTTTCCCCTTCTGACCCTCCCTCTCATGCTTATGTTTGCTCACTGAAGTTTACTTCACACTATATTTAAGATACAGCTCTCAAGCTACTGTTTTCTCACTGTTTTAATATTTTTGAATGTTCTCATTGATTGATGCTTTAAAATATGAGCTCCCCCCTGCTCTCCCTCCCTCTTCTTGCTTTCTTCTGCTTTCTACTTCTCCCCCTTCTCAGGACTACAGTGAATACAGGGAAATGTTGGTCAGAAAACGTCAGGTCTGCTCAAAGATTGGTTGGTCAAGTCTACCTTGAAGTAACCAGGTTCAAGAAAATTAGCAATTCCAGTCTTCTGAGAGTCCTTGTGTTTGATGGGCTGTGGGCTCTGACCTCTTCTGGGAGTTTCTGTGTAATACAGGAAGGACAGAAAGAAAGAGAGAATCAGAGAGAGATGGAAGAGGGAAGAAGGTGGGGTACTCTAGAATTAAAATGAAACAGGATATCTATTCAGTATTTGCAAACACCAGTTACTCTGGAATTCTCAACACATGGGGTTATATGCGTGGTCTCTATTTTACCACCAAGGAACATAAAAAGAATCTATGTACATTGCTCAAACTCACCAGTACAGTGAATGGTAAGTCTAGGATTTGAACCCAGAAGCTTCAATTTAAGAGCTCATGACCTGTGAAGGCTCCAAGTTCCAGTGCAGGGGAATGCCAGGACAGGATTGGGAAATGGGGGGTGGGGTGGGGGATGGGGAGTGGGGGTGGGGGAACACCTTCATAGAAGCAGGAGGAGGGTAGATGTGATATGAGGTTTTCAGAGGGGAAACCAGGAAAGGGGGTAACATTTGAAGTGTAAATAAAGAAAATATCTAAGAAAAAAAAGAAGAAAAATGCTCACATCCTTGTTTTCCAGAAGAAAACACAAAGTATACTGAAATGAATTCAAGTGAAAACTTTTGATCTGAGAAAAGTTCCAGGAAAAGATAGGCTTCTCATAGATTTATACCCTTCCAAAGAGCACAGATCTTGTCATCTTCTGATAAAAGTACAGCCTGAGTATAATTCATTCTAAGAGCTTGGAGCCAGAAATAGTTCAGATTTCAGAAAAAATTAAGTTTTAGAATATTGTATAAACCGCACTAGTGGGACATCCGTGACCCCAATGTTGAAAGTGTGCTGAAATCTGAGACTTCTGATCCATCGACTTGCCAGTCAAAATGTTGTAATTTGGGGTCAATACTGCTCAATCTGTATTTACTTTTGTGGCTTAGACGGAATCCTTCTGTCACTCCAGACCAGATAGGGGTATAGGGGTACAAAGACACAAACATTTAAGGAAATTTATGATTTTCACTCTGTTCCAAGTGTCCCTCCCTCAGATTTTTATTCCCCTTTTGCTGTTTTGTCTTAGAACAAGTCTTTCCTTAGAAGTCACAAAGAATTCTCCACATGTATGAAAGGATTCACAATTCTCTTTTGTCTTTTGCTTCCTTGCTTGTCGTAGTTTCGATGAAACCATACCAATTTCTGATTGATTAAAGGAAAGAGATGTCAGGATTTTGCTTCCCATGGCACTAGCACGAAGTTGGGCAGTAAGCAGGGCAGGTGAACGTTTGCAGTTTCGTTTTGGTTGTTGTTGTTGTTGTTTAGCTATTTTCTTTATTTACATTTCAAATGTTATCCCCTTTCCTGGTTTCCCCTCTGAAAACACCCTATCCCCTCCCCTGCTCCCCAAACCATACACTCCCACTTCCTTGTCCTGGAATCCCCCCATACTGGGACATCGAGCCTTCTCAGGACCAAGGGCCCTGCCTTCCTTTGATGTCCAACAAGGTCTACTTGCTTCCCATACTTTTCTACTCCAGGTGCAGAACGAGACTTATCCAGTTCCCCACAAGAGTAGCAAAGGCTTATCAGACAGATCGGCTCTCCTTTCCTCTCATCACTTGGCTTTCTCATCATGAGGCCATTCAATACCGAATTAAGGAAAATCTTGATTAAGCAAACAGAAATCACAGATAAAGAAAACTAGTGATTATCCCAATTCCATCAAGGCTCCTAGATGCATGTAAGTACTAACATTCTCTTGTTCTGTCTCTGTCATCATTTTAGGACTGAAACTGGGGGAGTAGCTCATGCCCAACATAAATGATGTCTTGGGTTTTATCCCCAGTACCACGGGATAAAACCAAGAAAAGACATTTCTTCTAGTATTGGTGCCTCTCCCTCTCCCTCTCCCTCTCCCTCTCCCTCTCCCTCTCCCTCTCCCTCTCCCTCTCCTTCTCCCTCTCCCTCTCCCTCTCCTCCCTCTCCCTCTCCCTCTCCCTCTCCCTCCCCCTTCCCCCCTCTCTCTCTTCTTTAATGCCAGCTTACAATAGTACTAAAGTCTATTAATTTTATAAGATTGTTCAAAACAATGTTTAATAGTATTCAATAGACTCCTACCTAAACTTTCTTTTTCTTCTGCTCTAAAGTCCTTTAATAGAGATATTTTCCTTTGGTATAGAAAATGAACTCTATGCTAGAGCCAGTCTTGGAAGATAGGAAGTGTTTGTTTGTGTGTGTGTGTGTGTGTGTGTGTGTGTGTGTGTGTGTGTTGCCATTTTATGTTTATTAAAGTATTAAGCAATACTTTCCATCTCAGCTCAAAATGAACAATTCTAAACTCTAAGGATTTGCCCAGTCCACAATAAAGGTAGAGGTGTTTTCCACTATCTCTGGGACTTTTCCTTGCTTCTTATGCATGACTAATGACCCTTGACTCTCTGAATGGTATTATGTCATAGATTTCTGGCACACCAGGTGTTTCCAGAGCACAGAATTCCACCCTATGGCAGCCCTCACTCTCACACAGTGCACCATAGTAACACTCTTGCTCTTAGTAAAGTCGTGATATAGCACTGCTAGTGGAGAGGGATAGTTCTAGTCCCAATACAGCACTACTAGTGATGGGGATGGTGGCAATCACCCTCCAGTGCCAACACTATCTAAAAATTAATTGTCCAGGAAAATTTTGCTACAGAGGTTTCTCCTGCAAGTCTTATTTTAATCCAATGTCTATGTTGAGCAGAATTAAAGTCTGCTAAAACATCTCAATGTTCCCTATGTTAACCACATAACTAACTCTATGTAGTTACATCCAAGCAATTCCAACTGTCATTTGAGGAGAATATACATCCCCTGGCCTACCTGTACTCAGCTCATGCTATGTGGTCAGTTACTGTACCAAGAACCAGGTAGTAGTTTCCAATGGTGACATTTTTTCATTGTATTCTACTAGATAGCTTCATTTTTCTTGCATACAACCTATGGGGATGTTTATTTTAAAATACTAAATGGTTTTATTGTGTCCTTGTGGTGTGATTTGTTAAGGTATAGTGTTATATAACATGCTGCAGATATTTCAAATATGCACTTGGGAGAGACACCAAAGAAGCCATCACCATAGTAAAGAGAGCGAACATTTTCATTGAGCAATAGAAAGTATTCCCTTGGGCCCTGATTCACTTTGTCAAGTCTACTCTTATCCCGAGAGACATTGATTTGTTTTCATCAGCAGGGCTGAGTTCACATTTTCTAGACTCTTATATAAATGGAATTTTCGCAAGCATTTCATTTTAGGTGGGTAGGCTGATTTTTTTTTTCACTCTGAAGAGAATGTATGACTTGCCTATGTTTTTTCATATAACTGTAGTTCTTTTCCTTTGAATATCTTTTAAATATCAAGAACTCTATTGTTTAGATATACTCTAAATATATTTTGCATGTTTATGCACCTGCTGACAAACAATTGCTCTCAAGCTAAAGCTATGGAAACTCACAGATCTTTGTGTCTTTGAGTGTGCATAGGTAATTACCAAAGAGAAGTGAGAGCCTAGGGTTGAAATTTATGAATGAAGTAGTGGGGGGGGCATATTTTTATTTCTGAAGTGAATAGCCCAGACTGTTTAACAATTTACTGTAATGTTTTTATGTACTCACTGACAATGTTTTCATAGTTCAAGATTTTCCACTTTTTGACCAGCACCTGGTATTATTGGTCTTTTTCATTTTATCAACTGTCGAGAGTATAATACAATATAACTTATTATAATTGTAGCTTTACTTTCATGACACCTTCAACTTTACTACTTACAGATATTATTTAAGTTTGAATGAATAGAGTTTTGGTTCATTCGCTTAAATATTTATTGAGTTACATCCACATGCCAGGAACTCTTGTTAACCCTAATAAACCTCTATTGAGAAGGTGCTTACTGTTGGTGGGAAGGCTTAGTTTCTAAGCACATATACAAATGTAGGTAATAAGAAACAATAAGAAGAGAGGCAGAAGCAGTTAGTCTTTAGATATAGGCCGATGAGAACATTTAAAGGAGATGACATTTGAGTCAAACATTTAGGGAAGTATAGAACTCAAATATATAGAGAGACCTCAAATAATGTAGCAATCCTCATGGAAAATACGATACTCACTTGGGGAAATTATTCACTTGAGTGTGACTCTTGAAAATAAAGAAGGGATATATTTCTACAGACCATTGGGATTCTCTGGTACCAATCTACATATTTATAAGGATGGGGTTTCACCAAGGAGGAACACCATTGCAGAAGAACAATCCATTACCCCTCTTCTAGTTCATTATCATAAACACAATAATACTAACAAAGTTCTGTAAACAAATGTAGTGTACTTAATCAATTAGATAAATGATCACTTTGTTTTACTGGGAGGGATTCAAAGGTCAGACAGTATACATTTTTAAATAAACTTGATAGGTTTATTAGTGCTGTGCCTGTAGGAAGCAATGGCCTACTCCCAAAATGTAGATTCTTGTCTCCCAAGCTTTCTAGAACTTTTATTCAAAAATAACTACTTATAGTGCCTGCTGTACTGTCATAGCAATCTAGATATAAACTCTCAAGACTGAACTTTTACCAAGATTGCTTAGCGAATGAGAGTTAATGTGGGTGAGGGCTATAACTGCTCATTGCCTCATATGCTATCTAACAAAGGCCCATTTTAAGATTAGAAGGAAACAAAAAATACTCAAATATGTAAACATTTGTACTCAGTGTGTTTAGTGTTATGCAAAATGCCCTTAAAGTCAAAGACAAAGACATGGATTTCACCAGGCCTGCATGGCTGGTGACATCAGAGATAGTTCCACATGGAGTGGGAGGATTTAGATAACGCGTTCTTTAAGAAAAGAGAAGTGTGGGAGAACTGAGATGGCAGAAATGCAAATAGGTAATAATGGATGTCGAGTGAAAAGATGTCAACTCACTGTGGTTGGTGCTCAGGGTCAACACCATTGGTCTATTTATTAAACAAATGCACATCTAGTGTTGTAAAGAGAGCTAGGAAGTAAACTATGGAAATTGTTGATCAGGAAGAATACACACCCATAGACTAAGTCAGCAATCCAGTCATCAAAGGAAAGCAATGCTCAATGGATTTAGGTCAGACAGTTTTGAACTCAGAGCATATCAAAGCAGGCAGCATGGATCTGTTGGCTCTTGCTTCAAAGTGCTCTTGTTCCAAAAAAAGCGTGGAAACTAATGACAATTGCATATTCAAGGTTGTGGTATCATCGAGGAATCCAGGTTAGAGGCTCTACATTGTTTATAACAAGACTGAAATCTCTGTGACACGCTTGGCTGCGTGACTCAGGGCCAGTGGAACTTAGGCTCTTCAGCTGGCACCTGTATACTTAATTTTCTGATACTCTGATGAAATAGCACAAACAAAGTCGACTTTAGAAGAGCTTATTTGGCCTCTGGTTTACAGTCCCAGGGAGCTAGATGTCCTTAATGGCAAGGAAAGAAGAGCAACAAGGACAGGAAGGAGAGACCCCATCTTCATCAGCACACTGGAAACTAAGAGAGAACGAAGTGCACAAGGGCCAAGAAGCTATACATTCTGAAAATATGCTCCCAGAGAGGTACTTCCTCCAGCGAGATTCCATGTGCTAAGCTTTCCACAGCCTCCTTGAACAGCAGTGCCATTGGAGGGCAAGAGTTCCTATACAAGAGCCTATGGGAGGTATTTCTCATTTGAACCATAACAGCATCCTTAGTGAGCACCTGCAAGCATCTTCTAGGCCTGTGATGGACCGCCTCTTTCAACACCGTTGAAAACTAGACTGAGAAGTTTAGATTTTCTAATATGTACAATATAGAACTGCTGACAAGCTTTGAACAGGAGAATAATTTGAATAGAAGCATAAAAAGAGACCGACCTGGTAGATATGTAGGGGATGGATTGAAAAGACTAGAGGCAGAGTAATTGGAAAATGTGAGAAAGGGGTTTCCCTGCAGAAGGAAGGAGGACATGTGAACAGTAAACCTCGGACTTGGGCTGGCTGTTGGCAGGCAGGCTGACCCTGTTAGGTCACCACTTAGCATAACCATAGGCCAGGAAGGTGGAAGGGTTTCTTACTACTCTCAGCTTTTGAGAGGCATTTGATTATTTCTGACCATTTATGTTAAGATAATTAATAAAGTTGAGACATGGGACTGTGATGTGTGAGAGCACAGGTTGGAAGAAAGGGGTTGTGGGGGAAGAATTGCAGTTATGAGTTTAGTAAGACAAAAGTCACAAATCACTCCAAATAAAGCCACAAACAAATATGTGCTACAGCTTCACTCCAGCTAAGGTAAGAGCTTAGGGGGATGCAAGCAGCTGCCTTCCCTACAGCTCCCCTCTCCTCCACCTCCTTCACCACCTAACATGGCATCCTACCCACTGATGGACGCCCAGAGCACATGGCAGCCAGAGTCATCAGCAAGACATCATCTGAAATCCCATCCCCCACTTCAGTGTGTTAACTTTTGTCTTTTTCTGACCTAAAAAATTTTTCCTCTTCTACTCCTGGCACCACCTGACCAAGAAAACAAGTGCTCTTGATTGCCTTTTTGTTTGGGAGGGGGGGATGTCTTTTAACAGTTACGTTTGTGTCAGCCTTAGCTGCGGATCTGGGAACTGGCTTTCCTATTCACACAGGAATTACAGGGTCATTCTCTTGTCTTTCTCCAGCAGTCAGGAGCTGACAGGTGGAGCCCAGAGCAGTGATTTGCTAGGAATTATTCTGTAGACAATGCGGACTCTAAGAGGGCCATACCTTCTATTCTCACATTGTCAATATATTTTACTTACTGTTTTATTTTGTAAAATCTGGCAATAGGAATTTAAGGTGGAAGATTAAATAGTATTTGTCATAATAGACACAGATGGGGAGACCTTTTTCTATTCTTTGCTCTGCCTGCAGGAACTTGTGTAGCTGAAGGGCTTTGGGTCTTGCTACATGGAGGGAAATAAATGCGAAGTATTTAATGTTGTTCTTTAACTATTTCAAGACTGTGCTTTTGAACATTTCAGTGGAACTTATTCTCAGGTAACCATGCTGATTTTTATTTGTCAGAGACTGAAAAATGGCATACCGGGAATTCTTTAGATTAGAATGTGTCAGAAGAAGACAAAAGTTATATATCCTGTTTCTTAGTATTTGATGTGGCTAATTAAGAAATACCTACAGAAGCTCAAGCCAGAAAAAAGAATTCCAGAATGGAGGGAGGGAGGTGGTTAGAAAGTTCTGCCCCTAGCCGAGAAGCAATTGGCATTTGATTGCTGCTGGGATTACTGCTCTCTTCAATAGACTGACACCTGGTTATGTCTACCACACTCCAGGAGTAATCTTTCAACATAGGATATACTTGATTTCTTTTGTGGGGAGAGGGGAAAGTCTCTCTTTCTGTCTCTCTCTCTGTCTCTGTCTCTCTCTGTCTCTCTGTCTCTCTCTCTGTCTCTCTCTGTCTGTCTGTCTCTCTCTCTCTCTCTCTCTCTCTCTCTCTCTCTCTCTCTCTCTGTCTGTCTGTCACACACACAAACATACACACAATCCATGTACACACAAAGAGATGGACAGAGACAGAAACAGAGAGAGACAGAGAAACAGAGATGCAGAGAGAGACAAAGAGAAAGACAGAAAGAAACAGAGATAAAGACAGAGACAGACAGAAAGAGACAGAGAGATAGAGGTAGGTAGAGGCAGAGATAGAAAGAGATGCAGAGACACAGGGAAATAGAGACAGACAGACAGACAGACAGAATGAAGGTGGGTAAGTAGGGAGGAGGGGAGGATCTAGAAGAAGGAGGAGGAGGGGATGTATATGATCAAAACAAACTGTATGACTCTCTCAAAGAATAAATTTTTAAGATATATTCATCAAGAACATGAACCTAGGCCGACTGACTGTTTTACTGCACATTCGGATACCATGGACGCTAGTGTTCAGGAGGAGGCTTTCAGGTCGGTTCCTGCTTGATTCCTCCAAGTCCTGGTCCTTCCATATCTGTCCTTTGCCCTTGGAACCCCCTCCAAAAGAAAACAATAAATTAACAGGTAAACAGACAAGCAAATATATAGAAAACAAAACAGAACATCGTGTTGTGAAAACTTCAGTGTGTCACACTATATACCCGTGTGCTCAAACAGCTTTACTTGCAAGTGTTCTTTGCAATGAGTCATGGGTCTGATTCAAGGACTGTGGCTTCAATGAAAGACTTTAACAGGTACTCCCCTTAGCTATCCTGTTGTGTGACGTCCCTGTGTCATGGAGATATTGCAACTTTGGTTCTGTAGGCAGAGGTAGCACAGTAGGGCTGGCATGGTGGCAAGGGTGTGTAGGAGCCAACCTGGGGGCATGAGGCAGGAGAACTGGCCCACCTTGTGCCTGGACTGTGTGAGAGAACCAGACTCAAGGGCACAAGAGTAGGAGAGTTCACACACACCTATACACACACATGCACACACACACTCATACACACACACATGCACACACACTCATACACACACGCACACACACTCATACATACATACACATACACACACACACACACACACACACACACACACTCATACACACATACATACACCAAGCCAGTTGCAGTTCTCTTGAGAGCCAGTCTGCATCTCACTTGGGCAGGGAATTCTCTCTGTCTTTAGAGGGGAAGAAGCACTTGCCCTGTCTGCTTCAGGTGATGCTAAAACATCAGAAGAGACAGAGACATGAAGTGCTTTGGAACATTCAGAGGCTCTACAAAGCAGGAACCATCAGTAGCAGTCCTAAAAATATCATTTCATCTAAGGTGAGAGTTTTTTTGCAACAAGCAGACTTTGTAAAAGTTTATCTGGTACACAGTTTTGAAAGTTCATACCTGTATACTGGAGGACAAGAGTCAAGTATAAAATTCCCTGCTCAACTTTCATCTAGGTGATATAAGGGTCACCAAATGTAATTTTACTTTTTTTTCTGTTTTCTCTTTGAACCTTAGATTTCCAAGGACTCAAAAATTAAAGATGATAATACCTGTTATATACCCCCTTACACACACAGTACACACACACATACGCACACACATGCAAACATATCACACAAACATATAATAGACACATACATATACTACACACATACCACACACATACACACCACACACATACCAAATGCACACATCAAACACACATATATATACACATACAACATACACATAGCAACAGAGAGAGAGAGAGAGAGAGAGAGAGAGAGAGAGTAGTTAATTTAGGATATAGCTAATATCCCTGAAGTAAAAAGATGTTCAAAAAATTTTAGAGAGTCAGGGAAAAGAGAGAAAGAAACCACTTCTGAGCTCTTTCCTTCCTTCTTTCTTTCTTTCTTTCTTTTCTTTTTGTAGGAGGTAAATAGAAAATAACCTGAAGGAAAAATCGAAGAAATGCTAATCACTGTATATAAATAATGTTATATGCAAAAGTTTGGAGGAATTGATTCCTGGACTTGGACACACATGGGAAGTACATTGTATTTTCCTTATTCATGTATTATGAGCTAGGTAGCAGTTTGAAAATGACTGGAAAATGCATATCTACATACTGAAACTCATATGCATAAATAGCCTGATACCCAAACTGATGCAATAATAACCATTTGAACATAAAAGACAGAATGCTGTTTTTCCCTGACCCTTTTTATATTTTTCTCTATTGGGATCACTGACCTGTAAAGAAGGTTGGTTGTTATACGTATACTGTGTGGGGAAAATCAGAAAAAACTGAAAGAATTAATATTCTTGATCAATGTTGCCTGTTTCACAATTGCCATTCCCACTGTAGGAGTAAGATCCCATAAAGAGTACAAGGGACTCAGATCTCATTTTTTGGTGTGACACCTATGTTCACAATTTCCACTGTGATGACTTCCTGTCATGTATGTAGGTCAAGGTGATCCAGTGATACTCTCCAATTATGTGTGGTCTGTTGCATATGCTCCCTTAAACCTATTAAAATATTATTACAATTTCTAAATGAGCAATGTTGATGTAACTATATGACAGATCATTATCGAAGACCAGTATGGGTCTTTCTTGCCTGGCAACTCTAAGATTTCTATACCGTTGTAGCAGCGTACAGGCTTCCTTTCTTACTGTGCTTTTGGTTACTAGAGCCTGTTTATGCTGTAATCTAACAAGTGATTGCATGTCTGTCATTTGACATTCATTATTCTATGACTTTTCTCCTATTGTTATAAACCAAATCACCACACTTTGTGTGCCTTGCAGCAATGCATTGTTGTTTGCTTTCATTTCTAGGGGTAAAAGGTTTGGGTGTGGCCTGAGTTCCTGTGAACTGCAAGGGCTGGTAGCCTTACCTGGAGCCAAGAGTCTCAGCTCCTACAACAGACTCAAATCCAACTCCTTGTGGTCATAGGACTGAGGTCCCTTTTCTTCTTGGCTATCAGCTGAAATTCACTTTTGGTCGTCATCATGTGTCCCCTTTGAGAATAATCAACTACCTGGTCTTTTCTTTGAAATCAGCAGGAAAATAGCTATTGCTCCTGCTCATTCCTTTTAATGTCTTCTCTGATGGCATCAGCCTGGCTGTGGGGAAAATGTTCACTCTTGAGTAACTGAAAGTCAACTAAATAGGAACCATAATTACATCCACAAAGCCCATTTGTGGGGTCAGGGAAATGGCTCAGTTTGCAAAACACCTGCCTCCTAATCTCAAGGACACAAGAATGTTAACCCAGAATTTCAACATCAATGTAAAAATCCCACATTGCATGACATGTCTGTGACCCTAGCTCTGAGGATGGGGCAGATCCCTAGAGTTTACTGGCCAACTAGTTTATTTAGGCTTCAGAGAGATCCTGTTTTAGAGTCAGGGAGAGAGTGATAGAGGAATACACTGAGTGTCACCTCTGGCCTCCCATGCACACACACACATATGTTCGCCCACATAAGCATGTACTGTGTATTGTGACACACACACACACACACACACACACACACACACAATACATCTTGCTATTAAATAGGTAACAACCATAGTGGTAGGGATGGGGATATCTCTCCACATTCACCAGTTCCCTTTCATGCCTGGGGAGCAAGGATCATGATGGGACCTGTGCCAGGGTAGATATTCTGAAGAACATCTTAGGACTTGGCCAAGACCACGTGTAACTTAAGCGAAATTTTACTCTAATTGATACAAACTTTTTCTATTGTTTCCCTGTCCGGGATGCCGGCATTAAACATCCATTTCCGATTTACAGCTGTCACTTTTGACAATATGGGAATGGAAAGACCACTTAAAAGATCCAAGGTTTTTTGTTACTCCAGATGAATTTGAGAATTGCTCTTTCTAGATCTACGAAGAATTGATTTGGGATTTTGATGGGGATTGCATTGAATCTGTAACAACAACAACAACAACAACAACAAAACAGGATAGCTAAAACTATTCTCAACAATAAAAGGACTTCCGGGGGAATCAATATCCCTGACCTTAAGCAGTACTATAGAGCAATTGTGTTAAAAACTGCATGGTATTGGTACAGCAACAGGCAAGTAGATCAATGGAATAGAACTGAAGACCCAGAAATGAACCCACAGACTTATGGTCACTTGATCTTTGATAAAAGAGCTACAACCATCCAGTGGAAAAAAAGATAGTCTTTTCAACAAATGGTGCTGGTTCAACTGGAGGTCAACATGCAGAAGAATGCGAATTGACCCACTCTTATCTCCTTGTACTAAGATCAACTCCAAGTGGATCAAGGACCTCCACATAAAACCAGACACACTGAAACTAATAGAAAAGAAACTTGGGAAGACCCTGGAGGACATGGGCACAGGGGGAAAGTTTCTGAACAGAACACCAATAGATTATGCTCTAAGATCAAGAATTGACAAATGGGACCTCATAAAATTACAACGTTTCTGTAAGGCAAAGGACACTGTCAGAAGGACAAAACAGCAACCAACAAATGGGGAAAAGATCTTCACCAACCTCACATCTGACAGAGGGCCAATATCCAATATATACAAAGAACTCAAGAAGTTAGACCCCAAAGAACCAAATAACCCTATTAAAAATGGGATACAGAGATAAACAAAGAATTTTCACCAGAAGAAATTCGGATGGCTGAGAAGCACCTTAAGAGATGTTCAATGTCATTAGTCATCAGGGAAATGCAAATCAAAACAACACTGAGTTTCCACCTCACACCAGTCAGAATGGCTAAGATTAAAAACTCAAGAGACAACAGGTGCTGGCAAGGATGTGGAGAAAGAGGAACACTCCTCCACTGTTGGTGGGATTGCAAGATGGTACAACCACTCTGGAAATCAGTCTGGCGGTTCCTCAGAAAATTGGGCATGACACTTCCAGAGGACCTTGTCATACCACTCCTGGGCATATACCCAGAGGATTCCCCTGCATGTAGTAAAGACACATGCTCCACTATGTTCATAGCAGCCTTATTTGTAATAGCCAGAAGTTGGAAGGAGCCCAGATGTCCCTCAAAGAAGGAATGGATACAGAAAATGTGGTATATTTATACAATGGAATACTACTCAGCAATTAAAAATAATGAATTCATGCAATTTGTAGGCAAATGGTCGGATCTGAAAAATATCATCCTAAGTGAGCTAACCCAATCACAAAAGAATACACATGAAATGCAATCACTGATAAGTGGATATTAATGAGCCCAGAAGCTCTGAATACTCAAGGCACAATTAGCAAATCAAAAGATTCCCAAGAAGAAGGAAGGAGAGGACCCTGGTCCTGAAAAGACTGGATCCAGTTTTGTAGGAGAGTACCAGAACAGAGAAATGGTGGGGCAGGGGAGTGATTGGGGAATGGGCAGAGGGAAGTGGACTTATGGGACATACGGTGAGGGGGGAACTGGGTAAGGGGAAAGCCTTTGGAATGTAAACAAAGAATATAGAAAATTAAAAAAATCTAAAAAAAATAAAAGTTTCAAGGGATGTTACTGAGTGGGTCCTGGAAGTTGAGGAGCCTCTTCTGTCCCTCCCTATGGAGCTGCTGAATTGCTAGCAGGGGAGTCCTGGGTGTGTGTGCAATGAATCCAGTTGAGAGGATAATAAATATAAATAAGAGAGAGTACTGACAGAAGTCAGAGTCAGATATTAAAACCAGGTCCATGGTGGAGTAAAGGGTTATAGGATAGGTTTAGTGGAGAATTAGTGATTCCACTTAGCTAGAAAACCTTACCAAGAAATCATCGCATTAAGGAAAAGTATTCCACACTCCAGGAGCCACCACATCTGGATGTTTCATGGCACTGTGTAGGTAATGTCAGGGCAGGCAAACACATACCTGACTGGCCATGGTACAGTAGGGGTACAGAGCCAGCCCTGCACCGTGGAGGATGTAGCAAGCACACATAGTGGAAAGGAATGAGCTCTCTAAGCCTTTTACTAAACAAAACAAAAGGGCAAGGCATGAGAGGGTGTGCCGAGGTCAACGGGCTGAGTAGAGGGAGGTTTGAATGAGGAGTTAGCTTAGGAATTCAGCTAATCAGAACAAAAGTCTGGGCACAGTCACAAAAAAAAAAGAGAGAGAGAGAGAGAGAGAAGAAGAAAAGGCTGGGTTATATTACAGTAACAACAAAAATACAGAAAATCTTTCACAAGAATCCTTAATTCTTTCTCTTCCATTCTTGGAGTCATAGTCATAGTCATCTGTTACAATTTGCATAGGAAATGTCCCCCTGCAGTCTACAGCTTCTTGCCCAGATGGTGGCAATACTTTGAGAAGCTGTGGAACTGTCAGACGTGGGGTCTCCATGGACGGACATAAGGCAGCACTGCGAACAGGTGTTTTGAGTTTTGTTTATTTGGTCTTCGTGTTTCTGGAGATGGAGGTCAAGGCTCGTGTGTGCTAGGCAAGCTCTGAACCAACATCTCACCCCCGTGGGGCAGTCCTTTGAAGGCCATACCCACTGGCTTCCTCTCATGTTCCCTGCTTCCCTGGCTGCTTCCTGACCAGTCTTCAGTCTTGTTGCACACCCCAACTGCCACCAGCAGAGCTGCCTATCAGGTCCTCCCCATCACGAGGACCTGAGACCCTCAGAAACCCTCGAGCTGTCTCTGTCACATAGTTTGGAGACAGTAAAGTAAAAGCAATCACCACACGGCCTTTCTAAAGCAACCATCCTCCGTGCAGCCAGTGAGTAGTGTGGGTTGACAGCAGCTCCTCTAGGTTACTGCTGACCCATTTTAGGTAAATGTCTTCCTCATGGCAGACAGACACTGTCTATGGGGTGAGGATGCTTTCTTGCCACATCGTTATCTCAAGTAAGTCATATGGCCATCTGTGAAATTAGGGACATTATATATCTCTGTAGGTCTTAGTTTCCCTAGTTAAGGTGGGCAATTGAAGTGGAAACTTACGGGTTCTTTGGAAAGTCAGTTGTGTTGGATAATGTTTTGCTGGGGCAAACACATGCTTTTCTAACAACACACATGCATTGGTCTGCCTTACGTTGTGTAGTTGAGCTGCATTTGTCTGAACTCCTTAGAGAGAAGCACACCAAAAACCCTCTAGTGCTGGGCTGCAGTTTCTTGTGACTTCCACAAACTCTGGCTGATTGGCAGAGTGATGTCAGCTGAGACAGACACACGTGCTGAGGGCGGGGACTCGTGGTCTTCAGAGGGTATAAATAGGACTCAGTGGCCAGTGATAGAGGCTGAGCTAGGCTTGCTTGTAGAGCTAGCTGTGCAATGCATTTTGGTCCCCTCATATTCCCTGATCTAGGCTTCACTGAGAGAGGTATAGTAGAGAACTTCTCCTGGGATTCCTCCAGGTCCCTTCTGCTGACTCCTGCCAAGGCTGAGCTCTGGCTGTCTCTGCTAGGCAGTGCCACTGCTGCTGATTCATGTTTGCTAACCTGACTCTACCAAACTGGACTGCTGGTGTATCCGTGCAATGTTCTCAAGTGCATTGAGCTGCCACTGCGGACCTGTAAACTGAACTGCCTACTTCCAGACAACACAGATAGGAGTTGCTCCAAAGAACCAGTTCCAAACAAGTCCACTTCCTTCGTATCCTTTCCTTTCCACGACTGGTGGGTGAGGGGCTAAAGGGGGGATTAAAACATTTAAGAACCATCATTAAAAGTAGACTTTGAAACAAATTAAAGTTACAGGAAATAGTATCAGGCAGGGTTTTATTATACTGATTTAATGAGTAAGTACACTGTACATGGTCTGTCTATAGAAGATGTTGGGTAAGAGGTGGATATCATTACTAAGGCACAGAACTTGGAATCAAGTAATTATTCCAGAGTCACATTATGAGTGGAGGTGATGGGTAACTGTGGTCAGTTTTAGACCAGTCTTCATTCTTTCTTGTGCTCCTCGGCTATGCTATGCATGAGTTCCATAGCTCGGCCTCCATTCCCTGTGGGTTTGTTTTCCTCATATCTCTTAGGTCTCATTCAAGATGACAACTTTTCAAATCTCTGCCTCCTCCCATGGGTAGGATTACTGCTTGTTTCCTCTGTTAGTAGAGTGAAAATAAAAACAGCTACTATTTATGCCACTTCTCCAGTCCCTATCTAGACACTGCACTAGGGACATGACCCAGATTGTTTTACAAATATGCATTGGCTCTCCCTTGTGACAAGCACTGTCCTACTTGGTAGAGATGTCATAGAAAAAAAGAGTGACATGTCTGCCCCCTGTGGGAGATACATTCAAACTTAATTTGCATTATGACAAATGGAACTAGAATTGGACTTGTACATGGTTAGTCAAGTTAAACTGCTCACCAATGGTTTCATACTGGAAACCATTATTCCTGGACATTAGACCCATCTAATCCCAGGGTGCTGTCTATGTACTGTTGGGTGATATTTCCTGTGGGTTCTAAAAACCCTCTGGGGGAAAAAATCTCACTAGTAGAACAAAGCATATGTAACTTTGCAAAGTAATTTTGTTCTTCTCTGAGGTCTTTCTGATGAAAGTGTGAGCTTTTCAGGGGCAGGGCCAACGTTCAATGTGGAACTTAATAAAACTGATGAGCGTCTGTGACTAAAGCCTTCAAGATGGTTTAGAGTTTAGACACTGAGCCAGCAAGTCAATTTTGAATCCAACATAGATAGAGGACGAGTGAGGGACGCATTGCCAAGGGAGGTGAGCTACAGGAAGTCTTGAGAAGGAGGCTGTCACCTGGCAAGCTGTCTTATGCCAAACTGTGGAGCAATCAAATAAATCCTTGATTTTTTTTCTATCTCTTATTTTTCTGCTCTCATTTTACATCCCCCTCTTCTCTGCCAGGCTGAGCTATTCAGATGGAAAATATTAATAGTAGCAAAGTGATCCAGAAGAGAAGAAAAGAAAACAAGAAGTGATTAAGTTCAAGCAGCCATGAGTCTGTAGAAGGAAGGAGAAAGAAGGCTTCCCGAGATGCTTAAGTCAGAGCACACAGGAAGCCTCTTCTTAGGTTGGAGGAGGAAGATAAACAGACAGCATAAAAATCAAGGAGGAAGCCGGGCGGTGGTGGCGCACGCCTTTAATCCCAGCACTTGGGAGGCAGAGGCAGGCGGATTTCTGAGTTCAAGGCCAGCCTGGTCTACAGAGTGAGTTCCAGGACAGCCAGAGCTACACAGAGAAACCCTGTCTCGAAAAACCAAAAAAAAAAAAAAATCAAGGAGGAAAGATATGTATGTGTGTGTGTTCATGCATGTGCACACATGTGGACATATATGCATAAAGAGAACTAATACCCTATGTGCCACTCCTGCTGATTGCCATCCTTAGCAGCAGTGGTCACTCTCTGTTGCTATTGGTAGGTGATCTGCACACTCTGTGGTGCAACCTGTAGTAATGATGTTTCATCCAGCTGATCCTTTCTGTGATTGATGCACACATGATGCTTTGCAAGGCTTCCTGCAGAAGAGGATTAGTGAAGAGTCACAAGGATGGAAAGGCAGATTTGCAATAGGACCAGCCAGACATAATTCTTCCAGGCTGCAACTAAAGTGCCCTATGTACCCCAGAGAAGGGGGGCCAAGTAGTAATACCAGAAGTGATTAGACTCTCACTGTAGCATCTCTTCCAGACCTACAGGTATATCTGCATATAACTGATTGGCTATGTTATCTATTTATCACTGCACTGGAAACATCCCACAGTGATTGGCAAGACTGAATGCCATCATGGGGCTGGGGGTCCTGGTAAAGTGGCCTCTGTGGGAATTTTCTCGGCATGGATGCTGCCAAATATTAATGATCAGGATTTTTGTTTGTTTTGGTTTTAGAGAGACAACCATTAAATGTTTATCAGCAGACTATTATATTCATGCACCTATATGTGTAGATTTACCAACACATACATTTATATATACACATACATTTCTATATATGTATATATATATATATATATATATATGTTCTTTATAAATATATATACTATATCTTTAGACAGGGTCTTAGTTTGTTATTCAGGCTTGACTCCTGCTTTAGCCTCTCAAGGGCATGCACCACCAAATACAGCCATGTAGTTTGTCTTAAATGATCTTCTATGTTAATTCTGTCAGTAAGTGCTAATTTCCCAGGTTATCATTTTGTAATTTTGTATTGCTTTTCTTTACTTAAAACATCTTTGTATGATATAAAAATTTAAACACAGATTTTTTCCATGTTTTTCAATAATTACAATGTAGTCACTGAATACCAACCAACCATTACAAGTAAGTTATGTTCACAGTGAATACATGATTGTAAGAAATCCTGTACCTCTGTAAACATATGAAAAAAAATTAAACTCACTATGGGAAGGGAAGAGGATCAGTGGGTTAAGAAAACTTGCTTTTAAAGTACAAACAAACTCCACCATACACATGAAAGCTAGGCATTCCTGTAACCCAGTACAGACCCTGGCCAGCCCGTCTGGCCAAATGACAGACTTTAGTTTTAATAAGAAACCATCTCAGAAGATAAAACTCAAGTCCATAAAGGAGGACTTTGGCGTGTTTATCTGGCCTTTGAATGGATACATCAATACATCAACACACACACACACACACACACACACACACACACACATACACACACACACACAGAGAGAGAGAGAGACAGAGACAGAGACAGAGACAGAGACAGAGACAGAGAGACAGAGAAAGACAGAGAGTCAGAGTAGAGAGAACAAGAGAGCAGTGAATGAAATAATGTTTCAATCTTTTTCCTTTTGCTGTCTGGTTCTAGAATTTGAAGTCATGACACTGCATGTCAAAAATGTGCCCTACCACTGAGCTGCATCCCTGGCTCACAATGCTTTATGTTTTACAAGTAGTCAATAGTCCCCAGGCCTCTACTTGCTTAGACTTCTGTATGTATAAAGTAGAGACACATGACCTGGTTGGCACTGAGCTGCCACTGGGCACCTAGATGTCAGAGCCAGGGGTTTTTGTGAGTTTCTTTAATTACTTGTCAACACAAGTAATTAGCTCAAGCTCCAGTGACTCCTAACAATGGGAGAAAGCTCTCTGCTAATACCAGAATGGGAGGGGAGAATTCAGCTCAAGCTCAAAGCTTAATACCTGCCAGATGTAATCCCTTCTCTTCAGTGACAGAGCTAATGAGTGGATTGCAAGATTTTACACTTCACCTCTGATATTTTAAACACCTCAGATAATAATAGAAATACATTTATATCGTGCTTTATAGGGGTTGGCTCATTTAATCCTCACATCAGTGTGAGAAAGAATTACTCGCCATGTTTTACAGCTGTGGAAACAGACGCTTGAGGAGATCAAATGACTGGCCTGAAATCACACAGCTGGTGACTGAGACAGTCAGTGCTTCTTTTACCAGTGGCTGGTAGGCTGAAAGCAAAGCCTACCTTTCACACCAAGGGATTCACTACAGGTAAAGTAAATCAAATCCAGGGAGAAGCTGCCTCTAACCCATGCCTAAATAGACTTAGGTGCAAACAGCATACCCCAAGTCAGACTTAGTTATCAGATGCCAGAGATTCAAAGAAACTTCCCACTGAGACATAAAGTAGCTTAAATAATTTAAAATTTGGCCAATCTACAGTTTCATTTAATAGATAATAAAGCATTCAAATTAGAAGAATACAACCCAGAGGTGAGTTCTTATGCATCAGGAAGTTGAAAACACGTACATTTGGGCAAACAGCAGGCTGGAGTCACACTCCAGAGCTAGCCAGCTGTGCTTACACACATGGCTTGTGGCTTAACTCCTAATATCAACATCTACATATATTGAAAAAAATGTATGTTCCAAAGGCTGGCCACATCTGCCTGGCTTTTTCTATTATCTTTATATAACCAGCAAAAGTGTGATCATAATACTGACAGAGGAGATAATACTTGGGAATTTACTTTCTTCAATAGTGTCAAAGACATCTCAACAGTTCAGTTCCAGCTACTTGGCATTTTGTTCTGTCCCTCCCTTCCTGCAGATCACAATGATTTGAAAGACATAGATTAGGAGTCAGATGGAGATACTTTTCTTCATCCCGGCCCGCTCTATCCTGTTAAGATGAAACGCAAATGCTTCCACTAGTAATTGAGTGGATTGAGGTTGTCACGCAGATCAATGTAATATGGTTTCACACCTTGTACATTTTGAGCTACTAAGTGGGAACTCCCAAGAAGCGACCCCATGGCAAGAGAATGCAGGTGCTTTGATGCCATGCCAAAGACTACATTTTTATAAAATAGGGTTTGCATGGCAAATCCAGGAAGTAGACTCTCTTGCCGTCATAAAGAAATATCTAGAATGTAGCGTAACTAAAGCAACGCATACTTGAGCCAAATTCAGCTCGTGTTCCCCAGTGGCATCTCCAATCACACCCGTAGTCAAGCACACAGCCTATTCTAAAAGGATCCAAAGAGTTTGCTAACCACAGATAGATTGTTTTTCCAGCTTTTTCTGTGGCTGCAGTTTTAGAAGCCTGGAATACGCGGCTACATTACAAGTTTCTTCTTTCCTGCAATAATTCTCCTAAAATCCTCTGGAAACTTGTTGACTTATGTCTAGGTGAGGTCTCCTTAAGGATAAAGAAAAATGCCACCGATTTTAAATGCTTATCTCCAAGAAGTATTTTTCAAGGTGTGAATAAGAAGGTTGGAAGCAGTAATACACGGTGGGAGGGGACACGGAGACTGACTTGGTGAGTGACCCTACAAATTAATCATTCAGACTTGGCTATTGGACTCTCATGGATAGCATGTGCTGGAATACTGTTGGGAAGTGTAGTACATCTTTGTGGCACATCAGATGCTGGCTCCACACATTTTAAGCCTGAAAGAAGGTCTATACTGACCTTTCATTGACATTTTCCATCTTAACTCGAAAAACGCTACGAAACCCTCCACCTGATGAGTTCAGAATCATCTGTGTTACATGCAGAATGAGAGTCTGTTCTGTTCAAAGTCAATTAAGAAAAATGTGTGAACAACTAGGCTATAATTAAGAGTAAAAAGATTAATGTGTACTTCTGGCAAATTGCTTTTCAATAAATATTCCATAAGCATTTAATGAAGAAAGCAAATTTCTTCAACAGATACCAACTAGGGCAACTGGGCAACATAAGAAAATGGAGCTAGAAGTTTATTTCACAAAATACGTAAAATTAGGTTAGATGAATAAACAAACTTAATATAAGTTCTGATTTTAAAAAACATAGAAATGAATCTTCACAGCCTTGCATGTGGCAATAATTTCTTAGATCAAAACACACACAAAGAAAATAGTAAATTTGACTTCATTAGCATTTTAAACTTTTGTGTATGAAAGGAAGTCATTAAGCAAAGGCAAAGACAGCCCCTCAGATAAAGGGAATACTATCCCAAATATCTACAAAAAGAAAAAAAATCTCACGATTTAGTAATAAAAGATAAGGCAATTAGAAACTGGGCAAAGATTTAAACAGGTATCTTTCCCAGACAGAGTAGACAAGGGGTCACCAAAAACATCTGAGAAGATGTTCAAACTCATTAGTCATTGGAAAATAAGCATTGCAAAAGCACAGTAAGATACTACTTCATATCTACTAGGATGAATACCATTAAAATGAAAATATCAGGTGGTTAGAATGTGAAGACTTTGAAGTCTCAAGTTTTATGTGTAGGAGCTAACAATAAAACCAGTGTATCCATTGTGGAAAACATTCATGCTGTTTCATAAAAATGATAAGATATGCCCACTGATACCATAGTGACACGGGTGGTATGGGGTAACCAGTTACTGCCTGACTGGATTTAAAGTCCCCTCCACAAAAGGTAACTCATGGACACACACACACACACACACACACACACACAGAGAGAGAGAGAGAGAGAGAGAGAGAGAGAGAGAGAGAGAGAGAGAGAGAAACTGTTCTTTAGGTCTTAGGCCCTGGGAGAGTCTAATTCTATTATTCTACTAAAATTCTAAGTGGTCAATGTACAGAGATAAAGAGGCTATGCAGCATTCAGCTCTAAATAGGATTCTCTTCATCACCCTGCATCCAAGGCTCAGGCATCATCACAGAAGAGTGGATGGAAACACTGTAAGAGCCAGAAATAGTCGATTCTCTGCAGTGAAACAGTATTTGCTGGGCATGGCAGGGCTGTTGTCCATATGATCTAACAGCAGCTTAGCTGGACAACAGCAGACTGAATGCACAGCATTCGCCCAAGATTATGGCAGACAAAATAATAATAATAATAATCCCCAAACAGATGGATGGGATGGGGCTCATGAAACCTCACCCCTACTTGAGGAGCTATTGACAACTAATGGGAGGCAGGTTACAGAGAATCAGTTTCTTTAAGGTATGAGAACCCTGAGAAGCTACCCATGTTCCAGTAAATGGCTGACACCCAAGTATTACTAGCCACACTAAGGAGACTTGGTTTGATTTTAAAAAGAGCATATACAGTGAGTACAATACCACCAAGTGACTTTTAGAAGTATTTTTACACTAGCTGGCAAAATTTTGCCTTTGAAAGATTTAACCTACTTGAAGGTTCTGTAGACATCAATGATTTAATAATACAGGAAAGAATTACGGACAAAAGCCACTATTACCAATAGATTGTAGTCACTGAGGTTTGAGTGGAAGAGATATAAGTTCCTCATGATCTGACAATGTTCCCCTGAAATGAGTTTAAATGGACTCTCCTCATAACAAGACACCTTCTCCCTGATGAGCTCTATCCCAGCCCCCATAAGGATTTCCAGAAATAAGGCTCAGGGTTAATCTGAGCTGGCCTTAAGACTGTATGTTTGACCACACTCTTTAGTCTCTGTAAAATATTTAAAAAATTTTGTGTATGCATGTATGTCTATGTGAGGCTATGTGCACATGAGTGCAAGTGCTGACAGAGGCCCGACAAGGAAATCAGATTTTGAAATGTATGTATGTATACATATATAATGTATATATGTTTTCAGGGATGATCATTTGGTATTGGGTAATCAATTGGTGTCCTCTTTCCTTGGGTCATACTTGTCTTAACTCAGGTTATTTCATACTCAGCATTCCTTAAGTGCCTGTGGTTTTGAAGGGAGGATTGGAGGGGTGGGGAGTTTTTTGGTTTGGTTGTTTCGGAGTTTGGTTTCATTGTTGTTTGTTTGTTTTTTGGTTTGTGTGTGTGTGTGTGTGTGTGTGTGTGTGTGTGTGTTTGTGTGAGTGTGTGTGAGTGTGTGTGTGTGTGTGTGTGTGTGTGTGTGTAGTATGTAAGGTTGAGGCCTTCTGGGCTTTCCCCCATCTAAGTCCACATGTCTATTGTTCTTGTTCAGCGTATGCTTAAGCAGTCATGTCAGTAAAACCTCACATGTTGTCTTAGTTAGGGTTTTACTGCTGTGAACAGACACCATGACCAATGCAAGTTTTATAAAAGACAACATTTAATTGGGGTTAGCTTACAGGCTCAGAGGTTCAGTCCATTGTCATCAAGGCAGAAACATGGCAGCCTCCAGGCAGGCATGGTACAGGAGGAGCTGAGAGTTCTACATCTTCATGTGAAGGCTGCTAGTAGAAGACTGACTTCAGGGCAGCCAGGGGGAGGGTCTTAAGATCACACCCACATCGACACACCTACTCCAACAAGGCCACACCTCCTAATAGGTTCACTTCCTGGGCCAATCATATACAAACCATCACACATGTGTAGCTTCTGATATTACTAGGAGACACAATGGATGCTAAGTCCCTTCCTGGGAGACTCAGAGACAAGCCAAAAAAAAAAAAAAATCCTACAATAGCAAAACAGATCTGAAGTCATCCATGTTCATCCTCACATTAGCAGTGACTTAACTCCTGGCCACTGTGTGCCTGATATTCTACACGGCCACCTCTCCTCACGATAGAATCCTGGATATTGAGCTACAAGGGGCTGGCAACTCTGGGTCTCAATGTAAAGTATGCCCACAAAACGCAATTCACACAGAAGCTAATATCTAGGTTTGGGCAGTTCTGGATCCGAAATTGTAAATTCAGTCTGAAGGGAAGAAACACAGCTGAAATTTAAGGTCATTGGAGGGATTAGTAGTTCAGGCAATGAAAATGGGAGCTATGGGGGCTCCAAGGGACCGTGCATCTCAGCACAGTCAGGCCTTACTTTGTCATTTTCTACCCTTGGCCTGGAGTCTATGCCAAGGGGATTTCAAGCAAAGCCTCAAATTCCAGTCTTGATGAGAGTGGCAATATTCACTTTGAATTATGTTTGCAAAAGACCCGGAGTGAAATAGAAGAGGGCTGGAAAGGTGACGCGAAGGGGTGATGTCATTCAGAGTGGAGGGATCTTCGCATAATAGTATTTTCACTTCGTAGGGTATTGTGGAGAGTGACATTTCAAAAGAGCACAGCTTCACTAGAAGAGCCCATCAAATGAGGTGGGCTTAGACCTGAAAAGGCGACGAACAAAACTAATAACCAAAGAGCAAAATCAAGCAACTCCTGCAGTGACATGGCTGTGCTGCCTTCAAGTCCTATAGGAGTCCAAGTCAAATCAGATTAGCAGATAAATGTTGGGAAAGATGTGCGTGTGCGTGTGCGTGTGCGTGTGCGTGCGTGCGTGCGTGCGTGCGTGCGTGTGTGTGTGTGTGTGTGTGTGTGTCTGAGTAAGTGTGTGTGGTCATGTGTGCTTACCTTAATTCAAGTTTACTTCATACTGAAAGGTGAATGGAGAAGCTTTGGTTAGAAAGGCTAATGTGGTTACCCCACTTCCTTCCACTTCTGTCCTGAGCCTCTTTGAAATTCTGAAGGCATGTAGAATACATTCTACAAACCATTCTAGAACCAATTCCAAATTTTCCATTTGAGAAAAGAGAGGCCCAGGAAGGCTGCAAGCATGTGTAGACCTCTTGGCTATTTTTATACTGGAATAAGGTGTCAGTCTATCAGGCCTGTCCCTTACTTCCACAGCAGTTATTTCTTGCCATGGTTTAAAGCCCTTGGCATAACCAAATAGATAAAATAAATACTGATTATGCAAACCAGTGACTTGGGTTCAAGTCTCAATGCCACCACTAAGTAGGGTAACACTGAGAACCAGTGCTGCTCTCTCTGCTGCAGTGCCCTCAAAGGCAGGCCATCGGACTTAATGTGAATTCGCAGCAGCAGACAGCCATGTGAAGAGAGCTTTACTTCTGAGCTGCTTTCTACCTAAAGGTAGAAGGAAACAATTTCCCTTTCATTTTCCCTTTGCTTCTTACTCTTAGTTACATTTTTGTTTGTTTTTGATGGCCACACAGTTGTGGTTTTCATTTTTTATATTAGTTAGCATAAGACACGCTGGTTGCTATAATAAAATCAACCAATACTTTAGGAGCATGATAAAACACACCAGCCATACTTATGGCCTGTCTGTCTTTCCACCCAGCACCACCATCCTTGGATGTTACATATTCTTCTTCTTGTTGTTCTTCTTGTTATTGTTGTTCTTGTTCTTGTTCTTCTTGTTCTTGTTCTTCTTGTTCTTGTTCTTCTTGTTCTTCTTCTCCTCCTCCTCCTCTTCCTCCTCCTCCTCTTTCTTCTCCTTCGGATTTATTTGTTTATTTATTTAATGTATATTAGTACACTGCAACTGTACAGATGGTTGTGAGCCATCATGTGGTTGCTGGGAATTTGAATTCAGGACCTCTGCTTGCTCCAGTCAACCCTGCTCCCTCTGGAGATTTATTTATTATTATTTCTAAGTACACTGTAGCTGTCTTCAGGCACACCAGAAGAGGGCGTTAGATCTCATTCCAGATGGTTGTGAACCACCCTGTGGTTGCTGGGATTTGAACTCAGGAACTTTGGAAGAGCAGTCAGTGCTCTTAACCGCTGAGCCATCCCCTCCAGCCCAACATGCTTACATGGATGGTGGAGGGAGATCACAGGGATGGTATTCATACACCAAGCCAGGCAGGGGTAAACAAGGCTTTTGACTATATTGCGATATCAGTTACATGATTCCCACACAGTGGGAATTACAATACAGCTCCAATAGAAGTTGCATTGTGACAAAAGAGATGCCATGGCACCTTGCATGACACACTATTGGTCAGCCATTGAGACTGACAAAGGAAATATATCTTGTTAAAGAGGAAGCGGTTCTTCATAAATATAACTACAGAGATATGAGGACCACTCACTGTAACTTTTTCGCTTACCCAGGTTCACACAATAGCAAGTATTATCTATTCAGAAGATAACAGAAGACCCTGAGTGCAGAAAACGCTTCAGGAGAAAGGAAGTGCGCGTACTTTTGTTCTCAGAATGGGACTGCCACTCACAGTTTGCTTTGTGACCTTATGACCCTTAATTATGCTTTCCAGACATGCCATATATTCCCCCCTGCTATTTATGAACATTTTTGCCTGCTATCGTTAGAAGGTTACAAATTCTAATGTGCATGAACTGTAAGTACTTTGTGTATAAAACTGAGCAACTATTAAGAAAACATAACAATTTTAAATTGCTTCTCAGGGTGAACTCTATCTTTACCCATGATTTCAGTTGGTTAATCAGTAAATACTGTGCAGACAGGTGCCACCCTGCTTTCCTAAAGTGATGTAATACATTAACCATCCCATGCATGGCGTTCACCAATGAAAATGTTCCCCTCAACCCGCATTAGGTCTGTTTACATGAACACACCAGAAGCAACAGCTGGAATAGCCAAAGGCCAACACATTCATTTGGCCTGGAAACCTGCCCATGTGCCCTACTATTGACCACAGAAGCCTCATGCCATCTGCCTTTCAAAGGGCAGCTCTGTCTGCTATGTACAGGATGGTGCCAAGCCTCCACAGTCACTTAGAGAAAGCAGGATGTTTATGCTGTAGGCTCTGATTGCTTCTGTCATTATTGCCCTATTCCTGTTTGGGGCATTTGTCTACACAACCAATTCATGTCTTCTAGAAGTGTTACTCCCCACCCCAAAGCCATAACCTCATACAACCTTTCCCATCAGTTCTAAGTCAAGTTTCATGGATAAAACCAGTTTTCAACTATAGATAGAGGGTTGAGGTTTTATTTTTTTCATTTTTGTTAAGATGCAATTCACATACAACATATTACAAATATTTGATATATGCTATATAATGAGGTTGGACACTTGCATATATTTGCATATCTGACAACAAGGTAATAAATATAACAATTATCTCCACAAAGGTCCCTTATATCTCTTTCACTGTGTGTTCATATTGCTAACATGAAATCTCCTAACTGACATAAATTTGAATGCCTGATACAGTATTGTGGCTTCTTGGCACTGTGCTGCATAGCAGATCTCCAGAACTAATTTATTTTGTATAACTGAAATTTTAAACCAGATGAGCGTCCTTCCTTTTCTTCCTCCTTGGTAATCATTCTTCAGCTCTTTGCTTTCTTGACTTTGACTTTTCCCGTTTTCTCAGACCAGTGAAATCACACTGTGTTGTCCATCTTTGCCTGCTTACTTCTCTTGACATAATAACCTCCAGGCTCATCTATGTCATTGTGAATGACGGGATCATATTCCTCTCTTCAGAGATGAATGATGCTCTATTATTATATGTTTTCTTTAACTACACAGGCCATGTTTGCTTTTCTACTGCTGTGACAAAGCACCGTGACCAAGGCAACTTACCAAAGAAAGTAATTCATTGGGCTTACATTTCCAGAGGGTTACAGTCCACAAAGGCAAGGCAAAGAAAGGCATGGTGGCAGAAAGAACTGAGAGCTCACATCCATATTCAAGAACAGGAAGGAGACAGAGCACACTGGAGAAGGATAAGTCTATTGAAACTTCAAAGCCTACCCCTAGTGACACAACTGCTCCAACAAGACCACACCTCCTATCCTTCTCAAGGACAGGGACCAGGCATTATTCCTTCTCATTTTAGCTACCAAATGCATTTGTGGAGGAACTCAGTTCCCAAAGCATTATCACTGGCAATGTTCTTCCCAACACTGTCCTAAATGTGTTCCCATAAATCCCATCTTTATATCTTGCTTGAAATCTCTACAATAGTAAAAAGAGAATGATTCCCATAATCAAGTAAGTTCTAGAAGCTTGAAATTAAAGCCATGCCTTTCAAAACTGGACTTTTGTTCATAGTGTGAACTAGAGCATTGCTCCAGGAATCTCTAGAAGGAATGTAGTCTGCTTGAAGGCCAATTGATTCACACAACCCCTTTGCCAAGTTTTTCATAGAATTAGTCATGAAAGGAATACAGTGATGAAAATTTTACTCAAAGACAGGCACCATGATAATGCTCTAATGATAGCTCTGGATTCTTGCAGAAGTGAGCATGACATACAATGGCGACTAATTAACCACACCCTGTATAGTAGCCATAGAGACATGCGAATCAGCCCTTCCTTCAAGGAAGGACTAACTGCTTAGTTGCAGTAAGCAAATAGCCTCCATCTACTAGTATCTTGAGTTTGTCTCAGCTAAAAGAGCCAACTTGTCTGAAGGCACAGCTTTCCCTCGCAGGCTCTACCTGACATCTAGGAATGACAGGAATCTAAAGATTCAGCAATTTGGCTTTAAAGGCACATACTCATGAATAAAAGCCTGTGTTCCAGATTACATCGATTTCTTACTTTTCATCTCTGCTTTCACTGTCATGTGCCAGGTGCTGGATTATCATAAATACCATGTGGTCTGAGAAAGTAAAGACAAAACAGGCCTTTGGAGGTGACCATTCACCTCACATCTAGCAACTGAGAATCCACCCAAAAATAGTTAATGGAGGACAACCGTCTCCTGGTGCACACCGGCTGTCATAACTGTTAAAACTTTTGTGAGCTGAGATGGAGACAAAGTCCAAAGGAGGCATTAGTACCTGTGCCATCTTGGGCATTTGAGAAAGAGAAATAAAAGGAGTGTGGCTAATAGAATTTCTAACTTTGTAAAGCACCATTGGAATGCTGTAGAAAGATAGCAAAAATCTAAGAGCAAGTATAGGTTTTTTAAAGTATCAAGAGGCCATTTTGACTACACAGTCTACTTAAGAAAATGAAGCGTGTAGTCCAATTAGACAAGGCTGAACTGAATGTGACTAAATGCACAACCACAGTGGGTATGTTAAACCAAGGTCTTGTTGGGAAGAGCTACAGACTTCAAACATAAAGCAGGAAAATTGGTTAATATTCAATATCTACATACAAAAAATATAGCAAGGAGCCACAACTCTGTGATGCTTGCAGACAGGAGTCTAGCATGGCTGTCTTCTGAGAGGCTCCACCCAGCAGCTGATGGAGACAGATGCAGACACCCACAGCTAAACAGTGGATGAAGCTTGGAGACTCTTAGGGAAGAAAAGGAGGAAGAATTTAGCCCTTAAGAGGATAGGAACTCCTCAGGAAGTCCAACAGAGTCAAGTAACCTGAGCCCTTGGGGCTCTCAGAGACTGAACCACTAACCAAAGAACATACACAGGCTGGACCTAGGCCTCATCACAAATATGTATGTAGAAGATGTGCAGCTTGGTCCTCATGTGCGTACTGAGCAACTGGAGAGGGGGCTATCTCCAAAGCTGTCACCTCTATGTGGGTTATATTTTTCTAGCTGGTCTGCCTGGTCTAGCCTCAGTGATAAAGACTTGAAGTACCAGAGTGGGAAAATACCCAAGTGGGGGCACTGCTTCAGAGGAGAAAGGGAAAGGGATAAGGGAGGTATTTTGGGAGGGGCTGACCTAGAAGGGGGCAATGAGCAGAATATAAAGAGAATAAATAAAAATTTTTAGAAAATTAAATTATAAAAGAAAGAAAGAGCCACATGGAATTTGCAACAAATCCCATGGTGATCACAGCATAGTGACTCAGAATTCTGGACCGAGGTTGTATCATCAGCAACAAAAAAACATATGCCTTCTGAAAACACCACTCAGCCATGCTACCCAGCACAGAGGGAACAGAAATTTCCGTGATGTGTTGAGCTCTATCAAATACACAAATCTGTAAAGTCAAGTAAGTCCAGCAGATAGGGATCATAAGATAGAAGCAACTCATTTAGAATAAAGAAGAACATAGAAACGGCTCAGATGCTCATGTGCCTATCATACAAAATCATGCATTTCCAACTAACAGTTATGTCTGTGTGAGGAATACATTATGCCCAGCCAAAGGAAGAAGGAAAACACTGAATTTGAAAATCAGATGAAGTGTGTGTGTGTGTGTGTGTGTGTGTGTGTGTGTACACATGCGGTTGTTACCTTAAGTGGCAATAATGGAAGAGATATTTTTCCAATGGGAAGAACTTCAGGCAGTATACCTGATGATTTACTACTTCTTTCGGAAAGAAAAAAGACCCAAGTTTAAAACATAGATGAACTTATATACACACTAAATTGATTATAGACCTGGTCATGGATACAGATTGGAAAATACTAGAAAACTAGGAACAGGAAGATAGGATTCAATCATATGGATGGACATCAGGAATAGACATAAGCATTGTGGGTTTTCTTTGTGTTTATTAATATACACCAAACTGTTTTGTAGCCAATCTGTATCATTGGCCACCACAGTGCTGTCACAATGAGACATGAACTAATGAGATGTAATGGCAAAAAATGGAAGATATTCAAGAACACACAACCTATACATCACATCTTATTTAACTATTCCTGCAGTAGAATCTCTAAGCTTTGAGAGACAGAAGTCATGATTGAGACCCTAATAGTAAGTCATTTTTTTAAACTATCCAAGCTAGCTACTTAGTGGAAATTGCATATCTCTTAGACCCTTCACTCAAGAAAGGCCAATGATTCTTTCTCACTGAAACAAGCATCTTTCCCATCTATGTCCTGGATGACTTTGCCTTTAATGTCCTTAGGACACAATCCAACATTTTGGTAAGGAAGGATTCATCCATTGTCATGGGATCTCACAAATGGTCAAGACTCACTTCACAACAAAGAAGTGGAGGAGAGGACTTGTTACCATGAGATTCAGTGGCATTATTACATACCATAACACGCTTAAACAATGGCCTGATAAGAGCATCAGAGTGGCCACTTAAAAGCATACATAAAGTGCAAGCCCCACACAATTGTCTACAATGATGTAGAACTGTCATTAAAGGTACAACATTTGAACTGAATCACAGTATTACAAGGCAGCATGTCTCCAAAAGGAACAAGATACATGTGTAGGAACCAAGGTGGTAAGACAATTGCAGCCCCACTTCCAATGACAATCTACCACCCACTGAGGATCTTTGTGTTCTTTAAACTGTGGACTTGACCTAATGAGAGATTCTGGTTTCCAAATAAGAGTACTATGAATTCACTGGGCACAGTGAGGGTACCACAACACCATCAACTATAGCTGACACCTCGACTCTTTATATTCACAACCAGTGATCAGATAGTTAGGAGCAGAGTCACCATCCTAGATAAGTAACTGACTGATTCTCTGGAAGAAATAGAGAGCAAGAAAGAGTCCAAAGGGAATCTGACTGGTCCACTGATGAGGCTCATGCCCAGCTTGACAGCAAATAGACACGTATCAGAGTCCTGGTCTGTAAGAAGCAGAGCACTTCTTCTTACAGAAGAAGAGCACTTTGTTCTTTTGAGCATGTTAATTGGGTCATATTAAGGTGGAACCCTTTGGGGACAGGAGAAAGCACTTGCTGTGTGAGCCGGATGACCTGGGTCAACTTCCCAGAGCTCATGGGAAAGTGGGCAGAGAACATAGGACTCACTGCTGCCTCTGACCACATGTGTGCCATGGCATGCTTCTACCACTCCTCCCCATAACGACAACACATTTCAAACCAATTCATGTGCAGCTCAATAACTGATAACTGAGGTAAGAGCCATATGGCCTGAAGGGTAAAGGAGAGCGAAAAGCACCAGTTTGAACCAACCGTAGCAGCATAGACCTGTTCACACCACTAGCCTCTCTTTTTAAACTAACAGTGAAGATGACAGATCTCTAATTTTCATTCAAGAATCCTCACAAAGCTTCTTCTTGATTAAATAAAGAATGAATATATATGGTGCAATGGAAGGTAGGGTTACATGGGCCAGTACTTTAAGGATGTACTTACTCCCTGGAGACATTAGCAGAAAGCCTAAAGCACTCAGATTTTCCACAGTAGGCTTCAGCAACGTTCTGCTGAGGTCATGCCCTTCTGGTACAGCCAACATTTGGTGACTGATCTCAGGAATAGCAGAAAGGCAGGCCCATCCTACTTCAGTGTGAAATATTCTAATGGGGAAAGAGTCAATCCATATATCACCACTGGGGAGGCCAAAGCTTTCTCAAGACTGCTTCCAGGGAATTTCTTTCTCTATCTCTCTACTTCTCAAGTATTACTCTCTGGTAAATGTTTTCTATGTCTCAATGTCTGCTTCCAGAGAAATTGGAAGTCTAGAGCATCAAAAAAGCAGTGATGACCAGTGATCTGAGATATTAATTTTTTGAGACAGGGTCTCATTTTGTATATAATCCTGGCTGGCCTAAGACTCTCATTGTAGACTAGGCTGGCCTTGAACTTAGAGATTTGCCTGCCTCTACTACACTAGTGCTTGGAATAAAGGCATGTGCTACCACCACTCCTGACCATTGGCAAATAATTTTGCCAAATATTTTGTATTCATTAGCTGTCACACTTTGGCCTAATAATTTACCTATGGGATTAGTAAAAACACCATCCTCACTTCAGGAAGGATATTTGGGAGAAAGTGAGTTACATATAAATTCACAATTTGAGGAATCCAGAGTCCATGAACTTGATCACTGCATACATTAAAAATTAAAATAACGTTCTAAGCATGGTGGTACATGCCTATAACCGCAGTATTGGAAAGCCTAGGGATACTTATGAGTTTGAATCAATCCTGGCTTACATACCAAGACCATCTGAGAAAACAAGCAGAAATTAAAATAAAATAATTTAAGTTATCTTGAAGAACTCTGTAATCCATGACACATTACCCAAACAAAGATTAATCACCTTTGATTGTCAGGACCCCTGCAAGAAGGTGATAGGAGAATACAACATAGCATTTTAGGGATCAATATTTGCTCAAACTGAGCATTTTTAAGACAGACTAATAAAGAAACTACTTGAAGAATCCTCACAGAACATAACAATAGCAGGTAATAGTACAGGGAAATATGTAACTAGTAATGCTGGGATGTTCTTCCCACTGTGCATGAAGAACAGGAGAGGAAGAAGTCTTGGGAACAATCTAGAATATGCGTGAATTGGGCAACAAGCAGAGAAACACAAGACTCAAGTAAGACCTTTAAGTAAACCTCTCGATGTTGATGGCAGAATCAAGACTTGACTCTACTGAGCCCATCATAAAAGGGCTGGCATCTCACTGTATGAGATTCTCACAGAGCAACCCTGCAGCCTGCATCGGCTCAGGCTTTCTCATGTGGTTGTCACCTGTCACCAGTAGAAGAGTCATCCTTCATGTTCAACATCATTAGTCATTAGAGAAATGTAAATCAAAACAACCCTGAGATTTCACCTCACACCAGTGAGAATGGCTAAGATTAAAAACTCAAGAGACAACAGGTGTTGGCGAGGATGTGGAGAAAGAGGAACACTCCTCCACTGCTGGTGGGACTGCAAGCTGGTACAACCACTCTGGAAATCAGTCTGGCGGTTCCCCAGAAAACTGGACATGATACTTCCGGAGGACCCAGCCATACCACTCCTGGGAATATACCCAGAAGATTCCCCAGCATGCAATAAGGATACATGCTCCACTATGTTCATAGCAGCCTTATTTATAATAGCCAGAATCTGGGAAGAACCCAGATGTCCCTCAACGAAGGAATGGATTCAAAAAATATGGTATATATACACAATGGAGTACTATTCAGCCATTAGAAACAATGAATTCATGAAATTCTTAGAGAAATGGATGGAGCTGGAGAACATCATACTAAGTGAGGTAACCCAGTCTCAAAAGAATACCCTTGGTATGCACTCACTGATAAGTGGATATTAGCCTAGAATCTTGGAATACCAAAGACACAATTCACATACCAAATGATGTCTGACAAGAAGAAAGGAGTGGACACTGGTGCTGGAAAGGATCAAAGCATCAGTGTAGGGGAATACCAGACCAGGGAAGTGGGAAGGGGTGGATGAGGGAGCAGGGGGAGGGAAAAGGGCATGTGGGACCTTTGGGAGGTGGGGAACCAGAAAAAGGGAAATGAATTGTAAATATAGAATATATCCAATAAAAAAAAAAACTTCATTTTCCAGACACTTCTGACACGCCAGGAAGATAGAAAGGAGAGCAACTCAACCCTTCTCTGGGTTGGTGGGCAAGTTGTACAAATGGGGAGAATCATGGGCATTATGATTAAAAATTAAAGAGTTCTCTGACCCTTTATGAATAATTATAGAGGGAGAGAGACTTGGTCCTAACTAGGAGGAAGGGTGGCACAGAGAGCACCTTTTGTATGCCTATGGTAAGCTAGGCCCTTGTGCTGTGCTAGGCTTTGTGCTATGTGCACTGTGTTACTCAGCACCCTCGTGATGCTGAGTCATAAGAGTGAGCATCTGCCATGTGAATTTGGCTGCCCAGCAGCATTCATTGTCCCTCTATCAAGAAGCAGAAACTAGACTCTCCTGTGGGGAATTTGTCTTTCCTCATTCTTAACCATGAATTTAAACGATAATGGCCCCGTTCCCAATTCCAGACTCATACTCTGATTGCTTCGCCCATACAAAGTTCTGTTCTCTTTATTAATGCTGCTGTAACTGCCATAATAAAATGCCACAGTGTGACTTAAATAACACAGAAATTATTTTTAATAAGTCTGAAGATTAGAAATACATAATAAAAGTGTTGGCAGTTTTTTTTCCCCAATGCCCATCTTCTTGGCTTTCTTCTCCCATGTGTCTTCATAAGCCCTCAGCCTGTGTTTGTCCTAAATTATATTTCTTATAAGGACATGGGTCACATGAAATTAGGGTCCACCCATATGACCTCATTTTCATCGAATTGCCTCCTTAATACTCCATTTCAAAATATCCATGGAAAGCTAGGACTTCAACATGAGAATCTGAGAGAGAACATGTTCCAGTTCTGTGCCTCTGGGCACAGTTGGTTCAGAGATGAGAATGTATTTCAGCCAGTATATAAGACTCAAAGAGACAGACATTCAGAATTATGGGAGTGAACAAGTTCTACTCTCCATCGGCCCAGGTAATGCTAAGATGGGGGCATGAAGTTCCTACAATCATTTTTATCCCACAAAGGAAACCAATTAAAGGCATCACATAAAGGAAGGCAGACCAGAAGACTCAGGGAGACTCAGCTTGAGAATATGGCTTTAACTTCTGGACCACCCCCTGAACTTAAAAGATGCCTGAGCCAGTAAATCTTTCTCCTGTTTAAGCAGTTTAGTTTTGACTTTTATCATTTGCAACATCAAAATTCCTAATCCATCTCTGCTCTTCAGAGTCACACGGCTGAGTGCTAGCACTTCTATGCATAGTCTTGTAGTATCTGATGTAATAAATGCTACACAACTAGCAACTAAATAGCTAGTCGGTTGTTTAAAGGAGACTCAAGTTGTCAAGTGAATCAAGCCAGGACCTAAACTCTAATACAGTGTCTGACACTAGGTATGGATGTCTCTAGTGTCAGAATGAAGTTATTGCTTATATTGCTGTGACTGATTATTTCACCATGACAAAATACCTCCCCAAAGCAGCTTAAGGGGGACAAGGGTTTTACTTCACGTCACCATTTACGAGTACTATCCATCACAGTAGAGAAGAGGAGGCAGTGAGAGTGAGAGGCAGCTGGTCACGTTGTATCCAGTCAGACACCGATAAGTGAGTGAGTGGACCCAGATGGTTTCTCCATTTTATTCAGTCTGGAAGCCCAGGCCATGTTATGGCCTTACCCACTTTCAGGGTGGATCTTCCTATGCAGCTAAATCTTTCTGGAAATGCCTTCACAGTCACACCCAGAAGTTTGTGTCTAGGATGATTATAACCCCTGTCTGGTGAAAATCAATCACCACACGTGTCCTTCTGGCAACCATACCCTTCCCACAGACACCTCCCAGGCACTGTGAGGCTGCCGCTGCTGTTGTTGTTGTTACTTTTTTTTAACAGTATATAATTCAATTTATTGATACTTTCTTTAAAAGATCTATTAATTATAAGTATGATGTGGTACTATGGTATGCCAATTTCAATTGTTTTAAAGATTTGATTATAAACCTCTACAATCTCTTAGTATCTTTGCATAGTTTCTACTTGCTCATTGCAAATAAAACACATTCTTTTCCTTGTGGATATGAATGTGAAGCAGCGTTCAGCCTCACAAAGCATGCACTTTTGCTGTGTTTTAGGGTTTGTAGTGGATTGAAGGTAACATGTCCCCCAGAACGCTTACATGGTCTCCAGCTGTTGACACTGTCTGGGAATGCCACGGAACCATCAATGGGAAGTGAAGCCTTTTTGGAGGAAATGAGGCTTCATAGTCTAGCCCTACTCTGCCTGTTCACTCTCTGCTTCCTGGGTGTAGATACAGGATTACCAACCAACCACTTATCTGTCTGTATGCGGCCACCAGGATGTACTGTATCCTCTAGGAGAGTAAGCCAAAATAAATCTTTCTCACTAGATTTGCTTTTGTCAGGTATTTTTACAGCAAAAGAAAAGTAACTAAGAGTTCTATCTATCAACCTAAACTAATTAACTGTTTCATTTTATATGTGGCACCAAATGGCCATCTTAACCAAAAGCAATCTACAGATTCAGTGCAATTCCCATCAAAACCCCAACTCAATTCTTTACAGACCTGGAACAAGCGATTCTCAACGTCATGTGGAAAAAACAATAGCTAAAACAATCCTATACAATAACAGAGCTTCCGGAGGCTGTTCTTTCCTGCAGTCTATCACTGTGTATTTGAAACCCCAAAGGTAGGCATGGATTTCAGAAGTATCACCACCCATCTGGGTTAAACCTCCCAAAGGCATCAGAGACCGGACATTTCCCAGAGACAGTGATTTCAAAAAGAGCAATGGCTCTGCTGGCATTCTCCAACTTAGTTGAGTTCAGCGACATATTTACTGGGCCAGGAGCTCGACTTGTGTGAGGCAGGGAACTGAAGGTAAACAGGACACGTTTTCTGCTCTGCTCACTGCACAAAAGACTGCAACTAATGAAGCACAAAAAGAACGAACCAGGAATTGGGAATCCTGTGGCTTCTAAGCGTCTCTGCTCGGAGTGTCTTGGAAAGGCATACTGCCCACATTGGTGGTTGCTGTCTCTTTGGATGCCAACGTGCACACCATTGGGCAGGATCCATTGAACTCTTAAGTCTATTACAAAGTCACAGTACTTTGCCACATGTGCACCACAAGCTAAAACTTCTTTTACCACAATTTGCAAGGAGGAAAAAGAAAACATGTGGAAAAAAAACACAGAACCATGTGGGAATCTCATTCTTACCCCTCTCTTGACCAATGGAAAAGAATAATGTAACTGTAATGAGGGTCCAATATGATGAAACAGCCCAAAGCTGGAGAATTAGAAACATCCAACATTCTTCAGGGCAGTTGTTTTTCAACAGTGACATGTTTGCCTTCTTGAGCTCACCAGATGATGTGGTTTAGAAACTGAAGAGACTACTTGGCATTACTCCTTTAATTTTCAAAACTCCTGTCCTTATTATCACATGATCTGAAGACTGAAGATCCGTGACTAACAATTATTATGTGTAAAGGGACCTAGAAGAAAAGCTATTAAAAATCCAAAGTGCTTGGCAATTTTACACTGGTGATGTCCAAATGCTTCATTCAATTATTTCTCTTATTGTTTTGATTATAATCAGACTCATAATTTAATAGTATCCTGGGCAGATTATTAAGTGTTGTGAGAATTATAAAATCTGTTTGAACATCTCCTTCTATTACAAGCTTATAGTCCACCAAAAACCTCAACATTTAGTGCTGATTCATTGAATCATTATGGGGGATGGGGATAATTTTTTTCTGCTTTTTCTTTAATTGGTATAATAAATACTACAGCCAGGCAGAAATGAACCTCAGTGAACTTGCTCCACCAAAGGGATGAACTGTGGCTGGCTTTAGAACTATGTCTGGCCCTTTGCTGGAGCAGTACCTGAGCAGGCCTAGAACTAAGGGATCCCAAGCCTTCTATAAGATGTCAGTGTCCTCAGCACAGAAGGGGCACAGCACCCGCACTGCATTATAGCCCAGTGGTTGAGTATTTCTATTCCCTCATCTCTATGGCACCGGGAATATTCCTTGAGAGAGCTCTGAGGAGGCACTCTGGACTTCTTTTATATCCAAGCTCTTTGCTCTTATTTCTTGTCTTGCTTTTGTTGCTGTACACCCAGGAGACCGTACAGGGATCACCAATTATATCTATCAATGTCACAGGTTAATGAGCTACATTTTCAAACACTCCAGTATCTTCAAATACGATGATCAACTCCATTTAAAAGTTAACATTTCACACAGAATCACTCGACAGGGGGCTCATGGGAAGTGATCAGGAAACCTGTAGGGGTCTGACCTAGGTCCTCTTCATAAATACTATGGCTGAGTAGCTTGATGTTCTTTGGAAATCCTAATGGAGGGAGCAGGGGCTGTCTTTGAGTCTTTAGCCTACTTGCGGGGGCCCGTTTCCTCCTACTGGGTTGCCTTGTCCAGCCTTGATGTGATGCTATTTACCAGGTCTCACCGTAGCTTGTTATCCTGTATTTGATTATTCCTGGAAGGCCTGCTCTTTTTTGAGGGGAGGGGAGAGGAATGGGAAATTAGGGAAGGGAGGGGGGAGGTGTCAATAATCAGCTTTGACACCAAAGGATACACTGAAGCAGGCAACCATAGGAGTCAGTACTTAGAGCCTCTGATGGGGGTGGGACAGATAGGTACACATAGGCGATGCTGCCTATGGCAACCAGTGATTAGAGAAATTATTCAGCAGACTTTTCTCTGAGGGAACAAAGCTTAATTTACTGAGGCTGGCACTCCCTGTGGGCAGCAAAAACAAAACAAAACAAAACAAAACAAAACAAAACAAAACAAAACAAAACAAAAAAATCTCCCAACTCTTTTACCTCCATGGGACGGTGAGAAAGAAAAGGAGAGAGAAAAAATTCCTAGATATACATGCCCACACATACACACTGTGTGAATGAAGAAAAATGCAGACTTCAATATATATGAAATTATATAGATTTAGGGAGAGAGAGAGAGAGAGAGAGAGAGAGAGAGAGAGAGAGAGAGAGAGAGAGTTGGTGGATGGAAGGAACAATGTTCCAATAACCTTATTCTTTCTCCCATGGCTTAAATATTTTAGCAAAATCTTTTAAGCAGTATAAAATTGCAACACATATACAGAGAAAGCCTGTCTCAGAAAACAAAAAGCAAACTACAATGTGATTACTTTCTATTTTTCTTCTAGTGAATGATTATGAAAAAGCAATATGTTCCTCAATACCTTTATAAGAAATAACATTACATACTCCAGGTAAAGAAAAAAATTAGTCCTAAGAACCCACATATATTCATAACTAACCAACTTGCTATAGATTAACAAAGTGTGAACAATCAAAGCAGTTTTCTCAGATTCTCGGACAGTTTCTCTTACTGGCAGGCAGCAATTTGTGGTTACAAAGAAAGGATTAGTTATTTTATTAATCTTTAAAAGGAATCTTATAAGAATCTTAAAAGATTCACAAATCTAAACTTTCATATAAAAATCAGTCATATCTACTTTACATCCTCAGAATGCATATCTACTAATCAGCAATTCTTATTAAATCATATCAGGAAACTGAGGACAAAATGGGCATAAGAAATCAATCCTCACCAGTCCAACCTCAGTGAGAGTCATGGTGGTCAGTGCTACTGTTGGTCTTGTTCTCTGAGCATCAAGGGTCCCTAGCTTAACTGATAAGGGTGTGTCTTTCTGGGCTTCATATACTCCCTTAAGATTTTCTACACCAGAGCCAGTAGCAAAAACATCTTAACCTAGCTTCACTAACAATTTTATTTTTCCAAATGGTTTCCTAGGGTGGAGATCATGACTGACAACCTATATGTCTAAGTTATTTCCTAGGATGCTCCAGCAGCATCGCCTGAAAGATATCAAGCATTATTATTGTGAGAGCCAGAGATACTGCCCAGTGTGGGGCTGTAAGACCCCTTAGAGTTTTCATACAGTTCTTCATTTCAGAGGAAAGAAAAGGCAGCAAGCAAAGCAGGACTCCATAACGGCATGAAGGCCTCAGGACACATGTAGTTCTCGGGGTCATGCCTCAACCAAGTTGTGCTAACCAGTGGGCAGCATTCCATGAGTTCTAAAGCCATTTGTCATTCCTCCTGTATGGCCCTCAGCAAGGAGAAAAACCTACAGCAATGTAATACATGAAAGAAGAAAAAATAAATAAAAAGTAGTCATCTACTAAATGCCTTTGTAACTAAATGGCGTTCTGGAAATAGCTTTTCCCCTAAAACTGTATAACAACTTAAAATGGTCTTTTCCCTCCTCTGTTCCAGCTGTTTCTGTGTGATCTACATATGTATGGCTATGAATGTGGGGTTGGCATCTATTTATTTCTACCTAGATGAAACACTTCATGTCAACGCGTGAGTCTTTGAACTAAGAACAGAAACAAGTATTCGACTTAGCTACTGTAGTTCTTTTAGCAGTTGAATCACTAATGAACTAGATTCAGAATTGAAAATTTAAAAGTTTTTTATTATACTGTGTGTACATGCACATGTGTGTGTGTGTGTGTGTGCATATTACAGTATACATGTGGAAGTCATATGACAACTAGAGGGAGTCAATTTTGTCCTTCCACTGTGTGACTTCAAGGACTTACACTTGCATCATCAGACTTGGACACGAGGGCCTCGACCCACTGCTCAACTCACGTGACATAAGGGCCTCTACCCACTACTCAACTCACGTGACACGAGGGCCTCTACCCACTGCTCAACTCACGTCACATTTTTTTTTTTTTTGTACAGCAATATCTATTTAGAAGGAATACACGCTGGGAGCTATGGAGTAATAAGAGAATTCCTCCTCCCAAGGCATTCTAAAGTAAGGTGCACAGTATCTATTCTAGACTTCACAGATACTCTTGATAATCCCAAAATAGGAATGAAGGAACTTTTGCGTTACCAAGTACAGGCATTGTATAATTCTCATCATAAAATATGATCAAGCAATTTAAGTGACACTGGAAGATATAAATGGGTTTTCTAAATTATTTATAATATTATAATATAGATCTGTGTGTGTGTGTGTGTGTGTGTGTGTGTGTGTGTGTGTGTGATTTTTATCCTATTTCTAGATAAGAACAATCACTTTCATTGCCAGCACCAGCTACATGTTTCTCCTTGGGAAAAAATACACTCAAAGGGAATTTTTTTGCTATGAGTATTTCACTCAACAAAGAAAGGGGCAGAAGATGAACCGTCAGTTAGACCGAGGTATAATGAAACATGTGTTTCACTGTGTAAGCCTGTCTCTGAGCTCTGGAAGAGCAGTTCTCAACCTTTGAGTAAGGACCGCTCTGGCAAACTTCTATCTCCAAAAGTATTTACATTATGATTCTTAAGAATAGCAAAATTACAATTATGTAATAGAAACAAAATAATTTTATGGCTGGGGGGGTCCCCACAATGTGAGAAACTGGATTAAAAAGCAGCTTTAGGGAGGTTAAAAGAATCACAGTTCTGGAAGGACAAAAGAGGGTGGGGCCCAGCTTGAAATGACTGCACATCAAGAACCTCTTAGATGACTCAAAATTGGTGACACTGTACACAGTAAACTCATGAATGGTGACTATTAGGTATTTAAATGTAAGGTCGGTGATAGGATAAATCAGAATTACTTCAAATATTTAGAGGCAATGCTTAAGAAAAGCATTTAGATGGTAAGTGGAGTGTGAACCAAGCTATAGTTATGCTTAAACATGGCTAAAGATGAAGATCATTGTTTGTAGCCATGAAATGCCCTTCTCAGATATCCTACGGCTGGGGTCTCTACAGGGAAATCCACTTCTGAATGTAGGACCAGTCAACAGTCCTACTGTACTTCCAGTCAGTTTGGAAGAAACAAACTGACTGAAGCAGGCTCAGACTTGGAAAATGAGGGACTCCAATGCTTACAGACAGAAGAAATAAAATACAATCTAATCCTATGCTCCCTCGCTCTTTCCTCATCTTCTTTCATCCTCTCCTCTGGTTCTTTCCTTCCCTCTCTTTCCTCCCTCCTAGAACTCCCTGCATCCCTTCTTTTCTCCCCCTCCCCCTCCCTTAGAGGTCAGACCTCAGACCAAAACTGAAATCACACAGCACTACCAGTATACTTTCTCTGCTTCCCCATTTTCCTTCAGAACAAACCTCTTACAAGTCTAATCCTATAATAGCAAGCCCATTCTGAATGCTTGGGTGAACACATCTGTATTCCAGGATGTTTTGGAAATTTGGAGATTTAGGGTCATTACAACTGTGATGCAATGTGGTAGAGAACTGGACTGGTTGTCTTAGCGTCTATGGTCAAATATTTAACAATTCTTATACATGGTATGAAATAATCCTTTTCAATTAATGTTTTTATGCCTCCTACTTTTGACTACTGTGCCAGATATCCAGGCAGATAAAATATCTGCTAAAAAATTAAACAAGCCTCAACCATAATTCCATTAGATATGAGAATCATGTAATTTTTCTGTTTTAATGCATACTGAATTTTATAGGAATTCAGCTACTCTGCAAAACAAAGCAATTATCTTTATGACATTGGGAATTTGCCAAGGGTGACTTGCTGGTTCAATAAAGCCACATTATACAACAATCCACATGTGATACTTGAGTAGCCAGACTAAATCCTGGAGTCAAACTATTTGTATCTTGGTGTCCATTATTTTTTATAGGAAGAATTGTGTCTTATAGTTTATTCCCATTCAACGTTGTTCTTGTTCAAACACATAATATTTTCTAAGCACCTTCAGCATATTTTATAGCTTTTCATTTAGGTGGCTACATTTACTTCCATGGATATAGTCACAATCATAGACTTTAACATACATACTTCCATTTCATGACAGAAGAGGGAAAAGTAAAACAAATATACCATGAAGGAAAAAAGAAGAGAGAGAGGAGAGATGAATTTCAGTTTTAGGACCTCTGACTCAGAGTCAGAGAAAAGCAAAGTGATTGTCAGGAGGAGAATCATAAAAATATTTTTGGCAAGGGTAGATGATTTCCATGACTACAGTTCTTACCGCGTTCAACTGAGCTCCTCCCACATTCTCCTCTTGATGAGGACATCCATCCCATGCAATCCCTGGAGAACTCCCGACAAGTGCCCTTCACAACTTGGAAGCTAATAGCTAATGATTCCGAGACACCTGGGACAGACGATTCACACACTGCTCTTTTGGCTACACGGTCCAAAGCTGGCAAGCTTCCTATAAGATTGGTGCAGCTATGCACACGTGTGGACATAGCCATATGATCCACGTGGCTCAGAGATATATACAAAATCCAAATATGGGGCCTGGAACCAATCAGCTTTCCAGAACCCAACAAGGGCTGCCACTTTCTGTGAGCCAGATAGCCACCATTTCTAGAGGTTATCTCGGTCTCATCGATACCTAATTTGGTAGATCACCAGTTCCTGGTGTTTGCACCATGCCTGAAAAGTGAAGATACACCTTGGGCTAAGAGCTGTTACCAGACTAGAATAATTGCTTACAAAATAAGCAGAATGCTTTATGTGTAATGCAATCCCTTTGGTTTCCAATAAACATTAATAAAGTGCCCCCTGGGTAGGGGGTGGCGTGAGGTGCTATGCCATTCTAGGCTTTTTGTAATCAGAGAATGGAATGTAGGGAAGATTTGCTTTCTTTACTTTCAGTGTGCAGGTTAGTAAAGTCAAACCAAGTGAGTATCAAGAACAACAAACATATGACCCAAAAGGTCTGATGTTATTATGGGCAAAAGTAGCATATTCATATTTCTCTCTCTCTCTCTCTCTCTCTCTCTCTCTCTCTCTCTCTCTCTCTCTCTCTCTGTCCTGTCTGTCTCTGTCTCTGTTTCTCTCTCCTATAATTGATGTTGCTTCTTCATAGACAACCTAGACAACCTATAGTGGACGTACTTCTCAGAGATTTGCAGAGTGAGGCCCACCTTAATGGGGGGCTCAGAACCCTTTATCCGCACCCCAGATGTTTACTTTTGCTTCTGTGGCAACATTTGCTACCTACAAAGAGCTAGTTTCCTGCTTGTCACTCTCCGAACAGAGTCCATAAGTCAGTCAATGATTTATGCTGGTGTCAATTCATCATTTTTATTAACAACACAATTGGAGTTGTGTGAAATTAGTCTATAAAGGTTCTTGCCTTTCCTTATAATTGGCATTATTATGTGGTTAAACATGTGTCATGATTGCCTAAGTGCTCTGTGCTTTAAGGAATGTCTTTATAATTAAGACTTTGTTCTTCCTTTTCCTGAAGCCCAATGGTCATAATGCTTTTCACATTATACTCTGACAAAAACAGAGATGCTCATGAGATCTCTAGTAGAGTTCATGGATCCTCCCTACAAGCTCACATATTTCTATCCAATCACCTCTTGTCTGTTGCATACAATAGACATCTTCATCTTAAGCAGTTTAAGAGGCGGTGTGTTACCTAAGTGGGCTACTAGCTATTTGAGAAAAGGTGGTATCTATGCGATATCCTCCATACCCATATCCTTGTCATATATTTTATAAAGAAGATAACTAAGCAGTAGGATATATTCTTTAAGTTCTCAGCACAAAAGGGAAGAGTTTAGATCATGTTTCCCTTAGTTGAGAATTAACCCATCTCCCATATCTAGTATCCCTACAGGAGCAAAGCACAGATATAGATCAGTCATCATCACTAAATACATTCTGAACTGGAAGAGGTCCCTTTCCTAGTGACAAGCTTGGTCTGAAGAAGTCTGTGAATCAAACAAGAGGGGCAATTATGAAATACCTCCATGCTCTAGTTGCTATTACTGGGAACATCTTATGGAAAAGGAGCCTGAACTCACTATGGAGAGTAATATTCCTATGGTTGCCATCCAGCAAGTAACTATTCAACTCTCAGACTCTGATCTACACCTTTTCTAACAGTGCCTTGAATTCAGAAGACAAATTCATATTGTGGAAAGGGCAATGATTATAATAATAAGTAATATTGTGAACACTTGTTCCATACTGGGTATCAGAAATCAGTCAACTTTTCTTTTAAACAAAAGTTGATCCAATTCTAATAACAACTTCTTCATCTATATGAAGGGCATTAGGAAGAAAACAGGCTTCACTTCTCTCTCTCTCTCTCTCTCTCTCTCTCTCTCTCTCTCTCTCTCTGTGTGTGTGTGTGTGTGTGTGTGTGTGTGTGTGTGTAAGATGTATGCACAACACTATCCTTCATTGCCACTTACATGTGGAAGAACAGGGAGTCATTTGCCTTGGCTCACACAGGTAGGAAGTAAGAGGAGAGAAATCAGAATTAGATCATAGTCTAGTTTCAAGATCCATCACTAGATCTTTTTAACCTCAGGACAAGACAGAAAGCAGTGAGTAAATAGTAGAGGATGATCTACTTGAATGGGGTTGCCTTCAGAATGCCACACAGTGAATTTTAGTTTGATGCATACAAAATTCAGTAATAGTTGGTGTTGAATTCTGTGCTATTGTATCATAGTGACAGTAATGTAATCCAATTGCCACTCTTTCAGAGACTGGCTCATAGTGAGTTTGGGGTTTTTATTGTCCCTTTCTGCTCATCTGCGAGTAATAAACCCTCTTCATTTCACTTGTGGTGTCTGAGTACACTGCCTCACCTGCCTTAGGCAAGCAAAAACAGGCTCAGTTTAACAGGTAGTGGGCTGCAGTGGGGACCAGAACATGGGCACCAGCATCACAAGTACCATATTTCAATGTCTTGAAACAGGAGAAGTTTATTTCTTGACAATGGCATATGTCTGTGGAGAACAGATTCGTTTGCACTCTGTTCTAAGATTCCTTATCCCAGGACACACGCTGACCATGATTCTACTCAATGTATTTTTCATAATCACTGCAGCAGAAGACAGAAGGCACCTCAGTGCTTTGACCAGGAAATTAAACATTTCTGCCCAGAGATGCCATTCACCACACCACTTCCAATCCTGCGGGTTAGAGTCTGTATCCACACTCAAATTCAAGAAGGTAGAAAAAATGTTATCTAGCCATGTGTTTGGAATGACAGAGAACTCAAATGACAGTGGATGTCCCCAGTGACCACCATGGACGGCTTTATACTTCCCAAGAATAGTTAGGGTAGATTTTCATTTTCATGTCAAAAACTTAGCCTGTTGAGAATTCTGCGTATGTTGACATCTAAGATCTCCTTTTGCTGTTTTATTGCTCTGTGTCATGCTTTCATCTCTGCTGAGAGGTTGTAACTAGTCAAACAAGACTATATGCCTTATAGATGAGCTATAGTAACAAAGTAACCATAATTGGGAAAGATTAAAAAAATCAACATGTCTACTTATGGTAGCAATCCATGGGAATAGTTAGAGGAAGTTATCACTGTCCTTCTTCATCTTATGAATGTAATATTGACCCTGCACCCCCCCCCAAAAAAATGTATTTTTTACCTAACTATCCAACTTGGACATCATAATTTTGTCTTAATTCAAAAATAATGAGACTGATGGTTGTATTAGTTGCCTTTCTCATTTCCCTCACAAAAGCTATTTAAAGGAAGGGTAGACTGATCATGGCTTACAGTTTTTGAGTATAGCCCATTATGACAGAGAATGCATGATACCGAGTGTACTGGCTAGTTTTGAGTATCAACTTGACACAAGCTGGAGTTATCATAGAGAAAGGATCCTCCCTTGAGGAAATGCCTCCATTAGATCCAGCTGTAAGGCATTTTCTCAATTAGTGATCAAGGGTGGGAGGACCCATTGTGGGTTGGTAGTCCTGGGTTCTATAAGAAAAGCAAGCAATACAGTAAGCAGCATCCCTCCATGACCTCTGCATCAGCTCCTACCTCCAAGTTCCTGCCCTGCTGAGTTCCAGTCCTGGCTTCCTTTGGTGATAAACAGCAATGTGGAAGGGTAAGCTGAATAAGCCCTCTCCTCCTCAACTTGCTTCTTGGTCATGATGTTTTGAGCGGGAATACAAACCCTGACTAAGACACTGAGAGAGAGTCCAGCTGCAGCTGTTGGGAGTGTGATGCTGGTGCTCACAAAGCATGTGCCTTAGGACACACAGACATGAGGTGCTCAGCTCACTGTTTATTCTTTTCTATTTGGTCCAGACCTCAGAAGGTGTTACCAACATCCAGAGTGAGTCTTTCTTCCTCATTTTGACTTTTCTAGAAAAGTCCTTGAAGAAAAATTCAATATTACAGAAAATTTTACCTGGACCTTATGTGATTTTCTTTCTTAAATCTACCATATATAGAATATAAGCTTTGCCCATCCAGCCGGTGGCAGGGAAGCCAGCTCCAGCCAGCTTCCCAGGTGCTCAGACCCAGCCTGCGGAACCAGGTACCCTAGATATCCTGAGTTTAAGACCTTAGGGGACTCAGGCCTGGAGAGGGAGCTGCGCACAGAGTAGCGGTTTGGGGGACAGCGGCCGAGCCTGTGCTCTGCGCTCGCAGAGCAGACCCAGAACTCCCTGCAGACAGCGCCATCTTGCCTGCTGCTTCCGCAGAGCAGACCCAGAACTAGCGGTTTGGGGGACAGCGGCCGAGCCTGTGCTCTGCGCTCGCAGAGCAGACCCAGAACTCCCTGCAGACAGCGCCATCTTGCCTGCTGCTTCCGCAGAGCAGACCCAGAACTCCCTGCAGACAGCGCCATCTTGCCTGCTGCTTCCCATCCAGCCGGTGGCGGGGAAGCCAGCCCCAGCCAGCTCCCCAGGTGCTCAGACCCAGCCTGCGGAACCAGGGACCCGAGATATCCCGAGTTTAAGACCTTCGGGGACTCAGGCCTGGAGCGGGAGCTGCACACAGTGTAACAGTTTGGGGGACAGCGACCGAGCCTGTGCTCTGCGCTCGCAGGGCGGACCCCGAACTCCCTGCAGTCAGCGCCATCTTGCCAGCTGCTTCCCATCCAGCCGGCAGTGGGGGACCCAGCCTCAGCCAGCTTCCCAGCAGCTTTGGACCAGCAGTCGGAACCAGATAACTGAGATATCCCAACAACTTTAAGACCTCTGGGGAATCAGGACACCAGACAGGAAACCCTGAGCAGGAGCAGTGCAGAGCAGCTGCCCAATAGGCGGAACCAAGTACCTGGGATATCCTGAGTTTAAGACCTCGGGGGACTCAGGCCACCTGTCAGCAATCTGTGAGCAGGAGCCCTGCAGGGCAGTGGTTCAGGTGTCCCAGTCACAGGGAAATAGCCTTACGAGCCCACAGGAGGGTCAAGCACCAGCTAGTAACTACAGGACCAACTAACACCAGAGTTAACCAGAAGGCAAAAGGCAAATGTAAGATCGTTACTAACAGAAATCAAGGCAGTATGGCAGCATCCAAACCCAGTTCCCAGACAGCAATAAATCTTGGATACCCTGAAACACCAGAAAAACAAGACTCAGATCTAAAATCACTGGTCAGGATGCTGATAGAGGAACACTTAGATAAATCTCTTAAAGTAATACATGAGAAAAAAGATCAAAAGCTAGAAGCCATTACAAGGCAAACACAATTAATCTCGGATATCTCAACACACCAGAAAAACAAGACTCAGATCTAAAATCACTGGTAAAGATGCAGATTGAGGATCACTTAGATAAATTTCTTAAAGTAATAGAGGAGAAAATAGATCAAAAGCTAGAAGCCCATACAAGGCAGACACAAAAATCACTTAAAGAAATCCAGGAGAATATAGAGCAAAAAATGAATCCCAATAAGGGGGAGAAACAAAAATCACTTAAAAAAATACAAGAGAACATGGGTCAACGAGTAGAAGTCATAAAAGAGGAAACACAAAAATCCCTTAAAGAATTACAGGAAAACACAAACAAGCAACTGAAAGATCTGAGCAAAACCATACAAAATCTAAAAACAGAAGTAGAAACAACTAAGCAATCGCAAAGGGAGACAATGTTGGTGATAGAAAACCTTGGGAAGAAATCAGGAGTCATAGGTGCAAATATCAACAATAGAATACAAGAGATAGAAGACAGAATCTCAGATGCTGAAGATACCATAGGAACCATGGATTCAACAATTAAAGAAAATGCAAAATGCAAAAAGCTGGTAACCCAAAACATTCAGGAAATCCAGGACACAATGAGAAGACCAAACCTAAGGATTATAGGGATAGATGAGAATGAAGATCTACAACTTAAAGGGCCAGCAAATATCTTCTACAAAATTATGGAAGAAAACTTCCCCAACCTAAAGAGAGAGATGCCCATGAATATACAAGAAGTCTATAGAACCCCAAATAGACTGGACCAGAACAGAAATACTTCCCATCACATGATAATCAAAACCCCAAATGTACTAAACAAAGAAAGAATATTAAAGGCAGTAAGAGAAAAAGGACAAGTAACATATAAAGGAAGACCTATCAGAATTACACCAGACTTCTCACCTGAGACCATGAAAGCTAGAAGATCCGGGGCAGACCTCATGCAGACCCTAAGAGAACACAAACTTCAGCCAAAACTACTATACCCAGCAAAACTCTCAATTGCCATAGATGGGGAAACCAAGGTATTCCACGACAAAACCAAATTTGCATGATACTTATGTACAAACCCAGCCCTACAAAGGATAATAGGGGAAAAATACCAACACAAGGGGGGAAACTACACCCCAGAACAAACAAGATAGAAACCCCATCTCATCCAACCCAAAAGAAGAGAACCACTCAAATAAAATAATAATAATAATAATAATAATAATAATAACGCCCAAAATGTCAGGAAATAATAATTACTATTCCTTAATATCTCTTAATATCAATGGACTCAATTCCCCAATAAAAAGACACAGACTAACAGACTGGATACGGAAACAGGAACCTACATTTTGCTGCATACAGGAAACACATCTCAGTTTCAAAGACAAACACCACCTTAGCGTAAAAGGAAGACAGTTTTACAAGCAAAAGGTCTCAGGAAACAAGTTGGAGTAGCCATTCTAATATCAGATAAAATTGACTTTCAACCTAAAGACATCAAAAGAGACTCAAAAGGTCACTTCTTGCTTGTCAAAGGGAAAATCCACCAAGAAGAATTCTCAATACTGAACATCTATGCGCCAAATGCAAGGGCACCCTCATTCGTAAAAGAAACTTTACTAAAGCTTAAAGCACACATTGCACCTAACACAATAATTGTAGGTGACTTCAACACTCCAGTCTCCTCAATGGACCGATCAGGAAAGCAGAAACTAAACAGGGACACAGTGAAATTAATTGAAGCTTTGGAACAATTGGATTTAACAGATATATATGGAATATTCCATCCTAAAGCAAAAGAGTATACCTTTTTCTCAGCACCACATGGTACCTTCTCAAAAATTGATCATATAATTGGTCACAAGACAGACCTCAACAAATACAAGAAGATCGAACTAATCCCATGTCTCCTATCGGATCACTATGGAGTAAAAGTGGTCTTCAATAGCAAGAAAAACAACAGAAAGCCCACATACACATGGAAACTGAACAATACTCTACTCAATGACACCTTGGTCAAGGAAGAAATAAAGAAAGAAATCAAAGACTTTTTAGACTTCAATGAAAATGAAGGTACGACCTACCCAAATCTTTGGGACACAATGAAATCAGTGCTAAGAGGAAAACTCATAGCCCTGAGTGCCTCCAAAAAGAAACTGGAGAGAGCATACACTAGCAACTTAACAGCACACCTGAAGAACCTGGAAAAAAAAGAAGCTAATTCACCCAGGAGGAGTAGAAGAGAGGAAATCATCAAACTAAGGGCTGAAATCAATCAAGTAGAAACAAAGAGAACCATACAAAGAATCAACAAAACCAAGAGCTGGTTCTTCGAGAAAATCAACAAGATAGATAAACCCTTAGCTAGACTAACCAAAGGACACAGAGACAGTATACAAATTAACAAAATTAGAAATGAAAAGGGGGATTAACAACAGAAATGGAGGCAATTCAAAAGATCATCAGATCCTGCTACAAAGGCCTATACTCAAAAGAACTGGAGAATCTGGAGGAAATGGACAATTTCCTAGACAGATACCAAATACCAAAATTAAATCAGCATCAAGTAGATCAGCTAAACAGTCCCATAACCCCTAAAGAAATAGAAGGGGTTATAGAAAGCCTCCCAACCAAAAAAAGTACGGGACCAGATGGTTTTAGTGCAGAATTCTACCAGACCTTCAAAGAAGACTTAACACCAATACTCTTCAAACTATTCCACAAAATAGAGACAGAAGGGACACTGCCCAACTCATTCTTCGAAACCACAATTAGGCTGATGCCTAAACCACAAAAAGATCCAACAAAGAAAGAGAACTACAGGCCAATTTCTCTTATGAATATAGATGCAAAAATACTAAATAAAATTCTTGCCAACCGAATCCAAGAGCATATCAAAACGATCATTCACCATGATCAAGTAGGCTTCATTCCAGGGATGCAGGGATGGTTCAATATACAGAAATCCATCAATGTAATCCACTACATAAACAAACTAAAAGAAAAAACCACATGGTCATCTCATTAGATGCTGAAAAAGCATTCGACAAAATTCAGCATCCTTTCATGCTAAAAGTCTTGGAAAGAGCAGGAATTCAAGGCCCATACCTAAACATAGTAAAAGCAATCTACAGCAAACCAGTAGCCAACATCAAAATAAATGGAAACTTGAAGCAACCCCACTAAAATCAGGGACTAGACAAGGCTGCCCTCTCTCTCCATATCTTTTCAATATAGTACTTGAAGTTCTAGCGAGAGTAATTAGATAACATAAGGAAGTCACAGGGATACAAATTGGGAAGGAAGAAGTCAAAGTATCATTATTTGCAGACGATATGATAGTCTACTTAAGCGATCCAAAAAACTCCACCAGAGAACTTCTACAGCTGATAAACAACTTCAGCAAAGTGGCTGGTTATAAAATTAACTCAAGCAAATCAGTAGCCTTCTTGTACTCAAAGGACAAGCAGGCTGAGAAAGAAGTTAGGGAAATAACACCCTTCACAATAGCCACAAACAACATAAAGTACCTTGGCGTAACTCTAATCAAACAAGCGAAAGATCTGTATGACAGGAACTTCAAGTCCTTGAAGAAAGAAATCAAAGAAGACCTCAGAAGATGGAAAAATATTTCTTGCTCCTGGATTGGCAGGATCAATATAGTAAAAATGGCCATCTTGCCAAAAGCAATCTACAGATTCAATGCAATCCCCATCAAAATCCCAACTCAATTCTTCATAGATCTAGAAAGAGCAATTCTCAAATTCATCTGGAGCAACAAAAAACCCAGGATAGCTAAAACTATTCTCAACAATAAAAGGACTTCTGGGGGAATCAATATCCCTGACCTCAAGCAGTACTACAGAGCAATTGTGTTAAAAACTGCATGGTATTGGTACAGCAACAGACAAGTAGATCAATGGAATAGGATTGAAGACCCAGAAATGAACCCACAGCCTTATGGTCACTTAATCTTTGATAAAGGAGCCACAACCATCCAGTGGAAAAAAGATAGCCTTTTCAACAAATGGTGCTGGTTCAACTGGAGGTCAACATGCAGAAGAATGCAAAATGACCCACTCTTATCTCCTTGTACTAAGATCAACTCCAAGTGGATCAAGGACCTCCACATAAAACCAGACACACTGAAACTATTAGAAAAGAAACTTGGGAAGACCCCGGAGGACATAGGCACAGGGGGAAAGTTCCTGAACAGAACACCAATAGCTTATGCACTAAGATCAAGAATTGACAAATGGGACCTCATAAAATTACAAAGTTTCTGCAAGGCAAAGGACACTGTCAGAAGGACAAAACGACAACCAACAAAGTGGGAAAAGATCTTCACCAACCCCACATCTGACAGAGGGCTAATATCCAATATATACAAAGAACTCAAGAAGATAGACCCCAAAGAACCAAATAACCCTATCAAAAAATGGGGTACAGAGCTAAACAAAGAATTTTCACCAGAAGGAATTCCGATGGCCGAGAAACACCTTAAGAGATGTTCAACATCATTAGTCATCAGAGAAATGCAAATCAAAACAACCCTGAGATTCCACCTCACACCAGTCAGAATGGCTAAGATTAAAAACTCAAGAGACAACAAGTGCTGGCGAGGATGTGGAGAAAGAGGAACACTCCTCCACTGTTGGTGGGATTGCAAAATGGTAAAACCGCTCTGGAAATCAGTGTGGCGGTTCCTCAAAAAATTGGGCTTGTCCCTTCCAGAGGACCCTGGCATACCACTCCTGGGCATATACCCAGAGGATTCCCCTGCATACAATAAAGACACATGCTCCACTATGTTTATAGCAGCCTTGTTTATAATAGCCAGAAATTGGAAGGAGCCCAGATATCCCTCAAAAGAAGAATGGATACAGAAAATGTGGTATATTTATACAATGGAGTACTACTCAGCAATTAAAAATAATGAACTCATGCAATTTGTAGGTAAATGGTTAGATCTGGAAACTATCATCCTAAGTGAGCTAACCCAATTACAAAAGAATACACACGAAATGCAATCACTGATAAGTGGATATTAATGAGTCCAGAAGCCCTAAATACTCAAGGCACAATTAGCAAGTCAAATGACTCCCAAGAAGAAGAAAGGAGAGGACCCTGGGCCTGTAAAGATTGGATCCAGTATTGTAGACCCAGAACAGAGAAATCGTGGGGGGGAGGGTAATGATTGGGGAATAGCTGGCGGGGAGAGGAATTATGGGACATATGGTGGGGGGGAACTGGGAAAGGGGAAAGCCTTTGGAATGTAAACATAGAATATAGAAAATAAAAATTAAAAAAAAAGAATATAAGCTTTAACAACATGAAGGCCATTCAACACAGGTAAATGCAGAATCGCTAGTAGATAGATGGTATAACAAAGTAGCTGCTGAAAATGTTGCTCAACAATTTGAAGGAACATTTGCTTGTTTCTAAGTCCGGTGAGCTACATGTGAGTGACTGCTTGTTATCAAGGAATGTTTTGTTCTTATGTGTTCTCTCTAAATTATTGAGGAGGTATCCATATATATCACAAAATGTTCACCAAAAAAGTATATGGTTGTCTTGGAGTTCTTATGAAGAATATTCATGAATGCATTAGATCAGAAGGCATGGCTTTGCTAAAGAGTTCTAGAATTAGCATTTACTTAAAACACATCTGGATCAGACAGCCCACCTCTTCAGAGACTCCACCTACCAGAAAGATCTGCTTGCATGATATGAAGCTCCATGTTCTGTTTCATTATTTGAGGCAATTTGTGCTCCAGTGTGGCAAATGACTGTCCAATATGAGTCTGTGAAGCGAGAGCCTTGTCTTAAGTTGCTTAATAAGCACATGTCTTTTCATGACAATATGCCTGTGATGGGATGGCTTGAGATACCCAGAGATAACAGCTGTATTTCAAGAGAGGTATAGTGTTCATTAGATAGATAATGGAGTATAAAGGGTGGCACACGCCTTTAATCCCAGCACTTGGGAGGCAGAGGCAGGCAAATTTCTGAGTTCAAGGCCAGCCTGGTCTACGGAGTGAGTTCCAGGACAGCCATGGCTACACAAAGAAACCCGGTCTCGGAAAAAAAAAAAAAAGAAAGAAAGAAAGAAAGAAAGAAAGAAAGAAAGAAAGAAAGAAAGAAAGAAAGGCCTCCTTACCTTAAAAGTGGGATGGGAATGTGGGGTTTAATTAGCTTTAACAGCTTACAACGAGCTTTAGAACAACTTTAGAACTTTAGAACTTTAGAAGTATATGTATTGGATAAGAGGAGTATAAGCATATAGCATTCCCAATGAGTATGGAGAATAAGGCTTTGGGAAAGTGATGATGGAGTTTTCTGGAACTGGAGACAATCCTGGACAATGACATTCACTTCAGTAGTGGAGTAACAGGCAACAGAGCAGTAATGGAATGACTGAGCTCCTCATTAAATAATTCTGTTACTTGGAGACTATTGCTTAACTAATTGATACTTAAGTTTATTCATTCATTCAATAATTGGGTTGGAGGAAATGGTAATGAATATGCTTTGGATTCCATTCTCCTCTGATATGACCTTGAATTTTGGCCTTGAACAAGCAAATACAAAAATCCAAAATCATAAAACATCATTGCATCTGCCCCAGTTTTATTGCTCTAATGGAAGATATCAAAATACGAGTATAAGAAGACCCCTTTCCTTCTCGGTTGCCTCATCCAGCCTTGATATAAAGGTTTGTATCTGGTCTTATTGCATTTTGTTATGCTATTGCCTGTTCTATTGATATCGCTGGGAGAACTGCCATTTTCTAAAGGGAAACAGAGGAGCAGAAGATCTGGGGAGTAGGAGGAGTGGAGGGAGAGGATGCTGTGGTTGGGATGTATTGGATAAGAGGAAAATAAATGAAAAGAAAAACAAAACAAAATGAAGGAAGGAAGGAAGGAAGGAAGGAAGATACTGCTTGTAATGAATTGATGAATACAAGAAAATCATGGGAGAGAAAGGTCAACCTGCCTTCCCCAGATGAGAAGGGGGTAAGCTGGCCTCCTTACCTTAAAAGTGGGATGGGAATGTGGGGTTTAATTAGCTTTAACAGCTTACAACGAGCTTTAGAACAACTTTAGAACATGTTTTATTGATTAAGCCTACACAAAGGGTTGAATCATACCTTTATCCTGACTCAGCTTCAGAGTTGGTACTGCAACACTGCAATTCATAAAGGAGAGAAAGATGCCGTACTATTTCCTATATTCCACTTGAAGGAGTTTCTTTAGCAACAAAATCGAGTACACGTTCTACAGCCAACCACAGAGTATCCGTAGAGAAAGCTGCTTTTGATGGGCTTCAACTCACAAACATCTGCCATCTTTCTCTGTTTATTCAATGATGAATAACACAAAGTCCCTCCTCTCAAATGTTAGAAATCTACCAGGGGCTCCCCTTTGGGGCAATCACCTAACTAATGTATGCTTGACATAGGATTCTATGGAAACACATGTATGAAGTTGTATATTTATTCCCTTGACTTAACTCACTAATATGGAAGTCTTAGTTCCAAAGACAACTGAAAAATGTCTCACACCCAGATAAGAAATATGGAGAAATTGTGACAATGCAACTTCTGCCAAGACACTTAGGTTATGGGCGTGCAAAGCCACAGGCTGGATACCCAGAGCAGACTGGCTGTGGGTTGGTCACATTACACTTCTTGACAACCTGTCGTATCAGTGGCAGGGTTCAAGACTCTAAGGGTATTTAGGGAGGGCCTCTCCCAGCCCCAGTGGACCTCATGGTCCTGACCTACACTGAGCAGCATTTAATGTGTGCACATTCACAGAGGCATGTGTGAAGGCTGCTGGAAACATTCCAACCATTTGCCACTCTGGCTGGACTGTTCTGTTGTTACCTCTAGGAGACACTAAGGAAGAGGGTATTCTAAGTAGTAGCCAATACATTTTTTTCCTCATTTTCTACATCTCTTCCAGTTTACCTCCTTGATATTTGGAAAACATTTTTCAATCATTTCAAGGTGCATTTACACAATGCTTCCATTTGTTTATATTCTCATTCACTGTCTCACATTCTCTCCAAATGCACAGATTGCTGCTTCTGTGTCTCCCTTTTTTGCCTCCTCAAAGTTACAAATGTAGCATCCATAAGAATTTACAAGTCTCCTGCTCTTTTAAAAAGGACATGTATTTTCAGTTTTGATTATGGGAATCTGAGAGTATTTACAGAGTCCAGGAGTATTGGGTCCTCTCTAGCTAGAGATCTCCAACATTGGTGCTGGGAGACAAACTTGGGTGCTGTGCAAGGGTAATATAAGCTCTTCTCCTCTGAGTTCTCACTCCAATCCCAGACTCCTGACTTTCCTGTTCTTTTCTAGGACTGTGAATATTTTCTATGGGTGAGCATATAAGGCCTCCAGAAGGTTTTATGCCAGTCACTTAGACAAGCATGGTCAACTGTTCCCAATTAGATGACACTAGACTTCTGAATGGCTTTAGACTTGTTTCTTTTCCCCCCTTTGCTTGTACATATTCTGTCATCTTATAATTTAAAAAAAAAACCTGTTGTCTTTCTACACTGTCTTTCTTGTGAAGTCCTCCTTAATTGGGTGTTGTGAGAAGGTCAGGACTCTCTAACAGTACAGAAGTATATAGCAGGAGAGGTTTCTGTACATGGAAAATGAGGACAAACTTTGGGCTAGATCTAAGGTTCTGAGTCCATAAAACAACAGGGGAGTAAAAACCGTTTTTCGTTCAGAAAATACTGTTTGGTTTTGTTGTTGATGTTGTTGTTTAAAAAAGTAAAAAGGAACTGTCTATTCTGCATTATCTTCAAATCTCCTTGAATAAAATCACAGGAAAGAATTTTCTAGAACATAACAGATTTAATTGCAGAAGGCTTAAATTGACTGTGGGCAGAATTCAGGATTACAGATAGAGTTGGTGTCACTGGTATGGTGTCTTAAAGGTTGAGCATAAACTCATACAGGGTGTCTCATTCTGCTACAAACTCCAATTCCACATCACGTGTCACCCCTTCTACACATACATTTGTCAACTGTGATAGTGATTGTAGGCTGGGTTTAGAGTAATAATATACTTAGGGAAGGAAATAAAGAGCTAAGTGTGAGCCCCATGCTAACAAGGGCAATTGTCTTGGCAACGACATCAGCATTGACCTTACAGTAGACTGATAATAAGGATTATCCACTGAAATTCATCCTTCGAAACTTCTGCTTTAGAGGAAAATTCAGAGGCTATCCTTAGCAACTCTCTGATTAAAACAGAGTAGGAGGGAAATGTTGCCATTTCTGGCTGGATTTATGTTAATACTAAGATGGAATTACAAACATTAATTAAGAGTATCAGCACTGGTGCTGGAGAGATGGCTCAGCGGTTAAGAGCACTGGCTGTTCTTCAGAGGTCCTGAGTTCAATTCCTAACAACCACATAGGGGGCTTACAACCATCTATAATGGGATCTGATGCCTTCTTCTGGCATTCAGGTGTACCTACAGATAGAGCACTCGTACATAAGATAGATAGATAGATAGATAGATAGATAGATAGATAGATAGATAGATAGCAACAACAACGAGTAGGAGCACTGTGCTTTCTCTTGAGACTCCAGCTGTTTAAGTGCATTTGTTTGCCTGTTCACTTCTCTTGTTCATAAGTCCTGTTTGATTTAGGAAGCTGTCCAGGATCTTTAATTTTGTGCATTTTTGAAGACATGAAATTATACATTACAAAGTATCCAGCTCTATGGTACTTAGCATCTTCACCATGTTACCTGGTCATTTTCTGTGCTCAATTCTAAAACATTTTATCATCCCAAATGGAAACCTTATAACCACTAAGTGGTTATTTAGTTCACCTTGCTACTCCATAACTAATGTTCTACTTGTCTGGATATTTCAGATAAATATAGAGTATCTGATAGTTTATGTCTTTTCTTACTTATAATCCTGTGTCCTTGTGTGCTTGAGGGTGCATGTGTGTGTGTGTGTGTGTGTGTGTGTGTGTGTGTGTGTGTATCTGCACTCACAAGTGTATGTAGAGGTCAAAGGTCAATATCTGTCATCTTCCTTAATTGCCTTCCACTTTCTATTTTCTGAGACAGGTTTCCCAATGATCTGCAGGTTACTGATTCTGATAAACTGGCTGTCTGTCCAGAGAGTCCTGGGGCTCACAGACATGCCCCACCACATCCAGTTTTATGCTAGTGCTGGGAATTTGAACTCGGGTCCATGTGCTTGAGCAATGCCCACTTTTACCACGTGTGTCCCTGTCAGCTCCAGTGTTACTGTGGATGCCCCTCCATGCCATAACTACTATAACTACTATGGAAGTATTATTCCTTTTTATGGTTGATAGGCTATCATCTGAACCTCATTCTTCAGCTCTTGGACACTCATTGGATCAATTTTCATCTTTTGGCTAAGGGGCCTGTCTAAACAATGAAGGCGGTCTCTTCAGATTCCATATCCCCACAATTGGGCATTGCAGCTCGGGTCACCCACAAAACTTAAAACAGAAGTTCCAGTGACAAAATTTACCAATATTTTATGAACACAATGGCTGGAAATGCCATCTTTCATGCGCTCATCCCGTACCAACTTTCTTATTGTATTTTCCTCTCACTTAAAAACAATAGAGTTGTATAAATGTTCAGCAACTAATCAACCTAAGTATTAACCCAATTATGCCATTTGCCTGCATTTTCCCAAAATCCTTATGAAAGTTTTAGTCAAAAAAAAAATGAGTGGACCTTAAAAAAAGCCCCCCCTTTTTTTGCTTTTATCAACTTCAGTTTAATGAAAAGCCTAAGCACTAGAATGCAATAAAATTTATGCTCCTGCATAATTGAGAAAACCAAACAGATGAAACAATTAGTAGCATTGAGATTTAATTTTGAAATTTTATTACTGTATTTCAGAGTATTTGGGGGGATGTGTCTCAGTGGCTGAGCACTTTCCTAACACTCATGAAACCCCGAATTCATCTTTGGTTCTAGGAAAAGGGCACAGAGTCCAGTCTTGTGGTAAATATTTGAGTGAGCTAATACTGTATTTTATAAATTATATTCTGGAACATTCTGGAACAAAATATAAATTATATTCTGAAACAGGAAGAGCATATGTTTTACAATATGTAGTTTTGGCAAACAAGAGAACAGCTAAACACAATGTATATGGTAATATTTTAATAAAATGTATTAAAGCAGGATGTGCTTGACTAAGGTGATAGGACACTAGCTATGAATGTATTTGGAATGGAATATTTATGTGTAGTATAAGAAATAATATAACAGAAACTTTTTTATTTTACAACCTTTCCTCTAAGCTTCCATGAAGGAAAAAATATTTAAAAAGTATTATGTTTTCTAGAATAAGCAATGCAGCCATCAAAAATTCCAAAGCAAACAACTATAAACTCTACTTTGAAGACTTTAAGTCATTTTTTAAAAGTTATATGACCACATGAAATAACACATTCTTTGTAGAAGATATCAGTGGTGTGGTATTAGAAACAAATACAATTAGCCAAAAAAGAAGTGATTAAAAAGTATCAAAATAAAACCATGAATAATTATTTTCATGATATTTTCATACTTTCTTCTAAAAATTGTTTCGTTTGTAAGTAGGCAGGTTTTGTTGTTATTGTTGTTGTTGCTGTTGCTGCTGCTGCTGCTACTGCTTCTCGCCTGCTCCTGCTTCTGCTTCGCTCCTGCTCCTGCTCCTCTCCTCCTGCTCCTGCTCCTCTCCTCCTGCTCCTGCTCCTCTCCTCTTCCTCCTGCTCCTCTCCTCTTCCTCCTGCTCCTCTCCTGCTCCTACTCCTCTCCTGTGCCTGCTTCTCTCCTGCTGCTGCTGCTGCTGCTGCTGCTGCTGCTGCTGCTGCTGCTGCTGCTGCTGCTGCTGCTGTTACTGCTGCTGCTACTGCTCGTCCTCCTCCTCCTTTGCACTGCTGCCCCCACATTTTTGTGGCTTCTTGTAACTTCTCAACAGGGACTGGCTCAGTTCCATGAGGGACTATGAGACACTTTGCTTAGGATGTGACTCCAAAAGTCAACACTAAGATAGAGAGTGTCAGGGTAATGGGGAAGAGCAGATGATGAAACTCATGCAGGAAAGAGGAGGTGCCAAATATTGGCATTAAAAAGAAATCTCAATTCTCTCTTGTCAGTGAAAGTCTTTAGCATGTGGCCTTTAGGCAAATCATTTGGTTTCTCTGAGCTTCAGTTTCTCTAAATGTAATATGGTAAAAGTAGAGATATTTATCCCTCAGGCCTGCAGGGAAGTGGGTATGAGTGTCTGTAAACTGTGGAATAATACTGAGTATGGCAGTCACCCACGAGAGCAGCCAAAGCAGAAGCAAGTCAAGAAGTAAAGGAGGCATAAGATGGGATCTCCCTGGTAGCTACGGATGTTGAACAGTTCTTCAAGTGCTTCTTGGCCATTTAAGAGTCCTCTGTTGAGGATTCTGTTTAGATCTATACCCCATTTTTAAAATTGTATTATTTGATTTATTAATGTCTAGTTTATTGAGTTCTTTATATATTTTCAATATCAGCACTCTGTCAGATATTGAGTTTGTGAACATCTTTCCCAATTAGGTAAGCCACCATTTTGTCTTTTTGAAGGTGCCCTTTGCCTTACAGAAGCTTTTCTGTTTCATGAGGTCTCACTTATTAATTATTGATCTTACTGCCTGAGCTATTAGTGTTCTGTTCAGGGAGATGTCTCCTGTGCCTATGCATTCAGGACTATTTCTTACTTTCTCTTCTGTCATGTTCAGTGTATTTGGTTTTATGTTAAGGTCTTTGATCCACTTGGACTTGAGTGTTGTTCAGGGTGATAGATATGGATTTTTTTGCATTTTTCTACATGCAGACATACAGTTACACCAGCACCATTTGTTGAAGGTGCTTTTTCTTTTTGATTGTATAATTTTGACTTCTCAACAAAAATATCATAAGTATGTGGATTTATGTCTGTGTCTTCAATTCTATTCCAGTGATTAACCTGTCTATTTTTATACCAATACCATGGAGTTTTTATTATGGTTACTCTGTTGTGTAGCATAAAGTCAGGGATGGTGATAAGTCTGGAATGTTTCTTTCATTGTACAAACTTGTTTTAGCTATCCTGGGTTTTAGTTTTTTGTATAAAGTTGAGTATTACTCTTTCCATAAAGAATTATGTTAGAATTTTGGTAGATATTGCATTGAATCTGTAAATTGGTAGAATGACCATTTTTGCTGGGTTAACTCTAACAATGCATGGGAGATCTTTCCCTCTTCTGATACCTTCTCTGATTTTTTTCGTTAAGGATTTGAACTTCTTGTCACATAGGTCTTTCATTTGTTTAATTAGAGTTACTCCCAAGATATTTTATATTATTTGGGGGCTATTGTGAAGAGTGTTGTTTCCCTGTTTTCCTTCTCAGCCAATTTGTTGTTTGTATATAGAAAGGCACAACCATATCCTATAACTAGGCAAGATTTCCAGTGAAAATTTTGAGACACCAGCTCAGCCACAGAACCTATAATTTGTCATGTCAACACGATGTGATGGGGTAAAGATGGCACAGAAATTGTGGGAGTGTCTAGCCAATGACTGGTCCAGATTGGGACCTATGCCATGAGAGGGAGCCCACTTCTGGCACTGCCTGAAGGACCAGAAACTAGAGGTCAGCTTGCCCAGAGACCTAGGAAAGAACCAAACACAACTGGGAACAAAACAAGCCAATGAAATAATGACTAATGATGTTCTGCTGTATTTGTAGATTGGCGGATAACCAAATTGTCATCAGAGAGGCTGTATCCAAAAACCGATGGAGGCAGATAAAGAGATCCATCACCAAAATCAGGCAGATTTCAGGGAAAACTACTATAAAAGTAGGGAGAAAAGATTGTAGGAGCCATGGGGGTCAAGAGCAATACAAGACTCCCACTGATTCAATAAAGCTGGACTCACAGGGGATTACTGAGAATGAACGCACAATCAGGGAGCCTATATTGGCCTAACCTTAGCCCTCTGTATATATGTAATAGTTATATAGACTGGTGTTTTTGTAGGACTCCTAACAGAGGAAGGGGAGGCTGTTTCTGATGTGTTTGCCTTTATCAAACCTTTACTTTACAAATCTTACTGGATTGCCTCATCCAGCCTTAATATCAGGTGTGGGAGGGCTGCCTAATCTTACTGCAACTTGCTATGCTATGTACGTTTGATATCCCTGGGAGGTCTGTCCGTTGGTTTTGGTTTGTTGTTGTTGTTGTTGTTGTTGTTGTTGTTGTTGTTGTTTTAAGAGAAATGGGGGAGGAATGGATAGGAAGGGAACAGGGATGGAGGGAGCAGACTGAGGAAGGTGAAATTGTGGTCGGGATGTAATATATGAAAGAATTCATTAATTTATAAAAGGAATTAAAGGAGAAAGAAGGTTTGAAATGACTGATGGCTGCTGGAGAAAAAGAAACAAATCAGACTTGGACACAGAAACAGTTCAAGAGTCAGGCAGGGCGTCCCTATGCATCGGCTCACCAAGAATCAGGTGGGTGTCCCTACGCATCACATCAGCTCACATTCAGATTTCTGGGTCTCTCTTCTCTCTCCATAGTTACTTCCCAGTAGCTCCCCCTCCTTAGATTATGAATTGCTGGAAACTCCCATGTGTCGCTGAAATATCTCAGGGCACTCAGCTTCCTCTTCTCAGCCCCAGGACAACTGTCTGGCCTGAGAAGACAGACCCACAATCATGATTCTGACCAACCCATATCCAGCTTGGCAGTATTCTCTTTATGAGATGCCTCCCATGGTGACGGGTCTGCCAGGCTGCAGGGACATTTCTGTAAGGTATGTAACTTGAGATATGTCTCTACCCCAGGATTATGTTGCACAGGCATGCTGTTAAATCTCTACTAGCTAAACAGGATCATGCCCCATTACTGAGTTATGCTTTCTCCAAAGCCTTTGGATTTAAAATCCGTTACATTTTACTGTGAACCATTTACCCTCTCTCTTCCAACCCAACCCTCTCTTCCTGCCTTCCTGCATTTGGACTCTCCAATCAGCTCTTTTTCCTGTGTTGTATCTACATTTCCTAATGATCTTAGCAGATGTAGGAGTCCTTATAAGTCAACATATTTTTCTTCATTCCTCTAAACACTCACACATTTGGACCTCACCTCATCCAGAGTGAGAGCATCACAAAACAAATGAAAAAAACATAACTACCCCCCCCTTAAAATGGCTTGAATATTGCCTACATCAGAAAGAAAGTGAGAATGGTGTCACCATGAAGGTCACTTTTACCAGCCCCTACACTGTAGAGAACTCACAGCAAGACACTTGAAAGCACAGGCCTTAGAGTGCACCAGACTCAGTTGTGCCTGTTCTACCCTCTACTAGTTTGGGAAAATTGGCACAAATCACTTTTCACCCTAATTCTGTTTCCTGACCTGTCAAATAAGAGGCTATCTTGGGCTTCCTTATTGGATTGACTTAAGAGCCAACCTTCAGACTGAGTTGATGGATAGAGAACATTCAGAATAAAGCCTGTATAATCACTCAGCAACTATTGTACTGTGTAGTATACAACCCACTAAGCATTGTATTATATAGAATTCATCGAGGTCCTGGAAAAACCCAATGACTGATTAACAAATCAGTTGAGTTATGTGTGATGCTAAATGTGTAATATGTAGTACAACATGAATGTCTAGCAAACATTCAATTTACTTAGGTTTTTCTTTTGTATTGCATTTATGTGTAGTGTGTATGCTCGTGCAGGCTCGCACACAGACGCGCGTGCGCGCGCACACACACACACACACACACACACACACACACACTTGCTCACACACTGCACTTGTGTGGGAGGTCAGAAGACAACTTGTAGAAACGGGTTCTCTTCTTTCACACTGTGGGTTCTAAGGATTGAACGCATCTCATGAGCCTTGGCAGTGAGTACTCTTCCCACTGAGCAACCCCATGTCTCCCTCTCCTGCCCGCCTCTTTTATTTAAGACAGAATATCACATAGTCTAAGCAGAAGACCTCCTAGATGAAGCTAACCATGAGCTTCTGATCCTCCTAATTCCACCTCCAAAGTGCTAGAATTAATAGGTATTAGCCAAAAAATTTGGTTGTATGAGGTGCAGGGGATTGTACCAAGGGCCTTGCACATACTAGGCAAGCACTCTACTGACTGATGTACAATCCCTGTATACTTGGGATGTTTAAAAATCTACCTTGTAATAGACCAGCCAACCACTGATGATAACAATGTGAATTACCTGGTTAATGGTATCAATATGCTCATATATTTACAGAGTAATATATCACTCTATAAATATATATTGCATGTATGTCTCATGTATTAAGTATTAAATATAAGGAAACATATAAGAAACTGAATTACTTGGAGATAAAACAACTCAGAACAAGTGAGTCTTCAAAACAATGTTGGCAATACATCTGATGTTGAAGGATGCCAAATAAACATATGGGAAAAGACACGCTAACAAGAACAAACAGCCTCAGTAAAGGACGTGGAAGGACATGGAGGCTAACGCTTCATGGTCCGTGGGAAGTGTACAAACAAGCAGCCATTAGGTTTGTCAAAGTACAAAGCAGAAGATGAGACAGCATCATCTGCATCATCCTCATCAGGGTGGCCCCATGACAGGACCCGTGAGACTGAAAGCAAGTGAGAAGCTTCCAGGAGATGGGATGCAGCTGCAATTGGTATTAGAGGTACTACAAGTGGATGATTAGGAATCTCCCTGTGAGGTAGTCACAGTTTACCTTAAGTACAAAGGGATCTATAATTGAAAGTCAAAACCAAGTCAAGGTAATGCTTAGGATGATAAAGCAATGACAATCTGAACCTTGGAAGCCCGTAGAGCTTCTATGCTGAAGAGTGGCATGCCTGCTGGCTCCTGCATTGGCAGTATTGGCAGAACGGTCAACTCCATGAGGACCTTGGCTGGCCTTGTTCTGGCTTACACTGAAATTCCTTGGAGGTTTTCCTCTCCGTCTCTTCTCAGGGCTTTCCTAACATGATCTCAGTTCTTTTCTGTCAACAGACCATCTCTTCCTCACCTCAGAAGGGGTTGGCCTTGTGAATCATTCTTCCCCCTTGGGGAGATACATAGACTAGACATCCCATGGAATCTCTCTTCTGATTCTACAGTCTCATGACACAATACCTGTTATAGGATTTTTCTATGCCCAAGCATATTAGGGCAGTGGAAGGCCTGTGATTGGACAGGAAAAGGGAGGTGGAGCTAGGAGTTGGAGGGGGTGGGGAACCGAGGTTGGAGAAGGAGAAGCGAAGGGAATCGAGATGGTTTTGGACATGGACCTGTGTGGCATTTACTAGCCACAAATAGCTAAGTATTTATAAGGTTAGAAATACTGGGATAAAGCTTTTATCATTATTAATTGGCTCTTAAATTATTGTATTGGCATCTTGTAAAATGTGATACATGAATCTGATTGGTTGATTAAGCCTTAAGAGTTTTGATTTACTTGGTTACTAGAATGTGGGTCCACCAATTAAAGGGGTTCATGGTGGAGAAAACACAGCCGGAATGCTGTGGGAGCTAGCTGGGAGAGAATAGCTCAACAGCAATATCACAATATCGCTGCTGAGCGAAACCCCGCCAGGAACTGGTGTTGTGGCCTGGCAGAGCAGGAGAGTTGATGAGATCATTTTTAATATTTCCTGCAACGAATACCTGCTGCTCATAAGCTCCATCCCTAACAAATCAGAAAGAATAAGCAGTTCAGGCCATGTGTGTTTTGTTTTGCACCATCATACATGTTTTTTTTTCTTAAACCTATCAAACTCTATAATACTATCTTGTCTCTCACACCTTATGTTGATGTCCATATTACCTTGTGGGTTTTGTTTAGAAATCATATTAATTTACTTAGCCCACTGCTTGATATATAAAGTAGCCAAGATGAATATTTGAATGAAGGAAATGTAAAACTAGAACAAAGAGTTTTGCAGGAGGAATAGAGGTAGCATTAAAGTCATGAAAAGAACTTGAATCTTACTACCTTTCTATATCTGTCACCTGTTTTCCCTGGGGAACATTATCCTTTCAGTACAAGCATCTACAACAGAAAAAAAATAAATCAGCGTAACGCTGTTAGGGTTTTGTCTATTGACACAAGACTACTTAACTCGTCTTGGCCATAGTTTATCACCCTTCTTCAACCCTTTTTCTCCCAGAACTAATCCTAAAACTAAGATAAGACTTAAAATGGACTAACTGTGACAGGAAGAGATGCTACATAAGGGAAGACACAGTGCAAAAGAGTAATTGCATTTAGGGCCAGCTCTATGACCATTAACAATCATTAATCCTCTACTCACCCAGAACAAGTTTCCATATTCCTAAGAGCGACACTGATTTTTCCGAAGAAAAGACAATTTTCATGGAACGATCTCTGGATGTTAATGGTGGATGATTCTGACCCGGGTCATATTAAAATTGATTAAAGGATCCAAATCATGAGCTCCAGCCCTGTTCTCACAGCTTAGATTCCTACCCTGTTAAACATTACCTTTAGCCGAGACACTCACTGAGGTATGCCAAGCAGCTCCATTTACTAATTATGAGCTAGCATTCCCTGTAATGAGGCAGGTGCTGCTGGATATCAAGGATGTGTGGAAGGAAGTGGCGTATCTCCCCGTAGCAGCAGCAACATCCCCATTAATCACCCTGCCAGACACGGAGCTCAGTTGCATTCTCCCATAACAAGCAAACTCTGCAGAGGCGGTAGAGCCATCCACAGCCAGGGCTAAGTGAACAAAACCTGCAAGACTTAGTGTGGCTTGTCATACCTTTCATTTCTCCACCCCCACACCCCATATATACACACAAATGCACACAAACACCCCCATCGAAATGTTTTCATTCTCCTGTAACACTACCCGTATTGTTTCTGCTTGACTGACTTGGTCACTATCATCATAAGACATTTTCTTCCCCCCCCCACCCCAATAATACAGCCAGTGATCATCTATAAAAAAGTAGGAAAATCTCCATTTCTCTCCAAGTCCTAAATTCTACCACCTCTTCCCCCAAATAGCTTGTTACAGCCATGAGAAAAAATTTATTAAACAAACAAAAAGAAAACCAAAAAAAGCCCTGTGACAACAGAACCGTCTCTAATGCTGGAATGTAGCAAGAAGTCAGCTCTGGTTTCATGAGGCGGCACCGAGAGCTTGGGAACATTCTACTGCTGAAACTCATGATGAATGACGCGAGGAGGAAGCGGGTGCTATCTCCAAGGCGCCTTCTCTCTCGGTGTCAGTTTCAGGCGTACATAATAGAGAGTGGTATGCAGGCATGTGGGCATGTAGCAAACTCGCTTGTTGACTGACAAAGATAAGCCTATGTCATCCGGGCACCAGGGAGCTGCTGACGCTGAGGCAGAGCTGATTGAGAGAGGGGATGCTACCAACAAAGAAGGAACTCACTCTGCTATCTCTCTGTTTTGGCTCTCAGAGCCTAAAGCAGGTACTGTCACCTGGACGTATGATACCCAAGCCGGTAGGTTGGTGCTGGCTCACCACCTGCTAAGTCTCAAGGATGATATAAATAACTTCTGCATGTTCTTCCTCCAGGGTCAGACATGATTCACATCTTGCTCAGTTGCCATTATCATTTGCTGACTCAGTGTGTGTGTGTGTGTGTGTGTGTGTGTGTGTGTGTGTGCACATGTACCCATGTGCACCCATGCTTCCACGTGCACGTGTGCATACATGTGTGTTACTTTTTAAACTTATTAAAGTTGCACACATGGTGATCAATTAACCATGAACAGCTCAGCCTGTGTTTCCTACAAGTTAGGGATCAGTAAGAGCAGTATAATCATGATCATCAAAATCTGGAAACCCAATACATCGTCATTACTATCATTTTATCGCATCAACTCTGCCCCAACTCCAATACCAGATATGTTACAGCTTGTATGTACTCATCTTGTATCTTTGATAACTTTTAATCTGAACCTTTGCTCAATTTCTCTAAGTATTTCATGCCCCCCATTACTGTCTTGTAAGACAGTCATGTAGCCTGAGGTAGCCTCTGACTCATAAATGTAGCCCAACCTAGCCTCAAACACACAGTCCTGCCTCAGTCATGTAAGTTATGAGGTTACAGGTGTGCACTACCACACCTAGCTCATGAACCTAACATCTGAAGGAATACAAGCTAAATACTTTTAGAGATTCACATCTCTTTATTTGAGTTTATCTGTTATATGTGTGTGATAAAGTTATGCCTAATCAACAAATGAGCACTATTTGATAAAAAGAAGTTCACAGGAGACTCACCAGCTACTTTGACTCCTACTACCCTGCAGGAAGCATCTCTCAGCACACAGAGCAAACTGGATGTCCTGGGCAAGTGCCCTCAGTAACAGGGCTTATCAGATGAATCCTTGGAAATAGAGCAAGTTTCCAGCAGGCTGAAGGCTTCCCTGAGCTGTTGTGACTAGGGACAGACAAAAGCAAGTTTCAAATGAATCAAACCAATTCCAGGTGACTGGACTCCAAACAGGTCCCAGAAATGTTTAAAGAAATAATAAAGAAGACAACAGCACCTGAAAATAAGAAATTCAGCTTGTTCTTAATCTAAGCAGAAATTAACCAGTCATGGAAAAGAAATCCTGGAAAATAGGGTCCAAAACCAGGAAAAACCATTTTAAAAAATTGAATTATACGAATGGTTGGATTGGGCTTAGTGGTAAATAAAAATGAAAGACAGAAAAGGCTGTATTTTTTTAGATGAAATTATAACCACAAATTAGACAAAACCAAAGAAAATATTGCTGAATTAAATAATAATCTACTCATGGGAATACAAATGAGTGGGCTACAGTGGTGAGCCACTCTTCTGAGACAGCATCACACACTGAGCGATACATGTAGACCTAGAGCCCTTGAAGGAGTTAGAAGCAGACAAGAAGTAGATCTGAGAGAGCTGGTGAAAATTTATGAACCCAAAGAAAAGCATAAACATACAGATCCAGAATGGTCAATGAATCATAACCAAAAATTCAAATTCAAAGTCTTTAATTCAACCAAAGATGGAAAGGCGACCCATTAGATATAACTCATGAATGAGAACAAAAAGGTCTTCTTAAGGATAATTATGAGCCTTCTACACTCGGAGAAAACTTTCCAAAAAGACAAAAATAAAGATATTTTCTGACATAAATAAGATTAATTGATTCACTTAAAGACTAGATTGTTTTTAGGCATGAGTGGGAGGCACTGGATGGATATTTGATTCTTCATAAAGGCAAAAATATGCAGGAAATAGTAAAATTTGTCAATAACCATGAAGCACATTTTGCTTTAGTCTCCTAAAAATGATGACTATTTAAAACAGCAATATCATTAATATAGCTGAAGGTCATAATATGGGTAGAAATATAATTATTGAGAAAATAGCCTAAGAAATGGATTTGGTAATATTCTCCACACGTGAACTGTGGCATCTGCCTTTCCCCCACCGCACATACGAGTAATGAATAACAAGAATACAGATTTTTAAAAGGAATGATAATGGAGACATAGCAACATAGCCTACAAATGTTACAAATTTTAAATAAGGAAATATTCCAAACAATTAAAAATAAGTAATAACTCGATGAATTTGTCAGATTCCTTTTAAAAAGAAATACAGCGCCAAAGCTCAGTGGTGAGGATACAGGTGTTCCGAACAGCCTTGTCTCTGTTATAAAAACTAATTCATACTTTTTGCACGCACAGAAGGGAATTATAAATGTGGACAGCCTCACTAGAAAATACTGCAAACAATTTGAAAATGAAATCATGCAGATTCCATACAAACTGTTGGGAAAAAAAATACAGCATGGACTCCTGCTGAAGCTACTAAGGCGACTCCAAGCCAATGAGAAAAAATCACAAGAGATTCCCAGAACAATATCTTTTTTGAGCATAGATTTAAAAAAAAATCTTTTAGAAAAATGTACTCATAAATGCCTATTGTGAATTCTATGCCCTGCTCATCCTTCTTGTCAATATTGCACTTGTAATTAACTCTGCCTTCTTTTCTTCTCCCTGTGTTTTTCATTGAAGATTGACATGGCTTGATAGTGCTATGCCATGGCTATAAATCGCCTTTGATTGTCCATTGTCCTAACCCGAGTCTTATCCTTCTGTACATGACAACTATTGTAAAGTTTCTCCTTAAGACTCGTCCAGACAGCTCCCTACCAGCAGAGCCTAGAGCTAGAAGAAAGCCCACTTCCCTCCATGTGGGTGAGGTAGAGCATAACAGAAAGAAGAAACCAAACACATAAACAGAAGAAATGCATTAGTTACAGATCCTAGGCGTTCAGAGTGCAGTCAAGAGGCTCACAAGAAGCCTGGGGGATTCTAGGGAGTCTAGACTTGATTGGGAAGCAGCAGAAAGGACTGCGGCACAGGGATGCTTTACTAAGACCGTTCGGAACTGTTCATAAGAGTTTTCCTGTACGTGAAGTAAATAAATCCTTCCAAATTTAAAAGAAAAAAAAAAGAACATTTGTATCAGGCTTAGCTATAGAAAGTTAGGCACACCATGTGAACCAAATTAACTGCACTGTCTTGGGCAAGCACTAAGTTAAAAAAAAAAAATCTGGGCAAAAGAAACAAAGGTACATGGTAGCGAGTTTTAATGTTTGTTAGAAGTGAACTAAACCACCGGCTTCCTAGTCAACCCGTCACAGTCATCTTTGGAAGACAAATGACTAGTTTTAGAGTTGAGCTCATTATGGTATGTGGCCCACACAAGAGGTGATTTTATATAGAGCCGTAGAACTTTGTATCTAATCACCACGGTTACTTTCAGTTGAGTGAAAGGCATTGAGAAGCCCCATGGAAGTACAATCATCAGAGGCCAAAGAGCTTGGTCTCCACCTCAAAGTCACTGGGGACAGTGACCAGAATGACCACCTGCAAGTGCTGTTTCTCTTCTACCTTTCCTTCTCTTTTTTGCTTTAAATCTAGGATAGCACATTCAGAGTTAAATACGTATATGTTAAATACATGCAGATACAGTGACACTGCATGGACGATAAAGGCAATATTAAATCATCTTTGGAAGTATATAGCCCAAAGTTTACACTTCTATGATGGCCAGTATGCGTCTCTTGTCTCTCCTGTGGGACAACTGTCTGTAAGATTGGAGATGTTCATCATGACGCAAGATCACCACATCAAGAACTCTCCAGCAAAGCATTACACCCATTTGCAACTGCCTCAGGGAAACAAGAACAAGACGTATCATCACATGTAAATTCCAAATCCCACAGGGTCTGACTTGGGACCTGGTGCCTCATTTGCCTTCCCTTTGAAACAGATGCAATAGTAGATAAGTCAGTGATGATTAATTTGGGTTAGATAAAAAGGGTATGTTCTCAATTTATTCATTTTCCCCCAAAGCTTAGACCTCTAAAATATCAGCAAACTTTCCCAAAGTTTTATTATTGTTAATTTTTAAAACCTTCCTTCCTTAGAGGACAATATAATCCATATGTTTCTTGTTGATTTCCCCCTTGCCAGGTTCTGCAAGATTTTTTTTTTTTTTGTCTTGAGAAGCATTCCTATATGCTTCCAAGCAAAGTTCCTTTTTCTCTTTCTAAAAACCTGGAAGTCATTCTTTACCAGATATAAATTAACTCGTGTACCAAAAGTTTGAATTCAGGTCGAAACTTCACATTTATAAACTGAAATATTTTGAACTTGGCACGGCCTTCTTCATATTTGGCCCACAGAGACATTGGCTAAAGAATACATTTCTTGATTAAAGAGGTTTTGAGTTCTAAATGAAATGAAGAAAATATTGAACAAATGCAACTAATGACAAAGCCTTTCCTCCGGTGGCAAAGGGAGGGACCCAAGATCCTTCCCTCTTGCATCAGCCATGGGTGATACTGAAAAGGTTCATGATCACTTGATTTGTCCCCAAAGAATCACATACTAGATCTCAGAGAGTTCAGTGAAGCCCTTTATCAAATGGTCATGATCAAAATAGTTACAGAAAACAGGGCCAACTGAAGTACAAATTCACTCAATGCCACCTGTTCTCTTTCGCAATCCTGAAATTCTTAGCCCGATGGCATTGTTCTGCTCTACAATAGATGTATAAAGGAAAATTTACCTTTTTTTTTTTTTTTTGCTTTTATGACTGCAGTTTCAAACAAAATATACATTTTCAGGACTTCACCTTCTAGACAACTTGGTTGTGATGGTCATTGTCATCTACTCTTCCCACCAACAAGACATGCTTCCTGTGCCCAGAGAATGTAAGAGCTGAAAGCCACAGAGTCAAGCTAAATCCTTATGGGGGATGCTTTTATTTCCCATCTTAATAACAGCCCTGAGTTTTCCACTGCCATTTCTCAAAGCTAAGGCCTTGATCAGACTTGACAAGTACTGAAGCCAAATCTGGAGGTGTAAAACTGGGCATAGCAGTTGTACTTCAAGAATGCACCATTTAGAGCTTCCTCCCAAGAAGCTATGCCAGTTGACCATTCTCCATAGGGGAGACCAGCTCCCCACATCAACCACCATCCTTCCCTTAGCTCCTATGAGAAGTTCACCCCTTCCCCAGCACGAACTGTATACAATACCATCAGTAGATTTTTCCCTCTAATTAGTCCTATAGTTAGAGCTCGCCTTTGAAGGCTAGCTTTTCCACTAAAACATGAAGTCCTTGGGGATTCTTCGAATGTATTATTCATCAAAAACAGTTCTGGTGGCTGGCTGGCATTTTAGAGGGTTTCTTTTTCAGTATTTGTTTGTAATAGTGATTTGGTAAGTATAAACTCTGGTCCTGAGTCCATGCCCAACACTAATCAGTAGCAGGTTAATTATAAAATAGCTATACATTTCAGTGCCCTATTTTCTAATATGACAACCATTTTTCTGTGAAAGGCTAGACAGTAAATTATGTCAGGTATTACAAGCCTCATGCGTCATCTGTCGCTTATTCATCTCTGTTTTCCTTAGCAAACATGGACAAAGTAAAAATCATTTTTAGCCTGCAGTACAGAAGCAAACCAAGAGCCAGAATCTATGCAGTCTCATAGACCCATACCCTGTACCCTAGATCACATTTTACTACAGAACACTCTGTGGCAATGGCACTATCTTCTGGGAGACTTAGATTAGCAGCCACCAGCCATCTCATACTGTCGAACACATGAACTATGCCTAGCATGACTGGGAAACTACATCTTTAGTTTTATTTCACCTTAGTTCATCTTAATCAGAATAGTTATATGAAGGCATTGGCTTATCAATATGATCAGAGTCTTTAGAGATTATTCACACCACCCACCCCTTGGAACTAGTATGAGTAGATGCTTTTCTAACCAATTACCCCAAGACTAAGAAATGCACTATGACACAAGAGACAGAAAGTCCCCAAGTTGGTTAAATACACAGAACAAGACTGTATCTGTGCACAAGCAGAACAAAGGGAAGATTTCCGAAGAAGGTGGATGCATGTGATCACCTCAGCTGATGAGCTCAGACAGTCAAGGTCATTCTTTGCCATCTATAAAGTTATCACATGACATGATAAATCGGAAAACAGTGATTTCATTTTACCTGCTGAGAAACCCATGCCTGCATTGCTTCAAAGGCTTCACCTCTCACCGTCACTCCTAAGAATGGACTGCCATTTAAAAACCACACAAGCCTCTTCTTTCAGGAATTGATGGGTTCAAGTAGCCAACGAGATGCTTCCCTTCCCACTTAGTGAAAGATGTCTGCTATGACATCAGTAAGGTTGAAGACAATCCCAGGGGCAAGGAAAACTTCCAGCTGGGCTAGGGAGGCGTGGATGGATAGTGGGAAGCCAATGGATGAGACAGTGTGTCTCCATGCACTGGGGAACCACAGCAGAAGGACATGAGAACAAGCGAGCTGGAAGAGTAAGACAGAGGGTGTGTTGAATGAATGGATTTTGAAATTGAAGTCTTGGAACTGGATCAGTTACTCTTGATAGCAAGAACTGCGATAAAACTTCTTCGGACTGTGGAGGACAAAATGGTCATCAGATGTCAGGAAGGAAGGGAACAAGTGGCCGAGGCATGAGATGGACAGCTGATGAGGGAGCTTGAGGTCATTCACAGTGAGGAAAGGGTTGGAGATAGGAGCCAAAGTTTTCAGGGAACTGGGGACAGGGTGCGATGACAAGATCCTGTGGTTAAAAAAACGACACAGGAACAGTGAGGAGCAGCAAACTGCAAGGGCAGGTGGTGTAACCCTTCCCACACCACCTTCTTCTATAGGAGGCTTTCTACTCCCACCTTCATTTACAGGAATAGCAACTACCTGGGAAGGAGCTGGTGTCAGACCGGGCATGCAGCTTTGTGGGGTGAGTCCTAGGTCTCCAGCACCAGAAATCCACTGCTGGTTATTGACAATCCTGCAACCCTGAAATGGGACCACTGCATATTCTAACCACAAATAAGACAGGAACAGTCAGAACTTCCAGTTTTGGCCCAGTCTATATCAAGCTACTATAAATAAGGGTACTATGAACATAGTGGAGCATGTGTCCTTGTTATATGTTGGAGCAAGTTAAATGGAGAGAAACTAGAAGCAATCCCACTGAAATCAGGGACTAGACGAGGCTCTCCACTCTCTCCCTACCTGTTCAATATAGTACTTGAAGTCCTAGCTAGAGAAATTAGACCACAGAAAGAGGTCAGAGGGATACAAATTGGAAAGAAAGAAGTCTAAGTATCAATATTTGCAGATGATATGATAGTATACTTAAGTAACCCCAAAAATTCCACCAGAGAACTCCTAAACCTGATAAACAACTTCAGCAAAGTGGCTGGATATAAAATTAGCTCAAACAAACCAGTAGCCTTTCTATACTTAAAGAATAAATAGACTGAGAAAGAAATAAGGGAAATGACACCCTTCACAATAGTCATAAATAATATAAAATTCCTTGGTGTGACTCTAACCAAGCAAGTGAAAGATCTGTATGACAAGAACTTCAAGTCTCTGAAGAAAGAAATTGAGGAAGATCTCAGAAGTTGGAAAGATCTCCTATTCTCATGGATTGGCAGGATTAATATAGTAAAAATAGCCATCTTGCCTAAAGCAATCTAAAGATTCAATGCAATCTCCATCAAAACTCCAACTCATTTCTTAATAGAGTAAGAAAGAGCAATTTCCAGATTTATCTGGAATAACAAAAAACCCATGATAGAGAAAACTATTCTCAACAATAAAAGAAACTCTGGCAGAATCAACATCCCTGACCTCAAGCTATACTACAGAACAATGGTGATAAAAACTGTATGGTTTTGGTACAAGGACAGGCAGGTAGATCAATGGAATAGAATTGAAGACCCAGAAACAAACCCACACACCTATGGTCACTTGATCTTTGACAAGAGAGATAAAACCATCCAGTGGAAAGAAGACAGCATTTTCAACAAATGGTGCTGGGTCAACTGGCAGTCAACATGTAGAAGGATGCAAATTGATCCATTCTTATCTCCCTGTGCAGAGCTCAAGTCGAAGTGGACCAAAGACCTCCACATAAAACCAGATACACTGAATTTAATAGAAGAGAAAGTGGGGAAGAACCTCAAGCACATGGGCACAGGGGAAAATTTCCTGAACAGAACACCAATAGCTTATGCTCTATCAAGAATAGACAAATGAGACCTCATAAAATTACAAAGCTTCTGTAAGGCAAAGGAGACTGTCAATAGGACAAAACAGCAACCAATAAATTGGGAAAAGATCTTTACCAATCCTACATCCGATAGAGGGCTAATATCCAATATATACAAAGAACACAAGAAGTTAGACTCCAGAGAACCAAATAACACTACTTAAAATGGGGTACAGAGCTAAACAAAGAATTCTCAACTGAGGAATATTGAATGGTTGAGAAACACCTAAAGAAATGTTCAACATCCTTAATCATCAGGAAAATGCAAATCAAAATAACCCTGAGATTCCACCTCACACCAGTCAGAATGGCTAAGATCAAAACCTCAGGGGACAGCAGATACTGGAAAGGATGTGGAGGAAGAGGAACACTCCTCCATTGCTAGTGAGTTTGCAAGTTGGTAAGACCACTCTGGAAATCAGTTTGGCAGTTCCTCAGAAAATTGGACATAGTACTACCTGAGGACCCAGAAACTATTATTTACACTACAGTATTCACAGCACACAGGCGGCAGCCCAGACCTAAACAGCCCAAATTATAAATACTCACTGTATAGGGATCTCATTCATTTTAGAACCTTACTAAGAGTCTAGGAACTCCTCAACATCTATAAAGAATTCAGGTAGTCTATTAATGTGAGTTATTAAATTTCCATTATTGCTAAATTCTTACTGGAATGTAGAATATCTGTCAATTGCAAAGGTAGCCTACAAACTGTAGAAACTTCCACAGTGCTTATTATAGATATTTTTCATATAATATCATATGTGATATATTTCAAACTATCATTAATTCTTGTCACTACTACAAAATCACATCAATTATTAAACCTTCCATTAGATTTGGTTATTCCATGCATTAAAAACACATTTATTTCTATATCAAAATGTTCACTTATGATAGATATTTCTCAAGATGATTAGTTTCTTTATAATCATGTTTTACATTTATATTATCCTAGTGGGATGCTTAAGAATATTTTTCAAAACCTTCAAACTTTTTCATAGTTTTCATGATTTCTTTTTCTTTTCTGAGACTTGGATCTCATTATTTCACTACGTAACTATGTAGCTTAGGCTGGCACTATAGGTGGATTTAGGTTTCATCATCTCTATTTGAGCTTTAGACAAATACTTTCAGAACCACTGTCTCTTATTACCTCCTGGTTATCAGTTAGCGTGTTTCTGCCAGCTCTGACTTCCTTTCTATATAATTGTTTTCTAAGGTTCAGAGGATGAACTATGACAACCAGTTTTGAATGAGTAAGTTGGTTAGGCATATAGCAAGCCAAAAAAAAAAAAAACCAATAAAACCAAGAGACATATAAATGATAGATGACAAGTAGATAGATGAACAGACAGACAGACAGACAGACAATAAAACATTGTCAAATAGGGTACTCAAAATATCCAACAGAAGGTGGCTTCTGTAAGGCATCCTGCTTGAGTGTCTGATACAATGAGTCCTGGGCAGAATAGAGCATCCTCTCAAGAGAAGCTTCTAATTAAAAAAAGGAGGCAGAGGAGGAGGAGAAGGACAATGACAACAACAGGGAGGTAATAGCATCAGCCCACAGCTTGGAAAGGGTCCACAGAAATCAAGTAGGGAAGTTGAGTAAGTCAGTCATAGGTGTTTTTAAATGGTGGGACCCACAACACTCACTGATGTTGGAAGTGCCTGCTTTCCAGCTGATCTCAAATATGCCATATTTTAACTCTTGGGCTACTTTTCTGTTCTTCTCCTGTCACAGAGATGAGGGGGTGTCTTAGTTAGGGTTTCTATTCCTGCACAAACATCATGACCAAGAAGCAAATTGGGGAGGAAAGGGTTTATTGAGCTTACATTTCTCCATTGTCGTTCATCACCAAAGGAAGTCAGAACTGGAACTCAAGCAGGTCAGGAAGCAGGAGCTGATGCAGAAGCCATGGAGGGATGTTACTGGCTTGCTTCCCCTGGCTTGCGCAGCTTGCTCTCTTATAAAACCCAGGACTACCAGCCCAGAGATGGCACCACCCACAATGGGCCCTCCTCTCTTGATCGCTAATTCAGAAAATGCCTTACAGCTGGATCTCATGGAGGCTCTTCCTCAAGTGAAGCTCTTTTCTGTGTGATAACCAGCCTGTGTCAAATTGACACACAAAACCAGCCAGTACAGGGGTCAAGCCACCCCCAGACAAGCATTCTCCGAGAAGACATGATATAGATGTAATTGGGTCTGAACTGTGGAGTGAAGGCAATCCTGCTTCCTGATCCAACTTTTCATTGTACTCAAAGGATACAAGACAATTTACTAATACAATGCACAGTACAGTACTTACTCAGCCAGCGTGCAAGCTTTCTCACTGGGCCCTCCAGCTCTCTCTCTGCTTGGTTTGATCAGAAGGAGCACTTCATTCATATTCAAATCAACTTTATACTTAAATTTCTAAGTACTTATGTTCTTATGTTCTTTGAGCTCATCTCTTTTGTAAGCCAGAAGTGCTTGTAAGTGCCATAGTCCCCAACCTTATATAGATTTGATTGTGACAGTTTCTTTATATACAGTTATTGAGGCCCTGGCCACACAATTTTTCTTTTCCTCAAAACATGGTAATCACTTCTCTAGGGCGGTTCTTCTACTAAGTTGTACAATTTTTGATAAGTCATAAGCCTGATGCTATTCTCTTTGTAAATAATTTTTCCCTGTCTACTTTCCTTAAAAAATAAAACCTTTACTATTTACAATCATTCTTTTATCCAACTAAGTCTAAATTTTTATTGCTCTTAATTAATTGTTCTTAATTAATTACTCTTAATTTTTTCTTTTCAGCAAAAAAGCTGTGAAGTGCTCATTTTCTTGGATTCTATTCTTCAGAAATATCAATTTAAACATACTAGTATTTGTCCTTTGTATCTATCAATTTTCTTCCAATTCTGCTTCTTCCCCTTACTATGACTATTGTAGACATTACCTAAATCTCCCTGTCAATGGCCTATACCATAGATCACATGTCTACATGTGATGTGTGACATCCAACATAATACAGTTTAGGTTCTTACTTTATTTTTAGATGTTGGTCCTGTCTACTTATCTCCAGGCATTTTTTTTTCTCTTCTCATGGCTGGGTATATTTTCATATTCTATTAAAATGTGACTTACTCTAAGTTATACTTTCTTCAGATTTGGGGTCTAGATTCCCCACCAACCTTCTGCAATGTAACTTTGTAATACAATGAGAGGAAAGTCAAAAAGTGAAGAACAACTGTGTAACGAGCCCTCTCATGATGCACAGCGCAGAGCACTTCAGTGACCTCTAGGTACCTTTAACTGACAAGAACAGGGAGTTCTCCTACCTACTTCAGCCTGGCCATGCCCCGGGTCACACTTTTGTGGGGTCACTCCATAGTTTCCTTTGGGGAAGGTGCTCCTTGTGTGGTTTTAAACATGGCAGCTTGGTCCTCTTAACCTCTGCTGCATCTACTTAGAAGATGGATACCAGCTAATAGAAGGATATGATGTTCTCTTGGGTCCCTTTCTTACTCTTTTATTACTGCCCTCCTACTCTTAGAATTTGACCACAAAAGGAGTAGTGCTTTGTATACATGCAAGAGATGAAAGAATACTGCCAGGAGGTCCTCTAGGAATTCTCTCCCCCTGCCCTAGCCTGATCCAGTAAAAGAGGCTCACTGCCTTTTCCTCCACAGCAAGCATATGAATGTTCTCTCTTCTTGAAGTTTCTTGCCTTCCCACAGACATTAGTTTTTGTTTGTAAGTTTTATTATATTTTCTGAAGGGATCAAAGACCTTTATTTTTTAAAATGAAACACTGAAGCAAACAGACAAAAATATGGGGAATATTTTTCAATACGTTGGGGATAGGCAAAACCTTTTTGACCTTCAATAGCACTGGAACAAGACCTATGTATCCACAGATGGAAATAAGTTAAATTCTAAAAGTAGGATTTTTAAAATTTTATTTGTGTCTATATGTGCATATGTGTCCTATGGTACATGGGAAGGCAAGGGGGTGTGTCAGAGTCCTGATGTAACTGAAGTTACAGATGTTTATAAGATACCCAATGTGTGTGTGCTGATAAGCAAACACTGGTGTTCTGGAAGAGTATCAGGAATTCTGGTCTGGGATAAGGACCTGGAACCCCCTTCCTCCCCTCCCTCCCAATAGGAACAGAAGCATTCAGCTCTTTCTACCATCAAGTTAAATTCTCTCCCTCTCTGAGCATCTTTCCAGTGTTAATCTTCACTAAACAGACTAAAAAATGGTGGACAGAGTGTCAAGGGAGCCTGAAGAATACCCAGGAAAGCCTTGATAATCTTTACATGCAATTGTACATACTTTGCTCATCATTGAGGTTTGTCCCATTTATATGAGACTATAGGAACAGGTTCAACTTAACACTAAGAACACGGATAGAAAACTGTCTGTCTTGTCTAATATTTCTGATAGTCTGTTCAAATAATAATGCTAATAGACTATGGAATACTGGAGGAGAAGTGGTTAACGTGACACACCCTCCAAGTCATCCTGTACTTCCTGATGCTAAACAGGCATCTATGTTTCTGTCCAGTGGGAGGGGACAGGCTGACTCACCGCACACTGAATTTACTGCTGAGTCCACTGGAGAAGCAATTGCAACTCGCTAAAGAAACAGAATGAGTCAATTTTCCCTTCAGAACACTCCGAGGGGAAAAAAAATGCAGAAAAGAAATTATTTATTATGGGGCTCTCCTGGAGCTCATCTTCTCTAAGAGAAAAAGCCGGGCATAGATTCAATCAGTTTTTGGAGACATTTATTTAGGTAAGCTAAGGAAGTACTTCAAAGAGGGACTGGAGTGGGCTTTCACAAAGGGGAGGCACAGCCCAGCTGGTTGAACATTGTGGATTTTGAAGAATCTTTTATGAATATTTATGAGGCAGATGGAATATCACGGGACAAGAGGGCCTTCTTTCTTCCCAAATCACAGTGTACCAGGGCTCCCTTTTAGAGTGCTTTTTCCCATGATTCTCTAAGAAAGTCTGCAAAAGTGGGGAGGAGGCAAGCCATGATATAAATGACATCATACCAGAGCCAAGGTGTTCTGAGGGTGCAGACACTGTTAGTGAATGTTTGGAAACATGTCCTGGTGTCTCAACTTCTGTTGGAGCAGGAGCACCACTCCGAGACATTTAATCCCAGAGACGACCTGACATCAGGAGACATAGCTACCTAGATGCAGCCTTTAAGACAGGGTACAGTTCTCTCAGCTATCTCACACCTAACTCCTTTTCGAAGACCTCCTTATTGTGTCTCTGAGGGTTTTATTTTCTATATTCTTTGTTTACATTCCAAAGGCTTTCCCCTTTCCCAATTTCTCCCTCACCATATGTCCCCTAAGTCCTCTTCCCTCCGCCCATTCCTCAATCACTCCCCCACCATTTCTCTGTGCTGATACTCTCCTACAAAAATGGATCCAGTCTTTTCAGGACCAGGGTCCACTCCTTCCTTCTTCTTGGGAATCTTTTGATTTGGTAATTGTACCTTGAGTATTCAGAGCTTCTGGGCTCATTAATATCCACTTATCAGTAACTGCATTTCATGTGTATTCTTTTGTGATTGGGTTAACTCGCTTAGGATGATATTTTCCAGATCTAACCATTTGCCTACAAATTGCATGAATTCATTATTTTTAATTGCTGAGTAGTATTCCATTGTATAAATATACCACATTTTCTGTATCTATTCCTCCTTTGAAGGACATCTGGGCTCTTTCCAACTTCTGGCTATTATAAATAAGGTTGCTATGAACATAGTGGAGCATGTGTCTTTACTGCATGCAGGGGAATCCTCTGGGTATATGCCCAGGAGTGGTATGCCAGGGTCCTCTGAAAATGTCATGCCCAATTTTCTCTGAGTTTAAGAAATGCAGTTTAAAAGACTGGTCACCATGTTTTATTGTCTACATGTATGAAAGTCTTAAGAGAAAAGTAAAATAATATGAAAATAATTTTTTTAAAAAGGTTAATCATTGAAACCAGGCAGGGTGGCATATGCCTGCAGATGCTGAAAGCTAGGGGTACAGGCGGGTGGCAGGAGTTCATGGCCAGCGTGGCTGCAAAGGGGGACCTTGTGTCCAAACACGACTCATTGGAAGATAATTGGTCGGTTTTTTTTTTCTTTGAATTGCTCACAACAGTGGAAGTAGAAGGTGTTGAAATCTTCCCAAGCCCATCAAACTCTTCTCTTCCTTCCCCTTCCCTGAAGTAGGGTAGCCACTATCTCTCACACTCCAGAGACCTTGAGTGATGATCAGTCAGACACAGGCTTCTGGGTTGGATTCTGCACAGCTCCGCCTTCCCTTTTGCAACCCATGGGCAAAGCAGGTCAACTCTTGTTATTCCTTCCCACATTTCTGGTGGCTTTTGTGCCCTCCTTTATCCTTCACTGGGAGATAGAGGGTACTTACATGCAGAAACGTTGTCCAGCAGCCTTGACCTCACTTATAGCACTTCCTTTTAACAAGTTGTTTTCTGTATATCTGAGATTCCTAAGGGAACTATAAAGTTGGGCAAGCTATTTCTCCCCCCAGAGGGATGCTGACAAAGTCTATAGTGAGCTATACCACTCCTCAAATTCTCACCAGGAAGTCAATTCTGATCTAATAGGGAGGCAGTTTTAAATGTTGTAACCCAAAAAGTACTTGGGTTGGCACGGGGTGATCCTACCAGTTGTATATACAAAACTACAACTGTGGAAATATAACAAGACTTAGATCCTAGATCTAATAATACAGTCACATGGGTTGGTCTTTGACCATTCAAAGAGCAGAGGAGCAAAGGCCATGCGCACCCAGAAATCAGTCTTGCTACCACACCCTCTAGGACACTCAAGCTTAGACTCACTCACATCCTTTCCTCTCAACTAAATGCCTTGTAAAATGAGATCACGAATTGACAGACTTATTATAACCTTCAAGAAAACAGAGTACATGTAAAACACTTAAAATGGTGCTGGTAGGTTTAGGGTCTTTGAAATTTTTCTTTATAATTTTCAGTTTTCTACTTAAATCTTTTTTTTTTGAGTGTCTGGAAAACAATAAGCAACTAATGCATATTACTTGTTGTCTAATGTAGTTGCATTATCTCTGAGGAAAGCCTTTATTGTAGAGCTCCCCATTTCACAGATAAAGAAGTTGAGGTTGGAAGGGAAAGAAAAATTACCCTTACATTAGGGCAATAGTGAGAGCTGGCCTGAGATTAAAAAAAAAAAAAAAAAAAAAAAGAGCTGACATAAAAATGGGGGGAGGACAGGGAGGACAGAGGGGGAGGAGAGAAGGGGAAGGTAAGAGAGCACCAAGGAGAGGAACCCCTAACTCTCTAATGCTGCCTCAACTCCCTACATAATTTGCCTCCTTGAATGCTCTAATTTCCAGTTTTAGTAGCTACATTATGAGAAAACCGTCCTTCCTTTCCACAAAAATTTATGGGAGGATTGAGTGGGCCAAGGTCAACACGCATGTTTTTTTGAACAATGCAGAGCTGGATAAACAAAAGGAGGACAGGTGTCACGAGTATTTCCAATTTGCAGATCGTAAAATACGTAACATGGTTAGTTCGTATGATCTCTGCCTTTCGCACCTCAAATGTAGCATTTCTGGAATGCAGTTACTGAACTCCTCACACCCAGTAGCTGGCATGGAGTGGACATAGATGAACAAGGGTCTGTTACTGCCTTGATGACATTTGTCAGGCTGTCTGTGGGCGAAGGACAGAAATCAGATGGTGAAACGCATAACATAGGGGAAAGGAGTCCATACTGTTGGGAAAACTTACTTTGCCCATGAGTGGGGCCGCGTCAGAGAAGCTTCGAAGAGGGACTTTTTATGGATTCTGAAAGATGAACAAAAAGGGTTTGTGTCTCCATCTCTCCTATCAGTTGGCCCCAGTGACTGCCCAGCCATTAGATCTTAGGAGTTGCTAATCAGCAGCCCTGGCAATCCTAAAACTGGGTATGGATGATGGCAGAGCCACTGAGGTGCTGTCCAGATGCCTCATTTCTTAACATTTACGTCATGACAACTGTGTAGTTCCCACCCACCCCCTCTCGAGTAAGCATCCTCTGAGGGAAACATGCTGCCCTGTTTGAGTGTGTTGTAGGATTTTCCGTGTCCAATCATATTAGGGCAGTTGAAGACCTGTGATTGGGGAGGAAAACGGGAGAGGACCTAGGACCTAGGTGTTGGGGGGATAGAGGTTTCAGGAAGAGAAGGGAAGAGAACCGAAATGGAGTCCAACATGGTGTTATCAAAAGGTTAGAATAATTGGCTTAAGGCTTTATCATTATCAATTGGCTCTAAATTACGACATTGGCATCGTGTCATTGTGATTTTAAATATACACAAATCTGATTGCCTAATTAAGCCTTAAGAGTTTTGATTTACTTGGTTACTGGATTGTGGATCCACCGATTTAAGGGGTGTATGGTGGAGAGAAAACACAGCTGAGATGCTGTGGAAGCAAACAGGGAGAGAATAGCTCAGTGTGGAGAACTCACGGAGCCAGGATCCCGCCAGGACAGGTTGCCGAGACCTGGCGGGGCAGGAGAGTTGGCAGGATCGTTTTAAATATTGTCTACAACATGAGTGTTGTTTTTGCGTCTATAGAGAGAGACTTTGAGGTAAAACTTGCTATCTCCACACATGCAGGAGTTCATGCTACCCTTTAACATGATCACTGTTAGAAGAACATCCGGGGTTTGCATTCCTATGTCTGTGGTCACTGTGACTCGAAGACATGCTGTTGACCACCTATGCCCACCGCAGGAAGCCTCGCCTTTAAACACGGCTGTACTGGCAGAATGTGACAGAGGAAACCCTCATGGAGATGGGTTCTGATAAGAAGGAAAAGTTAAATCTCAAGATTGATTTATTTGTTTTGTTTAGTTGTTTGGCTTACAACAGCGGAGGGCTCTCAAAGTATGTCTTACCCCTTGCTGCCCTAAACTGCCATTCCTAGTCTCATGGCTAGAGATCTCTGAACACACCATCAGTGTTCACCAAGTGACTAGATTATTTTGCCAGACATACACAGTGACCCCCTAGTGGTGACGAGGATCACTGCAGGCTTCCTGTGCCTCTTTCCACTGTGCCAGGGAGCCTTCCATTTTCCTCTTCCCTGTGTACACAACTGTCAATTGCTTAATACACGTGGAGCAAATATGAGAATATAAAGTAAAGTTGAAAACTGTAATTTTTATACACACACACACACACATTTATACAAAATTACACATATGTGAAGGCAAAAGCCCTTTTAAAGTCAACTTAGAGGTTGTGTTGCTATAACAAGGTTAAACCATCACAGGCTAATGGCACTATGAATTTTAAGTTATCATAGTACCTCCTGGGAAAGTGACATACTTAGATATTTCCATAGCCTGCTAGGGAGACAGTCCCTTGACTTGTCAGGCTGCCAAGAATGATCACTACTGCCACCTTCGGAAGAGGCCATGCTGTTTGCAGGAGAACTGTGATTTAGTGAAGAATCCCATACAACAGAGACAATGTTGGGTATTACTGAGAGCACTCAAGCCTTCTGGAGCTAAGTTCTCTTTCTTAATTCAGGTTTGCTAGTCTACAAAGTGTCACTAATGAAAGGTTACCATGGATTGCAACCAGGACACAGCTGGAAAGGCCCAGGTAAACACCCCTTCCAGGGCTACACTCACGGGGGTATCTGCTAGGGTCTCGGAGCCAAGCAGGCGGAGTCCCGCCTAGGCTCTGTGGGACATCCCCGAGCCCTCTGGTGAGCACCAAGGCTGCTTCTGCAACCAGCTCGCCCGCCCCTGGACCAGCGGTGTAGTGGCGGGCCTCCATATTGCAACCAGGACACAGCTGGAAAGGCCCAGGCTCTGTGGGACATCCCCGCCCTCTGGTGAGCACCTAGGCTGCGTTCTGCAACCAGCTCGCCGGCCCCTAGACCAGCGGTGTAGCGGCGGGCCTTCATATCGCAACCAGGACACAGCTGGAAAGGCCCAGGCTCTGTGGGACATCCCCGCCCTCGGGTGAGCACCTAAGCTGCGTTCTGCAACCAGCTCGCCGGCCCCTAGACCAGCGGTGTAGCGGCGGGCCTCCATATTGCAACCAGGACACAGCTGGAAAGGCCCAGGTAAACACCCCTTCCAGGGCTACCCTCACGGGGGATCTGCTAGGCTCTCGGAGTTCCTTGCAACCAGGACACAGCTGGAGAAGCCCAGGTAGACAGACTCCAACAGGGGCTACAATCGCATGGGTGGCAGCCAGCTTATGATCCCTTAAAGCAGCAGTCACACATATTCACCAATAGAGAAACAACAGGTGAGCCCAGCCTCACAGGAGATTCAAACACCAGCCACTGACAACAAGGCCAACTAAAACCAGAAATAACCAGATGGCAAAAGGAAAACGAAGGAACGTTACTAACAAAAATCAAGGCAACATGACAGCATCTGAACCCAGTTCTCCAACAACAGGAATCCCTGGATACCCTAAAACACCAGAAAAACAAGACTTGGATATAAAATCACTGGTCAGGATGCTGGTAGCTGAACACATAGAAAAATCTCGTAAAGAAATAGAGGAGAAAATGGATCAAAAGTTAGAAGCCTTTACGAGGCAAATACAAAAATCACTTCAAGAAATGCAGGAGAAGATGGATCAAAGAGAAGAAGACAATAAGGAAGAAAGACAAAAGTCACTTAAAGAACTACAGAAGAACGTGGGCCAACAAGTAGAAGCTATGAAAGAGGAAGCACAAAAATCTATTAAAGAAATACATGAAAACACAATCAAGCAAGCGAAAGATCTGAGCACATCCATCCTGATACTAAAAACAGAAGTAGAAACAACTAAGAAATCACAGAGGGAGACAACATTGGAGATAGAAAACCTGGGGAAGAAATCAGGGGCCATAGACGCAAGTATCAACAATAGAATACAAGAGATAGAAGACAGAATCTCAGAAGCCGAAGATACCATAGGAACCATTGATTCAACAGTCAAAGAAAATACTAAATGCAAAAAGGTGGTAACCCAAAACATCCAGGAAATCCAAGACACTATGAGAAGACCAAACCTAAGGATTATAGGTATAGACGAGAGTGAAGATTTACAAGTTAAAGGGCCAGCTAATATCTTCTATAAAATTATGGAAGAAAACTTCCCCAACCTAAGGAGAGAGATGCCCATGAATATACAAGAAGCCTATAGAACCCCAAACAGACTGGACCAGAACAGAAATACATCCCGTCACATAATAATCAAAACTCCAAATGTAATAAACAAAGAAAGAATACTAAAGGCAGCAAGAGAAAAAGGCCAAGTAACATATAAAGGAAAACCTATCAGAATAACACCAGACTTCTCACCTGAGACCATGAAAGCTAGAAGATCCTGGGCAGATATCATGCAAACTCTAAGAGAACACAAACTTCAGCCAAAACTACTTTACCCAGCAAAACTCTCAATTGCCATTGATGGAGACATCAAGGTATTCCATGACAAAACCAAATTTGCAAGATATCTCTCCACAAATCCAGCCCTACAAAGGATAATAGGGGGAAAACACCAAGACAAGGACGGAAACTACACCCGGGAAGAAGCAAGATAGAAACCTCCTCTCATCAAACCCAAAAGAAGATAACCTCTCGAATATAAAAAATAAATAAGATAAATAAATATAATTTCAAAAATGTCTGGAGGTAATAATTACTATTCCTTAATATCTCTTAACGTCAATGGACTCAATTCCCCAATAAAAAGACATAGATTAACAGACTGGATACGGAAACAGGACCCTACATTTTGCTGCATACAGGAAACACATCTCAGTGTTAAAGACAAACACTACCTTAGAGTAAAAGGCTGGAGGACAATTTTACAAGCAAATGGTCTCAGGAAACAAGCTGGAGTAGCCATTCTAATATCAGATAAAATGGACTTTCAACCTAAAATCATCCAAAGAGACTCAGAAGGTCACTTCTTGCTGGCCAAAGGGAAAATCCACCAGGAAGAGCTCTCAATACTGAACATCTATGCTCCAAATGCAAGGGCACCCTCCTTCGTAAAAGAAACCTTACTAAAGCTTAAAGCACACATTACACCTAACACAATAATTGTGGGTGACTTCAACACCCCACTCTCCTCAATGGACCGATCAGGAAAGCAGAAACTAAACAGGGACACAGTGAAACTAATTGAAACTCTGGACCAATTGGATTTAACAGATATATAGAGAACATTTCTTCCTAAAGCTAAAGAATATACCTTTTTCTCAGCACCGCATGGTACCTTCTCCAAAATAGATCATATAATCGGTCACAAGACAGATGTCAACAAATACAAGAAGATCGAGCTAATCCCATGCCTCTTATCAGATCACCATGGAGTAAGAGTGGTCTTCAATAGCAACAAAAACAACAGAAAGCCCACATACACATGGAAACTGAACAATACTCTACTCAATGACACCTTGGTCAAGGAAGAAATAAAAAAAGAAATCAAAGACTTTTTAGAATTCAATGAAAATGAAGGTACAACCTACCCAAATCTATGGGACACAATGAAAGCAGTGCTAAGAGGAAAACTCATAGCTCTAAGTGCATCCAAAAAGAAACTGGAGAGAGCATACACTAGCAGCTTAATGGCACACCTTAAAGCCCTGGAAGAAAAACAAGTTAATTCACCCAGGAGGAGTAGAAGACAAGAAATCATCAAACTCAGGGCTGAAATCAATCAAATAGAAACAAAGAGAACCATACAAAGAATCAACAAGACCAGGAGCTGGTTCTTTGAGAAAATCAACAAGATAGATAAACCCTTAGCCAGACTAACCAAAGGACACAGAGACAGTATACAAATTAACAAAATTAGAAATGAAAAGGGAGACATAACAACAGAAACTGAGGAAATTCAAAAGATCATCAGATCCTACTACAAAGGTCTATACTCAAAACAACTGGAGAATCTGGAGGAAATGGACGATTTCCTAGACAGATATCAAATACCAAAATTAAATCAGCATCAAGTAGACCAGCTAAATAGTCCCATAACCCCTAAAGAAATAGAAGGGGTTATAGAAAGCCTCCCAACCAAAAAAAGTACGGGACCAGATGGTTTTAGTGCAGAATTCTACCAGACCTTCAAAGAAGACTTAACACCAATACTCTCCAAACTATTCCACAAAATAGAGACAGAAGGGACACTGCCCAACTCGTTCTTCGAAGCCACAATTACGCTAATACCTAAACCACAAAAAGATCCAACAAAGAAAGAGAACTTCAGGCCAATTTCTCTGATGAATATAGATGCAAAAATACTAAATAAAATTCTTGCTAACCGAATCCAAGAGCACATCAAAACGATCATCCACCATGATCAAGTAGGCTTCATCCCAGGGATGCAGGGATGGTTCAATATATGGAAATCCATCAATGTAATCCACTACATAAACAAACTGAAAGAAAAAAACCACATGGTCATCTCATTAGATGCTGAAAAAGCATTCGACAAAATTCAGCATCCTTTCATGCTAAAAGTCTTGGAAAGAGCAGGAATTCAAGGCCCATACCTAAACATAGTAAAAGCAATCTACAGCAAACCAGTAGCCAACATCAAAATAAATGGAGAGAAACTTGAAGCATTCCCACTAAAATCAGGGACTAGACAAGGCTGCCCTCTCTCTCCATATCTTTTCAATATAGTACTTGAAGTTCTAGCAAGAGCAATTAGACAACATAAGGAAGTCAAAGGGATACAAATTGGAAAGGAAGAAGTGAAACTATCATTATTTGCAGACGATATGATAGTTTACCTAAGCGACCCAAAAAACTCCACCAGAGAACTTCTACAGCTGATAAACAACTTCAGCAAAGTGGCAGGTTATAAAATTAACTCAAGCAAGTCAGTGGCCTTCTTGTACTCAAAGGACAAGCAGGCTGAGAAAGAAATTAGGGAAATAACACCCTTCACAATAGCCACAAACAACATAAAGTATCTTGGCGTAACTCTAACCAAACAAGCGAAAGATCTGTACAACAGGAACTTCAAGTCCTTGAAGAAAGAAATCAAAGAAGACCTCAGAAGATGGAAAAATATTTCTTGCTCCTGGATTGGCAGGATCAATATAGTAAAAATGGCCATCTTGCCAAAAGCAATATACAGATTCAATGCAATCCCCATCAAAATCCCAACTCAATTCTTCATAGATCTAGAAAGAGCAATTCTCAAATTCATCTGGAGCAACAAAAAACCCAGGATAGCTAAAACTATTCTCAACAATAAAAGGACTTCTGGGGGAATCAATATCCCTGACTTCAAGCAGTACTACAGAGCAATTGTGTTAAAAACTGCATGGTATTGGTATAGCAACAGGCAAACAGATCAATGGAACAGGATTGAAGACCCTGAAATTAACCCACAGACTTATGGTCACTTGATCTTTGATAAAGGAGCCACAACCATCCGATGGAATAAAGATAGCCTTTTCAACAAATGGTGCTGGTTCAACTGGAGGTCAACATGCAGAAGAATGCGAATTGATCCAATCTTATCTCTTTGCTCTAAGATCAACTCCAAGTGGATCAAGGACCTCCACATAAAACCAGACACACTGAAACTATTAGAAAAGAAACTTGGGAAGACCCTGGAGGACTTGGGCACAGGGGAAAAGTTCCTGAACAGAACACCAATAGCGTACTCACTAAGATCAAGAATCGACAAATGGGACCTCATAAAATTACAAAGTTTCTGCAAAGCAAAGGACACTGTCCGAAGGACAAAACGGCAACCAACAAAGTGGGAAAAGATCTTTACCAACCCCACATCCGACAGAGGGCTAATATCCAATATATACAAAGAACTCAAGAAGTTAGACCGCAAAGAACCAAATAACCCTATCAAAAAATGGGGCACAGAGCTAAACAAAGAATTTTCACCAGAAGAAATTCGGATGGCCGAGAAACACCTTAAGAGATGTTCAACATCATTAGTCATCAGGGAAATGCAAATCAAAACAACCCTGAGATTCCACCTCACAACAGTCAGAATGGCTAAGATTAAAAACTCAAGAGACAACAAGTGCTGGCGAGGATGTGGAGAAAGAGGAACACTCCTCCACTGTTGGTGGGATTGCAAAATGGTAAAACCACTCTGGAAATCAGTTTGGCGGTTCCTCAGAAAATTGGGCATGGCACTTCCAGAGGACCCTGGCATACCACTCCTGGGCATATACCCAGAGGATTCCCCTACATGCAATAAAGACACATGCTCCACTATGTTTATAGCAGCCTTGTTTATAATAGCCAGAAATTGGAAGGAGCCCAAATATCCCTCAAAGGAGGAATGGATACAGAAAATGTGGTGTATTTATACAATGGAATACTACTCAGCAATTAAAAATAATGAATTCATGCAATTTGTAGGTAAATGGTTAGACCTGGAAAATATCATCCTGAGTGAGCTAACCCAATCACAAAAGAATGCACATGAAATGCAATCACTGATAAGTGGATATTAATGAGCCCAGAAGCACTAAATACTCAAGACACAAATAGCAAGTCAAATGATTCCCAAGAAGAAGAAAGGAGAGGACCCTGGGCATGTAAAGATTGCATCCAGTTTAGTAAAGAAACCGAGGGGGGAGGGGGAATGATTGGGGAATAGTTGGGGGGGAGAAGAACTATGGGAACTATGGTGGGTGGGAACTGGGAAAGGGGAAAGCCTTTGAAATGTAAACATAGAATATAGAAAATAAAAATAACTAAAAAAAAAAAAAAAAAAAAAGAAAGGTTACCATGGACTCAGCAATTGGTAAATAAAAGAAACTTTACAAGTAGCAAAGAGTGAGTCTGGCAGACAGAAGAGGCTTTAGAATGAATCAACACATGGCAGAAGGCAGTGAGCAGGAGAAAAGAAGAGTGATCCCCAGCACAAGGAAGTCCCCTCATCATATGAATGGACCCTTTACAACTATAACTCAATTCCTAAAGGACTTACAGCCTCCTCAAAGCCCCACCTCTCAACACTTACACTGGGAACGCAGTTTCCAACAATTGAGCTTTGGAGGATGCATTCAAATGATGACAGGAACACATGAATAGTTTCCACTGATTACCTTTCACTTGTTTCCAACCAATCTCATCATCAAGTAAAAACCTTCTACTCATCTCTACTCCAGCCATTTAGGTATTGTCAATAGAAGGGGACTAAATGACAACAGCCCATTGGTTCAGTGCAGAGGCCAGATGCCCGTTTTGATTCTCTAAACAGGTCTTTAAATCTAGATCAAAGTCTTATCCAGAGCGTTGGGTTTTCTAGGTTCTAGAGGATCTGAGCATGATACACTGTCTTATTACATTTGTTTCCCTTATAAGTTACAGCTCAGACAGGTCTGGATAGGAGAAGTTGGGTGTTAATACTCTTTGGAGATACGCATTGGGTGGATCAGAGTGTAGATAGTGTCTGTGTTTTCCCTTTGTGGTACTAATCTCAGATCTGCTACAGGTTTGCTGTTTCCCATGCAGACCCTCAAAGAGGGAGGGTTTCAGGTGATGTGCTGGGATTAAATTCTCCCTCCCCATCACCCAGAGCTTAAGCCTGCTCTTTCAATGACACGTCACAATACATTGGATAATTGCTTGTCTGAATTCAATAAACACTTCATGCATTAATAGGATTTTACTAGCAGTTGGGCCCCATCATGAAATTTGATTTCTTCTTTTCCCCTCCCCCCCCCCCGGCTCCTTTGTAAACAGCTTGTGAAACGCTCGCCACAGCCCTCTGTTTGTGTGGGCTCCAATTATAGCATCAGCATACCCATGCCCCAGCACTCTCCAGCAGGTGTAGAATTGTGTTGCACTGTACAATATCACCCAGGGAATTTCCCAGTATAGTTATGCAAATTCCATATGCCCCAGCTACTGTGTTTAGTGCAAAGTCTATACAGGAGAATGATCCACAGGATTGTCAATGTAGGCTTTGTCTCTAGAAGCAGTAAACTCAGTATGTTACAGATGGTATTTTCTCAATTCCCATATCAAAAATTCTAGCACCTACATACAGCCATTAGCTGGTTCTTCCTATCTCCAACCTCAAACCAAGCAAAGCCCTGTACAGCTTTTAAGGAAGCAAGCCAAGGGAACACTGGCTATGCTAAGTGTTGGACCCATAAGGTCAATTTTATCAAGTCCACTTGGCAAGCTGGTGGTGCTCTTTTGACTCTAGATACTGAACTTATGAGTTGTATGAGGTCCTACACAAATATTGCCTTAGTCCTGAGTTTCACCCTGAGTTTCATGACTCATCACCTCAAGTGCAAAAAAAATTAATAGCATGTGCCACAATACTGAGTAATTTCTCCTCACAATTTCATCCCCAAGTGATCATAAATGTGCCTCTGGCATGAAGAATCACTTAAGCGTAGTTGCGCTACATCGGCTGGTGTGAATAGAGTCCTTGTTTTATTTGAAACTAACAGCAATTGTAATCTGAACAGTTGGGGCGTTTTCCCACATTATCACACGTTCATCTACAGAAGTTCTACCCCAGTTCTGCAAACAGTTCCCACTGGGGACCACAGTCCTATAAAAGCAGCTAGAATAGTTGCAGTGAGCAGAATCCTGCCACTCAAGTGGAAAATGCAACTCTGAAGAGTTAACCCCTACTTAATTCTTTCCCTGACGAGTACTTTACAAGGTTGATACAATTCAACAGGAAAAAAAATTAAAAGGCATATCTGGAGATGTGGGTTCTGGTTGTAAGATATAACAGTAGGCTTCCTTCTGATCCACCTTCTCATTTGTAAGGTAAACAGTTGTGCTACGCAGGAGAGAAAACACCATTGATAAGTTATTAGGTAATTGTTGTATCCATTCAGACACTCATGACAGTCTCAAGTCACTGGAGACAGTAAAAGAATGCAGTGTAGGGACATACTCTTGCTCCATACTCGGTAGCTGTGAGAAAGCAAAGAAGCCACTTTTAAAAATATCTGTAAATTGGTCAAACACTTCTTGCAGAGTAAGTGTAATGGAGTTTGTGGAGCCCTTGAATAAGTTCTAGAACCCTCTATAAATCCCGCAGGATTCTTAAAAGCTCTACTGAACAAAGGCCTACTCCCTGTGGTGACTCTGTGGATACATCTATTTGAAGAAATGCCACAGCCCCAAACATCTATACATCTCAATGGGATGTTGACCATCACTGAACTGCATTAGGGAAAGTACTATATTTTTACTTACTTTTTAACTTTTTTTATTGATTCTTTGTAAATTTCCCATCATGCACCCCCAATCCCATTCATCTCCCCTTCTCTTTGTATCTACCCTTTGCAACCTCTCCTTACCAAAAAAAATAGAATTAAACAAAACAAAACAAAAACAAACAAACAAAAACCTCTTACCATGAAAGCTATAGTATATTACAATGTGTCTCGCAGTATACCTTTTTAACCATATGTTTTATTTGCAAATGTTCATTGTAATGAGCCATTGGCCTGCTTCAAGGGCTCTGGCTCCTGCTTTACTATAGATATTTGATCTTCACCAGGACTCCTCTCTGACATCCTGGTGTTACCCTGTATCATGGGCATTCTTCACTTTAGGATCTGCAGGACTCGCCCTCTCACATTGGGGTGGGCCAACTTAAATCTCTAGATCTAGGCCTGGGAGATAACTGAGTTAGTCAGCCTGCCAGCTCTCCTCCACCCAAACCACCAGGGCAAGCTCTCCAGGCCTGCCCTGTGCTGGCTAGCTCATCAAATGCCATAGCTGGCAAGGGGCAGCTGATCGGATCTCCTGCTCTCGTGTTCTCCAGGCTGGCTCACCCACACGTTTGCCACCAGGGCTGTCTCTACTGCACTGCCCAGACAACGTGTAGAACCCACAGCCAGTCAGGGGCAGGAACAGCTCCCCTGTTTTCATGAATTCAGGACGAGCTCTCCTGCCTACTACAGGCAGTAAGACAGGGCATCTCTCCCTTGCACAAGCCACCCCATGGCAGACTATGGATGGAGCCAGCTCTCCAGAGCTCGTACTTTCTGGGCCAGCTGACCCACTCTCCTACCATCAGGATAATCTCTACTGTGCTGCTTAGGCAAGGGGTGGGCCACCTCTCCCTAGTGTGGTACCCAGTGAAGGTCAGCTCACCACAGTGCCTCAGGCAGCAGTCCATACCAGTGAATTTTTATAGTCATTGGTGGTAACATAGGCCTAGGACGTCAACACAGACACACATCCCAGCTGCCATAGGGCCACAGACCCAGACATGGCCCCTGGCAGCAGCAGCATGGGCCTGGATGTCCCCATGACCTCAGGTGGCACCACAAGCTACTCAGAACATCATGTCTCCAGTGGTAGCATGGACCTCAGATATACAGATGATACCTGGTGGCAGCCCAAATCATGGGTGTCTACTTGGCCTTTGGTGCTCACTCAGGCCACAGACATCAACACAGACCCCAGCTATAGGAGGACCATGGACCCAGACATGGTTCTTGGCAGCAGCCCAGGCCAGGACCACACCATAGCCTCCTCATATCTGCCTGTCCCTTACCGCTATGGAATCTCCAGTTTCACCTTTCTCTACAGTGTATGAATCCTTCGACTTAGCTTTCTCTTCCATCTCTCCACCATGTACTCCATCTTTTCCATCTCTCTATCACATACTTTTTTTAACCATAGTGGCACTCACAACAGGTGTTTAAGTGTCTTTCTTCCAAGTGCCCCACCCAGGGCCATGCCAGGAGCGTGGGTGACTTTCTTAGGGCCACTCCAGCCAGATTATATTTCTTTTAAACAAAAAAAAAATGTGAACTGGGGCTAGAGAGCAGGCATGAGTTTGATTCCCAGCACTTGTGCCAGAGAACTGACAACTACCAGGAGATCTAACATCTCTGGCTTCCATGGGTATAAACACACACACACACACACACACACACACACACACACACACACATACAGAGAGAGAGACAGACAGACAGACAGACAGACAGACACAGAGACAGATAGACAGAGACAGAGACAGAGGGAAGGAAGAAGGGAAGGAGGGGGAGGGGCGGGGGAGAGGGAGAGAAACTTTCAATTATACTGATTCCAAACCACTAGGAGATTTTCCTAGGATTTATCTTAAAATTAGAGTTTTGTAGCCTTGTCTTTGACTGCAGCACTCCTGCCCACTGTACTATCATACCAACAGACAAAGATTTTTTTTCTGCCTGAAGCAAGCATGTGTGTCCAAGAGCCAAATGCTCTCCCTTTACTATGCAGTGTCCGTCTTCAAAATCTCAGCTTCCTGGGAACACAGTGTGAAATTCCTTTGTCTGGATTATATCATTCTTCATTTAAAGAAGTTTACAACATTTTTGGAACTCAAAAAAGTATCTTGTTATTCTAACAGTCTCCAAGATTTAGTCTGAATTCACTTTCACTTTATCAAATCAACCATTCTCTAGCCAATGGGATTATCTTCATCTCAAATATGTTCTTTAGACCCTACATCCCCTGCCTTACCCCAGGAATGTCTTTATAAGTCCTCCATGCACTCTTGCCTACTGATATCCCATGAAACTTAACTCCCACTTTCTCCCAGAGGCCCATCTCTCTATGTACAGCCAAGGAAGCCTGGCTTTCTCCTTTGCTACCCTATGCCAGCCTCCATGGAATTTGCACAGTCTATAACATGTTATAGTTACCTACAAAAGTCGCACCACCCTATCTCCTCTGCTGGACAGCAAGCAAGGTGAGAGACGGTGGTGACCATGGGTGATATCTGCCAGCATGTATGGTTAGATGACAGTGGCTGCATGGGCTCAGAGAGCAAAGCGGCAAGCATGGGGCCTGCATGGGTCTGCACCAGGTCTTCTGAGTATTTGTGATGCTTGTTGGATTTGCAGTCGTGTAGGACACTGTAGCAGCAGTGGAAGCAGGCATGTCTCTGACTCTTTTTGCCTGCTCTTGAGACTCTTAGCCTCCTATTGAGTGGCCTTGTCCAGCCTCGACATAAGGCCTTCACCTTCTTCTATTGTATCTTGTTTTGTCATCTTTGGCTGTCAAGTCTTGGAGGCTTGTTCTTCTCTGAAGAGGAAATGGAGGGAGAGCGGGACTGGGGGAAAGGGGGAGGTGGGGGTTTTGGAAGAGTGGAAGGAGGAAAAACTAGTTGGGATGTAGTGAATGAAAGAAGAATCTATTTTCAATTTAAAGAAAGAAAGGGAAGAAAAAGAAAATAAACAGAGGGAAAAGAAGGAGGAGGAGGGGGTAGAAGGAAGAAGATGATGAAATTGATGATGATGATGATGATGATGATGATGGTGGTGGTGGTGGTGGTGGTGGTGGTGGTGGTGGTGGTGGTTGTGGTGGTGGTGGTGGTGGCTGGGTACCACTACAGGCTAAATTTCCCAGGATTCTTTGCTGTCATATCTATATAATGATGTTTCAACCCATGAGAAGTAATTTCTAAAGGACACATTCTTTTAGATTATTAGTTAGCATCTTTTGATTAAAAGAAGTATAAATGGAGTACTTTTTAATATTTGACTAAAATACCTGGAGGTGCCCTTACATATTCTTTTCTTAACACATAAACTAGATCAATCATGGATGTGCCTGCTTCTTAGATTCAACTATATTAAAAATCCTCAATATCCTCAATAATGGAGGAACAGAATACAGGAGGAAACTTGGCTCCCAGAATAACTCTTTGAGCATGGCTTCCTTACATGTCCACACATCTGTCTTCAGGGTTGTTTGGGAAGAGAAGCAGCATCCATTCTCTTCTCTTACAATGTGCAATAAGCCACATTGTTAGTAGCAAAAGCTCTGTCATAGACCTGTGAATCACTCCGACAGTCACTTCAATGATCTACAAAATAAAGTAACCTAGTCTTCAGTTGAATTTCTGCTTTAGACATTTTGTATTAAATATAAATATACATGTTGCAGTGGGTAATATAAAAAGTATCATGTCTTATCATTTTGACTAATATTATTTCAGCAATATCAAAAAATCTAATATTTTCTGGTTGATGGTTTTGTTCTGTGTGCATTCTTCAACTCCTGAGAATGAGGAATTTATGTGATAGATGAAGGCTACCATCACATAAAGGGACTTGGATAAAACAGTATTGGAAGAAGCATCTTGATGTTTCTGTCAGTGTCCAGAGTTAGCTCCGCAGCCTATGTAGACTCTGTGGTCAGTCTAGTGTCTTTGCTCTTATCCTGTTTCACCTCCCTATGAACCAGAGAAGGTTAATACAAATGGAATTGGCTCTAGAGGTTACCTCTGAGGAAGGCAGCTGTTAGAACCAACAGTATCTTCACTACAAATGTGATAGTACTAAAGGATGCCCAAAAGGAAAGCCATCCAAAATAGAGGGCACTGAATCCATTGTCAGGAAGTAGCTAACATAAAAATATACACCACCAATAAGAGAAGAAATTTGGTTTAAAAATCTACCCAAAGAACTATATTTATTCAAGTTTTTTCATTCCTCTCCTTGGCTTCAAGACATTGCAGTCTCTAGCTTCCCTCTCCCTGTATGTGTCATTTGTGCTCAGGGTCCTTGACAGGGACCTTATCCCGGGCTCACTCATTAACCCCTTCACTTCCAGTCACTTCAAATCATATCTTCACATTTATCCAATGAACTTAAATCACTGAATTAAAAAGCCATATCTTTCTTATATATCCAGCTTTCTTTTTTGTGTGTGCTTAATATGGATTTCAAACAATGGGACCCAGATACATTTTTACATGCTTCCTTCATATGTGGCTTCCGTGAGCCAGTTAATGGCAAACTTATCCTTTTATTTGTTACTATAACACCACACTCTCGTCTTCTAGTATTCCCTGTTTCAATTAGGCTTATTTTTGGGTGCCATTAGTTCCTTAATTTACTGTACTTCCGTCTTCCACAGGACATTTGCCCTAGCTGCTCTCTAGGTACAGACATCCTCCAGACGCCACATAACTGAGCCCCTCCTTCCTTCTAACCTTTATTCAGATAACTCCTTTCTAAGAAAGATCCTCTTAACAAACCTATCATTTTCTTTAGAAAAAAACAATCACTGATGTTTATTTATTATACAAAGTGATGGCTTTGACAGTGAGTTTTTTTGTTCTAATATATTATGTATTTGACTATAGTCACTTCCCATTAGCCACTCAGGTACCCTCCCCATCCTCTTCCCAAATAGTACTCCTTTTATTGTCAATATATATACATATACATACACATATACATATATATACATATACACATATATCATATATCATATATCATATATGTGCATATACATATATATTTCCATTATATAATATTATATATACATATATGTTAAAAATCTTTGATTTATTTTAAATTGATTTTAGTACATGATGAAAAGTATGGGTCTGCTGTCACCCTCCGCATGTATACACTCAGCTTTTCTAGCATTCTTCACTGAATAGGCTGTCTTTTCTCCAGGGCATGTTTTGACACCTCTATCAAACTTATATTGACTCTAGCCACCTGATTGGTTTATCTAAATCTAGCATTTTCAATATAGTTACTTCATTTTTCTTTCTCAGTAGCATTTACCATGTTCAAACATGATATATACCTACTTATTATAATCATTTCAATTGTCCGTCTTCCCCAGTGAGTATTTGAACTCCAAAAAAAAAAAAAAAAAAAAAAGGATCTGATCTTTTACATTAACTAGAATTTATCAACTTCATAAAATAACTCCTGCACAGTATGGGCAATTGCATTATCATTGTTAAACTAGCAAATATTTACTAAATATCCCATTAGGGTGGACATTCTGCAAGATCCCTGAGAATAAACTACCCACAATAGACATGGTGCCTACTCTCCTGCAGCTTCAGAAGGGAGCTCTGAAGAGTATAAATCAACATGCAGTGTTTCAAGAATCTGAAAAATGCTGATGAGATAGACTATTGGAACATACTTCACTACAGAGGAATTCTCAGGGAACAAGCATTCAATAGTCAAAGAAGAACTGAAAAGAAGTACTGAAATCACTCTTCAAGGAGTTGTAAAGGGGACAGAAATAACTCCCTCGCCCCCTCGAAAAATTTCCTTTCATTCACTATTTTATAGCATGAGCAATAGTCCTGCAATGTACAGAATATACACAAATTCAAAAGCCCATGAATTCATTCAATGGGATAATTTAGCTTAGGTGAAGCATAGAGTTTTCCATCCAGATACTCAGTTTGAAGAGAGATGACTATTCAAAACAGGAATGTATAGCAGAGCTCAGTGATAATTCGTGTAGTGTGGAACAGGGAGTGCTCATAGAGGAAAACCTGCAAAACAATCTAGGAAGTTAGGAGATTCACCAGCAAAGTCAACATATTCTATCATCTCTCTATCAGCTCAGAAACAGAGTGAATGGTTGCTGGTGGGTTCGATACATTCACAGGCTACCTACCTACAAGTCTCTTGTACCTAATGAGATGTAATTTATTATTGGCAGTGAAAGATGATACCACTTTCAATAAATTAAAATCATCTTTTATCATAAGGTTTTGGAAAGTATGGACCCCACCACAGACATTTACAGGAGACTCATGAAAGTAGGCACTGTTAACACTCAATAGCTTGAATAAGTTATTTAACCAATATACTCACTAAAGTTTTACACCATCCAAACCTTACTAGAGGTTATCAGTCTTGCTACAATGATGGTACAAGTTCCAGAAAGACAGGAAAATGGGCCTTTCCTTCAACACTGCTCCTGGAAAATATACCACCACTGAAGAGACTCTCTGAGGAATTTCTTCAGTTAAATTTAATCTGGAAATACAGAAGTGGCACATGGCTTCTTCCATTTGAAATATAGGATACAGTGCCTTACAGCCAAGAGTAAAGGCATTCTTTACTCTTATCTTTCTTCCATTATTTCTATCATGAAAAACAATTTGCATCCTGTAAAGGTTAATACTAATAATTTAAGTTAAAAAGAGCATAATTACAATATACACTATGTGTAGCCTTTCAATTTATTAAACACGCATATGAATATGTATATATTTACATATGTTGTGTGAACATCTGTATGTGCCTGTGTGCATGTAAGGAGGACTGTGGTGTAAGGAAAGCTAATCAGACATCCTAAAATACTAAGGAAGCATGGCTTGGTATTAAAATTATAAGTGATTTAACTCCTGCTTTGATGTCTTTCACAGTTTGCTATAACCAGATTGCTTTTCAACCCAGGAAACTACATGTAGAAAGAAACTAATGGAATAGTGATGTGGCAAAGACAGATATAGGGGTTGGGGATAGTTTCAATGAAAGAGCTGAGATTCTCTGCATTAATATCCCAAGGTCTTAAAAGGACGTGCAGACATGGTCACAGAGCCAGCATCAGAGACGCTAGAGGGATCAGAGAGTAAAGGCATGGATCCAGAAGCTTGCAAATTTACAAATGTTGTCCAGATTTTCAAAAGAGGAGAACTGGTGAATGTCAAAGACTGTATCCCAATGCATGACATCAATCCCTATGTGAATTCAAGAAAAGATGATTAAACAGATGGCTCTGAGTATTTCACAGAGGAAGTATTGGACTCACTTAGAACACGTCATACCAAACTAAACTCATTCCTTTTAGGTTGGACTAAGAGATTTCAAAGGAGAGAGGGGTTGGTATTTCAGCAAGGCACAAGATAATCTCCACTGACATCTGCTAACCCTAGCACTCTCCTCAGGGGTGGAATCAGGCCAAGGAGAGACATCAGCAGACACACCCTCCAGAATGGAAGGGGCCCTTGGGAAATTGAACACATGGCTGAGATTTGAGGAAGGGGAGAGACAAGTCATAGTGCAGATCCCTCCAGAAGAATACCTACTAAGAAGCTCATGCCAAGGGAGGGCTCTCCTGATCACCCTCTCCAACCTGACCCTTCACTGTGACTCTGTTTGCTTTCCTCCAAGTCGTTCCTCACTCCCTGAAAGTATCTTGCTGATGTGTTAATTCTCCTGTAGCCACCACCACCACCCCAGAATGTTGGTCCTATATGTGCAAGGACAATGCCTATTGCACTCAACACTGAATGTCCAAGGCCCTGGCACCGGAGAGTCAGTCAGTGTTTGCTAAGTAAGTAAAGTCTGTTGAACTTAGTTCCCCATCAGTGTCCACAAAACTGCAGTATGTCCAGGTGTTATTGTCTTTCTTCCTTATCTATGAACACCAAAGTCTCAACATACCTCCCTTCTCTTCAGTCTTTTTGATTCAAGGAAGGCCTCAGGCATCTAAATCTTGTGTAACCTGATGACCAATGCCACCTGAGGTTCATGAGGTGGGTAAACAATGAGAGACAAGGAAATGACGTGGTAATCATGATGAACCAAGTCTTTGGCCTCAAATTGTGATGGGAATGTCTCACCATAATTATACAGACTGGTTACATGTAAGCATGGTCCAGTCTAGAGTAACCTTTTACTCTCTACAGTTAAGTATGCCTTTCCGTGGAAAAGAGCCAATTACTGATGATTAGAGGTTTTTCTCCCCCCGAAAGGCCAATGTAGCAGTAAAAGAAGGAGATAAGTCCCCCTAAAGCCTAGCTCTCTCCTGTATCAGTACAATCTTCATTGTCAATCTGAACATATCTAGAACCCCTAGAACACTTTCCATTGGGTACATCTGTGATGAATTTCTGGAGATTTACTCTCTAGGAGGAATGATCTATCTGCAATGACAGAAGCTCAACTCCATGGGCTGGGGTTCCAGCAAGCTAAGCACCATCTGCCTTAGACACACTGTGATCAATGCTCTCTCCATTGAGCTTTCATGACTTTATGGCATGCATTCTCTTCATCAAACCATGAGCCACAAAAAATCCTTCCTCTCTTGTTTCTTGTCAATTATCTACTCACAGAAAAATGAGAAAAGGAACCAATACAGTGGCCTACTGGTTCAACTTTTACAGGGGTTAAGCTCAATCTATATAAGGCAGCCTTTGCTTTGCCTGTGGGGCTTGAGACCAGAAGAGAAGCAAGCTGGTCCTGCTTCTTAGGAATGGATTCTAAAGCCAAGTTTGCTGGCTTCAAATTACAACTTACTGCTCACTACCTGTTGCTTTTAACCAATTGTTTAATTCCTCTGAGTCTAAGTTGGTACAACGTTAAAATGACTATGTGTATCAGCTACACAGTAAAGTTTTTTTTCAAAAATTATATGAATTAATAATGAAACCTCTGTGTATGTGTGTGTGTGTGTGTGAGAGAGAGAGAGAGAGAGAGAGAGAGAGAGAGAGAGCACTACATAAAAATTTGCTAAGAAGTTCTTAAAGTCATAAAATCCTTAACATGTGTGAAATATCTTTATTAACCACTGATCTCAGACTAAAATTACAGATTCCCACATTAATAGAAGAACAAGGATAGGTAGATATTATAAAATACTAGAAAAATATCTAGATTTCAAAGTCCATTTTGACATATTCTGTTTTTTGCAATTCTGGTCACATCATTACTACTGTCCAAGATTATAGTTCATACTTTCTTAAACTAGGAAAAATAAACTATTCGTAATTGTTTAAGTTTTATCATAGTAAGATTATAGCTTTAGTAAAGTGTAAGCATGACAAATATATTACAAAGAACAATGCTACAATTCAGACACAAGGTTTTCTCATCTACACCATCACATACAAAATAAACCAATCACCAAAAGAGGTGAAAGTGTAATTATCAAATGTGCCAAAGACACTGTTCATCTGGCTATGCAGATAATTAGTTGTGTGGCCTTCTGAAAATCCTCTGGACTTTGAGTCTCCTCATCTGTAAAATACAATGGAGGATCCCTAATATTGCTTCTGATTTTCATCTCCTAGACAGACTGCAGATCAGGATCTTTGTGGATCTGAGTTTTGTGCTGACAAAGCATCGCATAGAAAATATTAACCCCATTTAGTTAATCTGTATATTAGTCCGTAATCACTTAGGTATACCAAGAATACCTAAAGGTCTCTTCTCGACAAATAGAGAGATGCTGAATAATTATTAAGCAGGAAAACTTTTATTTACTTCAGCCTCTCTGAGAGGAGGAACTCTTTTTAGGTGCTGTAAGCATAAGTGGATTTCACAAGACCATTCGTCAACCAACTTTTATAGCTTCAAACTAGTGTTGATGTACAGTTTATTCATTCTGTAAATATTTTTGAGTGCCTATGATGTGAATGAGACTAAAATGACTAAAATGAATATTTGGAGCCGGGCGGTGGTGGCACACGCCTGTAATCCTAGCACTTGGGATGCAGAGGCAGGCAGATTTCTGAGTTCGAGGCCAGCCTGGTCTACAGAGTGAGTTCCAGGACAGCCAGGGCTATACAGAGAAACCCTGTCTCAAAAAACCAAAAAAAAAAAAAAAAGAATATTTGGGGTCAAATAGTCTGTCCCTAAAACACTTATATTCCAACAGAGAAAAAGATCAATTGTTCAATGGATAAATAATCAAGTCTTTTATCAATTAATAGTAGAAACGTGACAAGTAAGCAACATGTTCTAAAGGGTAATTTCTAGAATTGCTCAGAGAAAATTGCTTTTAAGCCAGTAATATTACACTAAAACCCAAAACAAGAATTTTCATGCTATAAAGAAATGGGGGCACATGTGTTAGACAGAAAACGTTAATTCAGGAATGCAAAGGGAAGAACAAGCTTAAAATGTGCCTTGAAGAGGCACCAAACTAATGAGACACCCTGAGTATGAGGTGGGAAGTAGCATTTAAGATGAAGACAACAGGAAGTACAGAGAAGAACTTTTCACTCTGTAGAATGCAATGGAACAATGTGTCTAAAAGCCATAAAGAATTCAGACTGACTGCATGAATTCCCTTCCTCTGTGCTAATACACCCTGGATTCCTACTTACTACTTCTGTGGCACTTTTTGGTTTAATAAATTACCAGCAGGCTCCACGCACTCTCTGCATAATATATAGTGTCTCCGATGATCTTAAATCTACCATTTATTCAAAAAGTCATGCCTAATGAAAGTAAAGACTTTTGGACCTGAAAAATGTCCTAGCCATCCTGGATGGACTTAAGAGTTAACTAACCTGAAAAGGGTTCAAATGTCTCTTGTGTATGCCCAAAGGTAATCACAAACAGCCACAAGACCAATAAATGAAAGTCACAGGAAGGCAGGTTTTTATTTTAAACAGGAGGGGCTCTCTATCAGCTAAAAGTTTTACTAGACCAGGAATCAGAGGTCTTTCAAGCAAGGGTCTTGTGTTAGCTTTTCTCATCACTGTGAACAAGTTCCAAATAAAGAGTAACTTAAGGGAGAAAGAATCTTATTTTGAATCATAATTTCATGTCAGGGCGAGTGTAATTCTAGTACACTCCATGATAATAGGAGCTTGCTAGCTGTTCCACCTCTACAGCTCTCCATCTGTCCCCTAGACCTTTACTGAAAAGGTTCAACAACCTCTCATAACAAGTTGCCAACCTGTTCAAACACATGAACCTGGTCTGAAACATTTCGCATTCAAATAGTAACAGGTCTAGACCAGATATACTGTAGTATTTGTAGGCCATGCCATCTCTATGGTAACCACAAGCTCCACCTCCATAGCAGAAAAGCAGCCTTAGTTGACACATAAACAAATGTGCATAGCTTTGCTCCATCAAAACTTGCATAGTTTGTCCATTCCTGGAACAGGCCAAACAAAGCAAAATGGCAGTTCACAAATGCCATCTCCTCCCCCTCCCCCCGCCCCCCAGACAGGCTTCAAATGTGTTTTAAAACAGAGAGGATTTTCCTAAACGTGCAGACGCCTAGCTTTCATTGGGTAACCCAGGGCCCACATTCCTGTATGTCAGCAAATGTCAACAATTGTCTGGAGCTGAGTAATGGCTGCCCACTCTGGAGGGAGCAGGGGCTCTGCGGGCCCCCAAACACCCCACCCCAGACCTGCTTCCTGCCTGACTCTGGGTTTCATACCAGGTACCATTTAGTAGGCTAGCCCATTTTTCCCCTGCTGTGGTAGGAAGTTATTTCTCTAAACTTGCATCTATATCAAATGGAGTAAAAATAAAAGACAGATTGAAAAGGCCACATTTCAAGAAAAATGAGAAAAGGCATATGGGTTTAATGTGCATATAAAGGATGCTGTGTTGAAAGATTGAGTGTTTCTATTTTTCAATTTGTATTTCTCTATTTAAATTTAAAATATTTGCATACTTATATCATGTTACATTCTTATGCCATAGTTTGGTAACAATAAAAATATTTGAGTCCACATCAACATTTGATTTTCTTATTGCAGTCTAGTTTTATCCAGTTATGCTACCTAGGTATCTCTCACAGACACAGGCTAGCAGGATACCCTCCTCTGTGACTAAAAGCTGGGGAATTCTTCCTTTATGCACAGTCCCCATACTTAAACAAGGAAAGTGGGAGCTGAGATTCCATCAGCATCTACTAGAGAACAAACTCTTGCAGAATTGTGGGACAGATCTCTAGCAGTCGCATCCCCTGACTTCTTATTCTCAGACTACCAAACAAAATGAATCACATCTTATTCAGGGATAGGTCACCTTTTAACAGGGGTCACAGGCCATGTAGTTTAAAACTCTAAAGAGTTCCTTTGCTACTTGTTTACATATGAATATTCTTAGAGCTCATTCCATGACATTTCAAACTTTTACTTGCTTGTTGTAGAAATGACACATCACAGGGACTCAAAAGCAATGTTGAACTCCTACCATTTTTAGTCTGAAACAGTCTTCTTATTTCTAGTTATCATCACAGAGAAACACATGCCGTTGCAAGTGCACCCATTCCGGTGTGGGTTGCACAAATCTTTTTGGTTACTGTTAGTGTGATCAGGATTCTACATAGAGGGATTCTTTATGCTAAACAGCATGTGTACAGATTTATATGTGCGCTTAAACTTTCCTCATGTTGTTCTTGGTGTTTTATATTCTCCTCTGGGATTGGGATTGTTCTATACAAAACATAAACAGACAAGTTAAAGAGTAAAGCCAAAAAACACGAGCCCAAAGAGCAAGTTGGGTGCTGGAGAGATGACTTTGTAGCTAAGAGATCTTGCTGCTCTTCTAGGGCACCTAAGTTCAGTTCTAAACACCTCTGACTGGAGACTCGCTACTATCTCGAGCTTCAAAGTTTGGACACCCTCTCTTGATGTGGGCATCTGTACTCACATGCATATAGTTACACTCAGATACAACACACACACACACACACACACACACACACACAAACACACACACCACAAGTAAATATAATTCTTAAATGGGATATATAGTCTCTCCATGAACATTCAAATAGGGGAAAGAAACACACAATACCTAATGGCTACTAGGCCATTTGCCTGTAGAAACAAGAAGCCTTTTCTACTGGCCCTGTCTCTGCCTGAACTGCTGCTATTTTCCCCTAGATTACTATATTGTCTGAATCTTGAAAGTTTGTTCATGTGTGCTCTAGTTTGTGTTTCGTGTGTGTGTGTGTGTGTGTGTGTGTGTGTGTGTGAGTGAGTGCATGCGCACGTGCACGCGTGCATATCTCCAAAAGCATTTTAGAGATGAAAGGGATTATTCCAGCTTACATTTCTAGATATCAGTCCATCATTGAAACACTCAAGACTTGAATTCAAGGCAGGAACTGAGGCACTGACTGCTGAGGAAGACTGGTTATATTAGCTTGTGGCTATTGGCTTCTTCTCTTCTGGCTCAAGCTCAGCCAGCTCTTTTAATGTAACCAAAGACCATTTGCTCAGTTGTGGAACCACCAGAAGTGGGCTGGGGCCTCCCACATCAATCAACAATCAAGACATCTTTCCATAGACATGGCTGCAAGCCCATCTGATCTCGGCAGTTCCTCAGTTGAGGCTCCCTCCTCCCAAAGAACTCTTGGTTGTGTCAAACAATTAAGAACTAACCACAGGAGTATGTCCGGACTTAGGAAATGCGCAGGCTCCTGTTGGATCAGTCCATCATTAGGTCAAGCACTGGGGACAATTACACCATTCATTTCTCTACCCTGCTATGGGTGGGATCCAGACACTGCTGAGGTTTGAGAACCAGTCACTGAAAATTACTGAAGAGTAGAACCTGTAGCCTCCAGGAGAACCTAGAACCCCAATGTTTCCAACAGTCAAAAATAATTTGCTCAGTGTCTTCTGCTTTTGATAAATGCTCATCAAGTCTGTGATGAGGAACCAGCGAGATTTTTCTAAGGAAAATAATAGTAAAAGTTCTCCAAGTCAGCTCACTGATTTAACATGCATGATATGAAGACTTGGCCAACTGATTTGGATATCGCCAGGTCCACATTTAACACCAGAGTCTGGGATCCTACCCTAATGTCGTGGTGTAATTCCATCAGAGCTTAGACTCCTCGTCACTGTTCTACAGTAGCACTGATAACCAAACTCCATACCACTAGGAGTCCAAGTCACCTACCACCCCATCAAAGTTCTTTAGATAAAAACAATGATGCTTTTTATATTTCCAGTTAATCATTATTTCTGTAATACATTATTACCATCAAGTTTTTTGACATTTTTTCTTAAAAATTTTAATGCCTCTTGACCTCAGGACAAAAAAAAAATCTTTCAAGAGAGCCTTTACTTGGCAAGTGAGTGTGGTACTCCAGGCCTCACTGAAGCCAGATTGCCTCCCTAAGTGACACCAAAGATACATTCGTTACATTAGAGAAAGTTTGCCTGTGGCAACATTAGCCAGTGGAAAAAAGCATTTAAATGAAATGGCCATGCACACCTGGAAATTAATTTCTCACGCATGACTTTTGATTTGGAAATCCGTCACCAAATGTTCTCCTTGGTGAATTGCTTGAAGTGTCTACACCACGGTTTCCCAAATGAACTGCAACTGGGACCACAGAGACTTCAACTTTCCTACAGCAAGCTTCCACAACTCCGCGCGCCTCAGCCCACACCCTGGCTTGTTATTTACTGCACTTTACACATGTATTTTATTTCATGCCTTTATTAATCCAAGTCTTCCCTGCCCCCATCTCTGCAGTAACAAAAGAAGCTGTAGAAAATCAATGAGCTCGGAGCTGAGAAACAGGGGCGAGCCCTGTGTACCCTTTCAACCCACTGGGCAAGGGCTTGCTGAGTGTAACCCGAAGTCGAATAACACTTTCCAAACCAGTCTGAAAGTGCAAATGAGAACTGGTTTGTCTCCCCCAAGTCAAGGCTTAAAATGAAAAGGCTGGTGTTGTTTACCCTGGGGAAGAAAGGCTGACAGACAGTAATCCTTCACTAAGGATTAAGGAAGAGAAAGAAAGAAGAAGGGGGGGTTCTGTTTTCACTTTCAAATCTCAGAATTAAGTCAGGGAAGGAGGAGGGGGAGGTGGGGCTGGGTGTCTAGGAGGGTGCAGACACACATAGCTTCGTGTGTTTGTCCTCTGGGCTCGGTTACACACACCTCACCATGGCTAAACTGAAAGGCCTGTGCTTCGTTGACAGATTGGCAGCAACCAGTCTACATGGACCAGTCAGCAGCTCGGGGACATTCACAAGCAGCCAGAAGGCCAGCCTTGCTCTGGAGGGTGGCTGACAACATGTCTGGCCACTCAACTTTTCTAATAAAGGTTCCAGCAGCAGCCTGAACAGCTCACAGGGTAGACCTGACCAGACGGGGACAGCCGGGGCTTTGCCGTGTCACGCAATGGCTATTGATTTTTTAAATGATTGATGTTTTAAACTAAGTAACAAAGAAGGGAAATGGGAAAGCATTGTCAGGCATCCTCACCTGCGATTCAGAGCGGAGACTCGGAGTTCTCTGGTGAGGCAGGCATATCAGGCATGATGCTGTCATGCCACAGAAGGGCTGTCCAGACTGGGAAGAAGACAAGGTGAGAGGTACCGAGTCCAGGCATTCTGCTCCTCAGACCAAGGTTTCCATATTTGTGGGACAATCTTATTAGGGATTCTAGACGTCCTGGCCACATGATCCTTGGCCATCTGAAAGTAATTAAGCTTCAGACAATATCTTTATGTCACACAAAATGACAGAAAATATGGTCCACCCTACTCCAAAGCCAGGGAACACTGCAGCATGAGCACCAAGTGTTTCTGAGGGGAGGTGGGAGATCAAGGCCTCTCTGATCATGTTCGCTGTGGACGTCTCCAATTAACAAGCAACTTGAAGTTTCCAGAGCGTGAAGGGAAGGGTCACAGAGTGAAAACTAAGTCACATTCACACAGTGTCAGAGTCTCCCTGTCACCTCCCAGTAGGAGCCACCTCCCCTTGAGGGATGATTTCTACCAATTTCCCTCCCCAACATTAACTTTTGGTTAATACTTGGAATTTCAGTTGTGTGCTGAGTTTGGTTTTTCTGCTCGGTGATATTGACAGGTAACCTGGGAAATCTTGTTCTCTTTTTCCTCTGTGAGGTTGGGGTGGGGGTTCTCTCTTTCTTCTGTGAGGTAGGAGGGCGGGGGAATTACTTTGCATATGATAGCTATGAGATAAAGTAACTGTGCATCTATGACACCAAGAAAGAGTCCTGGCTAGGACTCAGCCTAGAAGAGCTCAGATTTATCTACTGTCTCCCCATATCCATGTGAGCGCATCTGAGGTTTTGATTGACTTGAAGCAGCAGTGGCTGTTTACCCAAGCAGAACGCCTGTCATCTTCAATCCTTAGTGATTGTGTGTGACTTTAAAAAAAAAAAAAAAAAAAAAGTCTACCTAGTCCAATCTTTGAAACTATTTTTCTCCTGCCCAATTTTAATCAGCCAACATGTAAACATTTATCAGGTTCGCATTTCACAATCAAAGAGCCCCAGGTTCAAATTCCAAGCTTGCGCACTGTTGCCTAGGGACAGGCATCTTCCTCCCCGGTAATCACAGCTGGTTTTAGCCTGTAAAATGAGAACTGTAATGATTCCCTCATAGAGCGTTTTTGTCAAGATGGGGAGGTGTCAACTGTAGGTCTGGAGGGATGGATCTTGTGAGGAAAGTGCTTGCTGCCAAGCATGAAGAACTGATCTCAGATCCCCAGAACCCACATTGAAGAAGAAGAAGAAGAAGAAGAAGAAGAAGAAGAAGAAGAAGAAGAAGAAGAAGAAGAAGAAGAAGAAGAAGAAAGCAGGTATGGTGACGTAGACCGATAATCTCAGTACAGGAGATAGGCAGAGGCCTGGAACTTCTAGGCCAGCTAATCCAGCTCTATCAGTGAGTCCCAAATTCTGGGAGAGATCCTGTCTCAAAAAAATAATATGGAAAGTAATTGAGGAAGACACTTGATATTGACCTCTGGCCTCTATACATACATCCTTGCACACATATATTCATAAGCACACACACATATATATATGCATATACACACAAACATATACACATGCACATACACAGATACCATGCTGTTCAACACATGGATATTTACATGAGGATTATTACTGTATACCATCTATAATGCTTATAATTTTATATTAATGAATTTCATATGTTCATATAAATGTACATTATATAGAATACATCTCAATGTGTTTAAGTATATTTTATATGTTTCTAATGTTTGTAGTGTACAGTGTTTACAATTGTTTCTACCTTCTCAGAGACATTAACAGATATACTGTCTTTCAGAGGAAAGGAACTCTCTATAGATTAGTAAAACAATACTTCATATACTCTATGCGGAAACATTGTAAATTTCAGGACTTCACAGGCAAAAGTGATTCTGATCTCTTTCTTATAGAAACAAGAAGAGGTTGTTTAGAACAGTCACATGTTGGCTTGATCATGTAGCAAACAAAAGTGGGCATTACTTTGTATGTTTCCCATGATGAAGAAATCAAAGGTATAAGTGACTTGGGACTGAGTGCCTGGGTGGGTTTCTGTAAGCCCAAGGCCTTCCAGTGACCATGGATCTGTAGATCACTCCACCGTGGTATCACTTCCCACTGCCACATAAAGGCCAGTCTGTCCTACTCCTCTCTCTAGGTGGTAGAACTTAATTGCTTTCTCCAGGAAAATAGGCTGGATCTAGTGATTCACAGCAACAGTGCCTGAGACAGCAGAGACAGTGGTTGGAGTCAGAGGAAACCTGGTAGTACCTCAACCAGGCCATCAAGGCCAACATCACGTCAAGGCCATGTGCCCTGGCTGTGCCACGGTGGCAGGGCAGGGAGGTTCTTACCTCTATGGCACTTATTCCAGAAAAACCATAACCCCATTCTACTCCTGAAAATGGAAGCGGCAACCCCAACTAAGACTCATCCTTCAAAACTGCCTGGTAAGTATGCTTCGCAAGTGGAAAAAACCAAGGAAAGAAAAAAGTGTAATTTGTCATGTACCATATAAAACTAAGACGACTCAATGGTTAAGGGCAATGTGGCATGGTGGATTAGATCCTAGGGCAGAAAGAGGACATTAGTAGAAAATGAATAAAAGTAATACTATTACACCAATGTTAACTTTTTGTGTACAATGTCGACTTTAGCAGGAGGTCAGAAAAGGGATAGTAAACTCTGTAAGCCACTGTGACTTTTCTGTTACTATTAGTTCGAGTGTTCAAGGTATAAAAGTCAAATAGTCGGGCAGGAGAGGTAGATTTGTGGGCGCATGCCTACATAGCATGCACAAGGACCTGAGTAACACTTCCAAGAGACAAAGACAAAGAGGGAATGTAAGGGAGGGAAAGAAAGAGAGTTAGAAAGAAGAGGTAAGAAAGGGATTAAACAATAAATGTTGAAGAGGTAAAATGAATAATGATAATTTTATGACATAGAAGCCCTGTATTGTTTATTACAATAGAGTACCACAGATAAATGGTACAAATTCTCTTATATAGGTTACAAGTATAAATTTCATATAATTAAATAGGCATGAATGAAATTATATGTAATTTCATATCAAGTAATTTCATATATAACGAATATGCGGAATCTTATATTTATATAGTTATAGAATACATATACATCTGTGTATATACAACATACATGTATATATAGACTACACCAATTTATGATGCTATAACATTTTTATTCTCTCTCTTTTTTTAATTGGATATATTCTTCATTTACATTTCAAATGACTTTCCCTTTCCTGGTTCTCCCCTTCCTAAAAGTCTCATCTAGGCAACAGGCAGAAAGGAGAGATGAGAAGGCCTCCCTCCGGGCACAGGGAAGAGGAAATACACTCATCTGCTGGAGGACCTTGCTATTTCTATTCTCTTAAAGTATTCTCTCAGAAACCAAAAGCATGAGTTGTGGTACCATGCCAAAGTGACAAAAGACCCTTTCCCGACACCACATAAAAGCCAGCTGATCATGAACCTGCCTTTAGAGGAGAGACCATGAATGTGGCACAGCATGGGGTGAAGGTAAGTGGCAAATCCCCTGCAGGCCAGGAGGCCAAGATGAGGACCCTAGAGAGAGCATGCAGGGCCATCAGATAGTAAGGAGTTCTAATTCTGTTGCCTTGACTCTGCTGCCTTGAGCAAGTGATTTGAACCTCCTGAATTTCTGATCCTTCATCCATAAAGGACAGACAACACTCAGATCTCAAGGTCTAGGCAGGCAGAAACTGTGTAAAAAGCATAGCTACTGATGGACTTCCACACAGCCATGGCAGGTCATGCTGTACATCTCTCTCATTAGTATGCAGAGTGTGATGGTGATAGAGTATCCTCAAATGGAGTGGGAGTTTGCTGATCTGGGTTCAGAGCTACCAATCAGGGAGGGTTACAAAAGTCCCCCAAGAGAACTAAAGTAGTGTTGATGTGCTTGGAGGATAGAAAAGAATCTAAACTACTAATACACAAATTCTACCTAACTATGTACTGGTGCTATCCCAGAACACTGGCAAGGCATTATATAAGCCTGCATTGTTATCTTACCTACATTCTAGTTACTGGTTGATCGAAGGCTGTGAAATAGACAACTCTAAGACTTACTCACTTAAAAGAAACAGGATTTACTTTGATTTCAAATCTGCAAATTGGGTCCCAGTTAGATGGAATGGTTTGGTTTGGTTTCCCATAATGTTAGCAAGTAGCCCAGGTTAGAAGATGTGACAATGACCAAGCTGGTTCATTCACACATGCAAGAACTGAGGAGCTGCTGCTGAGGACGTCAGCTGGAATTCTGCCATGATTGTGCTCTCTGTAAGTGCAGAACTTCCTCACAAAATGGTGGCTACAATCTAAGGGTAGGCACTCTAAGAAAGAGAGTCAGATAGAAGCCAGGCCTTTTGTGACTTAAATTAGAACGCATACAACAAGTCCTGAAATATAGTTCAGTGGACGAGCACTTGCCTATGATGCACAAGGCCCTGGGTTCAATTCAAGACACTACCAACCAACAACAGCAAAAACAAAAAGTATACAGTATCTCCTTCACCATGTTGTGCCCATGAAAGTAGTTCTAAAGGCTACAAACCCCCAGAGAGAAGGTAAATAAACCCACCCCAGACTGTGAACTCATAAGGTCACAAAAACGTTATCAGCCTAAAAATATCGCTGTGGCCACTTTTGAAAAATGCATTCTGTCACACCAAAAGAGTGACTGATGCACAAGTTAGCAAAATGAAAAGGGTCAGTCAGATATGTTCATGGCATCTACAAACAGAAAGGCAGAACGTAACAGAGACAGGCAAGAATGGAGTGTCCCTCTGACAGGCTCTCCTTACATCATTTTCAGAGCCGCGTGCCTTCTCTTCTCTTTCAGTCTCTGCATGCTTACCACACCCTTTACGTCTACCTAGAGACCAGCTTTCTCCTGCTCATTGGCTACCACAAGGTCTAAGGCTTTATGCTTAGCCTTCTGTATAAATGGCTCAGTCAGCACTCTCCTCCTCCCTCCCACACAGCCAGCCCAGTGTTCCCTGCCACCACTTGTGGCTTGTTTCCCCAGTGGCACCCCTGGCCTTTTGATCTTCTCAGTCCACACGGAGGACATGTGAATTAGCCTCTCTAGGGAGCTGCTCTTAGCCAATAGCCATCCCCAGCTGACCAATAAATACCTCAACTTCCTTGGAATAACTTAGCACACATTCCACACTGGCTACTCTAGTCCCTGTAACAGGACTGTGTTCCAACATGGTCCCTCTGGTGATGAGGTAGATGAGTCTTGTTGCTATCTTTTCCTTCCCTTCCCGCTTTGCCACACCCCAGCTGATGATCACTGAAATCTTCTCTTTAACACACTTCTGCACTCAAACACTTGTCTTAGAGTATGTGGGCGCCAGGAGACAGAGAGACTGCTATCCCTTCAGCTGGCTCGAAGTTAAGCCCCTAGGGAAGTGGAATGATTGGCCCAATTTTGGTCATATGACCATTCCTCATCAAGTCTCCCATAAATACGAGAATGAGTCATGGAATAGCAGGACTTCTTGGGCCTTTCGATGATCAAAGGTCATAAGTGGGAGCAGTTTCCAGAAGAAGGGTCTTAAGGCAGACAGGCCCTTAACTACGTGGCCACCAAATTCAGCACAGTGCATTTATTTGTAACATATTTATGTTCAAAAGTTTCCTGCTACCCAGTCTTATCAAAGAAAGTTTCCATGTCAAGATTTCCTGTCTGTACTAGAAATATAAAGCAATGTCCTTCATGGTACATAGACATAGCGAACTACTAATAATGGGTCCCACTGTGCTGGATACTTGCATGCGCCCTCTGGGTTTATCCTAACAATTACACAGTTTGAATAAAAATGAACAAATAGAAATAGTTTTTTAAACTAGACACATTTTAACTAACAGATACATTTTGGCAAGGCATTCAGAGCACCAACACATTTTTAAGGGAGATATTTGGCTCTCTGGAGTCTACCGTCTTGAGTTCTTTGTATATCATGGATATTAGCCCTCTGTCAGATGTAGGGTTGGTGAGATCTTTTCCCAATTTGTTGGTTGTCATTTTGTCATTTTGACAATGTCCTTTGCCTTACAGAAACTTTGTAGTTTTATGAGGTCCCATTTGTCCATTCTTGATCTTAGAGCATAAGCTATTGGTATTCTTTTGAGGACACTTTCCCCTGTGCCCATGTCCTCAAGGGTCTTCCCCAGTTTCTTTTCTATTAATTTCAGTATGTCTGGTTTTATGTGGAGGTTCTTGATCCACTTGGATTTGAGCTTACTACAAGAAGATAAGGCACAGCACATTATTAGGAGATTTGTTCCGTTATTTGAAAAGTCTTTAAGAAATAAAGTCAAACACAAATCTAATATAATCCAAAGAGCTATGTGTGCCTGAGTCACCTTCTTTGCTCCCCACCCCCAATTACTTTCAAATAAAATGATGAAATTTTTCAGGGCTATTGATTCTACAACTTGACCCCAGAACTCATTTCTGGCTAAATGGTTACCCCCAAAATGCTAATGGTAATACATACCACACTCCTCATCAAGATGTGTCTTATTATTAAAAATTAGGTTCGTGAAAGGGACCTGGGAAGTCCATGTTACAGTAGTTCCAGCTGTCTGTATTCGCTGACACTATACTCATGAAGAATTGAGTAACTTCTTCAAGGCCTCCCGGTGCTTTCTGGGTCCAACATGAAGCCATTTTTTTCAGCCACAGCCACTATTTCTATCCAGTTCTTCCTCTTCTGTTCCTGAGCATATTGACAAGGGAGGCTTTCTGAAGAGCATCCCACAGTGGTGCCAAGGTGACAATGCTGGAAGTACTCCCGACATACAGATCCTCCCTCCCCCCCCCCAGCCAGGCTAGGCCAGTGCTGAGTTCTGAGCACAGATAAGGATGCTGTCACCTTGCCACTGTGTCACACTCTGTTCTCTGACCTTGGAAAGAAAAAGCTCTTCTCAGACGGAGACTTTACCAAGAATTCAACTTCTCTTCCAATTCTCAACCAAGATGGCACATGGCAGTATTTCTCCCTCCATCTAAATAAGTACTGAGGTAACAAAATGACAGTGTGCAGGGAAGGGTCACAGATGTCCACCCCTTGCTGCCAGAAGCACCAAGATGCTATCTATATCCAGCCACTTGAAAATGTATTGTTAACTCTCTGCTAAATTAATTATAATCAAATCAAAATGACAGTCAGAAATATGATAGTCAGCTGTATCTAAGCAATGGTCACTAACCCACCAGGATAGACTCCAAGGTGGTACAGCCACAAATAAAGCCACAGGGGACTAATATGAAGTAACTAGAAACACAGAAAGCTGAAAAAAAATGTCCCAAACGTACTCAAACACATTTGAAAACGACAAGGAACATCTGAGGGCACCTGGTATTGAAACAAAAGACAGCTCTTAGGTAAGAGCTAGAATTAGAGGCAACACCAAGCGCTGAATACAGTGAGTACCATTTAATATTTAAAAGAATGACTTTTACACACACACACACACACACACACACACACACACACCTTTGAATGTACAGATTCACCTTCCAGATGCACTTGCCTCTCAGAAAGAAACTCACTGATTATCTTTGAAAATATAGGCACTAACAAGGCATAGAAAGAAAACCCTTCCAATTCCTCAATCATAGTCTCTACACGCAATGAACACTCAACGCAGTTGTTAAGGTTCTACCCAAGTGCCTTCCAGCTCGGCAAAGTTAAGCACCTGTGGTTGTGTGCATGCCATGGGGATCTAGTGTTACCTATTAGCCACATCTCTGGGAAATACTCATAACACTGATATAAACTGAGTTAGTTCATTGTACCAACACTGAAGTAAGCCGATCCCATTTACTCCCTACAATATCTTATGTGGCAGGTCTTAATATCATTAGAAAGCTGAGTTCCGAAAGGTTAGGTGATTCACTCAAGTCACACATACACACACACACACACACACACACACACACACACACAGCGGCAAAAAAACCATTGTAGAACTGCATGGGCAAGCCTTGCTGTTACGGAATGTGACATAAAAAAAAGATGACCACTGCACTCAACTACGTGAGGGCCACTGTTGTGGTCTGCTTGTGAATTACTCCCCAATGGCTCGTGTGCTCAAACACTTGTCCCCCAGAAGTTGCCCACTGTTGGGAAAGGGTTTGGACATTTGAAATGTAGGACTCTCTTGGCTAGAGCAGGTCCTTACAAAAAGGCTGTGAAGGTGCTAGCCAGGTTCTTTCCTTTATAGGCCGAGTACTTCGCTCTCTGTCTGTCGTGTGACTGGCAGCCGCCAGCTTCTATGGCCATGCGTTTCCCACAGTAACTGGTTAAACTCCATGAACCACAATAAACCTCTCTTCCCTTGTTTGTCACGGTGATGAGAAAATTAAAAAATTCAGCCGCCCTTCACCTTCCACTGTTCATTTCTTCTCCCAAGCTCTGTGGAGGGGAGGAAGGTCCCTCCATTCCTACTTTGCTTAGGATTCTACCTATACTTCCTATATCGCTTCACAAGAATCCCTTATGACTGACAGTTGCCCCCTATTTCACAAATGCAAAAGTGTATTTCCAGGAGGTAAATATTATATCCAAGTAAAATTGATTAGTGCCAAACTGGCATAAGGACTCACATCTAAGACAAAGGTCAACTCTCTGTTTCACATTGACTGGGCAACTTCTCAGAGTCTCTCAATTTGGGTTTATATGAGGTCAGAAGCCCTTTGGGGTGCATAGGGGATATAATAAAAAAATGGCTTACGTGAATAGTAATTTTCTTCAAGTAACCCCACAAAAATGGGAGATCAGAAATTTCACACTTCTCCTGACTCCTCTCAATTCCCAAATTGGGTCCCCCAAAACAAAACAAATTTCCTGAGCTCTAAACACAGTCAAACATAAATCACGGAGGGGAAAGCACCCTCTTCCTAGCCAGGCGTGTGCTGTCTGTGCTGAGAGCAACGCTTCACACCTCTCCTGCATACCCACTTCTGACCCCAAACTAAATCCTCGGGCCTCTTACAGAGGCCTTGGCATTGCCTAGGAACCCTGGCAAAGAAAGAAAACAGTAGTATTCACTCTGGTCTGGTGTAAAGTTTGAATAAGATACTGTATCTTCAAAATTGATTTTGTATACTCCCTGGGCCAACTTCCTGGGATTAGACATTTCTTTTAACACCTCATGTTTTCTTCGGGCTTCTCGGATAGCCGCCGAGGCACAGAAAACGCCGAGCGTGGCAAAACTGAGCCGTAATTCAGAAGCCAGGTAATAGGTGAAAGCCGCTGCTCTGAGCTGAGAGGAGCTCACTAAACGGACCCTGGCTGTCCGTGGGTATCAAGAGCGTGGCATTATGAATATTTATGGAGGAATATAGGTCCTGTTGGGAACCAAACTCAGCAGGGACCCTCTACCCTAGCAGCTGGGGATCATTTGGGGTGTTAAGATGAAGTTTTGAGGGATACCGTTTAGATAAAAATCATATTTGAAAAGAGTTATGCATATGTTCCGAGTGCCATCATGGACAGGGTGAATCTGAGTTTCGCATGCTTTGTGAACATCTGGTTGCTCTTAAACTTAACTCATCTAGTACCATAAAGTAGGATTCGGTTTCAAAAGAAATCTCCCATTTTTTTTTATGTCTGGATGATCCAGATACAGAGGTTGGTAAAAATGTTGAAAAGGAAAATAGCAAATATACGAATATATCATATGATATCTCCTCAGCTGACTTTTCAAACACGCATTGATTGAAAAGCGTGATAGGAACCTTGGCTTAGCATGTGAATACTAAGTCAGACTCCAGCTCTACCATTTCCTGTAGGCTGGGAAGCTGGAGGAGAGCCTTAACTTTCTGAGCTTCAATTTCCCAATGTGTAAAAATGTCCTGTCAGTGCCTCCCTTGCTTCTGTGAGGAGAATGAAATGAGTTTCTTGTCCATCACAAGTGCTAGGATAGCCTTAACTTTGATCGTGGCCATTCAATAATCTTCATTGGAATGCTTAGGTAAAGAATTCAAAATAGGTTATCATGTTGTTGATTAAGAATCAAAAGAAAGGCCTGAGAAGATGACTCTGTATGAAAAGCGTGTGCATCCCCATAGCACCTATGTATAAATCCAGGCGCATTGCAGTACTCCTGTAATCCCAGAACTGGAAAGGCTCCCTGGTGCTTGCAGGCTGGCCTGACCTCCAATCAATGAGCTTCAGGGTGAAGAGAGACCCTGTACCAGAAAATAAGGTTGAGAAGCAACTGAGGAAGATATCAGATGGTGGCCTCTGGCCTCACACAAGAGTGTATGTGCACACATGCACACACCCACGTGCACAAATACACACACACACACAGGCATGCATGCATGCGTGCACATGCCCACATATGTACCTACACAAATACATACAGAATTAAATGATACATTGCACATAGTACTGTGTCTAGCACTATATGCAGATGTGCATTAAGTAGAATTACTAGTTAGTTAAACCCTCTTTGAGTATGCAAATAAAACCCCGCCTTAGTCATCAGGACTAGTCATGGAGCGCTAGTCACTAAGTGACATTTGAAAGAACCTGATAACCCCTCCCCCCAACAAAGTAAATGATCACTATCATCTTTCACCCATCTTGATCCACAGCTTTGGGTTCACTTTGTATTCTCATCTTGGTCAGTCACATGGTACAGGCTGAGCTAATCTCCTCTCACTTGAAAAGGAACATTTTTTCCTTCTGTTCTCCTTCTAATTCTGTTGCTTATTCTCTTACTCATTTATCAGAGACAGAGACAGAGACAGAGATAGAGAGAGACAGAGGGGGGACAGGGAGGGAGGGAGGGAGGGGGAAGAAACAAAGTAAGCAAGTGATAGCTTCATTTCACTGGGCCCTGGTAGCTTCTAGATTTTTATTACTGGTGAAGTTTGCTGATCTCAGTTCTCTAAACTCTCCAAGTATCATGCAACTCACTATTATCTCCACAGGGGGCTTTCTAAGATGCACCTGCAAGCGGGCTCCTGGGTTTCTGAAATCCAGGTTGCTGCATGAAGAATGAGAAGACCTTTGCCTTCCAACGACAGCCCATCTGCTTTGCTACCAGAAGGAAAATGCTAATGTTGCGATGTTGTTTTCCCTGAAAAACTCTTTACTAAGTGTACAATTATCTTAAAATAAAGAGCAAATTGTTACCCAAGAGTGTAGATTGTGTGGTTCTGGGCCCGTCTCCCACTGTGTCCCCCTGGCTCCTCCTTCATAGTCCAGCGACAGTGACCTCCACACAGCTCCTGCTAACTCCAATGCTGACCTTCACAGGGCTCCAACCCTCCAGTGGGTACCAGTGTTGATTCAGGGAAAGCAAGACACAGGTCCATGCCTGAAAGACGAGAGCCTGCCTCCTCTTTCACCAAATAAATTTCTACCTAGTGTGAATTGAGCTTCATTTTCTGTTAATAAACACTGTCTTAAAAAATTTTAAAGTGTTATGTAAAATTTGCTACTTCTGGGTAAATAAAATTAGTGTTTTAGAAGGCATAGTCTATCCTTGGCTGGTCTCTAGTTTCAGTCTCTCTCTGGGTTTTCTCTGGTCAGTGATTTCACTTAGGTCTGGTGAGAATTTGTTAAAAGAGAGTTAGCTTTAGACCACATCCCCGGGTCTGCCCTGCGAACCCCACTGCCCTGTGAGTCACTACCTCACACATGAAGTGTTTGAGAATTTCAAAGACTGGCCCTGCCAGTTTGCAATATAGGTGTAAGTACACATTAAAAAATACCCAAGACAAGCAGAGCAATGTTGGTATCAGTCTATTTTATATTCAGAGACCCTGTCTTTTGTGAAAGAGGAATGCCTAGACACCTTAAGGAGGATAAGCACAAGTGTGTGAACCTTTCATCATTAGTCTGGAGAAGTTTTGGATGACCGCAGCTTGGTGCTCCAACGAGCTACCCAGCCTGATGCCCTGGAATCCAGTCCTGCCATTGTCAGGCTCACACTTTTCCTCCTTACCTTTTACATAACTTCTTAGTTTTCTAGAGTATTCCTAATACCTCCCCCTATGGAAAGCTACTCACTCTGAAGTCCACATCAGATCACAGGATGAATATATTTCACTGACTTTAAAAAAAAAAAAATTCTCCGACATGGCTAACAATGGCACCTTCTCCACTCATCCCCAGGTGAGTCTCCGACATCTTCAATTTTACCAGTGTATAGAAGGATGTACGTCAGCCTTGGTATATTATTTCACAAGTAAGGGCTTGCCTTTTCAGGAAACAGACTACCTGAAAACAATGTAAAGAGAAACATTTGTCCTAGTCAATGTCTGAAAGGTGTTGCTATCTGTGCATAGGTTCAAGAAAGTGCCAGCATTGAATCTCTGAAAACCACCGGGAGCTCCTGGGAAGGAAATCTCACAGCCGAGAGGTAGGCCTTCAAAAGGGGCTGTTTCCTTAGACATTTCAAAGGGTGCAGAAAAACCACAGTCACTGGTCAGTCTGAGTCAGGGTGATCCAAAGGAGCGTTGCTTTCAAAATGGAAAAGCCTTTGAAGATGCCTTCTTCAAGCCGTTGGTTTCGTTCTTATGCATGCATGAGGATGATTCTCAAGCACTGTGCAGTGTTAAGTTTAGGACAAACTCATTCCACAAGAAGGGAGTCGATGTATAAATGATAAGAACACAGAAAGTGGTCGTTTAAATTTAACTGGAGATTTTCTTTCTTAGCACCACACCAAGGTGTCTCAGTTGACAACAAGCCATGCCAACAGCAATGGTCCCGTGGGGTTGTACTGTCTGGACATGTCAGAGCTATCTTCATCCTTTTATGAACAAAATATGATGGTCTCACGAGAGCAAACATTGCAGAAGGGTGCTTCTTATGACATACTCCCATCATTAAGAGATGTGCAGTTGTGTCTACACTAGTGACATGACTTACATCCACATGAGTTTTATGGAAACCCGCTCTGCTTCTTTTATGGTTGCCTAGGTGCTCATAGTTCACTGGTTTATCTCCAACACAACTCTGCCTTTCTAATCATTTGTTTAATATGTATTTTTTCCAACTTCCATATCAATATGGAGTTTCTACCTTGAATAAAGTAAGCATATTAGTGAAGAAGATGAATACATAAAGGCTGATTGAGTAAAATCTGGACAGACCTTAGTTCCTGGGTACCGAGACATCACCTGGCCTCCCGCATGTCCATCCCCTGGTTTCCAGGACTACGGATGCAGTCAGAGTATGGCTCCATATGTGTCTTGCCAGATTCCCTGATGGATTCGTTTTTCTAACGATTAAACTAACCAATTAATTAATTTTACAAAGCTTTAAAGTCAACAATTTTTTTTTAAAAATCAAATGCCTCTAGGTGGGCCCTGACTCCTCTGATTTTCAATCCTGTCTCTCTTTTTCATCTGTATGTGGCTCTTGAAGGTTTTCAGCCTCTGATTTTATTCCTATGCTCAGCAGTCATACTCTTCCTGTATCCAACGGATGGAGACTAACCCGTGGGGAAGCCCCACCCGTGAAACAGCTATTGTGGAGAAGCTAGGCGGTCAGAGTTGCCAGGCCACACTGAGGTGTGGCTGGTAAGTGCCCATTCAGCTCATCCCTTTGACCGCAGCATGTGCATGTTGTCGGCAATGCCAGCAGCTGTCCACAGGTGGCAGCGGTCCTTCATTGTGGCAAATGTCTAAAAGGCCACCGCAGACTCTGAGCTCTCACCTGAGAGCTGGAAAGGGCCAGCCCTTGGGCTGGAGCCACTGACTTCTTTGCTGGTGCTTCTTTGCAATGTTTAGATGGGAGAATCAACTCTGGTGCCTGTTCTTACTTTCTGTTTATAGTGCTGAGAGGCAGAGGCAGTGTGCAACTGAAAAGATGGCCCCCGTGCTGTTTAAAGCAAATAATCTTTCCAGCTTAACTTTCAGTTTAAAGGAGAGAGCAGTAGGGTGGAAGGAAAACCTGATTTTTCTGCTCATTTTACTAACTGTATCTTCCTTTTAGCACTGTCCTAATGTGCTTGTATAGCTCAAACTTGAATCCCTCCGTGCACTGGATTAAACAAAGACTTTTTAAAACAAGTATTTTAATTTTTAATATCGCTTTATGCATGTAGAGACATAAGGGAGAACTCAGTTCTAAAGGAGTTAAAATTAAACAATATTTTACCTCTAGCTAATATTTACAGGTAATGTAGCATTGGATAGATATGTATCTAAACACAAGAATTTATTTTCTATCTTCCTCTATTTAAGGCTGAGTTTGTTTTGTTTGTATTTCAGTTACCAAAGGAATGTAAGAACAATCCCACAATATAAATATTTCTTTATAACATATACCAATATTTTAGATGCTTTTCTGTTGGACTATGATGTCACCTACAGCAAGGAGTAAGTCACAGCAGGTCATTTTCAAGGATCTAACATCCTGCAGAAAAAGTTACTCTGACTGAATGGATGGCCATTACTGATGGTGCTTGTTAATGTTGCTTTAAATATTTCCTCACAGGAGGAATAAAAAAGATAGTCATAGAAGCAGTGTTCATCGGCCACCCATTCCTCTTCAGGCTACATAATCCCTGAAATTCTCAAAGAAAAGAATAGCCTTTACAAAGTATATTGTGGATTGAGTGTAAAAATGACTTAGGCTGCATAGGACATCTGAAAATATTTTTCTTTTTGTTTGTTTGTTTGTTTGTTTGGTTGGTTGGTTGGTTGGTTGGTTTGATTTTTGGTTTTGTTTTGTTTTGTATTTTCAGAGACAGGGTTTCTCTGTGTAACAGACCTGGCTATCCTAGAACTCTTTTGGTAGACCAGGCTGGCCTTGAACTCACAGAGCTCTGCCTACCTCTGCCTCACAATTGCTGGAACGAAACCAATGAGCCACAATGCCTTGCTGGACATCTGCAAATTTGTCTCTGCATTTCTTAGCCAGGGAAAGTAAGTTCAAGACAAAGAAATCCATTCAGACTTTAAAACAAATGCAATATAATAAAGAATAGATGCCTATTCCCTCTTCAATATCACTCAAGAATAAAGCAACCGGTCTGTGGCCTTTCCTGCTTTGGCTGGGTGGCTCTTTTCACTGCAGCTGCATCCATCTTGTGCCTGGATCCTCGGCTACAAAAGATCACACAAGCTGTGCAGTAACCCCTCTTCTCTGCTGTTGCTTTGAAAGTTTTGACTTTCATGCACACATTTTTTTTTTTTTTTTTTTTTTTTTTTTTTTTTTGGTCCATGGCTGATGGACTCTCAGCTTGTCTGTCTTTCCTAGACTCAAACAACAGTTTGTCTGCAGCCGGGCATCAGGAATAACCTAGCACCAAGCAGTACTGTAACCATCACACTGAGGTTCGACTTGGGCATCGGAACCTAAGCAATGCCTGTAATGCTACACTGCGTGGAAAGGCTTGTGGAGGCGCTATTCCCCCAAACTCCTCAAGGCAGACCTTTCCTATCAGTATCATCCCCACAGGGATTCCTAAGGAGTTAGCCAAACTTAACAAATCTGCACCACTGTCAGCAGAGCCAGAGTGTCACTTGAAAGCAACATCAAACCAAGAAGAAGGCACCATACCTAAGTCCCTAAAAGGCAAAGCACTTTATGTACATCATCAACATGAATCCTTAGGACTCTGTGCCAGGAGTTTAATGAGACCCACTTCACGGATGAGCTTCACAGATGAGGACATTTGGATGCATGGGCTAGCTTACCCGCCATTCAACTCCCTCCAGCCTATTACTCTAGGCCCAGATGCTACGAAGTCATGGAGTTGTTTTTACTAATTCTTTCCAATTCCACCTTCACCTGTTTTCTTGTTAAAACAAACAAACAAAACAGCACGATTTAATAATCCCTGTTTTGGAAGTGGCCATCCCAGGACCTATGAAAAACTGAACCTATGAGATGGATTCTCTTCAATTATTCACTTTCCCTTCCAACATAATATTTTTACTGATGATACGAGATTTTTCACATCCTGAAATAATTCACTTCCCAGTCTTCCCAGATCCACCCTCTTCCAGTTCTTCTCTAAAGGCTCTTTTGTACACAATTACTTACATAATAATTACGACTTTCCCTGAGTTGAATAATAAGCACCCTTGACTTTAACACAAAGGAATTCTTTCCATGTTATAATGCTTGATTTCAGCACCAGTGATATGAGTTATACAGACTCACTCTCTCCAGTCTCAAATAATTAGGATACTTAAGGACCAGTCACTTAACCACTTTGTCTGGGCCAGTATCTAGAGCAAACAAGTAGAGCAGGAGGGTGAATTTTCCCCCAGAGTCAGATCAGGATGTCTCTACAGTGTGGCCTGAAATTCTTTCAGCTTCCACATTCCCCCTGACCAATATGAAATTATAATGAAATGAAGAAATACAGAATTACAAAGAATAGAAGCTCTTCTACTGAGCGTCCCAAACAGCCAGGCTGCTACAGTTTATGCTGGTGAGCACAGAGCTTTCAAAGAGAATTTTAGATTGATGGCTTCCAAGAGGATGGGCCTATATGTCAGTCTCTTAGATACAGCAATTAAACTAGACATCGCCGGGTTTCTAGAACCTTCTGCTTGGCTAAGGCTTAATATCAAAAGTAAAATCTTTCATATTCTATTTGAACAAGGTGGCCTGCTGCTAGAAAGCTCCCTAGCACAGCTTCTATCCTTTCCTTCCTTCGCTCAGGAAAGATGGAAGTGTGAAAGATAACAAACTACTGATGGAAGCGCTCTGTGACGCCCCATGGGCACCACAAAGGAAGTTAACCCCAGTGGTGCCTGCTTTCAGGGCTCTTGGGATTTTTATCCAAGAGTGGTTTTATTTTTTGCTGAGTTTTGTTTCTGATTTTGAAAAAGAAAAAAAAAAAAACTTGTGAATTTGAGAAGAAAAACTGTGAGAAAGCTTCCAATTAATGACTATACTACACTTGAAGGACTTAGAATTTTGTCAGTAAACAATATGCCAATTAACAGCCACACCCCCCTCCATATTCTGTCTTTACATGTACGTGGAATATTGACAGACCCGCCAGCATCCACAAACTGTTTTCCTTATTGTTCCCTGCATTAGCCTCCACTAGAAATATTGCTGAAAGGAAAACCATTTCTATGAACCACATTTTCTTTGAGGTTACCTGCTGTCAGTGTTATTGCAGAGACCATCAGTGGGAACTAAAAGTAAGTTACACCTTGACAGAACACTCAGAAGCCTAGATCCATATCAATTTCCATTTGTTGATACTGTAGACACACTGCTTTAATTAAATATTTTTGAAGAACCGTACTTCAATGATATCATGACCTAAGACTTTCTATGACCACAAACATGTTACGTTTCCTGATAGGCTAACAGGCCCTTGGAGCCTGAGAATGAAGACCACAGTGTCCCTACACCTTTTAAGGTTGCATTGCTCCTAGGTAGCAACTCGAGAGTCAAAGTATTTCCGTACAGTCCTCAGTTTCTTTGTCTAAAAGAAGCTGAAGACAAAGGTCTGATGCCCTTTGAACCTTAATGTGTGTTTTAGCATATTCCACACAATTTTAAAAATATATCAAGTGTGAAGCAAAATTTAGTCCAGATTTAAAGACTCACAACTAGTGTTCCTTGATAAGGATAGACCCTGTGTGGTCAGTAAAGCTAAAAGAGGGTTGCATGTGAGAGAAAATGAAGGCAGAATTGTTATCCACATTGCATGGGCTCCCCTGAGAATTCATAGTACCTGCAGCAGTGAAGGGACACTTCCTCATCTCCTCCAGCTAATGTCCCAAGCAAGCCTCAGGTTTGACCACCATGGCTTTCTGCCTCCAGCATTGGTGACGTACCATGTCTATGCAAAGCAATACTTGGATCCTAAGGCCCCCTCCATCTATGCTTAGGGATGCCTTTTTCAGGCCAGGTGATCAGGGGACCCACCCAGCACAGCAGATAGATGGACAGCACAGCCCTGCCTGTCTTCACGTGAAGAATGCTCATTATCCCTCATGCACAGGGATTGGTTACCCATACTCCTTTTCAGCATACCCCACTGAAAGCACCCACTGCTGAAGCGTACCCACCTGTTACAGGTGCTTATGAATGTAACTCAGCCAGGTTAACTGTCAACAAGGCCAGATGAAAGGAAGCACAGGAGCTGGAAATAACTGGGAGAAAGGGTTATTTACTCTAAACTTTCCAATGTTTTAAGAGAGCAAAAATAGTTCTGTTACTTAATCAATGTTTTCTGCTAACACACGTGAGGCTTCCCAACCAGAAACTTCTGAGAAGAATGGCTGAATGATGATGTTTCCTCAGATAAAATGAACTTCCTGTTACTTTCCAGATACAATGAACCCTCGATCCCCTTCTGCAGCGCTGAACATCAGTGGAATACAGCCCAGTGTCAGCTGCTACTTCACCAATACTCTCGATTCACCTCTCTATGACTCTTGCTACTGTATCCCAATATGGGAAAGCTGAGCTCTGCGCGGTCCAACCAAAGTGAAGAGTTGAGCTGGACCTTGGTTCCAAGTCAACTGCCATGTCAGGGTTCTATGATGCAGCACACTTCAGTCTTGCCAGGAGAGTTAGCTCACCAGCATCGAAATGTCCCCCACAGGGCAGGCTCTGTGTTAGCCTCTGGATAAAAAAGGCTATAGGAAAGATGGGCATTACAGACTATCCGAAGATACTCAAGGTGACTATCACAAGAATGTCTTCCAGATACACAGAACCTCTACTGCTGCCTGCTGGAGTTAGGAAAAACATATGTTTCAGGCATATCAAAAAGACAAGCAGGTGTGTGTCTAACATACTGGTGTAAAGGATGGCAGAAAAGCCATAAGAAAGAAAATCAGTAAAGACATAAAGACAAGAAAGAAAGACTGGTTCTCAGTGGCTGGGGTTGAGGGAATGGCTGCCCATGTTGACAGCCAAGATGGGATCATCCATCAGAATTCAAACCTTTGATACTGGATGGCTCCATCTCTCTTCACAGTGTAACAGCTGTACTAGCCGTGCTTTATAAATAGGTAGAACATACAGCAAAATCAGGTTCTTGGTGGAAGGTTTATGGGACTTACTGAGAGGAGAAATGGGTACCTTTCTCACTAGGAGCTCCTGAAGGGAGACGAAAGAGCTGGATGATTCTAATAGCAATGCTTAAATATCACAGTTGAAGGTGCCTGTATACGGTTACCTGACTCACCTCAGAGTGAAGACCCACAGCCCCTAATACAGACTGCATATCTGACTGTCTTCCCAGGCACTGATATGGATAGATGGAGCTATCCTGTAATTTATAATGGCACAGACTCAAAGTATTTTGCCCAATTCAAGTCTTAGATGGAATCATGTTGCTACTGATGATTTACCCTAACATGGGACATGGGAGCAGGCAGTGACAAGTATGACAAGGGGCAGCACCTATGGGACCACACAGTCATGTGGGCATGTTTGTTCCCCCTTCTACTGCCGCTATTCACATTATTATACATAAGGAATTAAAAGGAGATCCTCTCAGCCTCACACAATAAAACCCAAGGTGTACAGTGTTGTAACTCTAAAAACTCATTTGAACATTTCTTATATAAAATAAGCAATCCTATAATAAGCCTTCCAAGACATGTTCAAAGGCACCAGAAGATCTCATGAGGACAAAGTACAGAGGTATGGCACTGCTCCTGAGCTGCTAGGAAGTGGAAGCTCCAGGAAACTCGGAGACATGTCAATAGAATGAATAATTCTAGTGATGTAAGTGATACTTCCCCAAACTTCTACATACCTCATCCCCTGCGTGCCTTGGAGAGTCTTTAAAGAATCAGTGGGATGTGCCTTCCAGTTGTTAATACTGTGGCTAATTTAGCTTCTTTATCATCAGGTTCTTATCTTAGTAATTCAATGTTGAGCCCACTGTGTAACACTGATTGTTTAAAGGACATGTACCTTAATTGAAATACTGACTGACCTCTACTCATCTACATACACACACACATACACACACACACACACACACACACACACACACACACACATATATATATATATATATATATATATATATATATATATATAATTTTTCCATCCTTAAGACCAATTGGTATAATGACCAAAGCTAAATAGAAGAGCCCCATCAGCCTTATTGAAAATTTTCCAATCACCAAAAAATTTAAAATGTCACATTGCTAGCTATATCCAAATTCTGACCCTGAATAGTGATATCTATTTTCTAATTATAACCTTTGTATCTTATCCCTTTAGGGATTTCTGAGAGCTTGCTCTGAATAGAACACTAGCACAGTCACACAGAAGTTTACAACTATGAAATCCTTACAGATCTCCAATGCCACACAACCCAGTGTGGACTCAGATCTGCATTCAAAGGTCAATCAGCCCAGAATCCAAAAATAACTGCAGAGTTATGTGCGGGATCTTCAGAAATGTCAAAAAGGAATTCACTCATAATGGAAGACCAGATTTGTAGACGCCTCTTTCCATAGCTCCTTATCTTGTGCTGTGCTGAATTACCCCCAGGAATGTTTCTTCACACTGCCAGGGGCGTCCAGTCTTTAGATATTGCAACACAAAGTCATCATCTACAAAGTCCATGCTTGAGAACCATGTAACCAAGTTACAAAACAAAATTGCAAAAAAAAAAGTTTATCTCAATGTTTTAAGTAAGTTTATAATTTTCTCTTGGGATAGATTCATAGCTATCCTTGGCCACATGCAGTCTGTGGGTCACAGGTTGTGGGACACATCTTCAACCTCCTCCAATCTGGCCGCAATGCTGTGATAGCTTTCTTCCTTTTAGAATCTTCCTCTGAGAGTCTCTGACTCTATCTGTCTTCATCTGTTTCTTTCTGTCTCTCTGTGTATGTGTCTGTCTCTCTTTCTCTCTGTGTGTGTGAGAGAGGGGAAGGAGAGGAAGAGAGAGACAGAGAAGGGAAAGGGGGAGTTTAAAAGGATTTAAGGGTTTTTTTTTACTTGTTTTAATTGCTTGAGAATTTTATACTTGGATATCATGTATTTTGATAAAAATCTACCACCAGTTCCCGCACTCTAATTCCTTCCCTAGCCCCTTCATTACTTTTCCCTCCCAATTTCATGTGTTCTTTATCCGTCTAATCCCACTGAGTCTACTTAATAATACTTATACATGCATGGATATAAAACTCTTTATTGGATCATAAGCAACCTTTCAAAGACCATATGCCTGAAGAAAACTGGTCTTGCCTTGTCCAACAGCCATAAGCTGTTAATGGCTTCTCAACTAGAGATGGGACTTCAGGAATCCCTCCCGTGTCCATGATGGGGTTTTGTCTGGTTTGATCTTGTGCGGGTCTTGTGCATGCAGTCACAACTCCCCAAAACTCAATTGAAAATAAGAATTACCTTCATAGCCCAGAGAAGGAGAGATGATATATTCTTGCAATCATAGGATGATACTTTTCTAGAAAAATGATCCAACTTAAGAGTGAGATTCTTATTCTGTCCCTTAGGAATGATTGGTTCATTTGTTTGTTTGTTTGTTTTTGTTTTTGTTTTTAAAAGACATATTCTCGAGCATGTTTTTCTTTCTAAAATTCTTGGAATTCATGGCCACGGAAATAATGAGGGATTTTTACATCAGTTGTGTCAGCTCCTGCCACAGAACATGAACTTTGCTGTATTGACTGTTTATTCAGATCTCCCCATGCTACACAGTTTCTTTATTATGTTCTATTGGCCCTGATAGTAATATTGTGTCCAGCTCAGAGGTAGACGGTGCACCCCCACATCCAGAGGCTGTCTTCTGATTCTGTGGTATATGTGAAGAGGCAGAGCCATTTCTTAAGGTTAAAAATGCTCTGTAAAAGGCAGGGTTGTAGACCTTTAAGCCTCCACATGGAGAATATTTCCATAATACACCACTCAATTTAGGCAATATTGCAAAATCACTACTTTAAGTTAGATGACATAACTCTGGTTCAAATGGCTCTTGGATATTTTTTAAATGTCTAATATGAAAGAGATAGTTTCTTGTCACATGCTTAAGGCTAACAAACAGCAAGAAGTAGAATTTTCTTTTTAGAAAGAAAATTTAGATTTTTCCTTTTCATTTTATTTATTTGTTTTTATTGAAATAGATTCTTTTCTCACACAGTATATCCTGATTATAGTTTCCCTCCCTCTGTTCCTCCCAGGACCCCCCCTTTCCCTCTCTTCCAGATATATTCCCTTCCCATCTCTCATTAGAAAAGAATGAGCTTCCAAACCAAACATGACAAAATAAAATATAATAAGATGAAGCAAAAACTCTTATTGAAGTTGAACACAGCAACCCAACAAGAGAAACAAGTCCCAAGAGAGGGCACAAGAGTCAGAGACCCACTCATTCTCACAGTCAGGAGTCCCACAAAAATACTAAGCTAATAGCTATAATATAGATGGAGATGACTTGATGCAGACCCATATAGATCCTGTACTTGCTGTTTCAGTCTCTGGGAGCTCATCTGTGCCTTGCCTAGCTTAATTGATTCAGAAGGCTGTGTTCTCCATCCCTTTTGACTCTTACCATCTTTCTACCTCCTCTTCCACAGGATTCTCTGAGCTTTGAGGGACAGGGTTTGATGGAGACCTCCAATTTAGACTCCACTCTTCTCCCCATCCCTCTTTCTGTACATAATGTCTGGATGTGGGTCTCTGAAACTGTTTCCATATGCTGCCAGAAGAAGCCTTTCTAATGATGACTGGATAAGGCACTGATCATTTTCTTGAGATTTTTAGGTCAGCCATGTTTGGCTTGACTCTAAGTCCAAGTTGAGTATGGGTTCCTTCTCACGGACTGGACCTTAAGTCAAATCGGACATTGATGGGATACTCCCACAAGTCTGTACCAACATTGCCTTAGGATGTTTTGCAGGCAGGACAAATTTTAAGTCAAAGATTTTGTAGGTTGGGGACCCGGTTTCTCTTTTAGTGATCTTCAGAGTACCTTCCTGCACCCAAAAGACTAGAACATAGGGGTAAAGGCTCCATGTAGACATCCGCTTGACTTCTCCATGTTCAGTGAGTTGTGTGAATTTCATTTTTCAAAGAGCAGTCATTTAAGTTATATTATTGTCTTGCTTGAAGATGAAGTCCCTGGTCATAATAACCCAAGAAAACTAAACGACAGATAGCCAACTCTGGTATTATAATCAGGTCCTCCAGTCACAAAGGGTTGGGTAGAGTATGCTTCAGTTACCCTGGAATATCTGAAGGACAGTAGAGCTTCCTGTTGAGGGGCTCGGAGGGGGAAGGATATGTTTTGACAGTATGGCTTCTTATAAGGGATATCTGTGAGTGTGCTTATCTTGTGCTGTAAGAATTATCTACTCACTGGTTCCCTTACCTGCTCCTTCAGGTATGCTGTTAAGGGGATTTCTAATTCTAAAGTCAGGATTGTTATTGGGGTTAGGGAGAGCTAGTAATGTTGGGATAGAAACCTCTCACAATGAGATTTGTCTTTTTTATTCAGGACTGTGGGTAGCACAGTATGCCTTCTCATGGGCCCTATTTGCCTGTTCTTTCCTTGTTAACTGCATACCTGATGGATCTGCCATTGAACCAGAAGACACTTGTACTTAACATCTTGCCTTACGATATCCCAGTCTGAAAGACCTAACTTTCTCCTGCTTCCTCTCTTCCTCCCCTCCAACCCAGAAGTCCCGCCTACTTGCCCAGTGATTGGTTCCTTTATTCACTAGGGGACTGGTTCACAAGAAGTCACCTGAGTATGATTCATTCCTTGTCTGCAATCCCTCCCAGGAGAGCAGAATCAGCATCAACAAACAAACAGCACCAGGCCCATCCACAACACTGGGCCCCATTCCCATCTTCCTTGTCCATCTCCAGAAAAGGGTCCGATAAGCTCAGCTTACAAATTTTTCTCCCAGGGGAATCATTGAAAGCCAAATTAGAAAATTTGCTATCTTATGTCATTTACTATGTTTATTGGGGTCGGGGGATCTGGAATTTTAACATCCTAAACTCCAAATCTTTGGTTGCAAACCATGACTATGGGAACTCTGAGAACAATCTCTCTTAGTACAATAATGTGTCAATACCTGGAAGTAGCTACCAGCTGCCTGGAACCAAAACTCAATTGGAAGTTTCCAGATCCCTCATTCTCAAGGTCATCATTAAGTTGTTAAGACTTTTCACTGTTATCTCTTGCCCTTGACTCCTGCCCAGTCCACCTCTGACCTCCGCCTAATATGTCCCCTATGTTACCAACTCCTGTCACCTGACATGTGGATCACCTCAAAGGTCCATGGAACAGGAAAGGAAAACCAGAAGTCTAGTTTAGTCAAGATTTAGGTGGGTCTTCACTCCCTTTGCCAGGCAGATAATGTGACATTTTGAGTAAATGAAACTAATCTTTTAACAAACAACGGAAACAATTTCAGCACAACACAAAGATATTGATCAAACTATAAAAGAGGTATTAGTTTTATTTACCAAACACCTTGTTGCTGGACTGGACAGCAGCCAGTCAGAACTACAAAAGATCTGAGCTCCACTAGTTTGCATATAGCCCTTAAGGGGAATTACAGTTTCTCTCATCTGCCCAGTCTGTAAATATTTACTCAGTACTTCAGCACACTTCAAATTTAAGAATTCAGTTGTCTCTTTACCAGTTTCTCAACACCAAACAGAAAAACCACGTTCTTAAGATGGAGGAGATAGCCTTTGCTTGACACGCTGAATCTGGATTACATATTAAATGAGAAATGCTCTTCCTGAACCAGGTTCACAGTGAAGTAAAGAACAAGTGACCTTCTCAGCCAATGATGCAGCCAATAAACTGGCTGGAAATCTGCCCTGTTTGCACATGGAATCAGAAAGTAAAATAAAATACAAAGACTGCGTCCCAATCTTCTCATTTCTGCCTCTTGCTACAGCCATTCTCCCCCGAGTTTTGCTCTAACCCAGTTGCCAAGGAGGCTTGAGGGGTTATCCTCTCTGACACACCATTAAGGATCCTGTGGGCCCTCCTGGGGATATTCCAAAAGCATTCTGTAGGGAAACTGGTTCCTTCTCCAGGCTCATCATATGGAAAGTATATTTCTCTACACAGCTGGCAAACAAATCTCTTTGAAGGAGATAGCCAAGAGGCCAAGGTTGGCCCTCGTGTAATGAGTTCAGCATCTTTCCCTCTCCCCAGCCTATAATATTCTTCTTCTCTTGTAGTTATTTATTATTCAATATTTATATAAGCTATAAATGTGCAGAGCACTGCACAATATCACAGAGACAGCCAATGTGTTAATGACACCTTCTCCTAAGAAATGGAAAGGGACCTTCAAGTAAAGCTCACAGGCAGAAGCCGCCACTTAGAGTGAGAGATGGGTAGATGGCCGAAGTCATTCAGCAGGGACACACCTTAGGCACCAGACCTTCTCTACCCTGCTGTGCTTTCAAGGAGGAAGTGGCTCTGCCTCTTCTCTGTGCCTCTGCTTTTTCATGCTTGTTTTGTAAACAAAAGCAGACATAGTAGCTTAGAATTAAGGCATGCACGGAAAACCACAACTCCTATTTCCAGGCTGTATCCAAGGTAGTGTGGAAGTTAGTCTAAACATCAGGTATGTAAGGTATGGAATATCCCACCAATATTTCCTATAGCCTACTTGAAAATAAACCATCGTGATGGTCTCCATCACGGATCTGAATGATTTCTCTGCTACTCCGGAATGGGTGCAATAAAAGCCATAGAAGAACTATCCAAGGTCATGTCACCAGAAAACGACAGAGCTGGGGTATAACAATTCCCTGATCTAAGACCCCAATTCTCCCTGGGCTGAGTCATTGCCTCTCTCTCTGTTCCTTCCTTGCTTGCTCTGAGCTTTGGTTCTTCATAAACTACTTTCTCTGGTCCCCCCCCCAAATATCTATTTATCTTTTACTGTTACGAGGGACCCCCACCCAGTACCTCAGCCTCCTTATTTCTCTCTGAGGCTCCTTTTGTCTTTTTTTGTTTCCATGTATTTCCTCTGAAGTCCTGCCCGTAGACTCTCAAGTTGCAACCATCAGCCCTTTATGGTGAAACCAATTACCTCTCTAACCCTGTACTGAGGACCAGGAAAAGGTTACAAACTTTGGAGTCAGGCAACCCTAACGCAAAATATCGGTACGTCTACCTACCATCGGTGAGACCTTGTTAAGCTCTCTAGCTCTATAGTTCATCTTTAGTATGAGGGTAAAGACTTGAATATGCAGCCTAATATCTATTCTTCTCCCAGCTTCTATAGAGCTCTCGCTTCTGTTTCTCCTGAGACCCTGACTAACACAGTAGTAAATCATGCTCACCAGATGTCTGTCATATCTCTACTCTCCAATAAATAAATAAATAAATAAATAAATAAATAAAAACATGTATACTAATTTATTAGAGATAAAGTTAAAAAATATTTCTCCAACACCCAACCTGTTGTTCATGTACCAGAGTTAACCTATTGGTCACATACCAGAGTAAAACTTTGCATACAGATGCTTTTCAGTCCATAGAATGCTGGACTCTGTGCCCTACTCAATCCAACACTCTGTTCATGATCCACGTCTCCATCCCATGGATCCATCCCATCTCGTGTCTCTAGTGTGCTCCTTAGTAGGGTTAATAGTTCCTCGTGTGGTTTCACTTTATACCCAGACCAGGATAGACCTCTCCAGCTCTGCCTTGAGCTTTCTGGTTCTGCACCAACTACAAGCCTGGCAGGGCTTTCTGCTGGGAGGTACAGCCACACTCACTCTCCCGAGCAAGTCAGACAGGCCCCACTGCCAACTGTTCCTGGCTCTCTGTCTTTAGAACCTGAAGGGTTCGAGGGGGCTCCATCTGGATTTCTGCTTCGGCATTGCTGCTGCTAAGGCTTAGATTTTGATTGCAGCCAGAGCTTTGGAATGGGCCTGTTCAAAGGCATTTTTGGTGCATCAGCCTTGGCTATGTGAAACTATTCTGAACTTAATAGGATGAGTCCCTTCTCTGCCTTTGCCTTACAGTCCAGGACAGACGTTGCAATCACTAATGATAGGTTCCAAATACCTCCAAACCCTCTACATGATGAATGTGTTAGTTTGCTTTTTCTTTCTTTCTTTCTTTCTTTCTTTCTTTCTTCCTTCCTTCCTTCCTTCCTTCCTTCCTTTCTTTCTTTCTTTCTTTCTTTCTTTCCTTCCATTTTTTTTTATACAAAGTTAAGACTGAGAACAGCTGAGCCTTAACGCTCAACACTAATAATAAGCTAACGTTTAAGGCACGGTTCTGTGCTGCTGGTGTCTGTACCACAAGCAAGACTGGCTAAGGAAATGTGTCATTTTACTACTCTGAGCCAGGGAAGGCACAACTCAGCACTCTTCACACTCCACAAAAGGAAAATTAAAGAAAATATCATCTCCACTTAAGAACAGATTTATTGCTTCCCAACTCTCAGAGATGGCAGGTGGGTGTGCTCTTAAACTCTCTCTCAGACAAATCAAGAGAAGCTGATCCTACCCACCCTGCCTCCATATGCCCCCACCACCACCAAAAACATGCAGAGAGAATGCCTTCCACTATGCATGCATGCACGCGAGTTATCTGCATCTGTGTGAGTAATTTTGACAGTGACAAAAAGAAAGGATTTATTTAAAGGAAATCCACACTGAAGACTGGATTTTTAAAAAAATGCATGTTAGTGTTACACCACTCCTTGGAGACAAAAGGGGTGTATCCTGAGGTTTAAGATTTAATGAGAAGTTTTGGAGAGCAGACCAAATCACGGCCACAGAAGATAAATTATAGGCAATTAGGTCTGCATTTGATCCGTTCTCCAGTATGCCAAGCTTCACTCGCAACCTGTCTTCAGATCCACGTTTTGTTGCACAACTGTGCTTTGCCTCTGAGAACACGGGGAATGAAATATCTCTGCGCTGATACCCAGAACTCCGGCCATAAACAAGCTCAGATTATGTTTGCAGGCGGCAAGGTATTGGGTTACTGAGTCCTTCCGGGGCACATCTGTCACAACCCCATTGAAATTCAAGTGAGCTGGCAGAGGAGCTCTCCTTTGCAGAGAAGAAATGTGAGGGTTAGGCCCTAGGACAGGGCTGCGGAGCTAGCAGGTGTTTGCTGTGATTACCAGACACTGGCTCTAAGCCTGCCTAAGCCAGGATGCATCAAAATTACCTGGAAACACCACGGAAAATACAAATTTCCTGGATTCTGCTTGCTAGAGGCTAAACTGGATCTCCTTCCAAATCCTGAACAGCCTAGTCATTTAGAATGTGACTGTGTTTGCAGACAGGGCCTTCAAGGAGATACTTATGGTTAAAGGAGGTCACAGGAAAGAAAGTCCCTAAACTAGGAAAAGATCAGGACAGACAAGCACAGAGGGGGAGTCCACCTGAAGTCAGAGAGGATAAGACAGTTACCAACAAGCTGAGGAAAGAAACCAGTCCTGCCCCATGCGTTAAGCTCAGACTTCGTTTCCAGAACAGTGAAGGAATAAAAATCTCTTGTTTAAGCCACTCAGTCTGTGGTATTTTGCTATACATGCTGACTGACTAATACCCCCTCTATACAAAACAAACATATTCTTGAAAAGTTCAAAGCAGGCATGAGTCTAGCATACCATAGTTGAGAGCCAACAGTGTAGACTTTATCCCAAGAACAAAATAGTTTCACTCAGTGGCTTGTCACCTTGACTTACTCTGACTGTGACTAAGGGTTAGACTCACACTTGTCACAGAAACACTGTGTTTGGGCACGGGGATGGGGGGGTGTCAATTTTCCTTTTTACTAATTTTCTCCCTGGGAAATCATTGCTACATTATGGTTCTAAAAGTATTAATGGAACCTCCAAATTGTTTCTACCGAAGACATTTGAAAGACAGCTCAAGTAGGATACTTTTAAACCATGCAGAAATCTATCTCCTGAAAGAAAAATGTAGGGAGAGAAAAGGATCAGACTACTAAAATTCTGGATAATGATTAAGAAAAAGAGGGCTGAAGGAGCTCATAAGCTCATGGAGTATGTGTTTAAGAAAGGAGGCAGTTCACAGCACATCATGATGTATTAGTCTGTTTTGAGTAGCTATCTCAAAATGTCAGAGGCTGGGTAATTGAAAAACAAAAACAGCAAAACAAAAACAAGAAGTCTGGGAACAAGACATTAACATCTGGATGGGAACACCTATGGCTTTGTCACATCATCTCATAAAAGCACAAAGAGAGCTGGCTATGTGAAAATGAGGGTGTAAAGAGTGGGGGTCAAAGGTTAGGCAGGAAGAACAATGACTCAGATGCTAGGAGTTCTAGCAAAAGGAATTCAGTGTGGAATTGTTGTTTAGTTGTTGCTGGTTTGTTTATTTGCTTCTTTGATTGGTTGGTTGGTTTTTATATAACTACCTAGTCTCACAAGTATACTTACAGGTGTCCCAGGAGAGCTATATTAATCCCTTTGGAGAGTGTACTTATAACCAATTGCACTTGCACTGGGCATCACCTCTTAAAAGATCCACCATTACCATACTGGAAGAACATGATGTATTCATCTGATTGGCTTGCAATGACAAAAAATTATCGCACTAGTGTGTGAAGTTGTGGATGATAAACTCAAATCATATCCAAACTGTAGTGCACAAACTACCAGCCCTAAAGATCCCAGAATACCTGCAAGCTGGAAGGACAGGATCATACCACAACTTTTCCCATGAGGTTTAAAAATACATACCCTGTCTACAAGCACAAGGAGGCAGTACTCAGTTTACACTTGAATATCTGCTTTGTGATGCATGTAGGTACCCATGCAGGTAGCCTTCATGAATAGTTCCTCAGGCTCCAGAATCCATCTATGCACGCCATTCTGTTTTCACAATAGTCAGACACCCACACCTAAAAGGAACTCACGAAGGTCCTCCTACAACTATCATTTACATTGTTGTGAATTGAATTTCCTGGTCATAGACTCATTTATTCATTCATTCAATATTTAATGAATGCATGTTGCATTTAGGCCCTTTCCAAATACTGGAGATGACCAAATCCCTGCTCTCGTTGCTTTTAATTTTGTGTGGTAAAAACAGACCGTTAACAGGTGATGGCATAGCAGCACTACTGTTACCTGGAAACGTGTAAGGAGAGTAAATTCTCAGGCCTCACTTGATACTTTTTGAATCAGATGGACCCAGCCATCTGGTGCATGCCAGGGCATGGAAACCTGGTTGCAGTTGAGAATGATGCAAGGGACGTCATCTTGGAATGGATGAATAGCCATGATCTCCATAAGAAGATGGCATCCGGAGATGAGACCTGAATGTCACCTGAGCTAGAAACAAGCACTGCTCTGAATCCACACCGTAAGTCCCTTAAGCACCCCGAAAGCCTTGGATCATGCTCAGCAAATGTTCTTTGCTGTACCTTTCCATCCTGGATAACAGCATGTCTTGCATGTTTACACATGCCCCTCTGGTCAGAGGGCCCTAGACTAAGTTCAATGCTCTGCTTTCACCTTCCCTAAGTTCTCAGTGATTTTTCTTTTAACCTTGGGTTTTGCAAGTGAAGAAATTGTTGGCGGTCTGGTGGACGGACCCATCATACAAGGGTATTGGAAGAATATACAAAGCAGATTCAGTATAAGCATCTATATCTACACGAGGGCATGCAGAATACTTAGAGCAGGGAGGCTCGCTCTCCACTCCGACCAGAACTTGTCCCAGATACAGAATGGTGGCTTAGGAGCAAGAACCACTCACAGAGCTGTTGCACCCGTTGCTGTCCATGTTGTCTCCATGCATGCCAACTGCTCATGCTGGAAGAGAAGGCAGACAGAGGTGAAAGCACAGAAAGCCATATATACCTTTCGTCTTCCAAACCAAAGCAAGCAGTGTTGGTACAAACTAGGCAAAATCAAAAAGGGAAATAAAAAACACCTGAGTTCCTTTTGTGGGTCAGTTCTCTTCTGGTAAGTACAAAAATCTGTACGCAAAGCATCGAGCTACGAAATGCTGAGTGCAGGTCTTCAAGGTTTCCTCGTGTGATTTAAAATGTTTTTAGACACTTAGAGCCAGCATCAAAAATATATAGATAAATGTAAAGTATCGTGATAGTGTTTTAATTCTGATTTTCCTTTCCTTAAGAGGACATTAAGCAACAAATTTTGAAAGCTATGACATGCGGAGAGGAAGACCGCTGGAGAAGGGGAAAGTGTCATATTTTTTAGTTCTTTTAATGGGAAAGCTTTCATGCTCTTCATACGAGGAGCTTCACGTTTTCCTTCTGCTCTGGGCCCCATCAATTATGTAGCTGGCATTGCTTGCAAATAGAAATGTGGCTTGCTAGCCACAAGAGGAGGCTCTGCACACTCACCCTGCCGGCATGAGCATTCCAAGACACGAGGCAGCTGTATTTCTCTCTGTCACAAATGGGTCATCAAGTTGAGCATCCGACTTTGGGAAGGTGCCAGGCAGCATTGTTATCAGCAGAGCACAGCTGCATCTGTTGGGGGGGAGGGGATGGGGAGCATCTCCATCAGTTTGAAAAAGAACTTTTCTCTCCAGCCCACACCCGACCCCAACACAATAGCAGCTTCCTTGGGAATATAGACTAGAGAATGGTGCACAAATCCAGCACCACAATGCGGTGTTTCAAAAGAACTGACCCACCTTTTGTGAGACCTTTGGGCTACTTGCCAACAAACCAATGATACAAATGGGACTAACAACCCAGATACAGCCCAGAAGAATAAACACCGTGAGAAAACATAGTCAGTTGGCTAGGGCTAAGACATCACCTAGTGTGCCTTGCAAAGAGGTGATTCAAATTGTTTAAAATTATGAGGTTTGAAGGTCCCCTCAAACTTTAGCCCTGTGAATTTCAGTTATGCCGGCATTTAAAAGACTAGAGTGCCCTACTCTAACCCACTTCCAAACTCCCACCGCACGCTTTGAACAGCCAGCCAATCAAGAAATGTTCCTTTCACTTTGCCTGCCCAGAGTTCGACACTAGGAACCTTGCTTACAGGCAATTCCAAGGCCTGGTGTGTGTCACCTCTCATGACAGCATACATCACCCCAGCCACTTCATGCATAAGATTCTGGAATGTCTCTCACACATAGTTCCAGGGAAGGCACAAAGGCTGTGTTCATGAACTTCGGCAGTTTTATGAGGCTGAAAGCGCCACGATTTCTGGGTCAGAGCCCTATCCCACTCGTTTCTTATTAAGATGCTCCTTCATCACTGGAAATTCTTTTCGGTCCCAAATGACTTTAGCCCTGTTATTGAGCCATTAGTTAAAAGAAAAAGCTTAGGGCCAAAGCCCTCACATCCATCCAAACCATTAGCTTTCGGCCATCTATGTTCACATGTTGTCTAAATGCTCCCCCTGCGGAACAGAACATTTTATTAGGCAAAAACACAAGTAATGGATTGATTTTTTTTCACCTTCAAAATAAAAAGATAAATGCCTTTCATTGGTAAGTAATGTGTGGGCAACATTCTGGAAGAGTTCAATCATGGGCTTTCTCCTCAGCTCTGCTACTTTAAAGAGCTGCCTCTGGTATACCTTGCAAAGGTGCCTGGGATGTTCTGGGAGGCCAGAAGGTTCTAGGAGTCTGAGTAAATGGACATAGGTCGGATTGTGCTCCTGATCAGCCTTTTCTGCCTGTCTGTCTCCTGTTTGACCTCAGGCTCTTCACCTTCAAGTTTTTCTGGATCAGGGGTTTCACCGCTGAGCTTGGGAAACAAGCTATTTCATCCTATATAATCACTTGGGAAGCATATTCAAACTCTGATTCCTACTCCCCTGAAATTCTTACTAAGCAGGTCATGAATGGAAAAGGACCCAGTAATTGAAATTACTAGCAAACCCACTGGTTGGTTCTGACACTAGAACTGTAGAGTGCCCCAACACATTTTTAGGAATAGAGATGGTTGTAACAAGGACCCCACCACCCTTCTTGGCTTAGCGTCTCTACTAGCAGGATCCAGTGAAGTAGGAACTTACAGTTTCTTTGGAAATCAGGTGTGTCAGATGGTGGTTTGCTGGGGCAGACATGTGAAGGAGTGTTTTCCTGAAGCAGATACAGATGAAAGGATGTTTCACTCAGGCAGACACATGAAGGAATGTTTCCTTGAAGCAGACACAGGTGAAAGGATGTTTTGCTAAAGCAAACACATGACAGAACACATGATGTTAAGAAGGAATCAACAGAGAGTGGATGATGCTGGATGGTGTTGGTTCGCTTTACCAGTGTTTGTTGGTCATTGTTTGCTGGGACTCCATAGAGAGAACCACACCAAAAACCTTCTGGTGGTGTGCTGGCGGTTTCCTGACCCTTCTTCGGACTCTGGCTGATTGGCAGAGTGATGTCAGCTGATATAGACTCAGCTGCTAAGACAGACTCATGTGCTGAGGCAAGACACGTGGCGAGGCAAGACCTGTGGAAGACACTTAATGTCTTGGAGTAGAAATAGGACTCAACAGACAGTGACAGGGTGAGGAAGTGGGGGCTTGCTTGCATAGCTGGATTTGTGACACTTCTTGGTCTTGCATCTTCGCTGATCATCACTTAATTGAGAGGGGCGTGGTAAAGAACTTCTCCTGGCATCCCTAGTGGTCCTGGTTCCTCCTGGTGACTTGTGACAATTTGGCAGAGGCCTGGCTGTCTCTGCTAGGTCACGCCACCACTGCTATCCCATTGCTACTGAACAGGACTGCTGGCATATTCATAAAGTGTTTGTTAGTGAGTTGAGCTGTGGCTGCTGATTCCTGTGAACTGAACTACTGATTTCCTGACAGTGCAGATGGGATTTGCTCCAAAGAACAATTTCTAAATAACCTTTCTTTCCCACTACTTCCGGTGAGTGGTGGATTAGAAGGGGGGGTTAAAGCATTTAAGAACCATTATTAAAATTAGGGTTTGAAAAATAAAAGTTACAATCCAGTGACTCAGTACCTAGCAAAAAGGGGCAAAAAAAGTCCAGGAAGAAACGACCAGTGATGCTCTGCACTGCCCTCTGTCAAAGATTCCAAGAAGGTGGTCTAACCTGGCGAAATGTTATGAAATGTTCTAACTGCCTCCTCTTTGCTCTCCCCACTGTAAATTTCCAAACTACAGCAAGAACAAATAAGCAAACATGTACCCTTTATTACAGGGTGCTTGGCAAACAATTCCTTTCAAAAATTATTTTGAGGAATTCTTCTGCTGGAAGAGATTATGTTACTCAAAAGTATGTTCAAGTTCTAATACCTAGTTCCCCCCAAACCAGCCCCATCAGATATGAGAGGTAGAAAGGCCACACCAGAGGAGAGTAAAGTGCCCTTATATCAAGATATTATGAAGAGAGGAGGAGAAGGTAATGCCATCTGACGAGGGCAGAGGTTGGAGTTGTGTGGCAAAAAGTCAAAGATTGTAACACTGGAATCAAACAGAAAAACAAGAAACAGATTATGGCTGGGACTTCTCAATATTAAATTTCTAACCAAAGCAATTGTGAGAGAATTAATTTCTGTCAACTAAGGCAGTAAGTCTGTGGTACTTTGTTACAGCATCACTGGGAATCTAACTTGACTACCAAATTTACCAAGTGATAAAAAGATTTTAACAAAGATTACTCCCTTCATTGCCAGTGAAACAGGATGGAAATTTTAACAGACTCACCCAAGCATTTGTGAACCTTCTGCCTACCATCATTCAAAGTACAGAGGGTCAGGAAATTGAACGGAGTTGTGTAGCAGTGGGGGATGGGGAACTGGAGGTAGTCACTGGAAAGTCCCAGATGCCAGGGAAGTAAGAGGTTCCTTGGACCCAATGGGGATGACATTAGCCAAAATACCCAACAAAGGGGAGATAGAACTGTAGAGTCCATACCCACTGGTTAGGCATGGCCTCTGGTTGAGGGATGGGGCTACCCACCCATCTCAAAAATATTAACTCAGAATTGCTCCTGTCTAAAGGAATTCAGGGACAAACAGTGGACTGAAGGAAAGGCCATCTAGAGACTGTCCCACCTAGGGATCCATCCCATCTAGAGACACCAAACCCAGACACATTGCTGATACCAAGAAGCACTCTGCCAGAACCTGACCAACAGAGATGCGGGTGCTCACAGCCAACCATCAGTCTGAGCACAGGGACCCCAATGGAGGAGTTAGGGGAAGGACTGAATGAGTTGAAGGGGTTTGTAACCCCATAGGAAGAAAAACAATATCAACCAACCAGACTCCCCCCACCCCAGAGCTCCCAGGGACTAAGCCACCAACCAAAGAGTACACATGGAGAGACCCATGACTCCAGCTACATATGTAGCAGAGGATTCCCTTATTTGGCATCAATAGGAGGGGAGGTCCTTGGTCCTGTGGAGGCTTGAAGCCCCAGCATAAGGGAATGCTAGAGCAGTGAGACAGGAGTAGGTGGGTGGGTGGGTGGGAGAGTACCCTCATAGAAGCAGGGGGAGGAGGGATGGGATAAGGGGTTTTCAGAGGGGAAATCAGTAAGGAGGACAACCTTTGAAATGTAAATAGATAAAAGAACCAATTAAAAAAAAGAACCAAAAGCAACAAGGTTTATTTCTGTGGAGTCTCAACCATGTTGTTCCAGCTCTTTTTAGGACACAGTAGGCTTTGTGGCCCTGCCAGTCCATGTGCCTTATCTTTTCACAAGGCAGGTCATTAAGTTGTTTCAGAGATGATGTAAAAAAGACTTTCAAGAGAATATTTGAACAGAATAAATGATCTCTGTGTAAAAGGATTCCCAAAGATTATGTTTACAGTGTAGACGGAAACATGACACATGCTGAAGTTCTGAAGAATGGACCGTATTTCCCTGAAAGAAATAAAAATGAACTTCCTGTTTTTAATCTCCCTGGATATTGCAAAATTAAAATGACCAGTCAAAATAGCCCACTTTTCCTTACAGACCACTGGGTTTTAGTTAGGGAGACTGAACTGAACTGGCAAAAGCTTTAAAGCAGAATGTGTTTCATAGGAACATGGTATTGGGAAAGGATTCAAAGAGTAAGCTGGATTTCAGAATTAGGACATTTCATTTTATTCTGAAAGATAAGCCAAAAAAATAGAAATCTAATCTTAAGAGAGAGAGATAGTAAGTCTGGCAGTTAGATTTTACAAGTTGAGAATACACTTGATCCAATATAAAACCTTTTTATTTGCTTAAAGATTTAAGATAGTTTTATGAAACATCTCATACATGTCTACAAACACACAAGATGAAGAGAGAAAAGCCTCTGGTTCAGTGGCCACTTAGCTGGTGGTGCAGGGGGTAACTGCTAGTCAGACCCGGGAGAGACAGTCTCCACCATGTCTTCTCTCTCTGCCAGTCCTCTCTCTCTCTCTCTCTGCTCTTCCCAGTTCCCCACTTTTAGCTTCTTAACAACTGTGAAGCTAAAGTCACTACAGTCACATCTCGATACATTTTGCCGCTTAGACACATCTGCTCTGTATCTTGGCATTAGCCAAACTGTCACAGGGTGACCTGAACTCTCAGCATCGCAAGCAACATACGAGCATTCCCATCACAAAATGGTTCATAAGCAGACAGTTTTTTTGTAACAGTTAGCATACTTAAATGTGATTCGTTGAAAATAAAATGTGGTTTGCAAATAAAATTAGAAAACAAGTTTTTCCACAAAAAAACTTTTAATACCAAAAGTAATATGTAGAATGAAGTGAATTATTTACATAATCACATACATTCATTTGTTAACAAACACTCACAGTGTACCCCCAAGAACCACTCGGCACCAGGAAAGCTACTAAGATGCAAACCTTGACATAAGCATATTCCTTTCGTATCGCAAAAATACGTAAAAGAGATGAACTACTGCTCATTGGAGAAAGAACATTGGTAGAATATTCTAGATCTCACCGAGAGAGGATGAAAGCACAGAGAGGATTTCTGTGCTTACCTGCTCAGGAGGATTCTGGGTCAGGATCTTCCTGCCTGGATAGCTTGGAATCAGTGATTGAGCATGGCCAGGGCCTGGAGAGAGAGAAATGCTTGTCCTCTCTGGCCAGCAAACACATGTACCCAAGCTCATGTGATACTTTAGTATTGTATATATTTTTATTTTAGTTACAAAATCAAATTTTTAAGGATTATCTAGAACTGTCAAAGAGCTGCAAAACAGAATTTTTGCAGTTTACATTTTTAAAAATTACAAATGTAGAAAATTAATACCCTCCAACATTCTTCATGGTCCTCCCACGGAAGAACTAGAATTGGTGCTGTGTGCTTTGCCTTTAACCACAAACATTTCCAGTTAGCACCACTGTCCAACCAATTACTTTAACCTTTCTATTCTCAACATGGGCAGTTAAATAAAACTTACATTTATTTCTTGCACATTGTTAATGTTGTTTTGCCTGCAGGCAGCAGAAAGTAATTCTGATTCATTTAAGTAAATGGTAAAACTTCATTAGAACGAAAGGATTGGTGAGCCTTGAGGCTCGAACATAGCCAACCTTGGACACTCTGTAACTGTGTAGAAGTCACTTCTAAAGAGCCACTTGACCCAGACTTGTTTTGGGGGAGCTTTATTGTACTTTATCTTGGTAAATGGCCATGCACAGCTTGAACTCACAGAGAAGCTGACTCTGGAAGCCCTCACTTCAGACCCAAGCATATTTATATCAAGTGTTCCCCAAAACCCCTGTTCTGGGACAGATTGGACCCTAACTCTGAAGCAGGAAAAGGAGACAACCACAAGCATCTGAGGATAGTAAATGCATTGTGTCTTTAAGAACAGACAGAAGTTAAACTATTTCCAACCAAAGTTACTCTCATTTATCTGATAATATAAAATTTCTTACAGTGAGGAAGAGAACCCAGAAGCCCACCCATAACAAGAATTATTTGCTTTGCTGAGCATGTTGGTCGGAGACTGCAGCATGGCTGTTCGTTTCTGCTGGGTGATTTTTCAGCATCCAATTTGATGATGTTATTTATCTGCTGCTATTTGTTCTTCTACTTGAAAGCCCCACCCAAGGGGATGCTCTGCCCTACCTGGGACTCTCTCACCTGGGACTCCTGCAGGCTGTCTCAACGGTGCTTCCCCAATCTGTTTCTGCTGGCTGTTTGGAGTGCCTCATGATATTGGGTTACCTTCTGTTGGTTCTCTCCATTGGGTTACTACCGTCATCTATGCTGGATGTTTTGAGCGTCTAATTTCGTGACGTTGTGCTGTCTACCTGTTGCTCTTCTTGCTTTCTCTCTCATCTTTACTGTTTATTCTTTGACTTTTGCTCACTCATTCAAAACCAAAATTATGGTGACTGTGGGTCAGCATGGTCTCTGGACTGAAGATAACATGAGCTCAGGGTCCCAAACCGACCCAGTCTACAGGTCATGTTTTTGGTAAGAAGAATCTATCTGGCATCAATTTTATCCAGGATCTCCCCTAGAACTCCAAAAAGCAAGTTCACCATCCACCATGTCTATTCATGTCTGTGCATTTCAGGATATGTGTGTGGCTTTCAAATTAAATACATTAACAACATTTTCTTTATTCTTGAAATGGAGTCCAGTGTAGTCTAGAATCTGGCTTCAAATGTACTGTGCAGCTGAAATGGCCCTCGAGGCCCTAAACTCTCCTACCTCCACCCCTAAGTACTAAGAAAACAGTCATGAGCCATCACACTCAGTCTAGAACAGATTTTTAAAAATATTTCTTAAGAAATAGATCTATTATTTTCCCATTGTTTCTTAGGTTTATAGGGAGCATGGAACAGGGACTGCTTCAGAGAAAGGCGTGGTTTGGAAGGTGCAAAAAAAGACAATATCCAGTCTGATACTCTGCATTCTCTTTGAGGTGTAAGATCCATGGTGATTTAGTCTTCATCATATGGAGATGGGCAGCTCACTTACTTACTAGCAGATCAGAGTCCGCATGTTCCCAGGATGGGCTCTGTCCACTTTCTAAACAACTCTAAGTAGAACCTAAAGAGGCAGCAGAGTGAGTCCTCAGAGCAAGTGAAGATCTTCCCAAGATTTCCCTAACAAAGCAACATTGCCCTTCACTGGGACTGATTAAAAAATGAGAAGGAGGACTGGAGAGACTGCTCAGAGGTTAAGAACATTGGCTGCTCTTCCGGAGGAAGACATAGCAGCTCACAACTGTCTGGCACTCCAGTTCCAGAGGATCTGATGCCCTCACATAGATATACATGCAGGAAAAACACCAATCAATGCTCATTAAATAAATAAATAAATAAATAAATAAATAAATATTTCTAACAATGAGAATAAATAAATAAAAATATCAGCAGATGCCCCCCCAAACAACACAGGATCGGGAACACACCTCTACTGTGGATGTATCTTTGTAAGAAGATTATCTGCACCTAGCAATTGCCTTCTTCAAGCAGCAAATGAGTCTATGATCAGGAAGGTTTCTTGATGAGCAGGGTCTTGAGTTACATGGGGAGACTTACACAGGGTGATAATTCTGAGTCTAATGAAAAATGCCAAATGTAAAAAGGAACCAAAAGAATGTTGCTCAAAACATCTCTCCTGATGAAACTTGAAATCAATACTGATGGATTTGGCTCACCCAGTTTTTGCTGAGTGGCATGGACGAGGTTGGTGAAAGAAATTATTTTGTTGTATTTCTTGACATGTCAATAGTTGTTTTGGTTTTGTTTTGTTTTTTTTTGTTTTGTTTTGTTTGCCAGCATTCTTCTGGCTACACATGTGTCATGCATTTATTATTTACAATAATACATACACATGGCATGCTTGTTTGATGAGATAACCCCCTTTTCACAAAGATCTTTTCCAAATGGACCTTTATACTCTGTGTGTTAAATGACGTGCAATAGTCAGTCAGGTTCACCTTTTCAGCCCTCACCTTTACCTCTAATAAATATATCATGAGGGTGATTTGTTGCAGATAGTATGTGAAATAAAGTATGGTCACAGAGAAGTATGGATCATGTGCTTATATTTTTCTATTTACTGACCTTTAATATGTCACGTAGAAGATGTATGCAGACTTATGCAAATCTGAGAAGATGAGCTAGAAAGCAAGGAGGGGTAGGCCGAGATGGGATTGTATCTGAAAAAAAAATTTCACATGGAGTCAATGATTATATTTACAGAGACTGTAAGCCATACTTACAGATATTTACATCATGCTATTATATTGAATGAGAGATATGAGCATTCCAAGTGACATCTATGGAGTTTTATTGATGTAGTAAATTTAGTATTATTATACTGGCAAAGTTCCCATTTAATGGTAAAAAGTAAAGTTTGCTCTTAAAGGACTGATTAACCCTATGTACAATGTCAAGTTCGTATCATTTGGTTTGATATGAGCTATTAGCTTTGAATCTGACACACCCAAATGATGTTCTGTCCGGCTTTATGACTCACTTTTCAATATATATGCTTAATATATTCACAAATATATTAGTTCATGCATAAACACATAATGCTTATTCTATGTATTATTTATTCATGCATATTCCATGATATATATGTAATATTTGGATGTTATAAGCAAACATCTTTCATATATATATCTATATATAAGCATGCCTGGAATGCACATGATTCACCATACTGACAGTTAACAGGCTTAAGTACTTCAAGTGTTTTTCCAGATGGCTTACATGTATTTATTAGTTGGCTCTACATGTCTACTCCATAAAATAGGCATTGCTATTCCCACTTTACCAGTGATGAAGCAGAGGCACAGGCAGGCCCTAAATTTACTTCACATCTTCCTCTAGAAGGCTGGACCAAAGTTTGCAGCCAAAAACAGGACATAAACTCTCATGCAGCATGCCAGGTTATAAGAGCCAGCACACTGACTAGAAAGAGTCATACAAGGCATCGTTTAGGCTTTGGGAACACATCTGATTTATTTATTTGTTTGTTTTAATTTTAAAAGATTTATTTATTTATTTACTTACTTACTTACTTACTTACTTACTTAGTATGTAAGTATGCTGTAGCTGTTTTTCAGACACACTGGAAGAGGGCATCAGATCTCATTACAGATGGTTGTGAGCCACCACATGGTTGCTAGGATTTGAACTCAGGACCTTCGGAAGAGCAGTCAGTGCTCTTAACCGCTGAGCCATCTCTCCAGCTTATTTTAATTTTTTTAAACAATAACTTTTAAATGTCACTCATGGATGATGATTATTAATATGTGCCACCAGCTAGGGTTAGCCCATAGGACACATTTGGACAAAACTAATTCCATGTTCGAATTGCCCATACAGCATCATTTTAAAACAACCTGAGCAACAAATCAACAACTAGCTTCACTATTGTAGGTATGCCCCTTGTAAGCCTGTTTATTTAGTTGGCTGGGCAATTGAGACATTTATTTTTTAGGGCAAGGTCTTACCATGTTACCCTAAGCTGGCCCAGAACTTATGACCTTTTTCAGGCTAGGATTACAGGCATGTGGCCCCATGCTGACTCTTTCTTGAGAACTGCCTTCCCCATCACCCAACCATTTACTGGTTGGGATTCCTACAGCCTAGATCTCATCATGTGGTCCTGCCATGAAGCCTCAGATGACTGGACCAGAGTGTTCACAGGGCCACTTGGGGAATTCTTACACTGACAGCCCCCATTGGTACTGGCTTTATATCAAATAAGACTAGTGAGTGCTCAGTGACCACAGCTTCTGCCACATGCAGGAGGAAACCTGGTCTGCAAAGGGAGGGGAGGCAGCATAGAATGAGCAGATCAGGATGACAAGTGGAGGAAGAATCCCAGTCCAGTGGAGTCCTGTTTCAGTTGGTTCCAAAAACCCAACTATACTACCTCCTTGGCTTGCCTAGAAAACACATGCTTCCTAATAATAACCTCAACTCCCCCACTCCCCCCACCTCCTACTTCCCCACCCCCACTTCTATACCCACTCCCTTCCCCCTCCCCCACTCATTCACTTTCCCACCCCCACTCCTAGTCCCCCACCCCCTCCCATTCCCCCAAACCTCCCACTCCCCTATTCCCCCATCCCCTTTCCCCCAACCCTACCCCATGCTCATAAGCCTGACTCTTCTGGCATTGATTTTTGCTGGGTAAACCAGAACTAATGCTTTTACACATTTTTACTCATTTTTAATTATCTGACCCTTTTGAACCTAGGAGATGGTTTTTAGGAGATTAGTGCAACAAGCAGAAAGAGGTCTGGTCCTTCGAATTACTCAGAAGGTCTTATCTCTGATCTCCATTAAGACTTTATTTCTTTAAAGCAGGGCTTCCCCCACCCCCCACCCCCACCCACCCCTGTAACACAGTCACCCCAGTGAACCCAACTGTGGTCACACTAGTTCTGCAGCTTATCCATCCTAAATACATCCCCAGTACTTTCCTTACCTTAGGCTGCCATCTGTCACAAACTATGGCGCTTGGGTCAGGATAGTCACTCAATGTATCTTAGGTTTTATATATATAAATTATGTGTGTGTGCATGCATGTGCATGTGCGTGTTTGTGTGTGTGTGTGTGTGTGTGTGTGTGTGTGTGTGTGTCTACTGTGTGCACCTAGGGATACAGACATGCCAAGCTTGCATATGGAAACCAGAGCCCAGCTTGCGTTCAGGAGTCAGTTCTCTCCCTCCTACGTGCGTTCCAACTCTGGTCTTCAGGCTTGGTGGAAAGCTCTTTTACCCACTGAGCCATCTCACCAGCCCATGAGAATACTTTTTAATGTTTACTTCAGAAAAGAAAAAAAAAGAACCTGTAAATTGAAAAGTTCCAAACCAGAAGTGGTTAAGGAACACAGGGAGGCAGCTTCTATGATTTAGACACAAAGGCAAAACAAGAAAAATGTGTGTTTGGTTACAATTAGGAAGTCCCTAGTTATATAAGTCACTTGGCTACTCAGTTGAGCTTAAATCTGTTTATCTTTAACAGAGGCATTTACAAGAAATAGCTCAAGTTGTGTTTAAATCAAATCAGAGTCACTTACACGGCCTAACAGCCTTTGTCTCCTCAGGGACTCCTCAGGACGAGTCTCCATTTAAATTGATGTGAATGAGTTGATTTTCATCCATTTTAATTGATGTGACTAAATTTATTTTTTTAAACATCTAACAACACCAATGGTTCTTGTTTATTTAAAGGGGACTTTTAGTTTATATACCTGGTTATAAAAAGACAAGAAGCCTTACTTAAACCTGAGGCCTTACCCAAAGAAAGAAATAATAATTCTAGGTACAAAAGAATAGTAGAAAGAATTCTTCTAAGTTGAGTGTCCCTAAATGAAAATGTGATTACTGTGACAAGAAAGTAGTTTGGGTCCTTGAGTTTTGAGCTTATGTAAAATAAATTTAAAACACAAAAATCCAGCTGCAATAATGCATATAGAATTCTTAAATTGTTTAGGAGCCTTGAGGCAACCTTCATGTGTAGAAATAATGAAGACTATTTATCCCTCATTTCTTCTTTTGGAAAAAAGAAATCACACTTTTAGGGAAAATGACAAACATAAGTTTTTGAAAACGCATTTTTCGGGTGCTTTACTTAGTGTGACACATACCTTTAGCCCTGCATTCTGGAGGCAGTGGCAGGCAAGTTCTGTGAGTTTAAGGCCAGCCTGGCCTGTTTTCCAGGTCAGACAAAGTTATACAGTGAGACCTTTTCTAAAAAGCAAACACTAAAGAATGAATGAATGAATGAATGAATGAATGATAAATAAGTAAATGTGTTTTATAGAATGACCAAATGATCACCCATCTTGTCAGCTTCAACGTCTGCTTTGAGTTTAATCCCACCAGCCAAATGAGTTGACTTAATTGGATGTGATGTGAGAAAATGATTTTTTTTCCCTTAGAATGACCACGAAAATGGAGATTTCTCTAAGTGAAAAATCACATGGACTTTCCAGACCTTTTCTTTGTACCATCTTGAGAGACAACGCTAGGTTCATTATGTATCCCACTGAGCCCTTGGGGTTGAACCAATGACTTGGGTGCAATCTGATGGCAAAGAGAGTTGTACACCACACATTTGCCAGTGAAAAATTTCATGGAGCTGCCTGAGAACCTGCAGGACTCTAAAGTAATGGTTCTCAACCTTCCTATTGATTGCCATAACCCTTTAATGCAGTTCTTCACATTGTGGTGACTGCAACCATAACATTATTTTTGCTATAAATTCATAACTAATTTTGCTAATGTTATGAATTAATATAACTATCTGATATGAAGGATATCTCATCTGTGACTCCAAAATGGATCATGATCCACAGGTTGAAAAACAACTCTAAAGAAATACTTTGTGGTCTCCATAACAAGACTCACAACATTTCTTCTACCACAGAAGCACTTGTAATGGTTCTTTAACTCTACTCTTGAAATTCAATAGGTCCCTTGCTAACAGTCCCGCTAGAAAACTAAGACTCTACATTACTTCACTTGCAACTATTTTTATTTGAGCACTCAGTCTGTAATGACCATTGCCCAACTACAATCTCCTTGGGATTCTAGATGGTGTTTGTTTGTTTGTTTGTTTGTTTGTTTGTTACTACAAGGAATAATAATCCTTTGGTGCCTGTATCCTGAAGAAGGTTACTTTTCACTATCAGACTTTGCCAACTAACCTCTTTCCAGATAATAAGATTGCAAGTATCCATGGTGGCTGAACAGAGTGACTTTCCAGGCAATACTGAGTACATAAGGACACAAGCCAATAAGAAACAAGTCGTAGTTAAGGTGTTGCAGGAATTCCCATCTGCACTTTCATTGATGCTCATAAATACACTTCGCTGGGCAGCCCCAGATGAGGCAGGAAGTTTAACAAAACAGTGATGCAGGCCCCCAACCAGGATTTAAGGGTTTATCAAAGAAAGGAAATAACACTGTTTGTGACAGAGTAAAATCACATCCAGTAAGAGAGGGGTGTGGTATGTTGCAATGGCTTTCAAGGGCTGAACTTTATTTCAGCTGAGCACTTAATGTGGTTAACTTGGTCATGATTCAGACCCTACATATAAATCCACACACATGAGGTAACTATCTCATTAAAGAGAAGGGGGGGCAACAGTTGACTCAGTGATAGCATCTGACTCTGAACCTCACCGTCAGATCTAGATGCCCCTGACTAACAGTACTGATAAGGTAGTCAACCTCCATGTAAGTTAACTTTTTAATTACTAAGCAGGTATCCTGTCTGGTTTAAAATCTTACTACAAGAGCTAGATGAGTCTGAGAGGAAATGAGTAGCCAGTAAGATACCCACATAGTAATGAATCTCACTTTTCTCTAACAACATCTAGAAGGCAATGGCTACTAAAAGCCAACTCAAAGTAGCCGAACATAACACTGGACCGGCCATCAAGTCATCCCACTGAAAGAGGCACATCTACATGGATATGCAATGTGTAACAAGGGCATAGGGAGCTACAGGAATGCAGTCTGAGTACTCTGAAAATCCAGGAACATTGTTAGAGAAGAGGTCTCCTACCCCCAAAAAACGAACAAGATCCAACCCCTCAACAGGCCGGAGGAGTGCAAAGCCTTGATTTGTACTTTAGAAACTGCTCTACTGCTGCAGTTGCTTTCTTGGGACGCACACTTGGAGGTGGAGATGTACAAAAAGGGAATTAACCGGGATTAATTTCTTAGAGGGGGATCAAGACTGAACACAAGAAGAATTAACCTGTGATGCAGGGATAATAGCCTTAGCCAGTGGCATGGGAGGCTCAGAAACTGGATTAGCAAATGCGCAGCCTTCCAAGTTGAGAGGAGTCCACTGTCTACATTTGCTAGCCTGTTGAATATGAGTCAGGTGCAGAGAGAGCACGCCTGCCTATGAACTAGGCTGCAGCAGCTATATTCTAAGAGTGCTACCTCCAGAGAACTGAGGTGTAAGTGGTCAGCATCAGTCACTTGTGACAGCTGAAGACATAAGTACCCATGTCCTCTAAAACTGGGACACAGGTGTACCAAAGATCCACTGAAGACCACGCCTTACCACCCAAACAATTTGCCTCATGCAGCGAGTGCACTTCCACAGGAAATAACTCATCCAAAGTTATTTATGGCATTTTTCCTTTCTTGGGTAAACTCTCAAGATGTTTATTGAGATACAGGTAAACTTCTATCATTGTATATAGCTGTGAATATCTATCCAGTACTTTCTTTCTTTCTCCATATTCCACTTTAGAGCCCACTAATCTCTGAGCATCCCTCTGTAGCTCTTAGGAAATTACCTCATGGGGACTCAGGCCTCATCTCTAGGGAACCTAAGCCCCCATCCCTACCATCATGTGTTTCTCAGGCTACATCAATAGTACTTGTCAGAATATGATCAATATTATGTAGGAGAAACCCATAAGTATCGTGATTAGAGCCTCCAAGTAGCCGTAAAATGACCTGGATCATTTACTCTTCCTGAATGAATACTAATAAGTTTCCCTGTCTATTGGTTTCTCGGCCCAAAGATTTCAAAATGATCTGGTGACATCCACATTCAGCAGCATAATAAAATTCTTATGGTATTCCCAGATGATGGATGTCTTCTGCCTCTACACTGAATTTAGAGTTTAGAGTTGTGAAAATATGAAATATAAATTCCCTCAAGAGACACTGGGGAACATGAATAAGGAAAGCCAATTGCACATCTACACTTGGTCCCCTAGACCCAAGGATAAGAACTGTTAGGCATAACCATTGAAACTGAGCACAAGGAGGAGCTAGAGAAAGGACTCAAGGAACTAAAGGGGTTTGCAGCCCATAGGAGGAACAACAATATGAACCACCCAGTACCCCCAGAGCTCCCAGGGACTAAACCACCAGCCAAAGAGTACACATGGAGGGACCCATGACTTCAGCTGCATATGTAGCAGAGGATGGCCTTATTGGACATCAAAGGGAGGAGATACCCTTGGCCCTGAGAAAGCTTGATGTCCCAGTATAGGAGAATGCCAGGACAGGGAAGCAGGAGTGGGTAGATTGGTGAGCAGGGGGAGGAGGGAGGGGCTGGGGGGTTCAGGGGGAACCAGGAAAAGGGACAACATTTGAAATGTAAATAAAGAATATATCTAATAAAAAATCTTTAACTTATCTATATAAAGTTCTATACCAAGAAAGAAAGAAGGAAAGAAAGAAAGAAAGAAAGAAAGAAAGAAGAGAAAGAAAAGAAAAGGAAAGAAAAGAAAAGAAAAGAAAAGAAAAAAGAAAAGAAAAGAACTGTTAGGCATACAAATCATGCAAATTAGAACATGTTTCTCAATCTATGTACCTTGTAATATCATATTCACATCTATACTTCTAAAATGTTACCCTGCTTCTTTAGCAGACTGATGGCTTCTGAGTGGTAGAGTAAATGATAGCACCAATGGGACCTGTAGTCTTTTGACCATCATCACACCTTCTGTGATTTAAGTGAGCTCTTGATCTAAGGCGATATCCCAGGGCATCCTATTTCAGTGATAAAGTATCCTATAATGTATCATACTGTGGGGACCATGCCCTGCCATCCTGTAAGGCAATTGCTACAACTAGAGTTATACCAACCAAAAGATACACATGCAGTTGGTTCACTCACTCAGAAGGATAGGGTTCATTAGAATCTCAAGTTGGCCATCTTGGTAAAATGGAAATCCAGCAGTGACAAATACCTGCATCATCATCAGTGAGTCAGAGCCTGTGGTCTTGGACCCATACAAACTTTTCCTGCCTTCCCATTATGAAATCTTTGTTTGCAAACTGTAACAGTGGTATAGTCAAAGGAACTCTGGCTGACATGAGTTGTTTTAGTCAGCCTTTGAAGAGTATTCCCCCATGGAAAATAAAAAGCAATTTTTAAAAAGGCTTTCAGATTTTTCTTACTTTCTGTTTCTAATATTCCTCTAAGTTCTTAGCAAATTCCACCCCTCTGTCACTACTCACAAATCCATGCCAATTTCTATATCAGGTTATATGTCTTTCAACATCCATTGCTAAATTTCTCATCACCATAATGAAATTCCTGAGGCAGGCAAACTTTATAAAGACAGCTCAAACAGCAATGCCCAGCATCTTGAAATAGCTTCTTGGATATGCCACCTCATGGTGAATGGTAGGAGTGGAAGTCAATGTGCCAAGGAGAGAAAACATCTTAAAATAGGAAGTCCAAGAGTTTGAAAATCCACAGTGTCTTCTAAAGGTACATCCTCCCAATGTCCTGAGGACCTTGATTAGATTCCATCTTGAAAAGGTTGATCATCTTCCCATGCCACACTAAGGACAAATCTCTAAAACACAAGTCTTGGGATTGCAAACATTATCTAAACCATAGCACCATATAGGGATGACAGGTGCACCAGAAAAAGCTCTTACTACTGGGGAAAAAATTCTCCCAACATATTACTTTAGGGATGTCCACGAATACAGCTTTAGGAAGATTTAAATCATTTGGCTCTTAAGCTCATGAATCAAACCAACCCAACCAAAAACTAATTCCAGACTTGTCTCTTCTGTTAGCTGGGGCCAGAGTCTCTCCCCATGTAGGAGGAGCTAAGGTAGAGAAGCTAGAGCAGTGGTAGATGGCAGGATGGTCTGGACATATATTTAGCATCTTATTCATGCCTCCCAACTGTGTTTTAATCTATCCCATGTGTACAAATTCCATCTTACAGCAGTTTACTACTGGGCCTTTACTGGCCTTATAGCTCAATGAGTTTGAGAACTGAGACCACCAGGATCCACAAACTCCATGGCCTTTTCACTTTAATTACACAATCATTTCTCATACCTTGGGATATACAGTGTTGTACAACCTAAGAGGCATAGTCAGTTTCCTTCATAGCCTTTCACAGCACATTGCTAAGTTTAGAAGGACTCCTTCAAAAGATGTCAGCCTCCCTGTGGATGGGTCTTGACCCATGAACATTCCCAACATGAACTGCATGGCCTTTAGAACTAGTATGATATATTAGATATTGTGCTTATGTCTTGGTGATGTAACATTTCCTCCCATCAATACAGTTAACACCTTGGCCTGTACCAGAGCATACAATCTCTAAAATGTAATTGATCTCACAGTATCCTGAATCTTCTTGTTCAATATCTCATGTGGTTCAATAACAAATAGTTACTAGTAGGATTGCATAGCAATGTGATGGTTGATAGAATATCTGAATGGGTATGCTTTTCCTTAGACAATTGTGATTGACAATGAGAGTAAAAACAAACTTGCGATGACCTGATGAACATATTGTTGATCAAATGATTGAAACTATATCTGGCCTTCTTCTCCACTAGGTCACAAAAGAGTCCATTTACAAAGTCAAGAGGATTATACCATGCACCTGAGAACATACTCCTCAGAGGTTTTCCACACCCGATATAACGTATGTGATTGGCATCCCTACCTAGTTGGGTATATGGAAGTTGATGATCACCCTCCAGTGTCATTTGAGTTTTGTAAGTTCCAGTAAATTAGATGAACCTGTGATGAAGATCAATATCCCTGCATCAATTGGAGCTTTTAAATTGCCTCAGATGTTGATCTACAAGTATGTATTATATTTTTATTTATGTTTCTAGACATTCAAAGTCCTCTGAGTAGTTTTCACTAATATAAAGGTTCTTCCCACGTAGCCCATAATACTAATCTGGGGTTCTTCCTATTAGCTTGAGGTATTCATTCCAAGTTTATATTCAGGGAGCAAGAAAATGACCATTGGATGTCTCCCTGAGTCCAATGGGCCTTTGTGAGCCAAATTTCACCAATGGCTCACATATATCCTGGCCCATGAATAACCCCATTTTAATGCCAGGAAATAATGAAAATTGAGGGTCCCTAGAAACTAAAGTTGACTTAGAACATGTATCCAATGGTCTACAAAATATTTAGTTCATACCCTTTGGCTTATGATTCTCGGGCAAATGTCTATAGGTTTTTCTTGGCAAGTGACTGAAACTATAATCAATGTTTCTACTTGAGCTGACATTGGACTTCTCTCCTTCTGAACTTAACCATGTGGCTTTAATTCTGTAAACCACCTTAGGACCTAAGGAGGATTACTACCTGTGACTATCCTCTGAGGTTCAGGCATGGTCTGAGGTTTCGAACTTGTCTTACTCATTTGAATTCCCTTACACATAGATCATGAAGCTAGTGTGGGGGTTTTCAGCTGTCTTCAGAATCCTAATCATCCATTATTGATTTCTTTAAGAAATATTATCATTGGCTGTCCACCTACCTTGCCCCTCAGGATTCTGTACTGCATTAAACATCACCTTAGCTTTTTATGGAACAGTCTCACTTGCTGCCCTCCTACCCCTGCTGTATATTACTCTAAATGGTCCCATCTCGCTCTGATAGGCAGATACTACAACCTTGCATGGAGATCAGACTCCGGTTAATTCTATTAAATACAGTTTTATAACCGTACCCCTTCTATCCTCAAATCTAGCTGTCTTTGAGCTATCTGACACTACTGTGGCATCTTCTGTCAATAAATTCTAAATCACTTTGGTAATTGTGAGCAGCTTTTATACTCTTATACGGACTATAGTTGGCTGATACTTTCTCAAGACTTCTAAAGTATTTGCACTCCAGCATTCCCACTCTTTAGTATGTTGTAATTCCCCAGTACAGTGTTTTTCAGAGCACTTCTTGTTTCTCAACTGAATGCCGAGCATCACTTTCTCCAAGCTTTAAGAGCAATTTGAATGCCATGTTACAATCATCTTCTTGGCTTCTTTCCTTAAACCCTGCATCATAGAATTATTCCACTTCAATAAAAGTCTCTTCTGTTCCATAGCGTCCCCCCTCTACAGATGGATTCTCAATCGAATACCCACAAGAGTCATACCTTCTTAGCTCCTGCTGGTATAAATGAGCTAAACCCTGCAGCTTCTTACAGGTATAATTTCTTCCCTTGCTTAACACAAAAGCCTCCTGCTGAGTTATGTTGTAACTTGACCCTCATCATTGGTCTACTAGTCTACCCACAACAAGACCAGGAGGATGGAGGGGAGATAGTGAAAGGGTTATATATGGTTATCTGAGACAAGCTCTTCTGCATCTTCCTTAACAGACATGGAAAGCGACCTCTTATATATAGGAACCGACTGTACACAGGCCAAGAGGATTCAGGTAGAACTGCACAGACAGAAACTTCTAGTGTTTTGTTACCAGGTTGAATCTCCAGGTCTCAATTTTTGTATTCGGGGTTTTAACTTTGCTGCAGAAAGCCTGCCAGAAAATAGACTCTAACCCTTTGTGATGCTCTGTTAGTCTTTCACTCCTTTCTTCACCTCTGTTTCTAATTGGCACATATTCATTGTTTATGGTAATGGGTTTCACAGAAACATCTTCATCTTAAGTATATCATGTACTCTGACAATACTTACCCTAAGCCTTTCTTTCCCCCCTCTCCCTCGTCTACTCCTTTTTCCAGCTGGTCCCACTCCCATTTTAGTGTCACATTCATAAAGATCGTTTAGATTGCACATATTCTATACATCGATAAACATCTATTATATATGTGTATATATAATCTAGGTTCCACATAGGAGAAAAATGTGCCTTTTTTCTTTGATACTGGTTTATTTCACTTAATAGAATCTCCAGTTGAATATAGTTTTCCTAAAAATAATATAAATTTTTTCTTTATGGCTAAAACTCCATTGTATACATACAAACATACATACATACAAACATGCATACATATCACATTTTCTTTATTCATTTGTATATTGATAGACACCTAATATGATTCCATTCTTTGGTCATTATGAACACTGCCACAAGCATGGATGGGCTAGGATCTACTCAGATTCCTTTGGATGTACTTTCCAGGACTAGTAGAATTGAGGCTGCAGAAGTTCAATTTTTAGATTTTGAGTAACCATCGGACTGCCTTCTATAGTGACTGTACTAGTCACATTTCCATCAGTAGAGAATATGGATTTCTTACCTCATCTTCCACAACACCCGTATCTCTGTTGTTATTTGTTCTCTTAATGGCCACCATTTTGACTCTTATTGAGATGAAGTTCAATATGGTTTTGATTCACATTTCCCTGGCCTCTAAGATATTGAACACTTTTATTGGCTGTTTGTATTTTAACTTTTGAGAACTGACTATTTATTTAGTTTGTCTTTTTATACTGGCCAACCTTATAATTTAGAATCAAGTCCCAGATCATCTTCATTTTCTGATTTCTGCTGTGAAGAGTACAGATGTCTCTCTGGGCTACCATGTGCTTTCTGGCTTTCACACATAGACCTGTATTGGAGAACAACCACCTTTAGCCTATCATTGTCTTTTGTCTAATAATTCAATAGATCCTAGCAAGAGCTACCTAAGTCCATTCCTCCTCTAACTACTACATGAAAATCTCAAAGTTTGAAATACTGTGCTCAGTGGGTTATAACAATCCATGTGTGCCTTTCCTAAATTTAACACCAGAGAAAAACTCATCAGTTCCTATGCTACTTCATGCCATAGATTGTCAGGGGGCCATCACCCAGCTGATTTAGGATACTGTTGCCAAATCCCACTTGAGCATCTATTTCCTAGGACAGTTCCTGTTCCCGCTCTTCACAGGCCATAGGTCAGCCTCCTGATCTATTAAAGCTTGATATTAAGATTTGAGTGGAAAGTTTCCTGGGGAGTTGGGTTGACAATAACACCTATGAGGGAGTGACACAGTCCTGAGCACTAGAAGCTGAACTGTCAGACATTTATAGGCAAGACCTCAGCTGATCTTGTGGAAACTTCTGAAACTGAATGCCTACTCAGAGATGCCCTTGCTTAAAGCAAGCCCTTGAAAGTCTACTGTTTCCATTTGGACTCTTGGGATGTGGGCTTCCCTTAGAGAAGGATGTAACTTTGAGTAAGACCGAATGGCCAGAGGGCAAATATGAGAGATTTGAAGTCAAGCTTGAGTCTTCACTAGGACAAACTCATGGGGGTTGAAAGCATGGTTTGCGAGTTTAAAAGGACGAAGCATAAACCACAGCATCTGTGATGTTATCTATGGAAACAAAGTCTTAGGTTCAAAATCTCCTGTGATCTGAAGGACTGTGCACATCATTCAGGATTAACAAATAGGTTTGTAGAAGCTTTGATGAAGAGTAGCTAAAGAGAGAAGATAGACAGAATATGAATTTGTCAGTATGCTTCAAGCATTTAGCCAGGAAATGAGCTTATGATTTATTAATGGCCACTGTGCTGTTTTTCAGATGAGAAAGCCAAGACTGAATGTAAATCCCAGCTTTCCTTGTTTTTAATCACTTGAGAAACTGCTTTCCTTATTTATTACATCACTTCATATTTCAAGTACTTAATATGTATTAATCACCAATTATAAGATTGGTTCTATTATTGACTGCATTTTATAGAGAAGGTCCAATAAGGACATTTATTTGCTCTGTAAGAGGCCTCCCCTTCTTCATTTAATTTATCAAATAATCACCTTTGAAACTGAAAATCCAGTCTCCATCAATCATTAACTATATGTTTGCTTTAGGCTATTCACTGTTCTATAACAAAATACCTGAATGCAAGAAATGAGCAAAGAATAGAAGCTTATATCTCTCAAAGTTCAGAAGGCTGGGAAGCTCAAGAATATGGCCTTGGCATTTGTATGGCTAAAAGCATTCTTGCTGCAAAGGTGCAGAGGTTCTCATGGGCTAACTCAGAATGAGGGTATAAATAACCTCTCCCTTCTTATAAAGTGACTAATCTATCCTAGCTACCTCTATCCTTGTGATTTCATCTAAACACAATTACTTCCCAAAGGTTCTGCTTCTAAATACAATTAACACTAGAATTTAGTTCAGTTTACAATACAAGACCTTATAGAAGACACATCTAAACTGTAACAGTGACCTTGCACAAGTGGCATGACCTCTCTAGGGCCATTCCCTTGTATGGGAACCTACCCAGTGATTTACTGATGTGTAATGTTCTCATATACCAACATCAGCATCAATACCACCATGAACATTATCACCATAAAGAGAACCCTCATGTCCAGATAAGCGTGCCTCCTCATTGGATGGTTCTGTTTCTCGGTGTGTATAAATTACTTTAATTCTTTACTCATTAGCATTTTATAGAGTCAATTACCTATTAGCATATCTATACATCCTAAGGGGAGTTAACAATATGTTTACTGAACTCAGTGAGGCAGTATGAGTTCCATATTGAAGGGTTTGGTTCCATATGACCAAGCCCTCTTTCTCACATAATATAAGATCAGCCTGTGAATCTGAGAAGAGGCGGACACATTTAGAACATACCTTTCAGGATAGGAAGTATGTCACAGTCACCGACACCTCTCTACTGGATATGTTATGTCTGCCATGTCAGGACTCACTTTCTTCTCTGACCTGCTCTGTTTTGTGTCCTGACATACTAATTTATAATGCTGGCAATGAGTCCTAATCCCCTCCAGTTTCCCATTGTTTTTAATAATGGCATGTGGGGATAAATTAAATATCAGAGTGCTTAAGAAGAGGAAAATTGAGAGTGTAGTAGGACTTTCTTCCTCTGGGTCCCTCCTGACAGATCATTCTGATTAGGAAACATCCTTACAACTTTATCTCCTTTCATTAATGCACCTACACCTGGAATTACTGATGCTGTCCAAGGCTGGTTCCATTCCTGTGCCCCTCAGTCTAGGGTGGTAATGTTTCCACTGTTTCCAGGGCCAAGGATTGGAATTTTACCCACATCAATCCCCTTGAAAATTATTCTTTTATGAAGCTACCAGTTACTGCATACTTGAGTGTAACATCTGTTTCTTGTTGGGATTCTGACTGGTATGACTCACCAAATACAGACTCTGTCACTCAGGGATCTGTGTGTGGATCCTATACTGCATGGCCTCACCTGTCAGGCCATGTTCATGTTCTTGCTCGATCCTTGAATGATTTAGATCAGGTACAACAATAGGACTATTTCTGATATTTTTTTAAAAGGTGACTAAAACCTTATAATCCATCATTTTTATCTCAAGCTCTCATTTGATAGGGAGTCTCACATAAGCCTGAACTATTCAAGGAGACCCTCTTATTTCTTCTAGTTATCTCCAAGCTGGTCAGCCTCTTGACCTAAACTCTCGTGCCTGATATGTCACTTCTGCTGATATCACCGTGTTGCAGGAAATATTAGAAAATTGACCAGGCATGTTCCCACTCTAGTGCTTGCAACTCTGCCCCAGCGGCCTGGCTGGCCATGCACTGATGGACAATGGCTGACCTGTTTTTGTCTTGTGGAAACTCTCACTTGGAACTCCACAATCTTTCCACCCAGCTCACTAGGTTCCCACTGGCAGGTCACTACCATACCAACCCCATGCTTCAAATCCCCCATGACCTTAGTGGTGCACATCTGCAAACCCATGTTTTGCTGCCGTACCTTTCTCTCCTGAACCCAAACAAGCTGCTGCATGAAGGAAAATGCCACACAAAACCTAATCTTGTAAACCCTATTAAAATCTGACTCAGTGGTGCATGCCTTTAATCCCAGCACTTGAGAGGCAGATGCAGGTGAATTTCTGAGTTTGAGGCCAGCCTGGTCTACAGAGTGAGTTCCAGGACAGCCAGGGCTATACAGAGAAACCCTCTCAAAAAAAAATCTGATTCCTCCAGTGGAGAATCCTTACAGATCCACCATGATACTGGGAAACTCTAGCAGCCACATCTTACCTATATGCTGTTCCTGTTCCAAAAGGCCCTCTTTCATGCTCACTTCGGCAGCACATATACCAAAAGGCCCTCTCTCCTGCTTCCTCTCTTCCTCTATCCAACCCAGAAATCCCACCCACTAGCCCAGTGATTGGCTCCTTTATTCATTAGGGGATTGGTTCACAAGAAGCCACCTGAGTATGTGACTCATTTCTCATTCCAGACAGCCTTTCCCAGGAGAGCAGAATTAACACAAAATACAAGCAGCACAGAGTCATCCACAACATCACTGCATATTAACTTTGTCACAGAAAGGTTTGACCTAATCCACATGCCTCCAGAATCCCATGCCCCCCCCCTCTGAATCCTCACCATCTGAACATTTAATACCAAAATCAATTGCAAAGCATTTTAGATCTAGGATTATGGAAGACATAGTCTAGATGTCACTGCCTTCCCCCTGGACAGTCATTTCTCTGTCAGCAGCAGGCAGTTCAAATACAATGCCTCACACTTTCTCCTTTTAGCACATATCTGATAACACCTAATCACTTTCCCTTTCTGCATTCCTGACCCTGGTTACTCCAGCAACATTATGGCCTTTCTTCTTACATATGACTTTATCTTTGCCATATGTGTATACACATTAGCTTAAACATTTCTGAGTTTGTATGTAGCATAGTCTCCCTACTCACATATGAGCAATTACTACATTTCCTTATTTGCATCACTGAGATACAGGTTAGGGGCAAATAGGAATGGTCAAGCTATCTGGCTTGTCTAATCAGTTGCAGACATACACTGCTCAAAAGCATTGTGACACTTCCAGCTCTAAGTTGATGGAGAGGTGAGCCTTTTGTATCTATCTGTCAAGTACCAACCACCTAGAAATAGAGTGCCTAGTTCAGAGCAAGCATATCCAGTTTGGAAATGGGTTTTCTTTTAGAGCTCCTAACAATCGGAGCAGGGTCTGACTATGACTCTGTTGCCTGCCTTTGGGACACTTTCCCCCTTCTAGGTTGCCTCATCTAACCTTAATAGAAGAGGTGGTGCCTAATCTAACTGCAACTTGATATGCTATGGCTGGTTACTAGCTAGGGGAGCCCTGCCCTTTTCTGAAGAAAAATGGAGGAGGAATGGATGGAGTGGTTGGGAGGGGGACTTGGAGGAGAGGATGGAGGGCAAACTGCTGTTGTGATATAAAAGTAAGAGAAAAGGAAAAAAGGAAAGAAGAAAGAGAAAGAGAGAGAGAACTGAACATCAACAACAAAAAAGAACAGATCTGTCTAAAGAATAAAGTGTTTTCTTCTCAAATGATCTCATGTATTATAAATTATTTAAAAGCACTTAAAATGAGTATGCTGATATTAACATGTTGCAGAGAGACAGTCATACATGCCATGAGCTTGACTGAACCCTGTTTTCCACACACATCCTATGTCACAGTAGCTAGTTCCCTTCCCTTAGGAGGAAAGTGGATAATACTCCACACAGCCAATCATTTTGCCACAGCATGAAGCCCTGCATATGAGTGACCATCCTATTCCTTTGAAATTAACAAGAGCAGGCAAAGGGTCACAGTGAGTGAGGACAAGTCAGATCGAAGACATGATTGGTAAACAGTTCTTGATCTTCCAACCAACTTAGTTCTGGTTTTCCATCTAGATCACAGTGTTTTATAATGCCAGTAACATGATTTGAAAAGCTTTCAAATGCTTTAAAATTCAGGTCAAAATGTTTGAATTCTAGAGAACATAAATATCATAACCTTCTATAATGACACTTGTGTAAAAACAGTCTATAGATCTGTGATGATGTATGCTACACCCAACTCCACAGTCAGACCTAGTGGGTCAGTCAGCCACAAGGAAGGCTCATGGACAAACTCCTCCAAGCAGAGGCACTGACTGAGCTCAAACTAAGCCTCCTTCCCAGACACACATTCTGTCATTAGCCCCATTCACATCATTAGACAACAGAGAGACCACGAAATGCTGGCTCTGCTCTGTCTCGCTGTGTCTATCAATTTATTTAGAACTTTCTAGACGTTCATACCAATCTGCCACAAATATACATTGTTTAAAAAAATAATAGTGCTGAAAGTATTCAACAAAGGGGGCCCTGAATCCCCCTTCCTTATCATGATCTTCTTGTCTAGCAACAACCACTTTGCACTTGGTGCACTCAGTTTTTTTTTCTAGTTTTCTAAGTACTATTAAATATCATGCCTATATTATTCTTTCCCAATTTCAATTTTAATCGCTGTTCATTGGCCTTATTATAATTAAAAAAAAAACTTGCTCTTTTATATCATTTTCCCTCATCCTTCCATTACCCTTTCCCATGCTGTATGAATATAACACACTTTTCAGGTTCACATGTCACCTGATACACACATTACTGTGACTACTGAACACTCGTAGAACAAGTGTTAGATGTGACAAATTTGTTTTTGTTCGTTTCTTAACCATAGACTGCTTTAATTTCCGAGATTCATTTAGATTTATTATCACTCATGACAGGTTCTTTCTACAATCTCTCAGAACCTCTCACTATAAAAATGTGTTCCTATTATTAGGTTTTGTAAATTTACTTATTACATTTTCTCATTTTTTCCATTGCCCCTTCTTCCTGCTGTAGATTTCACCGTTGCACTCCAGGCTTACCCTGGCTAACATTCTGGGCTTTTCCTTCCTGTTATCTGGGGAGGAAAACTCATTACTTTTCCCATGTTGCATCTTCTCTTCCCTGGACCTCACTTCTTCCTCCAGGAGCTAATAAAGAATATGGGATGTAGATTCCTTGACATTTGTCATAAATGAAAATCTTCATCGTGCATCATCTATGTCTGAGATCCTGGCTCTGCAATTCTCTGTGCAAGCTGAGTGTGGGGTTGCACATTTGTGGTCTCAGCACTCAGAAAGCAGAAGCAGAAATGCAAAAGTGTAAGGTCATCCTGGGCTATAGATAGTAAAACCTAAGCTGCAATAATAATTACAGCAGTAACAGAAATAGTTCTGAATAATACACAAACAATCAGAAATCATTTTCTTCTCCAAAGTGTGATGGTCTAGCTCTGTTGTTTTATGGACTGATTCCCATCTCGCGGCTGCACAGAGCCATTTTCATCTCTCCTCTTTCGTGAGCTGTGCTTCACCCTCCGGATGGCTTGGGAATTTTCTCTTTATTCTTTTTATGGCAATAAGTCAAGGTTCTGGTCATGGATTTAGGAACTTGGTGAACATCTACAATATGGAGATTTATGTTTCTTCTATTATGGAAATCTTTTATTGCATTAAAAAGAAGTCTTGGGGCTGGAGAGATGACTTAAACGTTAAAGGGGTAGCACCCATATCAGACATCTCATAATAACCACCTGTATCTCCAGCTGAGTCAGATGCAGATATTTGCAGTCAACCAATAGACAGAAGTGGCTGGCCCTGTTGTTGAATTAGGAAAGACTGAAAGAAGCTGAGTTGAAGGGCGACCCTGTAGGAGGACCAGCAGTCTCAATGAATCTGAACCCCCAAGATCTCTCAAACACTGAACCACCAAATAGTCAACATACACCAGCTGATATGAGGCCCCCAACACACATACAGTATAGGACTGCCAGGTCTGTGTTCATTAAGAGATAATAGTACCTAACCCTCAAGAGACTGGAGACCCTAGGGAGCTTATAGGTCAGATAGGGCGGGAGGTGGGGAGATCTATGTGGAGACAAGGGGTGGGGAGGAGGTATGGGATGTAAAACAGTCAGAGGGTAGATGGGGAGGGGAATAAAATATGGAGTGTAGAAAAAAATAAATAAATTTAAATAAAAATATTAAGTTCATGAAGACAGTCAAAAAAAACCTTCTGTTCCTTGTTTTACTTGGCTGTGGATATCATTCTCTCTTTATTCTTCCACTGTCTGATGGGATGCTGTCTCTCATGTTCCTTTGTCCTCCTAAACATGGAGGATTCCATGGACTTTATTCCCCCTGAGTCAACTTTCTTGGTGACTTCAGCTAGTCTTGGATCTTTATACAGCATATAAAATCCAACAATTTCAAAATTATGTCCTCCAACTTGACTTCTTCCACAGACTTCATCTTTCACAACCACCCCTCTGCCTGATAGCTTACATCAGCAGATCTCAGCCTGTGAGCGGTGACCCTTTGTGAACGCTGACCCTTTGTGAACCAAATAACCTTCTCACAGGGATCACATAAGACCATCAGAAAATACACCTACCTATATGATAATTCATGTTAGTAGCGAAATTACAGTTATGATGTAGCAAAGAAATAATTTTATGATGGGAGAGGGGATCACCACAATATTGGGAAGGTTGAGGAACACTGGCTTAGGTGTTTACTAAACACCTTCAACAACATGCTCAAAAACATTTTGATATCTCCCCATACTCTGAAAGTTTCTGTAATATCTCTGTAAATGAACTTCTTGGTTTTTTTGGCTACTTGGATTAAAATCTTGGCATCTCTCTTCCTCTTCTCATTAACATATCCAAATCATTGATGAGAAAGATGGCTTGGACCACAGAGTTCAAAATAGTAATCTGAGCTACAAAAGGCGGGAAACAAATACTTTCAGGACATTCTATGAGGAATGCAAGAGACTTAACAAAAAAGGTGATAGCATTTGGAGCATTGTCTCCCCACCTCTTAGACCTTCTGGCAAAAGAGTCTCTAAACAGGGCTAAGGAGATTGCTGCCCTTTGAAATATATATTTAGCTCCTGATCCTTCAAAACAAAGAGATAAAAGACACGAAGTCCTAAAGAGATTTTATAAAGCTGAATAAAAGAGTGGGGAGTGGGGAGATAGGCACATATAAAGCGTTTGAGAAACCAGAAGGGAACCTGAGGTCTGAGAGGGCTCACCGCCAGCTCGTACTCTCTTTCCTGGCCACTTTCTTCCTCAGATCTCATAAACTTTTTCATCTCTTCTCAAGTGGTACAAGGGGAGTCATAAGCAAGCAGCCTTGACCAATGCACATGGCAGCTCAATGTGACCAAACAAACAAGCACACTTTAGAGCCTGCCCCCCCATTGACACTTCCCTAGAACATCACACTTCGGGTGTCCCTCCTGGGCCAGAAGAGGAGACATAAAATGGGAGAACTCCAAAGTTTCTCCATCACAGAAGCAGCCCTTTGCATCTGGATCTGCTAAATGCTCAAGACAAGAGGAGTTTCAAGAAAAATAAGAAATCAAGAGCTTGCAAAGTCCCTGCACCTGTCTCAGTAGTCTCGTTCAAGGCACGACTCCATTTTGATTCTAATAAGGGCCCACCTGGTCCTTTTTAGCTATGGGTTCTTAGAGATGTCAATGGTATTCCCCAGCATACTATATAAGAAAAAGATCTGGGTGTGGTGGTGCAAATGTATTAATCCTAGCACTGGGAAGGCAGAAGCAGAAAGAGCTCTAAGATTAGCTAGTCAGCTAGCTCAGCCTGATGAATTTCAGGACAGTGAGACATACCCATAAAATACACACACACACACACACACACACACACACACACACACAAAATCTGGCGTCTAACAATAAAAATGAAACAAATACAAAGCCAGTTCTTAATTCATACAATCAACTCCATCTAGAGACTTCTACTTTTTCTTCTAAACCAAACCTTACCCAACTTCTAAAGCTTTGATCAACAGCTTCTACTCTAAACCCATGTCATCTTTCTCAGCTAAACACTTAGTTTACGGTTATGTTTTCAGCCCTCCTTAGGAACAAAACTGATAGAATTGTACTTATTTTAAAGGGGGAAATTGACTAAAGCCCCCTACATGCTAGACAGATTGACAAATCCTCCCATACCTTCTCAGCCCATGATGCTGTATGCCTCCACACCCACCATCTGGCTCTGAAAGCCTAAAAGATAAGTCACTGATTCATAGACCACATAGGTCTTTGGCCACCATTTTTGTATACACACACACACACACACACCACATATTACAGGCACACACACACACATATATGTATGTATACCTGAAAAAATAATGGAGATATGGAGATGGAGTTGGTTGGTGGTTTAGGGCATGTGCTTTGCATATCTCTCTCTCTCTCTCTCTCTCTCTCTCTCTCTCTCTCTCTCTCTGTGTGTGTGTGTGTGTGTGTGTGTGTGTGTGTGTGTGTACCTATAAACATGCATGAACATGGAAACTAATCAACCTAGGTATCATTCCTCACAGTAGATTAGAGAAATTGCCTCTGATGTCAGTAAAGAATGGCAGCAACAGGGGCAGCAGCTTTCATAGCAGCAATAAATACACTGAGGAGAGGAGAGAAGTCATATAGACCTTCCTGCTTTATCTGAGGACCTCTTGATGCCTGGGCCACTAGTTATAAGACTATACCTACCCTTAGTGTGGCTCTTTGCCCACCAGTTAATCTCTTTGGAGCACTCTAATGAACATGTCTTGAAGTATATTTCCTAGGCTTCCTCCAGATCCCGTCTTACTGTTTCAACAGAAATCTCAGCAGTTCGATTTTACCACTGAAGTTTCAGAAGCCAGATGCTGAGGTAAAAAGCTGCTAGCTCAGAGAAGCAGAGAAAGCACCCAGCTGACCTTCCTACTCCACGGAAGCCCCAGAAGGAAAAGACCTCTTCTACTTCTCCATGCTATCTTAAATACCCTTCAACTCAAAGCCCCTCCTTCCTGTTTACTTATGTTCACTCCCTGTCAACTGATTTCTTGCTCTGCATTCTGACCCTCAGTGGACTTTATTTAGCTTTTGGATTAAAGGTGTGTGCTAGGGCTGAACCATACCGCAATGAGGATTTTCCAGTTCACAATCTTGGGGTTCACAATGCGATCAAGTCCTCGCACTGTGATGGCTGACAAAGGCTAGGATCATTTTGGAAAAAGGAACCTCGATAGGAATAAAAAAAAGATCTATCAGATTGGCCTATGGTCAAGCCTGTAGTACTTTTCCTTGATTGATGACAGATGTTGGAGGGCCCTGAGTTGTGAGAGGATGCAAATTGTGAAAGCCCAGAGAGAGCAGGCTACGAAGCAGCATTCCTCCAAGATTTCTGCTTCTGTTTCTGCCTTGAGTCCCTTTCCTGACTTCTGTCAGTGATGGAACATGAGCTGAACAGGTAAGCTGAAGTAAAATCTTTTCATGTTGCTTTGGCAACGTTGTGGTGTTCGTCAAAGCAATGGACGAGGACACTTCTGCATTGGTAGTGTAACTATAGAAGGGTCATTCCCATTGCGCCCATTCTCTGATTTCAGAAGGCTTCATTAAGGGCTGATTTTAGGCAAGGTTCTATGGTGGGTACTGTAGAGGAGACATGAGACACACATGTCTTAGGGTTTCTATTTCTGTGATGAAAACACATGGCAGAAAATAATTTATGGGAGAAAGGGTTTATTTCAGTTTATAGTTCCACATCATGGATCATCACTACAGGAAGTCAGGGAAAGATCTCGGCAAGGCAGGAAGCTGGAGGCAGGAACTGAAGCCGAGCCCCTGGAAGAGTGATGCTCACTGGCTTTCTCCTCATGGCTGGTGTGCCATGCCTTCTTAAAGAGCCCTCAACTACCTGTCCCAGACAGGCACCGCCCCCTGCCATCTGGCCCCACCCACTTCAATCATTCCAGAAAATGAAGTTCCTCTTCCCAAATACTTCTAATTTGTGTCAAGATAACAAAACCAAACCAAACAAACAAACAACTTATTCTCGGGAATAAGCCCTAGCAGTGCCTTAGATAAATGGTCACATTAATTTTCAAGGGAAAAAAATCAAATATTTTGTAGTCAAAGTTACAATCATTAAAAAGTGATTTCAGAAACTTCATGAGTGAGGCATCTCTTGATCTAATTAAAAATAAAAAGAACCCAATGCTTTCAAATGGAAACTCAACAAAAACCAGAGGACAGATGCAGGCAGTTTTGACAATCAGACACAGGACTGTGGCCCAGGAACCTGGTCAAGTGAAGTATTAATGCACATGAACATAAATGCACCTGAGCAGATGAGCAGCATGTCCCTGAAGTCCTTAGCTAAAGGCACAAAGATAGGTCCCTAGGATGTCTCTAAGGCAAACTCTGTGACCTTGGGAAGGTCCAGTATGCCGCTTGACAAGCACAAGGCCTTCAGAGACTTGCCTGTCAATGATGATCTGGACATAATCACTCTCAAAGTCTCTTCCAGCTCTAGAACTCAGCCATTCTCCATCTGTTCCACATCAGAAAAGCATTTTAGCTCTGTCGAAAGTGCAATCAGCCTGGAGTCATTTTTATTTTTTTTTTTAAGCCATGTCTTCAAAATTCTTTGGCCTCTCTGAAGATTTAGAATCGCCAAGGAATGTATGACCATTTAGGTGGGCCAGCCTCAGTCTGGGCATCTTATGTCCATTGGATTTCTCCTCCTGGTCCCCAGCATCGCATCCCTCTTAAATCCCCCAACAACTCAGCCACATCCCTTGCAGCCCCTTATTAACATATGGCCTCTTTAACTCCCGGAATTGTCTGCCACACTTTTTGAAAAGCTACTAGTAAAAAGTTCTGAAATAGAAACCAGATGCATGCACGCACCTTGGGATGTATGTATTATGAAGATGAAACCGACACATCTCTTCCCAGTTGGCTTTGTATCTTTTTTTTTCCCCCACCTGGTCATGTGGTGCGCACCTGCAGTAAGTTGACAAGGCTTTAGATTACAACATGAATGGTTATATCAGGTTCCAGGATTGGCCTTGGGTTTTTTAATCCCAAGTGGGTAGTGCATGCATCAAGGGTTTTTATTCCCACCTCATCTTTACAGCGCTCCTGGCTTCTTCCTGCACTCGAACTAATATTTCATGTTCAACAAACAAGCCCCTATTCTCTTCTTCTGCTTTCCAATTTTTTTCCTGTTGGTTTTGCAAAGTTGCCCTCCCCCCAACTCGCTTGTCAGAAATATTGTGCTGTGAGGCAAACATGTGCAAAGGGTGGGATCACTCTCACTGTAAAACCAATCGATTCTTTCAACAGATTGTTTCAGGCTTGAAAAATGCCTTCAACCGTGTAGGTTAGGAGAATTTCATCTTCTTTCCTGCCAATAGATTATATTTATGCCCATACATATTCATATAATAAAATGACACTGTGCAACTTTCTAAAACTGGACCCCAATGAACTACAATCCATAGCCAAGCATATATGTGTCTCTTAGGTAATAGAAAACAAAGTGCTGAAGTTCTAAGAATTCCATGAAACTCAAATGCCACAGATATTTCCAAGGCAAGACTATATGACCTACAAATATAATGACTATATTTTCTAAGTCAAAACACATGATTTGGGTTGATGGGTATCTTAAGACTTGACAGAGCATTGGAAAGTGTCAACACTATTTGGAGTTTATAATGTAAGAACATTGGAAAAGTATCTTTTATTCACCTAATATGTAGGCCTAGTTCTGGAAGCTTCCAGCTTCAGTACAATATTATCTAGGATTAGATTGTTTTCAGACTCCGAGACTTGCTAAATAAACTCATCCTTTCTCTTTCTAAACTCTGACTGGCTGGTCAACTCATCTGTTCTGGCTCAAAACTTCTCTCCACACTGACTAACTCAAACTGGCTTCTTTCAGTTTCTAACTGAATTTTTCTGCTTGGCCACATACTAACTATAGAAATCTATTCTAATCTTCTGGATCCTTTTCATTCTCTGGCTAGTTCTTTCTTCACCTCTGTTTAGCCTCTTTCTCTCTTCAGTCTACCTCTGTAAGACTCTCCTGGTAAAACTGCCATCTCTCTTCTTCTCTCAGTGTTGATCTCTCTTACGTAGCCTCTCTTTTTACTCTGTTCTCATGACAGTTGGGCATATCCTGTTCTGTCAAATCTTTCTCTGATTCATCACTTTGTCTGCCTCTCAATTAAAAATCTCTTTCAAACATGGGTGCTTCTTTCTATGAACTAACTTTTCCTTCACTGTTTGGGATTAAAAGTGTGTATTCCATCCAGAGGGATTAAAGGTATGTGCTAAGGGCATATCTGTATTCCAGCCAGTGTAGCCATGTTACAGGATTAAAATCCCTCTACAGAACATGCATGTTAGAAGCCATAGACTGAAACTTCTGGCCTATAAATGTTAAGACAAGAAATGCTTTGAGCATTTACTGTGTAATAAGCATTATCTTTCTGTCTGGCTTATTTCTATTTTATAATCTTATATGAACATACAAATTTCAAATCCCCTTTCTTCTATTTTATTGCCACAAACTCTTTGACATTCAGGTAATAAATAAAAGGAGTATATATCACCACTATTCTCACCTCAAAATTCAAGTTGAATTATGACTTCCTTTGATCTATATGATGGTTTGGAAATGATTGTGATACTTAATCTTAGTTGTCAATCTGACTAGATTGAGGAGTGCCTAGACAAATTTCACAAATTGATTAGAGAAATGTGGGTGTGTCTAACTGAAGGGTTTCAGAAAAGATTGTCACATGAATTGACAGAGTGAGGAAGACCCACACTGAATATAAGTGGCACCATTCAAACAGCAGAATAGAAGAGGGAAGGAAAGAGCAGGGGGCAAACTCAGGCTTGACCATCCCTTCAGTCAAGGTTGTATAACTGTGAAAAGATACCATAACCATGGCAACTCTTATAAAGAAAAGCATTTAATTATGGCTGGCTTACAGTTCAGAGGTTTAGTCCATTTTTTTTTCATAGCAAAGGACATGGAGGCATGCTCCAACAAAGCCACATGCCCTAATAATGCCTATGAGCCTATGAAGACCATTTTCATTCAAACTACTGCATTCCACTTTCTGGCCCCCTTGACTTGTAGTCATATCATATCATAATGCAAAATGCATTTAGTTCAACCTCAAAAGTCCCCACAGTTTAACAGTCTTAACACTGTCCGAGTCCAAAGTTCAAAGTCTCTTCAGAGAGTCATGACAATCCTTTAAGTGTAGTTCCCTGTAAAATCAAAATCAAAAGGGAGATCACATACTTCCAACATAAAATGGCACATAATGTACATTTTCATTTCAAAGGGGAGGAAAGGAATCATAATGAGGAAATGCTTGACCAAAGCAAGACCAAAAACCAACTGGGCAAACTCCAAACTCTGTATCTCCATGTCTGTTGTCAAAGTGCTCTTTAGATCTTCAACTCCTTTCAGCTTTGCTGACTACAACACACTTTTTTTCTCTTGGATTGGTTCCACTGCCTGTTATCAGCTGTCCTTGGCAGGTATCCCACAGCTCTGGCATCTACAATATCTCTGGGCAATCCAGGCTTCACCTTCACAGCTTCACACACACACACACACACACACACACACACACACACACAAACTTTTCCTCTGAAACCTCTTGAGACAAGTCCCCACAATTCAAATCACCTTCAGCACACTGTTTTCCATACTTCTACTCATATGGCCTATTAAACCATTCAATGTCTTTGCTAATCCAAAATTCAAAAGTCCACATTTCTTCAAAGAAAAACACAGGCAGGCCCATCAAAGCAATATCCCACTTCTGGCACCAACTTCTGTCTTAGTCAATGTCATATTGTTCTCAAGAGACATCATGACCACCACAGCAACTCTTACAAAGGAAACCATTTAATTGGGGCTTTCTTATAGGTCAGAGGTTTAGTTCATTATGATCATTGCAGGAAGCATGGTGGCACATAGGCAGACGTAGTACTGGAGATTAGCTGAGAGTTGTATATTCTGATCCACAGTAGGAGGAAAAGGATTAGCTACTGGATCTGGCTTGAGCTTCTGAAATCTCAAAGCCCACACTCAGTGACACATTTTCTCCAAGTCCACATTTTCTCCAAGTCCACACATACTCCAACATTAGATATGTTCTAATCCTTTCAAATAATCCTATTCCCTATGAGATAAAGACCATTTTCATTCACACCACCACATTTGCTTAGGTGTGGCACTTCCTTCTGCTGTCACTGATGGCCATCAAACTCCAGCTTCTTCATCTTTGCACAAGCCCCTGCAGTTTGCTAGTGTCTACAAGCCTTTAGCCTTGCACTGGTTCCTCTTGTGCTGAAGCTTCCAGCTTCTTGACCTGAGCACCCAGCCTCCAGTCTTCACCAAACCACTGTAACCAACAGCCTTAATCAAACCCTGAACTAGTAGCATCAACTTTCAACCCTGGGAGTGGCCTATTGGTATGTACCATAACTGCCAGGGGCCAGGCCACCATGATGATGTAGCCCCAGCAGGCAATACAATCAGCAAAAACTCTCCAGTTGAGCCTAGTAGACTCACCCAGCCATAAAAGACAATGTATATTATTATGTTAAGTGAAATAAGACAGTCTACAAAAGAGAAATTCTGTATGTTTTAATGCAGTAAATCTCCAACCCAAATAAGCCTGGACAAAGAAAACACAGCTCAATTAATATGAATACAAGCTACATGCCTAGATTGGGCAGATCTACCACTACACTACCATCTTCCCTGTCTACAAGACTCCTTATAACTTGCAGTTTCTCTGGGCCACAAGTTTCTGCTCTACTTTCCCTCCACCTCCTCTCTCTCTCTCTCTCTCTCTCTCTCTCTCTCTCTCTCTCTCTCTCCTCCTCCTCCTCCTCCTCCTCCTCCTCCTCCTCTCTCAAAGCTTTCAGCTCCACCTTCCCTTCTCCTGTCCAATCACCAGCTCTAAACCAGCTCTAGCCTTTATTTTACAAATTAAGGTGGGAAGGTTTATCACCTGAGTATTGATCATTCCTCCTTCACAGTCCCTCCCAGGAGAATGGAATTAGCATCAAAATACAAGTAGCCCCAGGGCTATTCACAACAATTTTTCTATGCAGAACATAGATTTTAAACTGTATGAATGCACATATACAGATGTATAATAGACATATATAGATGTTTCAGGATTCATGAAACTGAAAAAGATTATGAGAGTAGAGGAAGAAATTTTGAGGAACTGGGATGAGAAAAGAAATGATAATGGAATATATATGACGCCAAAGAAGGGGGAATTACTTGGAAGATTGAAGGAAACCAGTTACATGGGGGTCAGGGCATAATGGAGAGCAGTAATGGAGAGAGACAAATTAGAAGCAAGTATACTAACGTGTGAAATGTCATAATGATACCCATTACTTTGTATGCCAAGTCAAGAAATTAATTTAAAAAAGAGAATAATGAGTAAACTTTAAGACACTCAGCATAGGAATTCAGTCCATGGTGACAGACAATATGATTACATCCTTCTCCAAAATTAAAGTTTCTCATTTTATGCACTGCAACTTGTTTAATCTATGCCTAAATATGTTTATGTATGTATAACCATCATGTAAACCCTTACCTCCATGCCCTTCAGTGACAGACTCAGAAATGCCTTGATGTCTACCCTTTCCTGTGTCTTCAGCAGCAGTATCTCCATGAGATGAGAACATGCCAACTCCCTCCTCCCCGCTGACATTAACCCGCCTGCTGCATTTAAAGGGGAGATATGCCTTTAGCAATAACATCCAGGAGCCTGCTCACATGCCAAGCTCAGTGTGCTCCACAACCTAAGAGGAATATTTGGCTACGTGTGTCCAATGTCCTTGCAAAGCTTACACAATCACAATACATGCACTGCTAGCTATGTGGGTGATATCTGTTTTCTCTCCAGCCACTTCAATGGAAGTCCCAATGGTCTTTTCCCAGTCAAGTGATTTCTTAGCAGCCACAGATACTTTTGGAAGTCTGCTCTGTTGAAAGATAGACACAGGACCAATATGCTATGATACATATGTTTCTCTTGGTGCTCAGTACCAAATAAACTGTCAAAGTATAGAATGGTATGAAATGTCCATAAGCAGATTGAAATACTCTGTCAATCACTAAATGTGCAAAGGATACTGGACTATATTATAATAAAGACAGTTGAAATAAAAGTTCTCTCTCAAGGACAATTCTCCATGGACTGATGCCATTATTGGCACACTGTGTATCTTTTCTGTATCTAACAGAATTCCTGGGTTTATAGGAAGCAGCAGTTTTGGTCACTATTGCAAGTAAGAGCCTATCTTTGCATGTAGTTAGAGGTTTTTGGTGTATATTGTTATCAATTACCAATAATGATGATGAAATTGTGATGGACCATCCTATAGCTAAAACCGAAAACTTTCCCTTCTGCCTTTGAAAACTAGTATCTTAAACCTGAGACCATAAGGAAAGGAAAACCAGGACATGTGGACAACAGAGGTAATGATGTATAAACAGACCAAGCAGTAAGTGACAGTATGTCAGTCCTGTGTCCATGTAGTCTGCAGAAGAAGATGAGAAACAAAAGGAGAGGTGACTCCATCTCCTTTTTGACAGTCTGTTCTAGCAATCTCCTTAGCAACATCTACTGAAGTCTCATTGGTCACAAACAAGCCACTTGGCCACCCTGAAAGTAGTAAATAGAAGTGTTTCTTTCACTGAACTCTGCACATTTTCTGGTTAGTCTCTATTCTCCATCCTAATTCTCAGTTTGTATACTAAAGAAGAATGGAAGAAAAATCACACTCAACAGACAACAGTAGGATCTATCTCAGAGCAGAAATAAAATCTAGTCTAAAGCAACAGACATGTTTCTGTTAAAAAAATGATTAAGAAGAAAGGTGTTTCAGCTGGTAGCCAACAAGCATAAGCAAATGTTTTCATTTTTAACTCATTAGATGGCCCTATCACCTAATAAACTGATCAAGTATTGAAATACTTAGATACAAAGATAGGGTGAAAATTAAACTTTTTAAAAATATATATCAATCAGGCAATGATTTAGCTTGTCTCTTCACTGAGCCTTTCCAAATGCAGCTATACGTATCAAGGTAATCAAAAATTAACCCAAAGAGCCCTAATAACAATACGGCAAGATTTCCCTAAGTATTTTCCTCACTACTACGCTTCATAAATATCTTCATGAGATACTTTAAGCATCACTTCCATCAAGATAATAATTGCTCCTTTCCTTTGCTCAAAATATTTTATTTGCTTACTAAATTGGAAATACAGTTGATGCATGATGAACTGGAAGTCACAGTTCAGACCCTGCAGAGCCCCAGAGACCCATCTTATTAATTAACACAGTTCTCATTGGTCTTTTAAATTTTTTTAATTTAAAAATTAGCATAAAAATGATGGGTTTCATTACTGCATGTTCAGGCTTCTGTGCCCTTATACACTGTTCTTCCTCCATCTCTGTTTTCCACCTCTTTTCTCCCCCCAACCAGCATTGCTGGTTCCCTTCTTCTGCTTTCATGTCACACACACACACACACACACACACACACACACACGCACACACAATTCAAAAAGAAACAAAAAACTGAGGGTTTGTAGGGAGGTTTCTGGATTTTATGTTCATTATTATATTTTTTTTGGAATTGCATATGTGTTTTAACAAAGTTCATCGCCTCCTCTCCATCCTTCCTCCATCCTCCCCACCACCACTATTTCCACCTTAACGCTTCACAAATTAACTTTACCTGCTAAGTCTGCTCATTGCTCCCAGTGTGTGTATGGGTGTAATTCACTCAGGAGCATTTATGTTCTTTTAAAAACAATTAAAAATGGTCATCTGATTTAAAAACAAAACAAGCTTGCTTGGAAAGCCTGAATTCCTGCCTTTACTTGAATACTATAGGATATGGCAGTCATACATCACAATTATTTGTGGCCGATAACCACTACATACTATACCATGTTAAGAATTACATACAGCTGAAATACAGGAATAAGAGACTTAAGGCTCATCCCTAAGTTTAAGGCAGTATGGATTTATTAACTTTAATTCCACCTAGTCCCACATTTTTTTTTAATTTTCTATATTCTTTGTTTACATTCCAAAGGCTTTCCCCTTTCCCAGTTCCCCCCTCACCATATGTCCCATAAGTCCTCTCCACTCCCCCACCCACCACCCACCCCCGCCTATTCCCCAATCACCCCCACCACCACCATTTCTCTGTTCTGTTCTGGTACTCTCCTACAAAACTGGATCCAATCTTTTCAGGACCAGGATCCTCTCCTTCCTTCTTCTTGGGAATCTTTTGACTTGCTAATTGTGCCTTGAGTATTCAGAGCTTCTGGGCTCATTAATATCCACTTATCAGTGAGTGCATTTCATGTGTATTCTTTTGTGATTGGGTTAACTCACTTAGGATGATATTTTCCAGATCCAACCATTTGCCTACAAATTGCATGAATTCATTATTTTTAATTGCTGAGTAGTATTCCATTGTATAAATATACCACATTTTCTGTATCCATTCTTCCTTTGAGGGACATCTGGGCTCCTTCCAATTTCTGGCTATTATAAATAAGGCTGCTATGAACATAGTGGAGCATGTGTCTTTATTGTATGCAGGGGAATCCTCTGGGTATATGCCCAGGAGTGGTATGACAGGGTCTTCTGGAAGTGTCATACCCAATTTTCTGAGGAACCGCCAGACTGATTTCCAGAGCAGTTGTACCATCTTGCAATCCCACCATAGGCACTGGGGTTATACACGTCACTTTTTTTTTAATAAGGAAAAAGATATAACAAAATGCATCCAAAGAGAGGTCATATTTCTCACTCAGCCTTTACACAACATCTGTCTTTACCATTTGCCAAATTCTGAAGCATTCAATTATTTTAGCAGATTGGACCCTCTTCAACCTGCCAAGCAGGCAGGTGTCCTAATGCTCAACTAGAAGAGGAGAGCCCTGAGTAGACAGAGAGAGACACAGGAGGTCCAAAGGGAAATTGTCCAATTCTATATTGGGAACTACTCTAAGCCAACTGTTCATCTGATGCCAATGTATTACCCTTATTTTAAATAAATGAAATCAGGGAAGAATGAATATGTTTCTTGAACTATTTTTCATTATTTGCCAAACTGAACAATGAGTCATTTTTTCTGTTGTCATAATAACAGCTAATATTGATTGAAATTTTTCAGTCTATCAAGTATTAATTAGTTTAAGGAAAGAGAAGACACTATTTTACTTATTCTTTTTATTTATTAGATATTTGCTTTATTTACATTTCAAATGGTATCCCCTTTCCATGTTACCCCTCCAAAAACCCCTATCCCATCCCCCTCCACCTACTCACTCTGCCCCAATTTCCTGACTTGCATTCCCCTATTTTGGGGAATTGAGCCTTCACAGGACCAATGACCTCTCCTCTCACTGATGTCTAACATGGTCTTCTTCTGCTACATATGTAGCTGGAGCCATGGGTCCCTCCATGTGTACTCTTTGGTTGGTGGTTTAGTCCCTGGGAGCTCTGGGGGATACTGGTTGGTACATATTATTGTTCCTCCTACAGGGCTGCAAACCTTTTCAGCTCCTTGGTTCCTTTCTCTAGCTTCTCCATTGGGGACCCTATGCTCATTCTATTGGTTGACTATAAGCCATGGGTATTTTGATCCACTTTCCAATAAGGATCAAAGTACCCACACTTTGGTCTTCCTTCTTTTTGAGCTTCATGTGGTTCTAATCTTCATGAAACTTCTATCATAAAACCAAGAAAGTAAAGAGTACTTGGAACAAAAAAACAAGAAAAAAACTTGCTCCCCAAAAGCCTTTTAACTCCTGTGATATAACACCTGCAAACAGTACAATCAGGACAAGATGAAGTCTGCCCTGCAAGAATATCTTGTGTTTTAACCAAACAGTAAGCATTATTCCAAAAATACTACAAAACATAAAATAACCCAAGATGCATTAATTCATTGATGGTATCCATCTTGAGGAAGGTATATATTAGTATATGGTTTTTCATCTGTTTCCTGTAAGGAGACTTGTGTGATCATTGTGGAAGCATGATGTTATATAGCCAAAAATGTACAAAAAAAAAATAGCACACAGTCTTGATCCAACACAGACCTTCACTGATGCATAACAAAGAGTTTGTTAACAATTTCTAGAAGAACTCAGTCTTTTAACCAAAACAAAAATAAAGTTGCTTGAGATTTCATAGAATGAATAGTCTTGTCTGATTGGAGAAATTCAAGGCAGACAAGAGAAGTGTAGGGGGATTCTGCAGGTAGCAGTAGGGATGTAGCCCAATCCTAGGCTAGACATAGGGTATGCATTAATGTAGAGTACTGGGGTATTTTCAGAACAGCTCAGGGAAGCTGCAGCCAGTCAATAAAGGAACAAAGTAAAGAGGAACAGAAAGTGAGACGGGGCTACACAGCAGAGATGGGGAACACAATGGGAAACTGAAGATGTTGACAGTCACTAGGGTCAGGTACCAGCACATGGCAACTTAGGTTGAGTGGTCAGCAATGTGGTGAGTAGACCAGATCATGGAATGCAATCTGGACTCTGGAACTCCATGGCTTGTCCATCCTGGGATAAAGTCTGTGTTCTACTCTGAGGAGAAAGAGTGGAAAGCCATACTCATGTTACCCTTCCCAGCCATTGTTTTGATAGTGATTGCACATGGTTTTCAAAGATGTTCTTCATTTGTACAAAATGATTAATTTTATTTATTTCCTCCAAACTCCAATAAAACTATTTGCTTTTTCCAGTGAAAATTTAAAAACAAACACTAATCAATAACCATATTTTTAGGTTTCCCTCAAGTAGACTCCATGAAAAGAAGTACCCATAGCACTGCCCTAAATAATCCAAAGGAAGGGGATAGAGAAGCCAGTCAAGAAATTGGTTTGGCTCACTCCCTGCAGCCTCCGCCATCTTCACAGCTGCTTGGACCTAGCAGGCTGAACCAGGTACCTGAGATATCCCCAGTTTAAGACCTCTGGGGACTCAGGCCACCAGACAGCAATCTGTGAGCAGGAGCTGGGCAGAGCAGTGGTTCTGGTGTCCCAGCCAGGGGTGGGCTCTGTGCCCTGTGGGAACCCTGCACTCCCCGCAGCCTCTGCCATCTTCGTGGCTGCTTGGACCTAGCAGGCTGAACCAGGTACCCAAGATATCCTGGGTTTAAGACCTCTGGGGACTCAGGCCGCCAGGCGGGGACCTGCACACAGGATCTGAGCAGAGAGGTGGTTCATCTATGTACCAGCCAGGCCTGGGTCTTGTGCTGGACAGGGTCATCAACACTTGGAGGGGTTCCCAGCCACCATCTTCACTCCCTGACAGAGCAGACAAGCAGCATCAGGTCCAGAGAAACAACTGAATATAACACTGCTTAGAGCAAGATACACCAGGGATCCAACAGCACCCAAGAGGAGGGCAGCACATCAGCAATCTGTGCCAGGGGAAACCCAGTCATCCAATTGTGGGGGAAATAGCCTTACGAGCCCACAGGAGGTTCAAGCACCAGCTAGTAACTACAGGACCAACTAACACTAGAGATAACCAGATGGCAAAAGGAAAATGGAGGAACATTACTAACAGAAATCAAGGCAATATGGGAGCATCTGAACCCAGTTCCCTGACAGCAATAAGTCTCAGATACCCCAACACACCAGAAAAATAAGATTCAGATCTAAAATCAGGATGGTCAGGATGCTGTTAGAGGAACACGTAGATAAATATCTTGAAGAAATACAGAAGAAAAATGGATCAAAAGTTAGAAGCCCTTACAAGGCAAACACAAAAATCACTTAAAGAAATTCAGGAGAATATGGATCAAAAAATAGTAGCCAATAAGGAGGAAATACAAAAAGCATTTAAAGAAATACAGGAGAATGTGGGTCAACAAGTAGAAGTCATGAAAGAGGAAACACAAAAATTGCTTAAGGGATTACATGAAAACACAAACAAGCAAGCAAAAGATCTGAGCAAAACCATCAAGAATCTAAAAACTGAAGTAGAAACAACTAAGAAATCGCAAAGGGAGACAACTTTGGAGATAGAAAACCTTGGAAAGAAATCAGGGGCCATAGATGCAAATATCAACAATAGAATACAAGAGATAGAAGAAAGAATCTCAGGTGCTGAAGATACCATAGGAACCATGGACTCAACAATTAAAGAAAAGGCAAAATGCAAAAAGCTAGTAACCCAAAACATTCAGGAAATCCAGGACACAATGAGAAGACCAAACCTAAGGATTATAGGGATAGATGAGAGGGAAGATTTACAACTTAAAGAGCTAGCAAATATCTCCTACAAAATTATGGAAGAAAACTTCCCCAATCTAAAGAGAGAGATGCCCATGGATATACAGGAAGCCTACAGAACTCCAAACAGACTGGACTAGAACAGAAATACCTCCCGTCACGTAATAATCAAAACCCCAAATGTACTAAACAAAGAAAGAATATTAAAGGCAGTAAGAGAAAAAGACCAAGTAACATATAAAGGAAGACCTATAAGAATTACACCAGACTTCCCACCTGAGACCATGAAAGCTAGAAGATCCTGGGCAGATATCATCCAGACTCTAAGAGAACCCAAATTTCAGGCAAAACTACTATACCCAGCAAAACTCGCAATTGCCATAGATGGGGAAGCCAAGGTATTCCACGACAAAACCAAATTTGCACAATATCTATCCACCCAGCCCTACAAAGGATAATAGAGGGAAAACACCAACACAAGGAGGGAAATTACACCCCAGAAGAAGCAAGATAGAAACCTCCTCTCATCAAACCCAAAAGAAGATAACCACCCAAATATAAAAAATAATTTCAAAAATGTCAGGAAGTAATAATTACTATTCCTTAATATCTCTTAACATCAATGGACTTAATTCCCTAATAAAAAGACATAGACTAACAGACTGGATACTGAAACAGGACCCTACATTTCGCTGCATACAGGAAGCACATCCCAGTGTCAAAAACAAACACTACCTTAGAGTAAAAGGCTGGAAGACAATTTTACAAGCAAATGGTCTCAGGAAACAAGCCGGAGTAGCCATTCTAATATCAGATAAAATTGACTTTCAACCTAAAGTCATCAAAAGACACATGGAAGGTCACTTCTTACTGATCAAAGGGAAAATCCACCAAGAAGAACTCTCAATGCTGAACATCTATGCTTCAAATGCAAGGGCATCCTCATTTGTAAAATAAACTTTACTAAAGCTTAAAGCACACATTGCACCTAACACAATAATTGTAGGTGACTTCAACACTCCACTCTCCTCAATGGACCAATCAGGAAACCAGAAACTAAACAGGAACACAGTGAAACTAACTGAAGCTTTGGACCAATTGGATTTAATGGATATATATACACACACACACACACACACACACACACACACACACACACATATATATATATATATATATATATATATATATATATACATAACATTTCATCCTAAAGCTAAAGAATATACCTTTTTCTCAGCACTGCATGGTTCCTTCTCCAAAATCAATCATATAATTGGTCACAAGACAGATGTCAACAAATACAAGAATATCAAACTAATCGCATGCCTCCTATCAGATCACTATGGAGTAAAAGTGGTCTTCAATAGCAAGAAAAACAACAGAAAGCACATATACACATGGAAACTGAACAATACTCTACTCAATGACACCTTGGTCAAGGAAGAAATAAAGAAAGAAATCAGACTTTTTAGAATTCAATGGAAATAAAGGTAGAACCTACCCAAATCTATGGGACACAATGAAAGCAGTGCTAAGAGAAAAACTCATGGCCCTAAGTGCCACCAAAAAGAAACTGGAGAGAGCATACACTAGCAGCTTAACAGCACACCTGAAAGCCCTGGAACAAAAAGAAGCTAATTCATCCAGGAGGAGTAGAAGACAGGAAATCATCAAACTAAGGGCTGAAACCAATCAAGTAGAAACAAAGAGAACCATACAAAGAATCAACAAACCAAGAGCTGGTTCTTTGAGAAAATCAACAAGATAGATAAGCCCTTAGCCGGACTAACCAAAGAGCACAGAAACAGTATCCAAATTAACAAAATTAGAAATGAAAAGGGGGGTGTAACAACAGAAACTGAGGAAATTCAAAAAAAATCATCAGATCCTACTACAAAAGCCTATACACAACACAACTGGAGAATCTGGAGGAAATGGACAATTTCCTAGACAGATACCAAGTACTAAAATTAAATCAGGATCAATTAGATCAGCTAAACAGTCCCATAATGCCTAGAGATATAGAAGGGGTTATAGAAAGTCTCCCAACCAAAAAAAGTATGGGACCAGATGGTTTTAGTGAAGAATTCTATCAGACCTTCAAAGATGTCCTAACACCAATACTCTTCAAACTATTCCATAAAATAGAAACAGAAGGAACACTGCCCAATTCGTTCTAAGAAGCCACAATTACACTGATACCAAAACCACACAAAGATCCTACAAAGAGAACTATAGGCCAATTTCCCTTATGAATATTGATGCAAAAATACTAAATAAAATTCTTGCCAACCGAATCCAAGAGCACATCAAAATAATCATTCACTATGATCAAGTAGGCTTCATCCCAGGGATGCAGGGATGGTTCTATATAATCAATGTAATCCACTACATAAACTAAAAGAAAAAAACCACATGGTCATCTCATTAGATGCTGAAAAAGCATTCGACAAAATTCAGCATCCTTTCATGCTAAAAGTCCTGGAAAGAACAGGAATTCTAGGCCCATACCTAAATATAGTAAAAGCAATATACAGCAAATCAGTAGCCAACATCAAAATAAATGGAGAGAAACTTGAAGCAATCCCACTAAAATCAGAGACTAGACAAGGCTGCCCTCTCTCTCCATATCTTTTCAATATAGTACTTGAAGTTCTAGCGAGAGCAATTAGACAACATAAGGAAGTCAAAAGGATACAAATTGGAAAGGAAGAAGTCAAACTATCACTATTTGCAGATGATATGATAGTATATGTAAGTGACCCAAAAAACTCCACCAGAGAACTCCTACAGCTGATAAACAACTTCAGCAAAGTGGCTGGTTATAAAATCAACTCAAGCAAATCAGTAGCCTTCCTATACTCAAAGGATAAGCAGGCTGAGAAAGAAATTAGGGAAATGACATCCTTCACAATAGCCACAAACAATATAAAGTATCTTGGTGTGACTCTAACCAAACAAGTGAAAGATTTATATGACAAAAATTTCAGGTCTCTGAAGAAGGAAATGGAAGAAGACCTCAGAAAATGGAAAAATCTTCCATGCTCATGGGTTGGCAGGATTAATAGAGTTAAAATGGCAATCTTGCCAAAAGCAATCTACAGATTCAATGCAATCCCCATCAAAATCCCAACTCAGTTCTTCATAGAGTTAGGAAGAGCAAATCTCAAATTCATCTGGAATAACAAAAAACCGAGGATAGCTAAAACTATTCTCAACAATAAAAGGACTTCTGGGGGAACCAATATCCCTGACCTCAAGCAGTACTACAGAGCAATTGTGTTAAAAACTGCATGGTATTGGTACAGCAACAAGCAAGTAGATCAATGGAATAGAATTGAAGACCCAGAAATGAACCCATATAGTTATGGTCACTTGATCTTTGATAAAGGAGCTACAACCATCCAGTGGGAAAAAAATAGCCTTTTTAAAAATGGTGCTGGATCCAGTTTTGTAGGAAAGTACCAAAACAGAGAAATTGTGTGGGGAGGGGGGGTAATTGGGGAATAGGCAGGGGGTGGGGGGAGAGGACTTATGGGACATATAGTGAGGGGGGAACTGGGAAAGGGGAAAGCCTTTGGAATGTAAACAAAGAATATAGAAAATAAAAAAATTAAAAAAAATAAATTGGTTTGGCTTTTCCAGAATATGGGCTTACAAAAACTTGATTTGAAAGATCATGGGGCATAGCCTAAGACCACTCTTTGGGGTTCTTAGGAATGAGAAAATACAGTCAGGGAGATCACAGAACTTGCCCAAAACCTGATGCAAACTCATTGAGGACCCAGGACTTGACTGCAGAACTATTTAAAGCTCTTGAGCTTTAACATGATGGAGCACATCATCTAGCTGAGAGGATGCTAATGGAGGGACAGGTGACAGATGCAGGATGTGTTCATTCTGAGGGTGTGATGGAAGGACGGATGTCCCTCTGTTGACCGTGCTAAGGAGTCTAAACCGCTGTGTGCTGTTTTTCCTCTCATGCCCCAAGCTCCTGGAAGAATGACTCTAAGTCTCACATATATTTACAAATACCTAGGCCATATAACTAGGCATGTTCCCCAACTAGCTCATAACCTAATGTCCCATTTATTCCAATCTAAGTTCTGCCATGTGACTGGCTTACCTCCACTCAGGTTCCACATGTCTATCTATCCTTCTTCAGGTCCTGAGAGGAATCCTCCAACATTTGGCTCTATCCCAGAATCCTTTCTGTCTACTGGATGTCCCACTTTCTATTCTACCCTTTACAATAGGCCATAGGTTTTTTTAATTGACATGTGATGCTTCCATACAATATACAAGATATTCTCTCTACACTCAGAGAAGTACCTGCGGCATGGTGGGTGAGTCCAGGAAGGAGGATATGGCTATCCCCTGAGCCAGTAGTATATACCCAGAGGTGGTATATGAGGTAGATATCTGGATTAAATGCCTTGAACTGAGAGAAATTAGAAAACCTGAAAGATGTCTCCAGGATGACTCTGTCATCTAGATTATATCCAGAACTGAGACCAAGGCAATATATTATAGAACCTAACTACATGCAGGTTCTCAGAGCCCATTTTGGACATTCAGGGCTATGCTAAGCACTATAGGATACCTGGCCTTGTCCTAAGCATTCACCCAGTAGATTCTACAACATTCCCAGTTCCTGCAACTATAACAACCAAAATGACATCCAAACATGTCAGGTCAAGAGACACCAAAAAAAAAAAAAAAAAAAAAAAAAAGGTCTTAATGATTGTAAAATACTTGAGCAGAATCTAAACACAGAAAAAGTTACAAATGAGAAGAAGTATAATAAGATAAATAATAAATGGCAAACATGAGCATACTGTTGTGTGCAGGTGGTATGAACATTGCATGTGAGAGCCAAGTTTGAGGGTCAGGGCAATGTAAGCACTTCAGAAGAGCGACTTTGCGACATGTCACAGAACGCTCTGTGTGTCTATTTCTGTGTGGGAGGCTTCATGAAGTTCTAATCTGCCCAGATCTGATTGGATGGCTCTCTGATTGCTCTATTCATCTGTTCATTTAAAGTCTCTTTCATGCCAGCACTTTCTGACTACACTCATAACTGAGCAATCATCCCAGCTCTATCAAGCAGGATAATGGGGCTTTGCTTTAAGCTGAGATACTCCACAAAGCATAAGCAAGAGATTTAGATTCAGTTGGAGTTTCTGACAGTTAAGAGCATAGTGAGGGTTAGAATTTAGGCAACAAACACCACCAGGCTGCCCTGGTTTAGCTTTCCCTCCAGTTGCAAACATAATACCTTTGTGCTTCCTTAAAGTCTTTCTGTGAAGTGAGACCTTGCAGGGCAAGCCTCCCCTGGCTTTATCCCTGGCTTCTGTATGGGGTGGCATTGGTAGCTGACAGATGAAATAGCTAATGCATAGCATATGTGGGTGCCACACCCTTGGAACCATTCCTATTAGGTCTCCAAGCAGCACTATGCTATAGACCACGAGACCAGCTTGCTTCCAGAAGAAAGGCATACAATGTGTCATAAACAATGGAGGGAGTTCCCCATGCCGTTGTGAAATGTGCTGTTTCACCCAGGCCTGGTAGAGAATGCCAACAGATCTTTCACCCCTGTCAGCATCCTAGTTACCCCATACCCCACCCTTACAGGAGCTTACAACACCTGCGCAGTCTCCTACTCCTGCCTGGACCCCGTGATTGCAGAAGCACATGAAGAAGTCACTTAACTTCTTGACCCTCCCCCAATCATTTGGTGGCTGTCACAGGGATACCAAATGTGAAGCAGGAGGTTGTCAGAGACGAGCTGGGTTCTGAGAGAAGTTCTGAGGGCAACGGAAACCCTAAAGAGCCTCCGGGGATCCATCCATCTTCCAGAAGAGCCTTGTGAACTACAATTTAGTCAGGTGCGCCATCTTGAGAAACCATCCCACATTCCAAGCAAAATTAGTTTAATGTTCCCACATAAAACGGTCCTGAGCCAGGTGGGGGATCATTATATGCACACGCACTGTGGAACTAAAAAGGTTTGCATGCTGCTGGAAGGAATTTACGGGGGGGAAATTTATTACAGATTCACTTCTTATGTAAATTGTGTTGCCATATGATGAGCTCAGTGGAAGTAGCAAGGCCAGGAAAGGTTACTGGGCCCAAACATCATTAGAGCTTTCAGCATCCCCTTTGAGAAACAAGATATTCTTCATCCAGATATGCTGCCTTGTCCTATGAAAGGAAGAAAAGCAGGAGGAAAGACAGTCCAAACATTCTGCACAGATAACCTCTTCACTATGGGCAATATCTGTCTACTTCTGTGTTCTTCCTACAGACCATGCTAACCCAGAGAACAGGGCGGGACAGAGAGAGGCCAGGGAATAGCCTAGGTTGACAAACATCATAATATCAAGCAAGGGGAGGATCTGTAGTGTTTGAGATTCCTGCCTTTTATTGTTTTTTGCAAGGTATTAGAAATGGGAAGTCCTTCTCTATATCCAGCCCTGAACCTGACCGTGTACATCACAAATAACAGTGGAAGTCAAAGAAGAGACTTGGAGGTTAAGCATATCCAGAGTCAATTTCTGACCCTCTCATTTGCTAATAGGACATTGTCCTAACAAGAGTAAAACTCAGAGCAACAAGATAATATCATTCCTAAGCCTCTGTTCTCCAGTGACCCCTGCCATCCAGGGAAGAGACATGACGGTAACCCAGGACAGTCCTAGGCCTTGCTGTCTGCAGACAGAGGGCTACCACTATCCCCTAAACTCCTCTGTAACCTATGTTCCTAGGTCATATAGCCAGTACCTTGGGACTTCTGAACTAGCCCTATGAAATACATATGAAATATTCTCCAGATCCTCGTACTTTTATGAGATCAGATGATCAAAAAAAAGTCCCCATTGTAAAATGAGGCCCACCTCTCTCCTTCCTCCCCCAGGATTCCTCTACACCTCCTCCCTTGATTATTTTTCCCCCATAACACTTACAGGCACCGTTCACTCATTTGCTCTACACTGTCTGAGTCCTGAACCAGGAAGGATGCTCCAGGGTTAGGTTTTGATTTGCTTTATTCACTGTCACTAGTGACAGCCCTAGTACTTAAAACAATGCCAGGCACGAGGCAGTACTGTGTGGATGGACACAACTGACTACCTACTATGTGCCAGGTACTTGCCTGAGCTGAGTTTCACATTGATCATACCAAGTAGACACAAAGAGGCAGTGATACCCAGGCCTTGAAATAGAGGGAAGTTGACTTTTAACACACTGATGCTTATTTGAGCTGCAAATCGGATCTTCCTAATACCCCAACTTTTAAATTAGTGCAGACAATTAACTTGCAGCAATGGCTTGAGCTTGAGTATTCTTTGCGGTTATTTTCCCTTACGTAACCAAATCCTCTTCACACCTCAGTGTTTTAGAACAATAATCGTGTCACTCTGTTTCTCATCTGGGGCTTCTCTGACAAGTGTCTGATGCCACCTCGGTCACATGTGGCATCCACAGAAGCTTCTTGATGGCATTCAAAGTACTGGGGATGCTCTGGTATCACATGTTGACACGTTTTAGAGACGAACCAAATGGAATCAACCAAAGGCTGTAGAAAGTCAGACCACTGAGCAAGGTAAGAAAGGAAAATCAAGAAAATTGAGCGTCGCCAGCAGTCCTCAAATCCCATTTGCCTTTCAGAGAGTGTGATAGCTACATGTCAAAGTTCAGCAGGCTTCTTAGAAGAGTCAATCCCCAAAGTTGATGGTGCCGCATTACATATACATGTTATTGAGTCATTAAAAGTAGATTATGCATGAAAAAATGTCCCTAGGTAGAGATATAATGGGAAGTTAATTTTCTAATCAGACTTGCAGAAAGTACCTTTAAAATTAGCCAGCATTTAAGCTGAAGTATTAAGGTTTTATACCAAGACAGCAACACTGTGCAAAACAAAGGGGCCAAACAGGACAAGCACGTCTTGACCATTTCATACATATTAAGGTTGGCCTAACATAACCTCAGGTTGAGGTAGAAAGCAGCAGTGGGAGTGTCTTTAAAAACAGAAGGGCCCATGCACAAGAGCACACCCGCAACCTCCTCTCTCATTGATGGCATTGTGACAAGTAAGAAGATATGATCCAAGCAAAGGCAAAGAGGAAAAACTTACTTAGTTGTATTTGAAAACTAAAAACCTGTATGTCTGGTGGTTTTACTTAAACAACACCTTCACCCGTGTCTATTAGACCACTCCACCAACAGAAGCACATCTGCCTCTCAGGAAGTAGACACACTCCTTGCTACACTGAAACGCCACCAGCCAAGATGCTGATCATGGAAGTACACTAAATCCAATAGTGTGCATCGGTGCATTCTGAGGGTTGGCAGGTTCACACGAGCCATGTAGGGGGATGAGGGGAAGGTGCTGACAAGGCTGTAGGTGCTAGGCTTGCCTAGCAAGGGTCAGGCCTTATCTACTGCCCATCTTTATCTGCATCATCAATGCTTTTCAGCTTTTATTCCCTCCTCTGGATCCTTGTACAGAGGAGAAATTGTTTAAGAACACTATTTCAAATGCCCAAGTTTATATCCTCTCCACTGAGCACGATGTCATATCTCTGTACTCCAGGGCTTGGGAGGCAGAAACAAGGGTATCAAAAGTTCAATGCCAGCCTTGGCTTCAGAAGTTCAAAGCCAGCCTGAAGTTTATAAGCAGAAATCAGAATCAAAATTCTCCTTGTCTTTTGCCCTTGGGTTTACAATTGAATGTCACTTTGGAACTTGTCTGTTGCGGGTGATCTGTCAGTCCTAAATGAAGACCAAGAGTTTAGCAATTCTCCAGACTCTAGATAGATGACACTTCACAGGAGAATCTGCTAATGTTTACCGACATAGGGCATCTTACCTTCCTGGGGTACTTCGACTTGTGACTTCCTTTGAAGGCAATACTTCAAGACACACTATGATTATGCTTTTGATCTTAAATGGTCCCCCAAACTCACGTATTAAAGATTTGGTCCCCAGCATAACAGTGTCCAGAGTCAGAGCATCTGAGAGGTTTCTATATCATGACCACTGTGGCCTTTTATAAAGGGATCTGTCAATTTATGGGTTCATAACAGGCTCTTGAGAGCAGACAGAAAGTTGAGGAGACAGCTGGAGAAAGCGGATCACTAGAGGCACAGCCCTGAAAGGTATACTGGGACCTCTGTCCCTTCTCTTTCACCTTTCTTCCCAGCTGTCATGAGACGGCCAGTATACCCTGCCACATGCTCCCCACCCTGATATTCTATCTCACTATATGCCCAGCAACTTGGCCAACCAACCATGGGTGGGCGCCTCTGAAACAAGGAATCAAAATAAACCTCTCCTTCCTTAAGATCTTCCCTCATGTAACTGTGTTAGCCACAAAGAGAACATAGCCATATGTAGACCTGAGACCAGAAATCCCTGAGCAGTTCACTACCTTTTTCCTGGAAAATTTAGCTATTCACAAATCCTCCCTCCACGCAAGAAGCCTGCTCACAGTAAGCCTCCATGTTTATCACCCAAAGCAGCATTATAGAGGACAATGTTTTCAAAGGCTTTCTGATAGAGGAAAAAACTCTGCTGCTCCATGGAGGATCCCACCCCAAGTAGGAGAGGGAACACTGATGCCTGTCAGACAGCTCTCCTGAGTAGGGCAGAATCAAAACAGAAAACTAGGCATGAAATTTCCGCCATAATGAGCTGTTCTTACAAGGCACAGTGCCAGTCATCAAGTGCTGAAACAATGCTGCTTAACAAACAGTGACACAACCTCAGTGACACACAACACATGGAAGAGCCGACCTGTACTCATTATGGGTCTAGTGTCCATTGGAATTCTTTAGTCAGATGGCCATTGGCTAGGGCAATTGGGACTCCGGTTCCATCAGCCCATCGTCTTTCAGGATGCTGGTCCAAGCACTCCTCATGGTAATGGCTAAGGAGCAGAAGTGATCAGGCACATTTTTACAAGCAGCTTTTAAATCTCTGTTTTATATTGGTTAATATCTCTTTTCCCCAAAGATGAGGTTCACTGAAGCAGGCCCTTCCAGCTCGCAGAAATCGGTCATTAAATATGTGGTAACTTTGAGAGTTGGCTATTAGTGTTCTGGTAGATTGAAATGAAAAGTACGGGATCAGTGTCTCCAGAGAGCTGGTACACCACTGTCGCAGAGCAAACTACACGGATGAGGTCTAAAGGAACAATCTGGAACATTATGCCTACAGGGATCAATGCTTAAAGTTACACAGAAACAGGAGTGGAGCTAAGAAGGGGTAATTGTAATGAACTGGGAACCTTTTATATATATATATATATATATATATATATATATATATATATATATATTTATTTATAACAGATATTCAATAATGCCAGAACTGAGTGGTTTTTCAGGTTCCCTTCAGTGTGGGACCAGTCAAGTTCCTTTTTATTTTTTATTAGGTCATTTGAAGTCTCATGCCGATTCTCCATGTTGGCAAACTTTCTCCTTCTCATAAAGATTCATGTGGTCTTGGTGTTGCAAGAGCACTTTAAGTCTTTCCAAGGACAATGGGTAATAAAAAGCAGGGACCTGTTTCTGCAAGTGCCAAAAGCTCTAGGGTTGGGACCACAACCATTGCAGAAATGGAAACATATCTGGGAAAACTGAGAGGTGGAACTCATCCAAAATCAAAGCATTGGAAAGAGGCATCAGAAAGGTCAAGCTCTTGGCTGCATCCTATATAGTGATTTTTGTGCATACACACAGCAGTGGATACAAGGGATATGTAAATCTCAGGGGAATCTCCTCACCACTCCATTTAACACCTGCCTCCCTCACCTGTCACAGAGGCATCTGAAAATTACACATAAATCTCTTTTCTCAAAAGTTCATTAGAATCCATTACATATTCAACAGGCAGTATGTACTGTAACCTCATCTAAGAGAGTTTCAATGAACATCATTAGCATGTAGAAGTCTCTAGGGAGCCTTCTAGGAGGAGGAAAAACTTCCACCCTGAATAGTCATGCAATATTCATAGACATAACTTCAGAATATGTATCATCACTTCATGGGACCCTCCTGATCTATAAGGAAGCATGTGAGAGATTGTTTTGATTTTGGTGGGTGCCAATATTCAGGGTGAGAAGGCCACAGAACAGAGGAATATTTCACTGGCAACCAACTATTTTGTCCTCTCCAGTCAGGAAAGGTTGACAAAATTATCTTCAAGTTTTCGAAATATCAAAGAACAAAAATTAAGTTTTTATAGCACATATGTTGTTTAGGAGTCAATAGGAGTGATTGGCTTGCTAGTCATTTTTAGACCCAGGTATGAGGTTAATTAGGTTGAATTTAGTGTGTTGATTTGAGGGATGCACAGACAGTAGGTTGATCATCATATCTGGATCTATAAGCTTATTTCCAAAAGAGCTTATCATTTCAAAGGACAGAATAAAGAATTGATTTCAGTGATGTTAAGTGGGCTTATTTTGTCTGAGTAAGACAAAAAATGGAAAAGGGCAGCTCCAATTCCAAGTCTCAACAGAGCTGTTAATCTGAACAGAACTGGTACTCCAGGCTCTCAGATCTCCTGATCTACACAGCGAATTTCCACCATCAGCCCCTAGATTAAGGCTTCATTGTACCACCTGCTTTCCTGAATCTCAGTCTGTACATAACAATTCAGGAGATTTTGGTTTTGAAAAAAAATCACCTAAAATAATTATTTTCCTATCTCTATGGAAAACTCTAAGAAACTAGAATAAGGATGAAGCTACCATCTATAAATCTGTTCATCACTAAATATAAGAAAGCATTAAAAATAAGGCAGGATTTTAAGAAAAAAATAAATACCACTTAATAAATTATTACCCAAAGCAGCCACATAGTCACAAGTAACTTATTGAAGGAACTAGTCCCCCATATTGATATCCAAAGGCTCCTATCACAAAGTTCCACAAGCTACTTGCTTATGATTCTTCCATCTAAGAGGACCAAATAACTAGCCTAAATCTAGATGTTGGGAGGGCTATGCTTCCTTCAGGGGCTCCATGCCTTCTCTCTTCCAGCTTCTGGTGACCACAGGCATTTCTGAACTTACCCCCACCCTGACTTAGTCTTCAAAGCTGTTACTCTCCAGACTGCCCTATTCTGTCTGTCCACATTCATCTCTCTGCCTGCCAATCTTTGTCTCTCATAAGTATCATATAAACATTGAGTAGGATTCACCTAATGATCCAAGATAATATGCCCAATTCAACATTTTTAATTTAATCGCATCTGCCAAGACCCTGTAATGGTTAACCTTTATTGTCCACTCAACTAGATTTATCATCATGAAAACACACCTCTGAGTGTATACTTAGGAGTTCTAGAAAGCTTTAACTGAGAAAGGAAGACCCATCCCAAATATGGACAGTACTAACACATGGACTAGAGTCCTGGAAGAGAGAGAAAGCAAGTGGAGAAGCAGCTGTCATCCCTCTCTGTCTTCTGACTGCAGAGGCAATGAGACCAGCTGCCTCCGGCTCCAGTGCCCGTGAATTCCATGTTGCTGGACTGTACCCTCAGTCTAGGAGCCAGAGAAGCCATCACTTAAGCTGCTTCTTTCAGGTATTTTAGGAATAAGAGAAGGATTAAAATATACCCCTATATCCAAAAGGCAACATTGCTGGCTATGGGGATTAGAACCATCTATCTTTGTGAATATTCTTTGGCCTAAAGACTAGATTGAATGATCTTACAGAGACTTTCCATACTTATTCTGTCATGGCTTATATTTGTCTGTTTTCTCAATAAACTTCCAATGGTAACACAGAAAATGTCCAGCCTAGTTATCCACATATCCATCTCACATAGCAAAGATCATTTTGCTCTAAGTATGCAAAACTATAGATAGAGTTTCAGGTTAAAAGCATTTTAGTCCATTTTTCCCTTGACAAACTACTGTTTTAAACATTTACAAATTAATCTAGCCCCTTTGGCTCCCCAAATGATCTCAGAATGGAGCAATAACTCCAACAAATAGCTTGTTATATAAACTTCTCTGACACCAGGTTCTATTTTATATCTTTGGAGCCAAATCAAGCAAAATAATAACTGTGAATTTTGTAGCTCTATTTTTTATATGACAAAGGTTTCTGACAAACAGTAAAAGCAAAATTATGACCAAACTGGAAGAGAACACACATTGTTTAAACAAATAAAGGCCCCATTGCTCAGTTTTAGAAAAGTCCATAAAAGCAAAGTACAACTTCATGTGTAGAAAACTGACAAAGGCCATGAATGGAGGAAAAAGTATAGTGTGCAATCAAGTGTCATGCTGCAGAATCTGAAGCCCTATGACAGGTCGAGATAGACAAGTCTGAGCTTCCAGGGTGATGGATCTCAAGCATTCACAGCAATGTGGTTCCCACGGTCTTGCCTTCCATTCCATGCACTGTGCCCTCCTGCCTTTCTGGGCAGCTTCTGATCCCCCCACTTGCCTCTCAGTCTTCACATGCACTGTTCCTTTTCCTAGTACACTTAGCTCTCAAGCTAGCTGCACTCCAAAAGCCAAGTCAGACTTCACTACATCCCTGCTCAGAGTTGGGCTGGCTTCTCAGACTCATGAAAAGTTCTTATGCTCACTGAGTAGTAGAAATAAGGATGTTAAAAGGTCCATAGCACAGAAAGGGATCTATGATTTAATGAATCCCACCAAAACTCTAATGGCACTTTATTTAAAGAAGATACATGTTTTTGAGATCCCAAAATTCAAATGAAATCAGAAAAGACCACTAAGAGGCAAATCGTTAATGAAAGAATGAGGTTCGAAGGGTTATACTACCTGACTTCAAAATAAGCTACTGATCGGACTAGCGCTTTGCCAGTGTGACATGCTAGTTAACTGTAAGTGGAAATCCAATGGAAAAATGCCTCCATCAGATTGGCTGGAGTGAGCTGGCAAAGCATTTTCTCCATCAGTGATAGATATTGGAGTATCCAGCTCACTAGAGTGGTAACATCCCTGGGCCTACCCAGGATCCTGAATAGCATAATAAGGCAGGTTAAATAAGCCATTGGGGAGCAAGCCAATAAGCTGTGCTCCCCTGTGGTTTCTGCTTTAGTTCTAGCCTCAAGTTGCTGCCCTAACTTCCTTCAGTAATGGAATGCAACCCGAGAATTGTAAGGAGAAATAAATCTTTTCCTCACCAAGTTGATTTTCAACATAATGCTTTATCACAGCAATAAAAGCCTAACAAAGGCAACAACAAAGCTATGGGAATCAAAACAGTCTGGCATTGGCATAAAAGTAGACACACAGACCAATGGAGTAGGATAGAATGCCTAGAAACAAATTTATATGTTTATAATAAACTGATTTTCAACAAAGGTGCTATGAACCCATAATAAGTTAAAAAATATAATTTATTTGATAAATAACATTGGAGAAATTAAATATCTACGTTTAAATGCATACAATTTACAGTACTATCTAGCACTAAATTAAAAAAAACAAACAAAGAAGATAACACACTTGCTAAAGAATCTGAAACTATAAAACTTGTAAAAGAAAATCTCTAGAACATCATCTGGCCAGTGACTGACTTCAAAGCCCCAAAGCTCAGCAATCAGAAGCAAAATTAGATACACTATTATACAGAATGCAAACCTTCTCAGCCAAGGAAACAATCAACAGAATAGACAGCCCCCGACTTTGCATGAAATATTTGTAGTCATTTGTCTAATAAGGGGTTGATGTTTTTTATTGGCTTTTAGTTATCATTCAAAGAAATTCAAGTGTCCATTTGTTGCAACTTTGAATCTTTTAGGTATAGGTCCTGGAGTGATATGGCTGGGTCATATGGTGGGAGTGCTTTTTGAGAAACCTCCATACTGATTTCCAAGGTGCTATACCAGCTTACACTCCCACCAGCAATGTGTAAGTGTTCCTCTTTCTCCACAGTCTCACCAGCATTCGTTGTGGGGGTGGGGGGAATGGGGTATAAAAATCTCAAGGTAGATTTAACTTGAATTTCCCTAATGGCTAAGGGTGTTGAAAACTTAAAAACAAAATTCAAAGGGATGGGGGCAACTCCTCATACATTACCTTTCTCTGCTTGCCTCACCCTGAATTCCCTTGCTGTTGTACCTCTACAACCCATTCTCTCTCTCTCTCTCTCTCTCTCTCTCTCTCTCTCTCTCTCTCTCTCTCTCTCTCTTTCTCTCTCTCCCTCTCTCTCTCTCTCTATCCCTCCCCCCTCTCTCTCTTTCTCCCTAGCAGGTACAGTGTACCTAAGCCTGGCTCAAGCAGCATGGTATAGCTGATTGTCAATTTGGTTACTTCTTTAAAAAAAATCATCTTTCCTTAGCTTTGACTCTTATGGGATTATGATTTGTTTTTCCACATTAAAATGATCATTTATTCTTTCTTAATTGGTTGCCTTTGCTCTTTGACAATTTCATACACATATATAATGTACTTGGGTTTCTCTACCTCCCTCTCCATCCTCCACTTTTCCTGTCTCCTTCCCAACCTTATCACATCCTCCCACCACCTTTACCAGTCTCTTGTAGACACTCATAACTTTCCATTTGGTTTTGCAACACATTTAACTTAACTGGGGTCATCTAAGTGAACACTATATTGGAACCATCCATTGGATCTTGGTGGGGTCCCTCTTCCTGAATCACTAGTAGCAAATAATTTAGCAGTGAAGGAAATTGGCCCTGGATCCCTCCTAGTTCCATGTCTGACGGCTGACATAATTGTAGCGCCCCAAGGTAATCATTCAGAGCTGCTGTGAGTTGGTGATTTTAATGGCTATGTCTGCCCTGAAAGATGGCATTCTTCTCTCTACTTTTGGCTTATATACTTTCAACCTCCTTTTCCATGATCCCTAAGCCTTACATAGGGCAATGTAAAAGCCTTATTTACAGCTGAACATGCATCCATTACATAGTATCAGATGCCAAAGATAGCACCTGGAAAAAAGACAGCATCTTCAACAAATTATATTGAGAAAGCTGGATATCCACTGGACTTTTATCTCCCACCTAGTACATTAACAACCAACTCCAAATAGATTAAAGACCTCACTAGAGCTCTGAAACTGCTAAAAGTAAATGTAAAATGTACACTACCACACTTAGGCAAGGTAAGGACTTTTTAAACAGGACCACAGTCACTCTGAAATTTGTAAATGGGCCTTTTAAGAGGATAATTAGGGTTAGATGAGACACGCAGTGTAGGGTGGTCATCCTGGATTTCCTCTCCTTGTAAGAATAAGAAAGACTATAGCAAACACCTAGCATGCTAGAAATAGGGTCCTCATGAGAACCCAGCCATGCTGATCACAGATGTCCAGTCTCCAGAATATCATTTTAAAATCCCACCCCACCCCACCCCACCCCGTGCTGTATTTTTCTATAGCATCACAAAAGGCCCAAGTCCTAAATCTGGGGTGTGTGACTTTCTGTTATTCCAAAGGAAAGGGACCAAAGACACAAATCCCATGACAGTCAAGAGATTTCCTGGACATGGATGGTGTCTTAGTCAGGGTTTCTATTCCTGCACAAACACCATGACCAAAAAGCAAGTTGGAGAGGAAAGGGTTTATTCACCTTACACTTTCACATTGATGTTTATCACCAAAGGAAGCCAGGACTGGAACTCAAGCAGGTCAGGAAACAGGAGCTGATGCAGAGGCCATGGAGGGGTGTTTCTTACTGGCTTGCTTCCCTTGGCTTGCTCAGCCTGCTCTCTTATAGAACCCAAGACTACCAGCCCAGGGATGGCCCTCCCCCTTGATCCCTAATTGAGAAAATGCCCCACATTTTCTGGATCTCATGGAGGCACTTCCCCAACTGAAGCTCCTTTCTCAGTGATAACACCAGTCTGTGTCAAGTTGACACTCAAAACCAGCCAGTACAGCTGGAAAAGTAAGCTCAGCCCATGAAGCAAAAGACACGCCCTGCCACATTGGTGTGTCAACTCTCTGACCAAGGAGTTGAGGGAAACTCCATCTTTCCTTCATACCTTCCATGTACTTGTCAGGCATTGTAGACCACAGATTATGGAAAAGGTCACCAAACAGTTTTCCTGACAGTTACCAAGACACCACTAAAGTCACGGTCAGATTCAAAGGACATGTAGAAGGGTAACCAGTTCTCTCCTCTAGTCAACCCTAGCTATTCAGACAACTACCTGCATTTGTTACAGGCCTCATTTGAAGGAACACAATACCAGCCTCCTCCAAGTAACAACATCATGCTTACTCTAGCTACCACGCTCATTGAGTTAACAAAGTCACAAATAGTTGCTTCTAGCATGCCTTAACTATAAAGATAGTGAAGCCATTAATCATACTGCCTTCTTTCTCTAAATTCCTTTAGTATAATTATTTGTTAAGGAAAAGAAAGGTTTAAGAGAGAGCTATAGTGAATGTCCCTTTATAGTTAAAGCCAAGCAGAATGGTTTTATTCTGGGGTAGCAAAAAAATGCTGGACATGGAGTCACATGTCTGTAATCCTAGCACTCACAAGTTTAGAGCCAGATTATTATACATGGAGTTCTACACCACCTTGAGCTACAGAGTTGAGACTGTCTCAAGAGCAATATCAAACAATATTAATAATACTAAAGATTTAACTATTTTAAGCCTCAAATTGACTCGAGGTAAAAAGCCTCTTTTCCAAGATCATCTGCTCTTAATGCTCTTTGTTAATCTTCCATCTCCTCTTATCCCACTGATTTTAGAACACTACCTGGGGCTCCAATCCCTAAGAAGGGCATTAATTTTTTTTCTGTGAGTTAGTTTAGCACTGTTCTCATGTGTGTCGAGGCCATTATTTAAAAGGTGATATAATACACCTATTTAAAATGGCTTACCTGGCAAAAAAAAAATTTCTCTTCTAGAGTAAAATTTTCCAAATCTATATTTTCAGCTCCTAAAATTTCTTGCAAGCTCCTAACATACATTTCTAGCCGGGAATTGCACAGGCTAGACAGTTCTTATTTACCTCGTCATTATTAGCCTTCTAGTAACCTCTGCTAGAACACCACATGTCTACATACATCTCAAAACATGGGGTGTTCTCTGAAGGACCAGGAAAACCGTCTTAAAAATAAAAAAAAAGAAAGACACTTCAAAGAAGCCAATATTCAGAAATCATTAAAGGCTGGAAAACCATACAGACAAACAAGTAGATCTATACATAGAAAGTCACTTGACCTGAGACCTTAATTAAAGAGCTGCCGTGTCCCTTTTGGGCGAGATACAGTGTGTATCACAGACTGTATATAGCTGCAAATTGACAACATTTTCTAGTTATAACTAAGAGATTACTCTAGGGTAAACTTGAGGTCATTGTCAAAGAGGAATTTTTAAAATAAAAAAGTAAATAAATAAAAGTAAATGGACACAAGAACGCAAGGCAAGTATCTCTAGGACATGGAGAACTCACTTCCCAGTAATGAACTGTGTGGATGCACACTAGTCCTCTGCATACAGCATCCAGTCTGAGAGAGTCTTAAAGCAGGAATCGAGGATATTTCAAAAATTGTGTGCATAATAAATCCAAAATAAGAGGAACACAGAGTAGCAACTCTCGACAACTGTGTTGACCAAAATTCATTTGTAGAGTTAACAAAGCTCAAATAGGTCACAGGTCATTGAAAGGGGGCAGACATGAGACCTGGAGTTTCACCAAGCCCTTCAACAAATTCTGACACAGAGACATTTAAAGATCATGCATATATAGTGATGGTTCTCTAAGCTGGCTCCCATTGGAAGCTAAGTATTATTGATTCTGACAGGCATTGGGAAACGTGCCTGCAGTCCCAGCACTGATAAGGTGAAGCGCAAGAAGATTGCCATGAGTTTGAAGCTAGCCTGAACTATGTAGCAAGTCTCTTCCATCTCTCTTTCATCATGTCCTGGTCTGTCTCTGTCTCTGACTTCCTCTCACCACTTTCCTCCATAGATATCAAATCGCCCCTAAAAAATAAATTTTAACTGGCTTGAATATACTTGGGAATCTGGATTTTAAAGTTCCCCAGAGGCTGAGAAGCACTGAGTATAAAGAAGAGTTGGTATCCCCAAAGAACTATAAAGAAGAGTTGATTTCTCCTAAGAACTGATCTCTATATGTTTAAAATCCAGTCAACCTAAATCCAAAACCCTTGTTCCTATTTCCCTCATATAAAGATGGAATCCATAAATTGACAGGTTCCTCAATGAGATCATGGGACCCCTAAAAGAATGAAAGCCATCATTCTTGTCTTCTACCCACTGGATGCAAAGTGACAATCAAACATGCCTCCAGGTGCTGCCAAGTGTCCAAGAGGGCAGGAATCGGTGCTCACAGGGACACCGCACATGAATAGCACAAAAGCAAGTTTTTGGATGTTCAACAGCTTGCTCGGAGACACAAGACTAGTAATTCACAGTGGTGAGGAGGGGAGAAAAAGAAGATGCATGTAAACTTATACAGGCACACATGCACACACAGCTCAAGGAGGTAGCAATTTTTCTATCCTAAGGAAAAGTGAGATTTGCATCATTCTTACCCAGCTTTGAAAGAGGAAAATTAATGTAAATAAAAACATGAAGCCAATTGCTTCAACATGCTCTTTATAAAATATTATTTTTCAGTCATGAGATACAGGAAATGGGAGTTTGCTTTAGCTTTCTTTACTGCATCTGTTTGCTTGTTTGTGTGTTTGTTTGTTTTTTTGTTTATCTTGAGACCACACTTGCTATGCACTCAAGAATGACCTTTCAGTCTGCTGCCTCTCACTCCCACCTGACTGGGATTGCAGATATGCACCCTCACACCCAGACTGTGCAGTGGTAGGCATCAAGCCCAGGGCTTCATGCATGTTATGCAAACACTTTAAAACCTGAACTACACCTCTCAGCCCTACATAGTATTGTGGCTACAGACCCACATTGTTCTCAGGCAAGGTTAGTCACCCCCATGTCAGCCATGTCTCCTTCATACAAATAGCTGATGGTTACAGATAATGCTTGGCTCAACTATCCGTGTTAACACGATTAGACACCATTTTACTCAAAGTAAGTGAATTAGAAATTACTCATGATACTACATGTGTACAAAAGTAAGTGACGAGAGTGAAGTAGATTTAAATCTGTCAAGGTGAGCGATGTTATCTTAGGTGAAAAATTAGCACTGTCTGACGCTGGAAACGGAGCTGGTTTTGGGTTACCGCAGAGTAGCTTTGGATGTGACCCATCGAGCAGGGGACATTTTTCCTTTGAGTTGCTTCTATGAAGTGATATTTCCATGTGGGTCACAGACTTGTGTTACAGACAAACCTTTCCTATCATGTTCTTTCATCTCCGTCTGCGGATTATTTTGATACTTTCTGGAAAGGCTCAAAGACATCTACTAAGCAAAGAAAGCAACATGCAGGTACCAGAATGTCTTAGCCAAAGACAGAAAAAGCAAAAGAGCATTTGAAGCAGAAGAGAGTATCAACCCTTAACAACAGGAGCCTGAGGAGAGGCAGAAGTGAAATGTCCCCCACATCCTCACCTTATAAGAAAGTAAGAAAAAAAAATCCTTGGAAACAACGATAGTAATGATTTTGTAATTCAATAAAACTGGAAAAGCCAAGCCTGAGATCTCCAACAACCAGGTTCTCTCCCACAATGTACCTCCTTTCTCTGAGCCTGGGTTGTACTCCCTGTACAGGGAGATGACAGAGGCCTGGCAAAACTAAGGTGGGTCTGTGTATGTAAACATCCTAGCACAGTGGCTTACATTTACAAGTTATTCTCTCATCTTCTTCACTTTATTTCTTCTTTTTTCCAGATCCACCCTGAGAAAATAGAAGTCAAGAGAAACGGGTGTATTGGGGGTTTTTGTCAACTTTCCTGCTTGTCCCTTCAGTATCTGCAAAGGAGGACATGAATGCTGGCCTGAAATTAGACTTTCACTCGGTTAATAATAGATCTAAACAGTTATTCCATCTCTGTCTTCAAAACTGGTACAGGTTAATTCTGTTCTAGTGGGAGTGGCCTGCCCATAACCCAGCATCCATCCTAAAAGGACTGATCAAGGACTAGGCAGAAACATCCAAATTCTGAAACACGTGAGTCAAGGCAAAGAAGAGGGCAGATGAAACCTTCGGCCAAAGAGAAAGGAGCCTAGGCCTCTCCAACTGTAAATATTCTAGAGAATAATCTAGAGATTGGCTCCTCTGCCTGATATGTACCTTTCAGGGCATAAAATAACTTCAGATTTTATAAAGCTAGTGACCCAATCCTTTTTTTTTTTGTAAGAAAATTAGTGTCTATCATGCCCAGTTCCCCATTATACCACTCCTGGGCATATACCCAGAGGATTCCCCAGCATGTAATAAGGACACATGCTCCACTATGTTCATAGCAGCCCTATTTATAATAGCGAGAAGCTGGAAAGAACCCAGATGTCCCTCAACAGAGGAATGGATACAGAAAATGTGGTATATTTACACTATGGAATACTACTCAGCTATTAAAAACAATGAATTCATGAAATTCTTAGGCAAATGGATGGAACTGGAAAATATCATCCTAAGTGAGGTAACCCAATCACAAAAGAACACACATGGTATGCACTCACTGATAAATGGATATTAGCCCAGAAGCTCGGAATACCCAAAACACAATTCACATATCAAATGATGCCCAAGAAGAAGGAAGGAGAGGCCCGTGGTCCTAGAAAGGCTCGATGCAGCAGTGTAGGGGAATACTAGGACAGGGAAGTGGAAGGAGGTTGATTAGGGAACAGGGAGAGGGAAGAGAGCTTATGGGACTTTGGGGGAGGGCAGAACCAGGAAAGGGGAAATCATTTGAAATGTAAATAAATAATATATCTAATTAAAGGAAAGAAACTTGGTACCTAGAGATTTATGTTCTGCCTGAAGTTGGTACAGTTAGAACCTTGTTTAAGAATGCTTGGCCTCTAAAAAGGAACTCTATTCCTTGTCAAAGCTTTATTCTATGAAGGGCTATCAGCACTGATTAAGCCAGAATCATCATCTTTCTAAGGATAGGGAGGCAGCTGAGTACTCAGAGATGCTGTGTTATCCTGAATCATATCATTCCACCAAGCAAAGTCAGAACTGTGCTTCTAAACAAGAGGAATTACACAAGACATCCCCCAACGGCTTTTCAGTAATAAATGCATGAGAACCCAAAGGAACACAAGTGTCAACATGTCATCCAAACAAAGGCATTCAGAAATGAACCACTAATAAGGTAAAGGTTTAGGCCATTTGTTCAGGTGGGTTGACACAGAGACAAGTGGCTGGGCACAACTCATGGTTGTCGGGGCCATGGAGAAGGAGCTGCTAGCCAGGAAGAGTGCAATAATTGGCTCCTTTGCATCTTCTGATGGTGCTCCCATCAGCCAAGCCCATTGGGAAATAGAAAACACGGGATTTCAGTAATGCGGGCTGCACCAATCAATGTGATAAAGAATGGTGGAAAATGGATAATACGGCACATAGCAATAGTTTACAGTGAGAATTAACCAGAGTGTGCTAATCTTGATGTCTTCAAGCCTAGAGACGCCCTAAACACACAATTTTGGAGGGTCCTTGTCTGATGGAACCTCAGACATCACAGAGGCTACCTAGAGCACTAGTCTGCAGCTATAGAGAGAGTCAGGAAAGGGGCTGTCACTGAAGCAGAAATAGCAATAAGCCAGAGGCACAATAGTCAGAGAGACTATGCTTCAGAGATGTGGCCAGGAAGCAACCTGCTGGAAAAGAGGTCTTCCTGCAGAGTAATCCTCCCACTCACCAACTGTGATGAATAAAAAGCTGTGCAGAATGAGGAGTTTTGTCTAAGGGCAATCACAGAGATTGCTAACAGCAATGAGCAAAAAGAGAACAGGACACAGGTATTCTCTGTTGGGTCTGAGTCTACCCAGCCTACCCACACCTACTCTCTGCCAGTCTATGCATAATTAGATGATCTCAGATGATCTGCAATTGCAGAAGCTCCGTCCTCCAGCAGGTTGGCTGCTGCCTCAATCCATTTTAGAGCTCAATCTCTCTCCTGGCTTCTTCTCCCATGTACCAGTGTGGCCTTCCTGCTGCTTTCTGTGGTACCATGACTCAACTCCGCCAATATAAGTTCCAGTTTCTAGGACTATTCTATTCTGGTTTCTAATCTGGACCATGGCCCTCAAGTATGCCTTTCCATCGTAAGCCAGACACAACACTTGAAGTCACCTAGAAATGCATAATATGCAGTGAGTGTCTGAGACTCCTCTATTGACTATAGCATGTGCTATGGACTGGCTAGTTTTATATTCAAAAAAAATTATATGCCAACTACAAATCTCCCATGTGATGGCATTTGAAGGTGGAACCTTTTATGAGGAAATGGAGTAATGAACATGTATCTCTTATGAATGACATTGGCAACAATGAATAATAGAAACAAAATTTTCAGATGGCAGCTCTATAGACTGTGAAATGGACAGGAGGAAAGGACCTCCTCATGCCCGGTGTGCCATACTATCTGTTATGCTGGGACAAGAAGAAAGAAACTTTACATCAAACCGCTTTGACATCAGGAGAACAATTAACTGCCTTATTTTCAAACCGTAAAGAGCTCTCCTCCAATGACTAAAACAGGGATGAGCAGGGAAATCATGCAGACATGCTATGGAAGGCGACCTGAACTCAAATTTGGTGGGTGCGAAGGCTGAGGGGTGATGGTGGGCAGACACCCTGAGTCTCATCAAGAGGATCTTAAGCTCAAGAAAGATTATCCACTAAAGACAACCACATTTTAAACACTATTCTAAACAACGAGAAACAGAAAAAAAATAAAAAAAAAACTTGATATATCCATTCCAACGGATATATCTACAGAGGCACACAAAAATATAAGAGCAATTCAATGTGACACCTGCAAAAGCCCATGACTCCCCAATACTAGTAACTAGAATGCCAGCTAGCAAGAATCAATGAGCCAGTCTTAAAATTGTCTGACAACTTTCAAAAGGATTCAGACATTTGAACAAGCAAGTGAGTAAGGCTGTCAGTTCTGAATCTAAATACTAAAGCCAGCAATGATGAGATGAGAAAGGTAACAAAGGCCGGGCGGTGGTGGTGCACGCCTTTAATCCCAGCACTTGGGAGGCAGAGGCAGGTGGATTTCTGAGTTCGAGGCCAGCCTGGTCTACAGAGTGAGTTCCAGGACAGCCAGGACTACACAGAGAAACCCTGTCTCGAAAAACCAAAAGAAAAAAAAAAAAAACAACAACAACAAAAAAAAGAAAGGTAACAAAGAGGACAAAACATTCAACAACACGGAAGAAAATTTCAGCAGGGAAATTATGATTGTGATAAAAATAAGAAATGTACATGGCAGAAATAAAAATTAGTCAAATAAAAAACAAAGTGGGTCAACAGACAAGATAAAGCAGAAGAGAGGAGTGTCAGAGCAGACAAGGCACAGGAACTGTTACACACAGACATAAATGCAAGGGGAAAGTTGGCAGGCATAGTCACAGCTTACTGGAGCTCGCTCTGAGATAAGATGAAGAGATTTAAAAACTAAGACTCTCTAAGGCAGAATGAACTGAAATAAGAACTAAAAGCATAGGGAAACTACTCAGTGAAATTATAGCAGAAATTACCCAAAGCTTAGATTGGGTATTAAGATTCTAATATTCAAATACCAGAGCCTCTTAATCTTTTACATTTATTCGTATATTTATTTGTGTGTTGCACACATGTACACACATGCATGCCTAAGTACATGCACATCACAGCTCATGGGAAGCAAGAGGGAAACTTGTAGAAGTCAGTTTTCTCTTTCTATCATAAAGGAAACTTCCCCCAAGACATTAAAGTATTAAAACTGAAGGCTGATGAGATGGCTCAGAGGTTAATAGCACTTGCTGTTCTTCCAGAGGACTGAGATTTGATTCCCAGCACCCACAAAGCAGCTCACAACATCTGTAACTCCAGCTCCAGAGGATCCAAATCCTTTCCGGCATCGGAAGGCACCAGACATGGATGTGGTACACAGACCATATGCAAAAAGAACATAATGCTCATATACATATTTTAATTAACTTATGTTAAAGCTGTAGAAGAAAGCATTAAAAGTAATTTTTATATAAAGCCAAATTACACATGCAAACTCATTAAAATATCATCAGACTTCTAGGAAGAATTGTTAACATCCAGAACAGCATAGAATAATATATTTCAGGCCTTGGAAATAAGTAACTGTCAACCAAAATTATTATATACAACAAAGATATTCCTAAATGGGTGGGTATATAAAGACTTTCTAAGATCAGCACAGATGAAAGCAATTTATGGCTACCAGAATTATAGAAGATCTTGAAACAATTCAATGCCCCCTCAAAAGACAGTCATTAAACAAGAACACAGGATAGAATAAACCTCATGAAAGAGGAGTGTAACAGATGAGAACTAGGAAATGATCCATTTTTCCACCTCAGTGAAACACTTGATCCTTAACATTACTAAGGGACAAAGAAAAGAACAAATATCATGTGAACCAAGCAGGAGAAGAATTCAGAAAAATTACAGAACTCACCAAATGCTTCCCAACAACACCTCTAAATAGCAATTATTTCCATTCTATAAGACATGTAGGCTCACTCACTGGATCAAAATTTAAGTTTCAACCACTTGCAGCTCGCAAAAGAAACATCCCAGCGGCAAAGAGTCACACAGATGGAAAAACAAAGGATTAGAAAGATGCACCAAGAAGACCAAAGCAGAAAACAGGAAGGTGTAGCTACTCTTACAGTCAAAAAAGCCAATTTCAAGCCAAAACTAGCCAAAAGACATTAAGAAGGTCACTGTGTACTAGTAAAAGTTACAGTGTTTCAGGATGAATTAATTATACATGATATATACATATATATGTATATGTATATGTATATGTATATGTATATGTATATGTATATGTATATGTATATATACGCACACATGATAGTGTAGCTAATTTAATTTTTAAAATACTACTGGAAATAAATGGAAAGAGATTCACACATAATAATAATGACTTCAATGACACCCCATTCTCATCAATGCATACATTTTCCAGACAAAATCACCAAATAAGCTTCAGACTTCAGCCATCTTACAGACCAAATGGACTCAGCAGATGTCTTTAGACTCTTTCACCAAAAGTGATAGAATATACACTCTTCTCAGTATGCTATGGAACCTACTCCAAAACACTCCATATGCTGGGTTGGAAGTCCAGTATTAATAAATAATAAGAATGAAATAATTTTCTATACCTAATTAGATCATAATGGAATAAAGTATGGGACAATGACAACCCTATAAAACATGTGGAAATTGGATAGTATACTCCAGATTGGCTAGACAAGTCACTGAGGAAATCATAGAGAAAGTAAAAACATTCCTAGGATCAAATTAAAGTAAAAATACAACCAAATAGAACCTTTGGGATACTGCAGGGGTGGTTTTTAAAGAGATCAGCATGACTATGAGACCCTATATAAAAAATTCAGACAAATCTCAAGCAGCCTAACGATGCTCCACAAGGCCTTGAAAACACAAGGAAAACAAGCCAAATGAGTAGCTGGAAATAATTAATAAAGATCAGGGCAGAGATGAATGCCATGGAGACTGAAAAGAACAAATGAGACCAACTGTGGCTTCTCTGGAAATAAAGCCAAGATGGACAAACCCTTAGCCAAACTAATAATACGTAATAACACAAAAGGGAGGACAGTATAAAAGATGCTAACAAAACCAGAGGGTTGTTAGGAGGCAAGAGATAAACTCCCGGACACACATAACATACCAAAGTAAGTTCTAAGTAACTTAAGCGGACCTGAGAATCCGTGGACTTGAAGCAGTGGTAGAGAACTCAGAGGGCCCATGAGATGACTGACTCAGTGGGTAAAGGGATGTACAACCATGCCTGACAACCTGAGTTTGATCCTTGGGACCCACCTAATGGGAGAGCAGCAATTCCTGCAAGTTGTTCTATGACTTCCATTCTAATTGACAAATAAACCAATAAATGTAATAATACTTTTTAAAAAAAAAATGGTCTTTTCACATTAAGTCCAGGACCTGGCTCATCATTATATGAATATTTGAAGTTTCTGGGTGTGGGTACACAACTATTACATAAAGCCCACACTCAAGGCAAGAAGATTGTGAGTTCAAGACCAGCACACTCTACACAGGAAGAGCTTGTCTGAAAAATCAAATAAGCAACACAAGAGGCTTGAATTCTAAGGCAAGCCGACTTACTACTTTCATAACTTGGGGCAGTCAATAAGCCCTGCCCTGAGTCTCTGGCTCATTCTGTGTGAAACTGCGAATGAGCCCACAGAATCCTGGGTGTTGGATACAGACCTGCAAACGGTGCGACAGCCCTGCCCCTTCCCTTCTCTTTGATGAAGTCACCAATGAAAACACAGCTTCCTAAGACTGATAGCTCCCATCTCAAAGGTAATTTACCCATGATTATCTCAGAAAAGATTTAAGAAAAATTAGTGGGAGATGATTAGGGTATAAGCGGAGGGAATCACAGTAAGGAATGAATGAAGCAAAGGGCCAAGCAGTCATTCTGTGCTGCCCATGGGCTCCCCCAAGTCTGACATCTTTCAGTGCGCATGTCTTTACGTAGCCTTGTTTGGACATGTTCTCACAATCAGATGGTGCCTCCTCACCTAGGGAGTCTCTCCTAGAGGGTGACATCCTCCTGTGTGTGTCTTTTCTTTTGAGATTTAGTTTGTGTATGTGTATGAGGGTAATTTGTACTATGTGTATGAGTTTCTGCATGTGTATTTATATACCGCGTGCATGCCTAGTGTCTGTGGAACCCAGAAGAGGGCGTAAGATTCCCCCTAAAACTGCAAGCCAAGACAGCTGAGCCACTATTTTGGATACTGAAACTGAACCTGAATCCTCTACAAGAGCAGCAAGTGCTCTTGACCACTGAGCGCTCTCTCCATCCCCTCTGTGCCTTTCTGGAAGACTGGTTAGTAGTCTGATCATGAAAGAGAGAATTAGTTGTGAAAAGTTTCACCTAACCTGAAAGTTTCAAGTTTACATCTCATCTATGATACCTACCGATGCTATTTTTAAATTATTTACTGAGCTGCTGTATTTGAAAGCTCTGAAATTATCCTAAACTATTTCTGGAAAAGAGTTAAGTTATATATTGAGAACTTTTCAATTAAATCTGTGATTCTTTGACACCCCCCCAAATCCTTTCAAAGTTGAAGTGATTAAAGTTAATAAGATAATCTGTATTTAAAAAAATAGAATCTATTTAACATTTAATGGTGCCATCCAAGAAAGGCACAAAGGAGTCCCTTTGCTGCTCAGATGGGCTCAAGGGGTGGATTCCTCCTCTTGAATCTGGGAAAATAGAAATGGTACAGGCCCAGCACAGAAGCTTGGGTTGACAGAGAACGCAGCAGAGAGTGAGGCTGCCTAGAAGAGGGCAGCGGCTGAGGAAAGACAGCTGCGGAGCCTTGTTCTCAAAGGGCACCGGGGTTAACAAGTCAGGCAAACTGAAGCCATCTTGTAGGACACGGTGGACATGGCATCAAAGTGTTCTCTGTAAATCATCTGCTAAAGACTCCCCTTGAAGCCGCTTCAAAGGCAGGAGCTCAGCCCAGGAGTGATGGCCATAAGCCAAATCACCTCATCACAGGGCCCTGCCCCCTAACACTGCCACACTGGCAACCGCTCAGTTTTGGGGGTGAACACATTCAAGTTGTAAATACTATGGAGATAGGTACCGCTTTGGACAGCTCATCTCTTAAAGCCTGCTGCGTAATTTGTACTCCTTCCTTTAAACACACATTCCAAGTGGGCTCACATTGGTGGGGTTACAGATAACCTTCATCAAACATTAATAGTAATGACAATGATATTAGCCCTCGGAGTTTATGAGCATTTGTTTAGACAGATTATGTTTTGAGTGTCTATCTCATTTAGCACCGTGTAGCCAAAGTGAGTATTATTCTTGTTTAGGGAAAGAAAAGTGGAACTTGGTGAGCTTTAAGCACTTTTCTAGATACTTGCACAATGGTTAATTTCCTTTTTTAAATTTAACATTTGCAAGTCTGTGTGTGCATGCACGAGCATGCCAGAGTTTGTGTGTGTGTGTGTGTGTGTGTGTGTGTGTGTGCATGCATGTACACACGCCATGGCACACATGTAGAAGTCAGAGGACAGCTCTGGATTTGGCTCTCTCCTTCCACCTTTATATGATTTCAGCTCATTAGTTTTGGGAGCCATCTCCCTATCCCCATGGTGGTTAAGATCAATTGTCTGCTATCTTGAATTGAGAAGCACCCAAGATATCAAACAAAGTACACCTGATTATGACCACATGGGTATTTCCAAAGAGAATTATCTAAGATGGCGGAGGCCTGTATGAGCAGAACCATCCTGCATGTTGGTGACCTGAGCCCCAAGAGGGCCAGAGCACAGGCAATCTCACCTCTGCTCTCTGGCCGCCATGAAGTGAGCCTTACTCAGACCCCCACCCTGCCCCCACTCCATGATGGACCAACATCTTGAAACCATGATCCAACATAAAGAAGCCCTCCTTTTAGGTTATTCTTTGGAAGGTTCTCTCACAGCTGGGAGGCCTCACACACATTTAAATGGGGTGAAAACAGGATTTGAACTCATGAGTGCTCAGTTCACAGAGCAGACTCCTGGACTTCATCTGAAGATGCCATTAACATTACCAGCTCTTCACCCGCACCCTTAAGCCTCAAATGAGTGAAGTTAGGCAGCAACTGCCTGCCAGGCCTTGGGAGAATTTTCTCCCCATGGTACTTGTCTCTTTCTGGGGGTCATTCCATCCACAGCAGCACCTTCCTTTGATTTTGTAAGAGAAGGCTGCAGAAAAGTACCCATTGAAAGCTTGGGGTGGGGAGGCTGGGGGAGCAAACCTCGCTCCTCTCCTGCTGTGGAGATGGACTATAGTACCGATGGTTCCAGGTGTACAGCGATGTACAGCTCTAGGCTCTCCATGCCATCATCTCTCCCTTTCCCTCAAGACCTAGGAACATTTCCAAATTAGATGTCAAATGACTGGTAGAATTCCAAATCATCTTTAAAAAACATGAGAATCGGCCAATATAGCTAGGAAGTAGGTAATTTATATGTCACATGGGAACTGTTTGGGTAATTGGGGCAGATTTGTTTCATTTTAGTGAGAGACGCTATGCAAATGCAGTCCATTTTTCCTAGTCATGTAACCTAGTTACAGTTCTAGGTGGCCTGACAATCAGTGCTACCCCTAGGTTTTGTGCTCCTAAAAAGTAGATTCTCTAAGACGAGATTAGAATTTCCTAATGCCTCTGTTAATCTCTTCGAAGCTTCCAAAATTAGTGATGATAAAACTGAAATGATTGTATGAAAATCATACAATTTTTTTTTTTAACTTCTGCAAGGAGCACAGTCAGTACCCTTGAATTACTTTTCTATTCTTCTCATCTTGCTAGCTTAATAGAACTACCCAATTATTATTCAAGTTGTATTTGAAATATACTGATGCTTTTATAGAAAGGTGGTAACTTTTGATTTGTTGTTTGAAAATGTTATGATTCCCCTCACTATATAATTCCACTATTCCAAGTTTCCACTGGCTTCCGCTGGCTTCCACTGGCTTCCGCTGGCTTCTACTGACTTCCGCTGACTTCCTCTGGCTTCCACTGGTTTCTGCTGGCTTCAGCTGGCTTCTGCACTCACTTCCTCAAACCTCAACTAAATGTTTAGAATCACTTCTGTGCTGCCTTCAGATGCCCACCAACAGATGACAGCATTTTTTTAAAAGTCATTTCCTATCACCTATCATTCTGTGACAGCCCCAGCACTTCTGTTTACCATCAGCAGCTCCGATGTACATCTATTTATTGTCTCTTCTCTGAATGGAAAACCTCATTCAACACCAAGTCCAGACATGACCACAGTACATGTATGCATGCAGTAACCTGAAATTGCTTCTGATCCTGACTCCCTGACCAGTGCTCAATTTATAACTATCAGACTCAAGCAAAGCTTGAGATACAATTTGAGGGTGATCTATGAAGACTGGGTGAATACTCCAGGCCCTCCTGAAGTAAAAGTACATTTCTTCATAACAGGTAAGGTCATGAAGGTTTTTTGTTTGTTTGTTTGTTTGTTTGTTTGTTTTATGGGGTATTTTTTTACTTCATTTGTTGTGAGCCTTGAGGAAGATGGGTAGCATCTCTTGTAAACAAAGCTAACCTTAAATTTAGTATGTGGCTGAGGATAACCCATGCCCCTGCATACACCTTTCCATTGCTGGATATATAGACATGTACTGCCATACTCAGTACGAAGCCATGGTTCAAGAGGAAGGCATTACTGATGTACTATGAGCAAGGCCTATGAGAAAGAAAAAAAAGCCCAGCCTGAAATCAACAGCTAAAGGCCTACCTTCTGTTGTAGAAGATTCACCAGTAGCTCAAGAAATCAGAGAGCAGAGTCAATAACCTAAAATGCCCCAGGAACTCAGAAATGCCACCATATTAGATATGAGAAGGACTCCATCAACTGCCTTTAAGATAAGGCTTTAAAGACCCTACCTAAGAGTTCCAAGCATCAAAGTGTACCAAGCCTTTCAAATACACAGCCTCTTCAGGAACTATCTTGGGTCTAAGATTTTTAAATATAAGTAATCTGGGTTAGAACAACTCCCCAGTATCTTTATAGAACAACAATGTGTGTCCAATACCAACCCACCAAATGTAGATGGACCAAGTAACTAGTGAACAGACCTGAAGTTAGCATTTCTGTATTGATTCCTATTAACAAATGGAGAACTCAGAGCCTTTTAAAGCTGGTGACGAGGGTTAAAAAGAAATATCCTAAACTTAAACTCTAAAAATACCATCCTACTACTTGAACTGACTTACATTTCTAGAAGCATGAAAGGACTTCAAAGATGATTAATGAAATATATTCAGTTCATAAGAACTTCAGTTGGCCAAAGTCACACTGCCACACTGTTTTGTTGTTGTTGTTGTTGTTGTTGTTTTGTTTTTTTTCTTTAACATTAAACAACAGTTAGGCAAGATTCAAGAAGAACCAATTAGGACCTGGGTAAGAATCCTATTCCTGGGTAAGAATGGGTTTGAAAACCTAAGGCGACAAATTGGGTTTTGACACAGAAAACCAGAAGTCAGTAGAACCCCAAAAGTGGAAGGGACACGGCAGCCAGCACAGGGTGAGAACTGAGTCACCCCTGGCCACTATGTAACTAGTGACACATGGATTGTTTGGAAAGCAGCAGTGTGGTGATGGACGGAATCACCCTCGGAGATCATGGAGTATTGGACCCGCAGCTAGTTCATTTAGCTTCGTCTTGCTCAGATGAGGAAGCTGGGGCTTAGGGAATAACAGGGACTGACTTACACACTTTCATACAGCCAATGAGGAGAGCAGGACCTAAAATCTGAATTCCTATGGCCCTGCATAGTCCACATTAAAGTAGGCTGATTCTTTCTGTATGACTGGGCTCTCTCTCTCTCTCTCTCTCTCTCTCTCTCTCTCTCTCTCTCTCTCTCTGTGTGTGTGTGTGTGTGTGTGTGTGTGTGTGTGTGTGTGACACATTCACACACGTGTGAGTTTTGGTGACTGTGCACATGTATGAGCATGCTTGTAGAAGCCAGAAGTTGACCCTGCTGGCTATCTTTCTCTATCATGTTCCACCATATTTTTTTGAGGCAGGTGCTCTTGTTGAATCTGGAGCTCAGCAAGTCAGCAAGAGGAGCTGGCCAGCAAGTCCCAGGGATCCTCCCTCCATAGTGCTGGGGTTAGAAGTGTCTGCCAGAGAATCTGGCCTTTGTGCAGTGCTGGGGACCTGAACTCAGGTCTTCATGCTTGCACGTTACTGACTCAGCCATGTCTCCAATCCCTGGTGTCTTTATTTTGTGTTTGTCCATCTGAGACAGGGTCTTACCTCGTAAAGCAGGCTGGCCTCCTGTGCACTCCTGGCAATTCCTGGGTTTCAGCCTCTTGAGCACTGTTATTACATATTGTTATTACAAGCACATGATATTACAAACATATTTCAACATTTCACTTTCAGTCGAGACAGTAATCCATATAGAAGTGCTGTGCTCATTACAAATGTGCAGCCATACACACGTGGGCACAGGAAATACATCTTTGCCCCGTGGAGTAGAAAATCAGCTACAATGCTGTGCTGTCATCTATTGTCATACCTGTGACCATGCTGATGCTTCCAGGCTTTCTCTAACAAAAGTTTTAGAAGTGGCCCTCTATCCCTCTGTCTGTGCTGGCTATAATTACAATGAGGCAGGAGGTGGCCACTCAGTGTGAGTAATGGAAGGACTCTGCTATCTCAGAGCTCTCAGAATCTGGGAACCACTGCTCATATTCCAGAGTAAATGTTTTGGGGAACAACCTGCCATCCTCTGAATGTATAGACCTCTCAGAGTCTTATCTCTATGAACAATGTTGGCATTTTGCTCATCATAAGGAGTGTATGGGCATTCAATCTTTTTAATAATATACTAACATATCATTTCTCTTGATCACCGGAATTGTGTCCACTCAGGTCTTATGCTCAAGCCAAGAGTCCCACTTGCTTTTGTGAGTCCTGCCATTCATTAAAGTATGTGATACAGGAGGTTACAGGATTCTACCTGTCAGAAAAGTCTCTCTTGTAGGTGCTAGGCTGTCCTGTCTCTCTGGAGAACCTTCTCTCCAGAGCCACTATCCCTATCCAGCTGTGCTTCTATGCCCTTCCTCCGGGAATCTAAGTTGTCTGGGAGGTGAGGCCAGGAACTGGAGCAGGGTGGACACTGCTTCCTCAAGCACTCATTCAGCTCTGTGTACAGCCTTTGCCAAGACAAAGATCCCAACGTCAGGATTACAATAGGTTTGGTGGAAAAACAAACCAAGTAAGATGGTAAAGAGAGATAAGCACAGAATAAACATCATCAGTGGCCCCCAAGAATATCAAAGGATTCTGCAGAACTGCAGTGTCCATATACATGTGCTGCTGCTAGAGAAAATCGGCTGTCACTGACCTCCAGTTCTGAGGCCAACATCCATCTCCTTAAATAGGGAAGCACGGTGTGATGGGATGTGAAGGAGAAAATGGGGGAGACCAGCATCAGGACTTGTCCAACAGGCTAAGCACAAGTGAAAACCAATGATAGGTCCCTTAAGAAGCTATAAGAAATATAAGCAGGGAAGATGTCATCTGGGAGGAAACAGGGTGGAGTAAGGTCTAAAAGGAATTGATGATAGTTTGGTGAGACACAAGAGGGAAGATGGAGAAAATCAAAGCAAATTAAGTGAGGAGACAAAAATAAAGAGAGAACAATTGTGTTGGTTTTTGGGCATTCACCTCAGTGAGGCATCCCACGGGAGATATCTGCTTGCATGGAAGCTCCCACTAGAAACTGGGAACAGCAAGTGGCCATGTTGGCCAATGTCAAGATATGTAACAAGACTGAATCTCCTGCTGAAAAAGTTTAGAGAGAGGTGCTCAGGGGTCGGGTGGTGGGAGATGAGTCAAGAGCGGTCCTTGAAAGGAACGCAGATATGCATGAGTCTAGAGATAAGCAAACCCTTAAAGGTACAAAGGAAGAAAAACACAAGGAAAAGAAGAACAAAAAAATTACATCAAGGCATAGAGAAGGTAGTATAACAGTTGAGACTGATGTTGTGGAGAATTTGGGAGCATATTAGGAATTTATAAGCATCTACATTCAAATATAGGGAAATGTCTTCTGAGCATTTCTCTTCAATCCATCCGCCACTGAAGCTGCCAGCCACTGGGTAGGAGAGGATGTTCTGCCCACTGTGTGGGAGTATGGGCCCCAAGGTTTCTGCTCTCTTAGCCTTAATTAAACAGGTTCACTCTTTTTGACTTTTGGACTGGTCTATAGAATTCTTTGTCGATAGAATCCTCTGCCACGCGGGCAGTTTTAACAGTCCCGGTAAGGAAAGTATAAGCGTGTCTGTGAGGGATGAGATCCTAAAAATGAAAAGGAGAAGCTGGCTCACAGCCCCCTTCACATTTGAGTGAGTAAGGAGACACCGAGATAACACAGTAAGATAATAATACACTAGACTTTCAGTTCAATGCTTTTGTATGGAATACATGTATATAAAAATATTAAAGAATTAGGTCAAAAAATTCTAACTATTCTTCCAAGCATATATTTGCATCATGTCCAACAATGAAGAGGCATTTTCAAAAGACATAACATTTCTTTACAAAATTGTACCACCCATGTCTATCTGCCAAATTCACTAATAAAATATGACTTTATCTGATTCACATTGCTTTTGTGGGTTTTTTTTTACTTATTTTTTATTTTAATTTATCATAGTTTTCATTCACTTATTACAAAAGTAATATTTTGGCTAGTCTGTTGGGAAAGACTAACATTAGCTAAAGCTCTTTATTCATATAATTCTCCCAGCTGATAGATTGAATTTCTCAGTCTATTTTGACCTAAACATCCTCAATAATCTATGGAATAAAGTTACAAATGAACAATAATGTATATTTTCTATATTGTGGTCTTTTCAACATTACTTTATTATGGGCTTATTAAAACACTAAATATAAATGATGTAGGCATTTATATTATGTATTTAATGACAAAAAAGGGAGCACAGCCCTCAGAAAGTGGTTTGGCTGAATGAAAAATCCTTAGAAGAGGAGGAAACAATGGCTGAGTCTCTCCATATTGTCTGCTGTCCAAAAAAAAAAAAAAAAAAAAAAAAAAAATGGCAACAAATAAATTACCATAAACCCCACAGGCTTTTATTGAGCAATGAGAACTGGCAGGAGTCACAGGACAAAAGTTTGCATCTGTCAGCAAACACTCAGATCCAGCTCACTCAGATCCACAGCGGTGGTACAGGGCGTTTGCCCAAACCTTGGTAGAAAACCCGCTGGATTCCACTTTCTCATTCCAACCTAGTTACCTCTCTAACTCAGTTTCTTCCTGAATCAAACAAAAGGTTTGAGCCAATCAGGCTTACAGGGGGTGGAGTAAGAATCTTGAGACTTCCTTACCCAAAGAAAGAGGGAGCCACAGCTTTTCTGAAATCACAGCCCCATTGTGTGCCTGCACCCCACTCTGCCAGGTTCCCAGCTTTCCAAGAGCATCCAGAAACTACACCTGAACGTGATGTCTCCTACCTTTTGGAGAATTAGCAACAAATTATGATGCTAAAGGAAAAAATGGAAAAGAAATACTGACAAACTTCTGGCTTTAAGCAAAAAGGAGTCATGGGGATCAATCTGGCCTGCCTTCCTCATTCATAGAACAATGGTTAAAGAGGACTGGCGGCCTGAGAGAAACAAAATTAAATGAAGCCCCATTCACCCGGTGTGTAAGAAAACACAGGAGTTCGGTACAGAAAGGACAGTCTGCCCAACAAATGGTGCCAAGAATAATCCGCTATTCCCGTGGCAGAAAATAACCCTTTGTTGAAATTTCAGAACATGTACTAATTTCAAATGCATATAGACATTGCTGGATTATAAAAGTATGAATCAACAATAAAGAAAACCATTGCCTTTGCAACATTGGGGAGAATCTCTAATAAGTATTCAAAGTTGACAAGGAGATCCTAATTAATAATAATAATAATAATAATAATAATAATAATAATAATAATACACCACACGATTTTTAAAAGTTTAAAATAACCTGTAACAAACTAAGAACATGTAAAGTAACCTATAATGAACTAAGGTAGGTGTCGCTAGCACTCAGGAGAAGTTCTGTGAATTCAAGGCCAGCCTGGTCTACATAGTGAGTTCCAGGACAGCCAAAGCTACCTTGTGAGGTCTTCTCTAAGAAAGGGGTGGGGGATGGACAGGGACGGAGGCAGAGACTCAAGAGAGACTAAAATTCAGGGATTGTCTGGAGGGGCTGAAACAGGATTATCCAAGAGGCATGAAAACCTTTGGTGCTAAGTGCTAATTACCCTGACTACAATGGTGGCTTTTCATCATTGTGTGCTTTATCCAAATGATGGATTTCACAGGTGGACACCCTGGCCCAAATAGTTCAAACTGTGCGACAACTTACAGTTTACTGTGTCTCATTATGCCTTAAGACTCAGTCATTCTCATCCTCTGTCCTCCCTCTCTCTCCCTCTCTCCCTTTCTCCTCCTCCCTCCCTCCTTCTCTTCCTCCCTTCCTCCCTCCCCAAACAATACCCAATTAAAGGCAAAATCTGGCATGCTGGCTTCTATTTCTCAGATTCCATGTTTGAAGGCATCTGGAGTCACTTTCTTTGAAAGCGAGCCAAGCCCACAGCTAACATTCCATTTCTATAGATAGTGATGTTACAACAGAGATGCTCTAGAAAATACTTGCAGTTGAAAACCTGAGTATATGGAATGTATTAGCATAGATAATTATTAGATGTTTATCATGCGATGTCATCATTTATAATACCCAGTTCATTTCCCGCAGACTCTCGCTTCCTTGCTATTTCAGCAAAGCCTGTTGGGGGACTCAAGATGGGCGAAGGTGCAAAACCACCTCTCGTTGCATTCCAGGACCATGAAATCTCGGTGCCAAATAAAGCAAGGGTTAGTATAGGAGGGGTTCCCCTCCAAAGGCCCCCCCTTCAGTACTGACCCTGAACGCCAGTGAACTTGGAACTTTGTCCGCTCGACAACTTCATGGTCGTTTTTCTCAGGACGCTACAGAGAGTGCACGGCTGCTTGCATACACCAACAGGGCCATGTCACAGGCTACCGACAGACATACTCACAAACCTGTATGCACAAACTGTCACGGCGTATCTGCTCTGTGTGAGCACTTAACAGACATAAGAGACGCAGGTGTGCAGGCTTTCCTATTTTCCTTGTATAAATGTCTGGAAATGTGAGTGCCTCTCAAGGATATTGAGCATTTTTCCAGGTTTAAGTGAAAGTGCCCTGGGAACACAGAAAGAGAAGTGAGTGGAGTCTGCTACCCTCCTCGCCAGCATCGGCTTTCATTTGCCATCAGATAAGCCACAGAGTGATGGGGTTGACGGAACCCAGTTTTGCCAGTACAGGCGTATTTCATGGTAGACTGTTACATGGAAGGGGGGGGAGGGTCTGAGGAATGTCATTTGTTCTCTGTCAAAACAATGTGATAAGGAGCTCTACTATTAATGGGTTACCCTCATTTTGCTCAGCTTGATGTAGACGGGGGTCCCATAAAAACCGGTACCGGAATGCTGTCCCTGTGTGAAAGGCCACTGCTTGCGGGCTGTGTGCTTTCTTTTTCCTCTTCAGTCTGTTGTTTTGGAAAATATTGCTGGTGGCCTTAAAAACACAGATGAGACAGTTTTCGTTGATCAAATTACCGCCTGTGTAAGTGTTTTCTATACCTTGTTTGTGGACGTCCGGACAAGTGCCTCCCCATAGTTGATCATAGGCTGCTCCGCATTCATTCATCACGGCTGAGCTGAAGCTCCCTGAGGCCGTCACTGAACACGCCATTTGACGGCTGACCATTCCGCAATGCTGATCTCCACCTTTAAGTGGATAATTAGGGGGAAAGGCCATTTTCTCCATTAAGAGACATTGAAGAAAACTGACCAACTGTATGTGCGCCGCTAAGGCAGGCACGAAGCATCTGCGCTGTAGGCAGAGTTCCTCCAGCTTTACAGGAGGAAATGAACGTTGGCTATGAATGTACAATTACAGATGCAGATACTGGGGCTGGCCAGGTGGCAGAGCAGGTAAGGCACTTGCCTCACAAGTATGAAGACCTGAGTTCGAGTCCCCGAAACCCACATAAAAATCCATGTCATAAAAATCCATGCATAATCCCAGTGCTAAGTAGTCACAGACGGACAAGCCCCTGCAGCTCAGTGACCAGATAGCCTAGACTGGTGGCAAATCCCAGGATAATATGAAACCCTGTCTCAAACAAAATTGGAAGGTGTCTGCGGACTGGCATCCCAGGTTGACCTCTAACCTCCACACTCTTTTTTTTTTTTCTCTATATTCTTTGTTTACATTCCAAATGATTTTCCCTTTCCCGGTTCCCCCCTCCCCATAAGTCCCATAAGCCCTCTTCCCTCCCCCTGTTCCCCAATCAAGCCCCTCCCATTTCTCTGTCCTGGCAATCCCCTACAATGCTGCATCAAGCCTTTCCAGGACCAGGGCCCTCTCCTTCCTTCTTCTTGGGAATGATTTGATATGTGCGTTGTGTCTTGGGTATTCAGAGTTTCTGGGCTAATATCGACCTATCAGTGACTGCATTCCATGTGTGTTCTTTTGTGAATGAGTTACCTCACTTAGTATATTTTCCAGTTCCAAACATTTGCCTAAAAATTCCATGAATTCATTGTTTTTAATTGCTGAGTAGTATTCCATTGTGTAAATATACCACATTTTCTGTATCTATTTGTCCATTGATGGACATCCCTTCCCCCATACACTCATACACCCACAGACAATACATGTAAATATATATAGCATGGAATTCAAACCCATAATGAATGTTCAGGATATTTATATTAAAAACATAGCATGACCACCTGATTGTTAAATACAAATTAGCAGAACTCTTAATCCAAGGGCTGCTAAATTAAGGAATCTCTCTAACAAGGTGCTGCAATGGAGACAGGCATTTAATATTCTGGTAAAGAAAATAAGTCTTGGCTCTTGAAGAAACAAAAAGAAGGTCTAGTATTCACGTACCATTTATTATGGGCTAGCTGCTACACTCAACCTTTTTATACAACTCATTCAGAGCCTTAGCCTATGCTATGGTATCTATGATACTATGATATCTATACTATCGTTAGCTCTCTTGTCTGACAGTACCAGACAGGTAGATCTATAGATGCAGTCCAGAAAAGTTGAACTAATGTCTGTCAGAACTTTTCCCCACTGTTCTATGTTTTAGAAGACAGGGACCGTGGGGGTGATAAGACTGCAGAAACTAGTATGATCTTTATTTTCCTGTACCTATCATTGGTAAAATGTCATTGCCAGGGGCCTAGTGTACTTACAAAGGCCTCCTGGTGGACTCTCATTGCAGATGTTGAGGGAATGTGAATAAGATAGAAACTATGTAGACAGACTATGTGCAGCACACAGGAAAACTTTCAGGTGTCTACTAATCTAAGACTAGACAGATCTGCACCCTTACTAGGAAATGCATGGGCTGAGTTTAAGGCCAGACACTCTTTTAATACACAGTGCTTGGTTCTATAATTGCATGTGGATTGTTCTTTAAGTTTCATTGTGATGTTCCGCTACAGTTTTATAGGTACTAAACCTCATTTATAATTTGATGGTACAATCGTGCTAAGCAGTTCCTGCAGTGGAGTTTCAGAAGAACATTGAAAAGTCCCTCAAGATTCTGTAGCAGCACAATTAAAAGAACTTTGAAATAACAAAGTAATCTATCAAAGCTTCCTTTTTTTAAGGACTATTGTTGTTTTAAGTACTTATCATTATTTCTATGTGTATGGGCCTGTGTGTACTTATGTGTGTTTATGTTGTAGGTACCTGTATGAGTTTATGTAGACCATGAACGTACAAAGACCTGTTTATTTACAAGCAGTTGCGATCCAAATTTGGGTGCTAGGAATTGAACTCAAGTCCTTTGCAAGAGCAGAAAACACTCTTAACCATTGAGCCATCTTTCCTGCCCCAGAACTGTCACTTTTAATGAATAAAGATTTCTTGCTTCTTTAAAACCAAACCATGAAAAAGCAATGACTTGTGAACCTGCGAGCCTGGTTTCAAGCTTTTGTGCACATTGTTTATTCCACTGAGGTCAGTGACCTCCTCAAAGTGCAGAAGTGAAAGTTTAATTTTATAAATGAACTGTTTCCAAAGTGCCCCGTTTGGAGTCCCCTGTCTTCTCTATTGCCTTTGGAGTTGACTATGTTTTTCCTCCAAGTTCCCGTTCCTCGTCTGAGCTCTGCTGCTCTCTCCAGCCGCTGAGGCACATTGGGGGGCCATGGGCACCTCCACTAAGGTTGGAGTCATCTGGGGTCATTCTCTCTGTTCTTCTGGGAAAGATGGGGATGGCAGATTAAGCCAGCCTCTGTCTATAGAAGAATCTAGTCTGACGTTTACGACTTCTGGGCTAGAGCAAGCCCAGGGCACAGACCACAAGCAGATGTGCAGAGCTCCCAACAAAAGTATAGTTGTTAGAGCAATTCTTATGACAGTGTCCACAAACCCCAGACAGCTTTGCCATCCAAGAAGGTGACAGAAAAAGGCTCTCTAGACAGAGGTCGCCTCCTCCCCCTCCCTTCAGCATCTGGCCCATCAGCTCTCTAAGCATTCTGGCAGCAAGAACAGCTCATGACAGCAGCAGGAAGTGTCCAGGAAGCTTCCAGAACTTACCATGAGGCAGGTGAGATGAGGGAGGGGCCACTGACCCCACTCCACCCCACCCCCCTGCCAGCTGTGAGTGGTTTCTCTCCACAACCTCTGGGAAGAAGACACAAAGCCTGTGTAAACAATGATTCTTCTGGAAAAGTCAAGCCAAGCTGATCTGCATTGCTGGAATGGGGCTCTGTGTTCCTCTGTAGCTATACAAGTGCTGATTAATTGCATAATATTCTGCTTTTAGCTGATGTTGCCTTCCGGGGCCTCAGCCTGAAAGACCCAACAGCTGCTTCAGTTGGCTCCAGGCATTTATGACTTTATTCTGAACAAATCTTGAACATTTTCATTCGATTTTCCCCAACTCAACTTTGCAACTCAAAATTTGTTTTAGATTTTACGGTCCTGTTCCAACCCCACCCCCCAACCCCGTCTTTTTTTTTCCCCCTCTTTTTTTCTTCTTTCCTTCTTCTTCCAGCTGTGGTTTTGGAATTTGAGTAGATTTTAGGCTGAAGCAGATTTTTGTGATGTCAAAGAAAGGAAGTTTGCAGATGGTCGGAAGAGGGAACAGCAGAGCAGTTAGGCTGGGGCAGCTTGCTAACTCTCCGTGGCCCTCGGAACAAGTTAAAACCTAATACTATATAAATATTGAAGTACACAGTAGAGGCAAAATATTCAATAAACATTTGCTGTGAATGGAGGCATTAGGGGAGGCTTAGGCCCCGCCTGAATTCCCATGAAATTTGTAAATATTTCTTTCATTTGTTCTCCATTTACAATTAGTTGCGGTCAGGCTGATCAAAGCCATAAGGGTCCTGCTGCCTGTGAACCCGCATCCCTCACAATGACATCCACAAAGCACAATGAAATATGGAATATCGGGTTTCCACGGATGTATGAACTTGTAAAAAATCTGAAAGAATAGGAGGCTTTTCACACTGGGTAATGTGAAACATTTGGTGCAGATTGGAGGCCTGTGAAGAGGGAAAGAAAGCTCGAGTCCCCAGATGCTGGCCCGAGAAGGCACCAGGGGCCTCTATGGGCATCCACGGGCTCCCATCTTGGCAGGAGACCTGGTGCAGAAGCCTCTGATCAGGAAGGAGTGCAGACGCCATGTTCCAACCAGGATGAATCGGCCAGAGTGCTCTGCAGCCCCGGCCATGCGGGCCATCTCCCACTCTGGGTTCCTGCATTGATGGATCACTCTGAGCCCAACTCTAGCAGGCATCCACACCTCTTCCAACTCATCCATTCCCAAGCCATTTTCAAGGAGTCAGGTGCTGGAGTTAACTGAGCCACCACAAATCGTGTGCCACAAAACAACTTTGGGTCAATGGAAAAAAAAAAAAAAACACACACACTCAGATAGTCTCATGAGATCTCATAGTTAAGTGACACTGTGACCGTCTCAGTCTGGGATGTGTTTGCAAATGCAGAAACTGTCCAAAGCCACATTTCTCAGTGTTTGCTCTATTATTGGGCAACACGAAGCTGTGCTTGGGTAAGATTAGCTCATATTTTACAAAGTGAACACAGAAGGATATACCACCATGGGGCCTCACAGACCCCATGGCTCCTCACCGCCGCCACCACCACTCCCTGCTCTTTATTGTCAGCTGAAGCTGGACCCTCCTTTTCGGCTAAATTGGGGTGTTGTGATTGTTTCCTATGCTTTTTCCAGCCAGGACATCATGGTGGGAGCTGAGCAGGGAAGATGGAGGCTTAGCCCGAGTTTGCATTCCTTCACCTCCACAAGTGCTAAAGGGCTGTGAAGCAATGTCTCCTCCATTAACTAGGAAACGGAGCAGCCTCCAGCAAGGCTAACATCATAAAGACCGTTCCCCAAGGACTTCCACCAAGACTGGCAATGGCTCCGCGCTCTCTGCTCACTCCGAAAAGGACAACCTACCCTGCTCTTCCTACTCAACCCTCCCCTCCTCCAAAGAGGCTACCTTCAAACTTTCCTCCTCCCCATATTTTTGAGGCGGACAAACTTTGTTCAGAATACATTCCAGAACCAAAACAAAGAAGAGAAATACCAAAACTCACAGACTGGGGAAACAGGTTGTTGAGAAGGTTAAAAATTAGAGGGAAACTGAGAGAGATGGGTGGGAAGGAAAGACGGGTAGGGGCTAAAGGCTCAGAGGTGGGGCTAAAGGCTCAGAGATAGAGCCACTTGCCAAGCTACCATAAGGCCTCCCAAGAGGAAGACTGTGAGGAAAAGAGAGAAAAGGAGAAGGAAGGAGGGAAATGGGAAAGAGAAGGCAAAGAAGGAGAAGAGGAAAGGGGGAAAGGAATGAGTGGAGAAGAAAGAGGAGAAGGGAGGGTAGAGGAGAAGACAAAGGAGAATGAAAAGGAGGAACAGAGCAAACACCCTGTCTACCCCCACCCCTCCAGTTCTCTGCCCTCATTCACGCAATAAAAGCACTAGAGGAAGATCCAGTAGCCTGTACAAACAGCAGATGACCTCGGTGGTACAGAGAGGTCGCCTTTGAACTGAGAGCCACTGTGCGACACCCAGCTCTACTTTCAGGGGAAGTTTGCCAAAGGCTGCATAGACACTGGCCAGAAGGAAGAAAGGCTGGAAGCTCTCCAGGCTCCCAAGAATGGGTAGAAGTGAACCTTAGTGCTGGAAGGTACTCCGGGACCCCAATAAGAAGGGAAGGATGTGCCTTGGGGTGGAGGAAGCCTTCAGCTAGAAAGCGCAATCATCCCAAAGTCTTCCAATTCCTGGGCAGAGCAGGAGATTTCAATAGTCAACAGTAGTCTCGAAAGGCACATAGATCAAGAAGTTGAATTGCGATCGCACTGCAGCAAATTGCTCACAAACCATTTGGAATGTCAGGAGTTGGGACCAAGTAGATGGGGGCTCGTAGCCTGGCAGAGGAGTATGGGCAACAGACCACCACTGCTGTAGGGTTTGTGAAACCCAAGTGGGGCTTACTGAATTCAGCCTACTCAAATGTACACCCTCACCAGGACGTAGGTGATGATAGATACACTGGGCGTTGTCATCCAGTCCCATGCAGGCAAGAGAAGTTGCTGCTCTAACTGTAGTGTAATGGTTGCCGAGCATCTTCCAAGAAAAAACATTATGGACAAACCCTAAAAGTTGTCCATGTTGCTGGCAACCCACTCCTCTTGTAAGAGGACATCACCATGGACTGTTGGTAGTGGACACTGTTTAGTATTCGTCCCTATATCATATCCCTAAACATATATGCTTAATTGTCTATGATTTATAGTCATGGGATTATATCAATACTATTTTCTTAATACCTTGTTTCAGCAATATGTTCATCTGGTTGGTCCTTGCTTATGCACATAAATAATCCTGTTTGTGACTGTGTAACAATCTAATGTGTGACAACAGCACACATTTTCATTTTCACATATGTGTGCACATATACATGTATATATGTATGCATGCATGTATGCATATATGTATATATGCCGCATGTATGCAGGTGCCACAGATGTCAGAAGAGATTGTTAGATCTTCTAGAGATGGAGTTAACAGGCAGTTGGGAGTTACCTAACATGGGTTCAGGAAACTGGTGTCAAATCCTCTAGGAATTTTTTTCTTGGAAAACCTGCTCCTAACGGCTGAGCCCCAATATGTTTTGATATAAAGTAAAATATTTACATATTATATGTAATTAATATATATGATATGTACATATCTACATATGTCACATGTGTTCCTCTATCTCCAGGTCTCAGTCCCAAATATTTATCAATAACTGACCACCAGTCTGCCATGCTAAAGGGAGTCTCTAAAAGTCATGCCATTTGTCCATTTTTTCCAATCATGTTGTTTCCCTGGCTTGTTGGTAAGCAGTAACTTGCTTACTCAAATAACATTTCCTTCTATTGTTGTTGTTTGTTTGGATTGGGTTTGTGGTTATTGTATCTTGAGTCAGTCTCTATGAAGTCCAAACTGGCCTTAAACTCAGTCTGCCTTAACCTCCTGAGTGCTGGAATTATAGGCCTGCACTACACCTAGCTTTATATTACTTTCAGCAACCAGAAATTCGCACTGTAAACTCTACCAATCAGTCTTTCCTTCTATCAGGCACACTTCCTTGGTCCTTCCTCAGCCTTATGTTGTGAGGACACTCATCTATTTAATCTCAATGCATGTTGTAATCTTGCCTGTCCATTAGGATCCTTGACAAACAACCTTTAAATTTTTGCAGGAGTGTACATGCATGTGGAGACCTGTAGTTAATAACAAAATCTTCTCCCATCCATCTCCATTCACTTACTGAGGCAGAGTCTCTCACTGAGCCTGGAGCTTCCTAATCCTGCCTCGTCTAGCTAGCCAGATTGTGCAAGTGATTCCCTGTCTCTGCCTCCCAAGTATTGGTATTTCAGGCAACTAACATGCCTGCTCAGGTTTTTTCATAGGTTCTGGGTTCCAAACTCACCTTCAACTCTTGAACAATGAGCTCTTTAACCATTGAATCATCTCTCCAATCCAAAATTTACTTCTTAGTATGAAAACATCATGCCTTTTATTTTCCAGTAGAAAACCAATTTTCTCCATACATTCTTTGTTTTAAAAAATACACCAAATTTCATAATGGCTCTTAAGAAATGGACTACTACTATAATCCTTATTTAAAAGTTAGAAAAAAATAGACCAAAAAAAGAGTACTTGCTTAACTTCAGCCAGCTGACATCCAGGGCAGAACAAACTGCTGCCTGGCTTCCATTACAGTGTTTTGTCCTATTTGAAGACTATTTTAAATGTTTTCCATAGCAATGCTTATTTTACTTTTCCCTCCCAGGTAATAATAGTTACTAGACTGTGTGTGCTTTCTGTATTCTTTGACAATGATTTAAATGTCTTGGAATTTGCATATAAGATATTACATGTATTTTGTCAAGGAAGTGGAAAAGCACTAAATTTCTTATTGTTTCTTTTTTCAAAAAAAAAAGTATGCTACATACAGCCAAGTTTTTATAAACTAGTGGTCCTCTTCATTCTTCAGGACCTGATGATATGCAATTAGACTGCAAACAACAGACTCTAAACAGTACTGCCATTATGCTTACTGAAAGAGGTTTTTAAAATGTAATTTTTCCCACTGTACATTCTATACTGTAAACTTAAGTAGCCAATAAAGCTGAGGGACGTGGACCTTGAATCATCCATCTTCTGTAACCAGGGAAAGGCTTCAACTGGAATGACTGAGACACCAAACCAGCCATAAAACTTTTGAACCACAGTTTGTCCTGCCTGCAGAGTATTCTAGGACAAACCCTAGCAAAATCCTCTTCAAAAAGACTAGAGAGACTTCATCCAGCAACTAATGAAAGATTAAACAGAGTCTCCTGGCTAACATTAGGTGGAGCTCCAGGAGTCCTGAAGAGAAGGAGGTGGGGAGGAGGAGGAGAAGGAGGAGGAGGAGGAGGAGGAGGAGGAGGAGGAGGAGGAGGAGAAGCCAGAGGAATCAGAGAAGTCAAAGAATCACCAGTAAAACAATTCCCACAGTCAACTGACTGGGACTCATGGGGATTCACAGAATCAGGAGCATGTAGAGGTCTGACCTAGGTAGTTGGCATATATGTTATGGCTGAGTAGCTTGGTGTTCTTGTGGGAATCCTAACAATGGAGTGGGGCTGACACTTTTGCCTGACCCTTTGCCTCCTAAGACTGGACTGGGTCACCTTGTTCAGTCTTAATGTGATGTGTGTGCCTGGTCTTAATTGTAGTTTGTTATGTCATATTTGGTTGACATCCCTAGGAAGCTTTCTCTTTTCTGAGGGGAGGGGATGGAACTGAGGTATAGAAGGGGTAGAGAGGGGTGGGTCTGGGAGATAGGGGAGTTATAATATGAGAGAAGAACAAAAAAATTTAAAAACATACACGTGGAGCAAGGGAACATGCATTGATTGTGGGTAGAATTGAAAATGTCTACAACCACTGTGAAAATCAGTGTGTTATCTCTTCAATAAGATAAGAATTTGGTCTACATCAAGATCCAGTTATACCATTCTTGGACATCTATCCAAAGGTCATTTCATCCTACCCAAAGACATTTGCTGATCCATGTTCATTGCTTCACTATTCATAATAGACAGAAATTGGAAGCAACCTAAATGTTCCTCAACAGAAGAAATGATTAAGAAAATGTGGTACATTTACACAGTGAAGTATTACTCATCCATTAGAAAAAAATGAAATTTGCAGGTAAATGAATGGAACTTTAAAAGAGAGTTACCCCTTCCCGCCACCATTTACACCAGGGAGTCAGACAGCTCCACATCCTTCTGTGCACAGTCCGCCAAGAGAGAGAGTGATTTCCCAGCAGCAGCGCCTTCACTTCTGAGCAGGGAGGTGAGATCTCCACCTTCTCTCTGAAGGGGAACAGATAAGAGCACACAGGGCATACAATCAGTGGAGTAGCTGGGACAGAGGTCTTCAGGCTGCCATTTGCACCAGGGAGCCAGGTGACTCCACAGCCTTCTGTGCACAGACCCTGACAGAAGAGAGTTGGTCACCCAGGAGTGCTGACACAGGCTTATAGGCCCACAGGAGAGACAAGCTCCAGGCAGAAACAGCAAGACCAACTAGCACCAGAGATAACCAGATGGTGAAAGGCAAGCACAAGAACCCTACCAACAGAAACCAAGGCTACTTGGCAACATCAGAATCCTGTTCTCCCACCACAGCAAGTCCCAGATACCTCAACACACTGGAAAAGCAAGACTTGGATTTAAAATCATATCTCATGATGCTGATTGAGGGCTTCAAGAAGGACTTAAATAACTCCCTTAAAGAAACAGAGGAGAACATGGGTCAACAGGTAAAAGCCCTTAAAGAGAAAACACACAATTCCCTTACAGAAACACAGAAGAACATGGGTCAACAGGCAGAACCCCTTAAAGAGGAAACACAAAAATCCCTTAAAGAATTACAGGAAAACACAATCAAGTGAAGGAACTGAACAAAACCATCCAGGATCTAAAAGTGGAAGTAGAAACAATAAAGAAATCACAAAGTGAGACATTTCTGGAGATAGAAACCTTGGAAAGAATTTAAGAGTCATAGATGCAAGCATCAACAACAGAATACAAGAGATAGAAGAAAGAATCTCAGGTGCTGAAGATACCATAGAAAACATTGACTCAACAGTCAAAGAAAATGCAAAATGCATGAAGCTTGTAACCCAAAACATCCAGGAAATCCAGGACACAACGAGAAGACCAAACCTAAGGATTATAGGTATAGAAGAGAGCAAAGATTTCCAACTTAAAGGACCAGTAATTATCTTCAACAAAATTATAAAAGAAAACTTTCCTAACCAAAAGAAAGGGATGCCCATGAACATACAAGAAGCCTACAGAATTCCAAACAGACTGGACTAAACCAGAAAGTCCTCCTGGCACATAATAATCAAAACACCATATGCACTGAACAAAGAAAGAATATTAAAATCAGTAAGGGGAAAAGGGCTTGAAACTTATAAAGGCAGACCTATCAGAATTACACCAGACTTATCACCAGAGAAAATGAAAGGTAGAAGGTCCCAAGCAGATCTCATACAGACCCTAAAAGAACACAAATGCCAGCCCAGACTACTATACCCAGCAAAACTCTCAATTACCATAGAAGGAGAAACCAATATATTCCATGATAAAACCAAATTTACACAACATCTTCCCACAAATCCAGCCCAACAAAGGATAATAGATGGAAAATGCCAACACAAGGAGGGAAACTACACCCTAGAAAAAAGCAAAAAAGTAATCTTCTTCCAACAAACCTAAAAGAAGATATCCACACAGACATAAAAATAACATCAAAAATAACAGGAAGCAACAATCACTATTCCTTAATATATCTTAACATCAATGGACTCAATTCCCCAATAAAAAGACATAGACTAACAGAAATATTTTTCATGTAAATCTTCAATTTTATCTGAAAATGTTTGCAATTCCTCTTTCAATTAATTTAGTAATTTTTTTTATTTCTACCACTTTATCTGCATTACTTTTCATGATAATCTTCAATTTTAACATGTTTTTCTATATATTTCTTCTTTTATGAATAATGTTCTCCATGTAAATCTCTTATTTTTACTACAAAAATGTTTATAATTCCATTTTCAATCAATTTGGAATTATTTTATGCCTATTATTTTATCTGTATAATTTTTCCATGATAATCTTCAATTGTAACATGTTTTTCTTTATATTTCTTCAGTTTTATCAGAAATATTTTCCATGTAAATCTTCAACTTTATCAGAAAATGTTTATAATTCCACTTTCAATCAATTTAGGAATATGTTTATGCCTACTATTATTATATCTATATAAAATTTTCCATAATAATCTTCAATTTTAACATGTTTTTCTACATTTCTCTACAATTTTATCAGAAGTATTTTCCACATAAATCTTCGATTCTATCAGAAAATGTTTCTTCTTCCTTTTTCAATTAATTTGCGATGTTTTTATGTCTACCACTTTACTCTTTAATTTTCCATGGAAATTGTCAATTTTAATGTGTTTTCCTATATATCTCTTCTATTTTATCAGAAATATTTTCCATGTAAATCTTCAATTTTATCATAAAGTGTTTTTACTTTCTTTTTCAATAAAAGAACATCATTTTTCCCTTCCCTTTCCTTCCACCAAACTCTTCCATATACCCCTCCTTATTCTCTTCTAAATTCATGGCCTCTTTTTTCATTAATTGCTATTATATGCATATATGTGTAAGAACATGTATATGTGTATACATGTATATATATGAATATATTAATATATATAAGTATGTATATGTATCTATTTCTAAATATACCCTGCTTCAATCTGGATAATGCTACCTATACACATGTTTTCAGGGCTAATCATTTCGTATTAGATAACAAACTGGTGTATCTTCCCTGGGGAAGACGGTTTCTTCCACTCTCCACCTTTCACATTTGCCTGTATTTCTTTGTGTCGGGTTGAAGCCTTGTGGGCTTTTCCCCATCCACATCAGCATATCTACTCATGTCTTCCTAGTTTAGCTCACAATTTAGAGTCATGTTGATGAAACTTTCTGAGAATCGCTTCTGGTGTTACTTGAAGATAATCTCACAGCAAACTCCCTGACCCTCTGGTTTTTTTACCACCTTCCTGCCTCCTCTAGGGCATTGCCCCTATAGCCTTGAGACTACTCAAGCTTCAGACACCTTCAAGAACTCCCCAATGAAAAACAATCCTGAGATGTTGAACAGACTCCTCTTGTGGCTTCTTTCCAATTCAAGATTTCAGTTCTGAAAGTTCCCATTACCTACAGAGGACTTTGACCTCTAAGGAGCTGCTTTCAGTTCTGTGTCCAGCTTTTCCATGAGGCTTGGTCTGGAACTGGTCACCTGGCACTTGATATGAGAGTCTGGTACCTCCATCCTGATATAAATGCTATGCCTTAATAAATATGTTCAGCTGTAGTGGGTGCACAGATTGGTGAACAGTTGATTAATTTTTATATGGGCATAGTTACCTAACTCTTCATATTTCCAGCCACATGTTTATGAATTCATTGGGATTTCCTTATAGAACCTGACTTTGTGTATTCCACATGGATTATAATTCTCTTTCTTCCTTTCTCACATCTATATAAGTTAACTTTCTTTTTTTCTCATCTTGATTGGGAACATCAACACAAATGGAGTGGTGATAAGATAGCATTGTCTCATTTATAATCCGAAGGCTGGTGCTCTTGACCACATTCCCTGAAGTTAAAGTATATTACAAAACTATTTCATCAAAATAGCATGGTACTAGCACAAAAACAGATGTTACAAATGTCTGATAAGAAAGTAGCAAGAAGCTGGATGTGGTGGCTCACACCTTCAAGCCCAGCACTCTGTAGACAAAGGCAGGAGGAACTTGTTGAGTTCTTCCAGCCTGGTCTACAGAATGTGTTTCAGGATATCTAGGAATACAGAATAAAATGACAGACTGAAAAAAAATAACAAAGTAAAACAAAACACAGTGGGTACGTAAATTATTGTACGATGGGGAAATAAACCTACCCAAGTTCGGGTTTGGGCTTTGGTTTTGCTTGTCTTTTAAGCAAAAGACTAATTTCAAAAGATATTATACAAACAGCCAACAAGTTAAACATGTTTACTATCTAAAAATTTATAAAGAGCTCAAAAAACTTGGACATCAACAAACCAATTTAAAAATGGTGTATAGAACTAAAGAGAATTCTCAACAGAGGACTGCTGGGAAGCACTTAGAGAAATGTTCAACATCCTTAGTCATCAGGGCAATACAAGTCAAAATGACTCTAAAATTCCACCTTACACCCGTTAGAATGTCTAAGATCCAAAACTCGAGAGACAGCTCATGCTGGCAAGGATGTAGAGCAAGGGGAACACTCCTCCATTGCTGGTGGGAGTGCAGACTTGTACAAGCACCCTGGTAATCAATTTGGTGGATCCTCAGAAAATTGGGAATAGTTCTACCTCAAGACCCAGCTGTATCACTCCTGGGAATATCCCCAAAGGACCCTCCACCATATTGCAAGGACACATGCTTCAACTGTGTTCTGGCCAGCTTTATTCATAATAGCCAGAAACTGGAAACAACTTAGTTATCCTTCATCCAAAGGATGGATCAATAAAATGTGATACATTTACCAATGAAATATTACTCAGCTATTAAAAACAATAGCATCATGAAATTTGCAGGCAAATAGATGGAACTAGAAAAAGGTCATCCTGAGTGAGGTAACCCAGATTCAAGAGGACATGCATGGTATGTACTCACAGATGAGTGGATATTAGCCACTAAGTACAGGATAATCATGTTATCCACAGACCCAACAAGCCAAAGAACTAGGAGGGCCCAAGGGAGAATGCTTTAATCTCACCCAGAAGGGGAAATAAAATAGACATCAGAAGTGGAGGGAGGAAGGGAGGGAGGGAGGGAGGGAGGGAGGGAGGGAGGGAGGGAGGGAACTGGATGAGAGTGGGGGAAGAAAGGAGAATAGGAGCGATCAAGGGTGGGAGGAGGGAGGGAGAGAGAATTAGAAGAGAGAACTGAAATTGGTATGGGGGCATCTCTGGGATGAGCTAGAAACATAGGACAGTGGAAACTTGCAGGAATCTATGAGGGTGACCCTGAAATGGCTACTTTCTGTAACCAGGTAAGGCTTCCAATGGAGGGATGGGGACACTAACCCAGCCACAAAACCTTCAACCCATAATTTTTCCTGCCTACAAGATGTGCAGGGATAAAGAGAAAGCACACACACACACACAAAAAAAAAAAAAAAAAAAAGAGAAAGCACACACTGAGGGAACGGCTAACCAATGACTGGCCCGGCTTAAAGCCCATGCCTTGAGAGACAGCCCTGACACTATTAATGATATTCTGCTATACTTGCAGACAGTGGCCTAGTATAACTGTCATCTGAGAGGCTACACCAAACATCTGGTAGAAATAAATGCAGAGACCCACAACCAAATATTAGGCAAAGCCCAGGGAACCTTGTAAAAGAACAGGAGGAAGGATAAAAGCCAGAGAAGTTAAGGACACTACAAGAAAACCTAGAGAATCAACCAACCTGGGCCCATAGGGGCTCGTGGGTTCCCAAGCCAGAAGAGGGATGACAGAGAGTTTTCCACACCCTGGACAGCTCTCAGCGAGTATTGGAGGAGTGGGCTAGTCAAGTCCAGAAAGACAAAGGCCACATCCATCATCGTGATAAAGCCTGTTCAGCTTCTGTTTCCCCCATCAGAGAACTGGCTTCTCAGAAATCACGCGACGGGCAATCTGCTAATCCAATTGGTATACTTAGAAGCCCTGGAGCCCATTCAACACCTCCTCCCTAGTCCTCCCACGCCTCACTTCAACAGTCTCCTGGGTGGTTTATACTCTTATAGCTGCCATACTCGCTGAAGCCCAAGATCCTGGTCCCCAGCTCCTCCTCCTCCTCCTGGGTCTATTGTGGGCATGGGATTCACACTCACTGAAACTGAGCCACTAACCAGAGAACATACAAGGGACATAACCATAGAACATACTAGGCCCCCTACATATATGTAACAGCTGTGCAGCTTGGTCTTCATGTGGGAGCCCTATCAGCAGGAGCAGGGGCTGTCTCTGATTCTGTTTGCCTGACTTTGAATCCCATGCCCCTAACTGGGCTAGCCTCAAAAGAGGAGGTACCTAGTCCAATTGCAACTTGGTACACCAAAGTGGGGTGATATTCATGGGAGGCTGTCCCTTCTGTGAAGAGAAAGGGAGGGGTGGGGGAAGGAGGTGAGTGGAAGGGACTGGGAGAAGAGGGAGGGAAAGCTGCAATTGGAATGTAAAATTAATTACTCATTTAATTAATGAAGAATAAGTTAAAATATAAACTGAGTCAACAAGACGGTTCAGGAGCCAATACCTGGTGACCTAAGATCATTCTTTAAGTCCACTGAATAGGTAGAAGGAAAAACCTGACTCTCCTAAAATTGTTCTCCTCCCCACTGTGCAGCTGCTATGGAATGTTTGCACACATGCACACACACAATAATTCCTATTTTAAAAAAATGACCAATATCATTAACCGTGAAGGAAATATAAATTAAAAACACAATTATACCTTACCTTACATCTGTTCGAATGACTACACCAAGAAGAAAGGCAAAAATAACAAATGCAAGAGAAAATGAGGACAAAAGGAAACGCCTTTCATTTTTACTATTACATCGGTTTAAGTGTGTGGATTCATTATGTCTGGGATAGGACCTGAAATTCTGCATTTCTAGTACTTTTTCAATTAATGCTGTGGTTATAGTCTAAGGAGCAAGAAAGCAGAGTTCCTTCCTCAAGGTGGCCCTGGGTTCACTGTGGAGCAGCCTGCTGTCATAGATCACAGGTCACTTATTAGATCAAATGTCTTTTTATCCTAAATCTGACACCCTATTTAAGAGCATTTCTATGACACCCTCAGCCTCTGTCCAGTCGTGTGCTTGCTTCCTCAGTTTCCTCTCTGGCTATCTTTTCTCATCTGTACTACTCATCACATAATTCTCTGGGTTCATAAAAATGTGAGTATATGAAGCTGGATCTTCTAACAAATCCCTTAGCGTCATATTCTCACAGCTACTGGCCTGGAAGATATGTTCTAGCCAACTGTGAAGTCAACTAGATGTTGCAAGTGCAGTCCTCAGACAGATACTTGCATGTATGCATGCATACATATCTGACCAAGTACTACTATCCTGGCTAGACTTGTGACTTGGCAGAATCCTGTCTAGCCTAGAACCTTAAGATTTCAGAGAAATGGAAAGGAGTTGTTCTCCTCTTTACATGAAAGTTTGCTGTCCCTCTGCCCCTGAGCCCTGGCTATTTTGAATTCTACCACAATGCCCCTTGCATTCACAGCTACCTCCACAACTGACCAAATTTTGTGTGATCCTTTTCACTAGCAAAAACTATCATTTGGCTTCTGTGGAGCATGTAAAGATGGTTGATTTTATTTAGAGTGGTTAAGAGTATCTTTGGTTAGGGAGCAAGAAAGGCATGAGATCTTCATTGGGAGAACCCAGGAGTCTTTAAGGAAAGTGGGAGTCACAGCCACAGTCACTTAACCAGTCTGTGATCTTAATCAGTTACTGGATTCCTCAGAACTTCATTTTCCTTATTTGGAAAGTTCTACCAGTCATGCCTACCTTCATAGAGACATTACATGTTGCACGAGGAATTTATAAACTCTCCAGAGACTACCTAAGTCTGGCTTTATCAAGACTAACACCTAAATCAGAAGCCTAAATGAATTCTACCTGATCCTATAGATTTTTTATTCTACCAGAGACCAATAGCAGAGACTGCATTTGTCCTGTGTCTCATAAAGGTCTGAACCACACTGTTGGACTTTCCCATTACCATGTTACTATTCTTCTCAACCAAACAATAAACAAATGAATGAACAAAGTGAAAAGTTTTCCCCATAAAAGAAAGGTCTCCTTTGTCTTCCATTTACACCAACGCGAGTCAGGAATGAATCACCCCACAAATGTCACTCTCCTTTACAGTTTCATTTCTCCTTTTCAGTCACAGCAGAGACTCTGCAGAAGCAGCTGAACCTGCTCTGCCTTTGGAAGTAAATGATGAGGAGAGCCAGAGGGCGTGAGGTGGGAGGGCAGATAGAGGCAGGAAGGAGCAGTTCTATGCTACTACTCAATCCAGAGGATGCAGGATGAGTGTGCAGTGCATCGTGAACCTCTTGACCAAGGCCTGGCTTGCTGTAGCCAATGCCATTAGACAACCAAACACATCAGCAAGCAAGTTAAAACACAACAGACAAACACACACACACACACACACACACACACACACACACAAACAAACACACTCTCATCCCAACTCCTGGAAAAAAAAAGTTCAAATGCATTGGTTAGAGTCATCAGAAAGCCACAGTTTTGTTACCTGCACAGAGCCTTGTATGTAGTTGCAGGTGTAGAGCAAGGGAAAAGAAAGCCATTTGTAAGTTCTTTCATGAAAAAATGTTTCAGTTATATTTTATGATCAAAGTCCTTAATAAGATCCATAAACACACTCAGTTTAAGACAAAATGAAGCCAATTGGGACTTCTCCTCCACCCAGGTCATTTTGATGCGTTCAGCCAGAGGCTTCTCATACCAAGGCTCCTATGAGAACCTTGGTGTCTGTCAGTGCAGATAAATGGGGATTATGGTGAGGCAGTGCTGAGCCCTGGCCATCTAAGTTCATTTAGCTCCCTTAAACTTCTCTAAGCTAAAACTCAGATCCTTAGGTTTGACAAGAACATATTTTTATTTTGGGGGAAAAGGTTAGATTTAAAAATAAATAATTAACTTCTTTATGGACTGGTACCCCACACTCTCCTTCCACAGATACATACACGTTCATATAAAAGGTCAAATGGCCTGATTATTTACCAAAAGTAACAGCAGTTACCAACAGTAATCCTGCCTTGGATGCTGGGTGCGTGTTGCCTACCGTAATCATCCCTAGAGTTTGCTATAATGGCTCTAGACGCAGCCCTTTGGTGGGACTGTCACACTAAGGGGCAGGGCAGCTCGCAGGCTTCCCCTTCTCTTGGCCTGGAGACTCTGTAGAGAGCCGGGGCTCTGAGCCAGGAGCTCAGCTCCTGAGAATTTGACAGATTAGGAGATGGGTTAACGGAGTCCTGGAGAGAGTTCAAAGGTATATTTAGGACTGATAAGAGAGGGAGAATTCCATAAGCCCCAGATCCAGAAGTTGAGGAAACAGAAGATGAGTGGAGGGAATCTTCTGTGAGATAAAGAAAGAAAGAAACAACCAGAGTGAGGGGGACTTCTAACAGAAACATCCTGCAGTTTCCAGGAATTTAAAATAGTCACATCTTAGCGTTTCCAGTTTTAAGAAGTCACTTTGTTATGCTGTCCTATTATCTACCCTTCTAGATCCAACACATTTTTTAAGTAGTGTGTACTATCTAAACAAATAACATGAACTTTCACAGCAAAGCTGTCAGCCATTGGTGAAGAATATACACTCACATTACTAGAGGGGAGGAGCCTGAAAACCTTTCCTGCAAAACCGGCTGAGTTCAGGTAGTGGGGACGGGAGGAGGAGGGAATACTGCAAAGTCTCCATGAGATTCTGTGAACAGGACAATAAAAGAAACCATACCCTGAAAACCTCTTTCCCTGCCCTGATTAATACTAAAGACACATAGTATCACATTAGTACATTATAACCCTTATTCAAAAATTGAATTTCAGAGATTATGGAAAGATATGGGCAGATACCCACCGGGGGAAGTCCTAGAAAAAAACAGGGTTAAGAACAACACACTTGGCCATGATGTTGGCCTCACCTTTAAACAGTCCCTTGCTAACTCCTGAGTCCTCTCCTGCAGGTGCCAGAGATCTTTGCACATATGGAGCCTCCAAGCATGACCCTGTTGTCACCTGGAGCTGAACCAATCAGTTTATTGAGAAGAGGTGGGAAGTGTGGTGGAATCGGGACATCTGGAAGGTATTTGAGAACAATAGGAACCAGGACCCTGACACCCCACAAATATAGCAGTGGAGGTGGTTGATATATACAGACGTAAGCCACAAGACCACAAGGGACTGACTATAACCCGAGCCTGGAGCCATAGCATTGTATGATAGAGGCTAGGAGGTTCTAGAATGAAAATTTCTAATAATGAACTCCAAATTTTCAAATCAACCTTTAACTTTAAAAATCTAATTCATTAATTTAGGGTAGCTTTTAAATCTACAAAGGTAGCAAAGCAATCCAACCCATATTCTTTGTTGCATAGAAATCACATCAGAGATTAGGAAATGCTAAAAAAAAAAAAAAAAACCTAATTTTTGCTTTTGGAATGGTGGCAGATAAGGATGATATTTGGGGCCTCTGGCTGGCCCCCATGTGTGAATCACAGTTGAGGCCCTTGGGAAATTTAGAACAAGGCCCTGCCATCATATAAGAATAACTCTTCCCACTGAGAGACAGCCCTTGGCCTGATGTTTGTCCTTTAGTGGAAACCAAGCAGCAGACCATGAGCCTCCAAGTTACCACACACAGATATCTGTCATGGGCTGTGTGTTATTTCATCTACTGAGCCATAAAGTTAGGTACAGCAGCAGTCCATCATAAAATAAGGGATACATAGGTGTTCTGGCCCAAACAGATCCTAAAGGGACAAATAAGTAACATCAAGAAGTTGCCTAAGTGCTGGTAGTTTCTGTGCCTGTACAGTGCCCTTGGTTTCCAAGAAAGTACTGAAGGCTCATGAGGTGTGGCCAATAATTATCTGATTGGGAAATAGAAAACTATAGCCCAGTTTACAGATGGCACATTATGCAAGTACCACCAAGAAGTGACAGCTGCAGTCCCACAGCTCCTTTCTGGGACAACAGAGAAGGACAGTGATGAAGGGCAATCTTCACAGTGGCTGTGTATTTTCTCTGAGAAGGAAAACAGCCAGATTTATGACTGCATACTGACTCACTGGAGCTAGCCAATGATTTGGATGGATGGCTGCAGGTTTGGAAGGATCGTACTTGCAAGACTGGTAAGAAAGGCATTTGGGGAAAGAGCATGTAGATAGATATCTAAAAACTGGCAAAAATCTATCATGATATTTGTGTGTCATGTAAGTGCTGTCCAAAAATATGACCTCAGCAGAGAATTTTAATAATCTAGTAGATAAGATGATCTGTTCTCCGGATAGCAACTAACTTCTTTGCTTAGTCATCCCTGGGCTCAGGAACAAAGTGACCATGGTGGGAAGTACAGAGTCATGCACAAACTCAACAACATGGACTTCTAAATCACCAAGGCTGACCTGGCTGGCTGATGTTGACTGTCAACCTGCCATCAGCAGAGACCAATCCTGAGCTTAGATATGGCACATTCCTGGGTGACTAACCAATGTTTGGTTGACTACATTGGACCACTTTGATCAATCACATAAAAGGCAGAATTTTGCCGTTACTGGAATAAGATACTTGTTCTGGGTATGGATCTGCCTTCCCTGAATGCAATGTTTCTGCCAAAATGGCTTATTATAGAAAAGTGTGTTCATGATCATGGTCTTCTACATAACATGTTTCTGACCAAGGAACTCATTTCAAAGCCAGAGAAGTGTGTCAGTGGGCTTGTGGTCATGGAATTTGTTTCTTTTACAATCCTAAGGCAGCTGGGATGAAATGATCTTTTATAAACAACATTATAGTGACCTGGAATGGGAGGACAAGGTTCCATAGAAAGCTTTAAAATATACTTGGCGATATTATTTTTACCTATGTAAGCTCCTCTGTTTTCTCATCCAAAACAAAGGAATAATCAGTGCTTATAGTATCAGCCTTTGATACAATGTAAGCCCAACAAGCAGCATGCAGCAAATATTCAATAGATGCTATAGGTGTGCAATGTATATGCTATCCTATGTCTGCCTATCCTCCTATCAGCCATGATTTTGACCCTCTAGGTACCAAAAGCCTTGTATATGATCAGTTATACTTATAAATTCCTGGATATTGAATCCTGCAAGTCATGATAGCTTTTGAAGGCAGACAAAACTAATCTCAGAATTAAGGTTTAACCATCACAAAGAATTCAAAGATTACCTTCAGCCTATTTGCATTATCTTAAGATCATGTTAATATATTTCATTTCTAGAGTTGTAAATAATAAATTATTGGTTAAAGGACACTCAATGCCGCACAGGTCAGGTTTTCTGCTTAGAGTTTTCTCCAGCTATTACTATTCAGCCCATTCATTATGGAGCAGTTGTCTTATTACAGGGTCACTGGGGATGTGTGATGGAAGAGAATCCTGCCACACATGGATTGCTTTTAGGTGCTTGGTTGTTTCTTACATAACATCTTCAGATTAGACCAAGATAGAGAACCCTGTATCTATAGGAATCTTGTGTAAAGGTAACTTCGGTGTCACTGCTGAGCTGGCAATGTTTCCAACTCTTTGGCCATTTTCCATGCTGTTGATGAAGAATTGCATGTGAGGATCTGCCGTAGTGAAGCACATCTGGGCATATCCATGACTACATGAAGACCACTTAGTACTGTGGTAAACAACATCAGCACCAGAATCCAATCAGAGAGAAGATTGACCCTTATTTGGGTATGTAGAACAGAAAAGCCAAGAAAAGACCAACTCGGGAAAACAAGTCCATGTTTAGTTGCACATGACTTTGTGCATATAAATCAGGTCACAGAGTTAAACTTCACTCAACAACGATGAAAATTGTTCTAACACACACACACACACACACACACACACACACAACGAAATCTGGGGAAAAATTATACCATCTCCAGACCTGATCTTATTACAAAGTACCGATTACATTTCTATTCTCAGAATCATCCCCTTGGATAAATACAGACAAACTTCCTTGATGTCAAACTGTTAGGCAGCTTTCAAGCCAATAGACCGGTCCCTCTCCGTTCTTCTAACAAAGACATCAATGTCAGAAGGATGTGAAACGCATCCAGCATTTCAATGAGAAAAGATTCTCTTTTGCCTAAGCAAAACAGATGTTTAGTGCTTATGCCTACATATGTTGCCTAGTTTTATGTCAAGCTGGAGCCATCTCAGAGATAGATTTGAGAACCTGCCTCTATAAAATTGGGCCGTAGGCAAACCTGTAGGGCATTTTCTTAAGTAATAATTGATGGGGGAGGGTCCAGCCCATTGTGAGTGGTACCATCCCTGGGCTGCTGGTCCTGGATGCTATAAGAAAACAGGTTGAGCAAGCCACATGCAGCAAGCCAGTAAGCATCCCTCCTTCCTGGCTTCTACATCAGCTCTTACCTCCAAGCTCCTGCTCTGCCTGAGTCCCTGCCCTGACTTCACTCAGTGACAGACTGTTATATGAAACTGTTAAGTAAAATAAATCCTTTCCTCTCTAAGTTGCTTTTGGTCATGATGTTTCAACACAGCAATAATAACCTAAGCCACTGTGCTTAAAAACACTAATGATTAAATACAAAATTAATGATTCATAAAAAATATGAATGATAAAAACCAATGATAAAACCATCCCTTTACAGTAATATAATCCTAGTATAACAAAACCTAGAGTGGCCAGCCAGCCAGTAGCCAAATGCCTTATTGTTCTTTGAGGTCATTTAAAATAAATGGAGGGGAATTCAGTTCTTATCTTTACACCCATAGATTAGTATGTCACTCAGCCCTTATCAGAGAAGATTTCTTTTTAGTAGATGGTGACCTACCTCAAAATCCATAAGAAGTCAACATGTAGAGAGTAAGAGACTGCAATGTTCAGTCCCAAGTGGAATGTCTATATCACAGTCATTGTTCCCAAGACTCAGGGACCATCATGGAAGGGAAAAGAGGATAGAACTTAAGAGCCAGAGATGGTGATGACCACCACAAAATGGTGATTTCTGAATTTGAGAAGATTGCTACACAGAGTAACACGCAGCAGCTGAGACTGCATACAAGAGGCCTATACAAGGTCAAGTCAGACAAAAGTCCAAGGATGGATGTGGGAGGGAGCACAGAGGTCCTTCCTAAGGAGCTCTTGGCGACTGATGCCTGCTAGGGAAGGGAGAGTCCATTTCGTTCAGGGATGCAGTCCCTGAAAGGACACTCATGCTGCAGGAAATGCTGGCAGCACTAAGTGAACTCAGAAGGGGTGTGTGTATATGTGTGTGTGTGTGTGTGTGAGAGAGAGAGAGAGAGAGAGAGAGAGAGAGAGAGAGAGAGAGAGAGAGAATATGAAGAAGTTGAAAGAGAAGGAGGTGGAATAGGGGAGGAATTGGAAGAAGTGAATAGGTGGATGGGGTGGGCTAGGCTTGATGATTTACTTTATTAAAACAAAAATTAAACTTAAGACATTTTCAGGAATTCAGAGTAGAAAATGCAAGAATGGAAAGTGTTTTACGCTGTCACTGCTGTCTCCCATCTGGAGACCCCATGCTGTTGCCTCTCTTACTCTGCCCTGGCCTTCCCCTCACTCACACTGCTGGAAGCTTCATGATCGCCCCTCCCCCATCTCTGCACCTCTTCTCCTGCACGCCCACTTCAATGCTCATCTCTCTTGCCACTGCTCTCCTGATTCCCAGATTCATCTTTATAGTATTTCCTCTTCTCTTCTTCTACTACCCCTCTCCATTCTAAGTATCCACATTTCCAATAGAAATTATTTCAAAGGGCTCCTAGCTGTCTACTCTCTTGTGGTCTCTGTACCTCATATTCACCACATGTCCATAGCCAGGTTTGTCTTCCTAATGCTGTGTCACATTCCTGTGTAAATCATTCTGGTTATTCTCCATCCATTCACTGAGAAAAGAAAAAAAAAGAGTCAAAATCGCCATGTCCCCATCTTCACCCAGAAGCTTCCAGTTTTATTTTCCATGGCTCCGTTTCTCCTGCCTTGTTTTCAGCCAAATGACTTTTCCCCTATCCACGTAGCACTGGTGACATCATGCAAGCCTCTATTCATGGTGTTCCTTTCCTGTCAGAATGGCTTCCTGTCCCAAAATGCACTGCTCCAACCACAGCCCTTCACAGACCAACCCAAGCTACTCCCTCCATGAAACCTCTCCAAGGATGCAGTAATCTGCAAATATTGCACTTTCCACAGAACTATAACTTTCCTTAAACTATAGCTATGTGCAGAGCTTATCTGTTCTGTTGGATTGTTAGCCTGCCCTGACAGAAAAACGTACTTAGGTGCATGTAATCTCAGTTCTCAGGAGTATGAGTCAGGAAGATCTTCAGATATTATCGCAAGACAGTTGCATACAGAATGGCTCTCAGGAGGATTTGTTATTGAATAAATAACAAATGGAATTATAAATTATGATAAACTTTTGTGATATACAGTATGGCAGGGCATTGTTTAAGCAAGGGTCAAGTTGCAACCACGTGGTGCAGCTGAGGAAGAAAGGATGACCGTGACACTAATGGCCATAGTGACTTTAGGAAATCAATCTAGCCCCGGGCGACCTCAGTATTTTTTTCTGCATCACTTGCTTTACATAGCTGTGGTGAGGATTACGAGGGAAAGTTTTTCTGAGTTGGATTTGGAAATAAGTGTCCAACAAATGTTAACTGCTGGTGGTGTCCATGGCTTCTTTGCTGAGCATTTCCTCTTTGTTCTGTAAGCCAACTCTAGTGTGACGGATCCTCCGGTGAGCTGTAGATAAGAGTTGCAGCTGTCCAGACTCCACGACGAGAAGAAGGTCTCTTCCCATCAGAAGTAAGCCGAATACACTCCCATCTATGGCAAAGCCAAGTTCAGCCTGAACTAGAACTGCCCCAATATACAGTAGGCAGTTCAGTAGTCTGCATTCATCTGTTTCCACTGGTCTGGTTGTTTAAAAGATGATTTATTGATGGTGTCCCTTAAAATTCATTTCACTTTTACTCTTAATTGTAGATCATGTCAAAATAGCCTATCGCGTGTTATCCACATACTTGGAACACAATAGTCACTAGTGATGCTCGTCTCTACCTGCCAAAATACGAGCTGTTAGATCCTTTTCACAACTTTTTCGTAACTTTTCCACTTTTGCTTGTGGAGGGGATGTTTTCAATGACTTCTTTTCCTATTGGTCTCAGATTTCAGTTTCTTAATGCTTGGAAACTGGAAAGCTTCCCCTGTGAATTGTGTAGCAAGAAGTTTTTCATAAATTCTTTCTTCTTATTATGAAGGGCATCTTGATATACAGAAAGTCAGAAATGCCTGTCTGCTCCCAGCTAAGCTGCAGAGGTGGTGGTGTGGGAATACAAATAGCCGTAAGAGGGATCTTGCTTTCCCCTGGCCTTCTATATATTGCTACGTGTTACCAACAGTAAAATATAAGAAACCACTCAACAAATTTTGTGCTTATTTTTAAAAGTACCACAACCTTTCATTGCATAGCCAGAAGCAGGATGATGACGTATACAAGCAAATTTATGTCTAAAAGCACAACCCATTGGATAGCGAGTAGATCACACTTGCAAAAATCTCCTCACTTGCTCCCTTTTCTTCCCCATCACCTCCTAGTCTATTGTAAAGGGACATAAATTGAATAGAATATCCATAACTTCAAAACTAAGTGCTATCAGTGTGGCTGGCAGATCTTATAGGTCTCCAATTTGTAGCTAAGAACCGCACAATTCACAGGTCAAATATAGCCAACAATATAGTAACACTACAGGGAAAGACAGGAAAAGACTACACAGACTCTAACAGCCCAATAACCAGAGCCCACCTCCCCTGTCATTAAACTTGTGACCTGTAATGGGTAAGCAACTGACAAGCTTGTAGGACTATCTACTGTAATGGGGCTATCCAATATTGTCTCTCCACAGTATTTTTGAGTACCCATAAAGAAGTCTCAATCCCCTAAGCTTGTGCCCTGCCATATATGCACATTCGAATCAAAGGTGATTGAGTTTTAGTTACCAAAAAAACCCATGACTTGATAGCCCTGAAAATAAGAATGTTGATGAATTTCTAAGTGTCCCTTTCTTCTCCCTCTTCCCTTCCAAAGCCCTCTCCATCTCTCTGGCACTCACCCTCATCCTCTCTTTCATCTTGGTTATTTGTCCTGGTCTTACAGTACCTCAGAGAAATTCCCACTACCAACCACATCCTATCAAAAGAAGATGAATATCGTTAGATGAAATACTATCTGAGACCACTTAGCTAACCAACTGCCACTTAAGAGACATTCAGCATAAAAAACCATTAAGAGGATCATAGCAGACAAGGACCCTCACCTCCACAGCCCAGACCACACCACACACGCCTATCCCGCCTATCCCACTGGAATCTAGGACTCTTGATCTAAATTCACAATCTTAAGCAAATGACAGGCTGTGCTATGTGAACTAGAACTTCTACTCTGCCACTACTGGGCATCCAGGCAAGCATGTGCACACACTACCATCTCTTGACTTCTACATCTATTGCAGAGACAGACATGTCACCTTGTTAACAAATGTTAAAGAGATTTAATTGACTTGACTTACATAAGCCATTTAAAGCAACCATAGCAAGCTGAGTATTTATTTAAATTCAGTTCTTTAATTTCCTAAATTGAATACTTTTATTGCAAATTTAAATCAAATTCAGGCATACATATTATCCTACATTTTCTGATACCCTGGGCCACCTAGCTGTCTCTAACTTTATTCACATAATCAGAACCTGTGGTATTTGAATGGGGCTTTTGAAAGGTCCACCTTTATCTCATGATGATGTTAAATCTGTATTTGTCCTTTTAACAGTTAAGGACCAGTTAAGGACAATTCTGGCCTCAGCCAAGCTTGTAGGAGGATGTAATAGTGAGGTTGTGATTAAAACCTTTTGGGAAAGCACGAACACATGATAACCAGCTATGATACTTTTCCACATTTTTATAATATCTAAAAATATGTTCGGATATCCAGAACTGATCCCACAACTTGATTTATTCACAAGTCCCCTGAAGTGCTTAATAAGTACAATATGGTACAATGAAAATCATGCTTATTACTGCTATTGGGTTGGTAATTCTCCAAGATGAAATCATACTTTTCAGGTTATAAATATACATTTTATTGTTGATTTTATGCTGCATTTTGAAATACTGCTTCTCTGCTTTCATATTTTCAGGACCTTACAAGGGCACCATAAATCAGCTATAAACTGGAGGAATGCTAATTGATATCAGGTGATTTCAAAATGAAGGATCAGTTAAACTTGCGTGTGTTTCATGAATTCCAGTTAGTATGGACCTCTTTCAAAACCAAGACATGCCAAGAATTCATCTTCCAAGCTTAATTAAGTAAATGTTTACATGTTAGATATTTTAGAGGACGTAAAGAAGGCATGTGTACAACCCAGCTCCAATGCCAAGTATATAAAGGATACAAAGATGTATCATATCTGACACATGACCATGGGATCCAGTGTTTTCTTAGTAAAACAAAGAAAGTTGTATTTCCTATAATTTGATCCTAATAATTGTTATAGCTTTTTTTTTTTACTGTTTTTCTTGCTTTCCTGATAAAATCCACAGTGTCTTCATGCTGTTTGGAATTTTGGGTGTAGATCAACAGATATCATGAGAGAGACAAAATTTACTATTTTCCAAACATTTTAGTGCCAAAGCAATCAGGTATCTCTGGTTGTTTGGGTACAACTGGCAACAGTTTAAGTGGTGCTTTAACCCATGATCCCAGTGGCAACATACACAGGGGGAAAAAATTAAACTTTATAAATAGTGATGCCTAGTAGCTGGAAAGGGTGAATGACAGGAAGGGTGGGGGAAGGGGGACGAGTCAGAACAATGCCTGCTATATGTGTGTTTGAAAGTTACACAGCAAGTCCCATTAATGGTATACAAATCAATGTGTTATAAAAATCTTATTAGTAAATACTCGAATAGTTGTAAATTAATCTCCCCCAAAATACTACAGCAACACTTCACGAATCTATACTAATAATAGAAGAATTATGGTCTACTAATGTATACATACATATACAACCAGGAAACTCTTATGACTGCTTACCAAGAGAATATATTTTGAGAAGGTAACTAAAAAATTCAAAACAAGTTGCTGTGAAGTCTATATTTTGCCCAAAGGAAAAAATCTGTGGAGTGATTTGATATATAAATTAATGTAATATGTAAATTCTAGTACAAGGACTAGAACATATTTAAGAAAAATCCTATGGCTGAATCAGTGCTAGCACTAACAATCTTAGAAGTCAATCCAAACCCCTATCTTTGAAAGGTGAAAACCAGAGAGTAGAAATTTAAGACTAAATAAAACTGGAAGTTGTTTTGCAGCAAATCAAGAACAGTAAATGAAGCTTCTTGCTCCTACAGAAAAAAAAAACACTTGTTTCCCACTGACCTGATGGGAGTGGGGACCCTCCATGTGCCCCTTGTCACCTTTCCCTTTCCAATAGTGACAACTAAACATTGGACTTGGGGAAGGGGGCAGGATCAGGTGTGAGAGGAGACAGGATATATACAGATGGTCAGGAAATTGAACAGAGCTGTGTAGCAATGGGGAATGGGGAACGGGGGCAGCTAACAGAAAGTTCCAGGCACCAGGAAAGCAAGAGGCTCCCAGGACCCAACGGGGATGACATTAGCTGAAATACCCAACAAAGGGGAGAGAGAACCTCTAGAGACCATATGGAGAGCTTAGGCATGGCCCCCAGTTGAGGGATGGGGCCATCCACCCTTCTCCAAAATTTTAATCCAGAATTGCTCCTATCTAAAGGAAATACAGGGACAAAGAATGGAGGAGAGACTGAAGGACAGGCCATCCAGAGACTGCCCCACCTGGGGATTCATCCCATGTGTAGCCACCAAACCCAGTCACTATTGTTAATACCAAGAAGTGCTTGCTGACAGGAGCCTAATTGATACAGCTCTCTCCTGAGAGGCTCTGCCAGAACCTGCCCAATACAGATACAGATGCTCTCAGCCAACCATCGGACTGAGCATGGAGTCCCCAATGAAGGAGTTAGGGGAAGGACTGAATGAGCTGAAGGGGTTTGCAACACCATAGGAAGAATAATAATATCAACCAGCCAGACCTAAAGCTCCCAGAGACTATACCACCAACCAAAGAGTACACATGGAGAGACCCAGGGCTCCAGTTGCATATGTAGCAGAGGAAGGCCTTATCTGGCATCAATAAGAGGGGAGGCCCTTAGCCTTGTAAAGGCTTGATGCCCCAGGATAGGAGAATGCTAGGGCAGTGAGGTGGGAGTGGGTGGGTGGATGAGCACCCTCATAGAAGCAGTCAGAGGGGCAGGATAGGGCTTTGTGGATGGAAAATGAGGAAGGGGGATAACATTTGAAATGTAAATAAATAAAATAACCAATAAAAAAATTTAAAAAACCTATTTCTCACTATGGTCATCTCACTAGCTGATTGCAACACATCTCCATCTCATTAGCAGAAGATCTCCTAAGAAAACTGTGACTTTCTCCCTCTCATTTGACCTTTTAAAATTTATTGATTCTTATGTGTATAGGTGTTTTGCCTACATGTATGTTTGTGTGACTTGTCTTTACCTGCTGCCCAAAAAGAAAAAAAAAGGAATTGTCATTGCCCATTTCTGGAATTACAGACAGTTAGCTGTAATATACCATGTGGGTGCTGAGAACTGAAATTAGATGCCCTGGAAGAGAAGCCAATGAGTGTTCTTAACCACTGTGCTGTCTCTCCAGGCCTCTTATTTGCCATCTTTTGGGTTGTTGAGAGAAAAAAGGAGATTTAAAAATGCTATTGCTTTTCTTCAATGAATTATGTATTTACTATGATATATCATCATCAATTACTACTTGGACCTTATTCTCCTTCAATGTCATTTATCTTTGTTACATTTCTCATTGCTATCATGAAAGACACTTATAAAGCAACTTCCAGAAGGGTTTGAGGGTACAGTCCATCACAGCATAGAAGTCAAGGCAACTGGGGCTTGAAGCTGCCAGTCATATTCTATCCAGCTCATGAAGCAGAAAGAGAATAATGTTGGCGTTCAGCTCACTGCCTTCTTTTTAGTATTTTAGAGCCCAATTCCAGGAAATAGTACCACTCTCTACTCTTGATCTTCCCACATGAGTTAATCAAATCAAAATAACTCAACACAGGCATAGCAAGAGGCTAATCTAATCTAGATAACCCCTTATGAGTATACCTGGAGGATTGTCTCCTACATAATTTTGTATCCTGTTATATTGACTGTTAATAGAGATGATCATAGCTCTCTACTCCTCATTTCCATGTGTTCATGGAAGCCAGGCAGCATGGATCAGAAAGGCACAAGCTGGATCACTTAGTTTCCCAGCCATTGAGAACAAACAGAAGGAGAGGTGGCAATCATGTGTACCTCCCTCAGCTGGGTAACCAGCTAGTATAAAGAGTCATAGTGTATAATGTGTAATAGATGTTTTCAAAATATCTGTTCCAGTCATATTGTTTTTTATCACTGAGAGAACAGGACAGAAGAGTAGTTCGTCTCCAAGAAGGTAAAGAATTGATTCTCATGTTGGTGTTCCTGAGCAAGAAAGAATCACCTCTCAATATTGAAATGTCAGAGAGAGAGAGAAAGACAGAGACCAAGAGAGAATGAGGTGGGTAGGAACATGGAGGATATGGGAAGAGTGTGAAAAAAAACATAACCAAAATACATGGTATGGGAACAAAAAGGGTTTTTTTTTAATAGTGCAGGTCAAAGAAAACAAAGAATTCATACTCCACTTGAAGCTCACCCTGACACACTTGCCACTGAATTCCTTCCTCTGCCTTGAGAGGAAAAAGGAAATTTTTCTCATGTTACAAAGGAAAATGGAGGGTCTGAGAAGCTACAGAACTGTCCCCAGTCTCTCGGGCCATTCTGACTCCAAAACCCAATTCATAATTGAGGAAATTAAGATCCGAAGAGATGCAGTATCCTCTAGGGTCACAGGCCAAGCAGTAGCAGAGCTGAGACTGGAGTCAGTGACTATAGCAAAGCAGGTTTTGCATAGCTCTTGACTCTCACAGCTTGCAAATTTAGAGATAATGGCAAACCAGCACAAGGGCCAGTAGAGCATCATGGTTATGCCAAAGCCAAACGGCTATATAAACTGTATACAGCTACCAGTTTGAGTCCAGTCAGCATAGGTGCGCCTGAGCCAATACATTTACATGGATCGCTCACATTGTGTGTCTTTGTCAGTTTTCTATGTGGCCGGGATAAATGTTAGATTTTAATAGGTTGAGCTTTTCACTTCCATAGAAGAAAACTGGGGAGGGTCATGGGACCTTTACCTGGTATCCAGCCATTCCTCCCAACAAGATGCTTCCCTCTTGTCTTGCTTACTGCAACTTATATTGCTATAATATGACATAGTGACCTATGCAACTCATAAAAGAGTTTAATTTGGGGCTCTTGGTTCCAGAGGGTTAGTGTCCATGACCATCATGTTGGGAAGCATGGCAGCAAGCATGGAACCGGGGTGGTAGGGAAAAGATCATATCTTGACACAACGTCCAGGAAGTATAGAGAGCTAAATATGAATTTCAAAGGCTTCAAAACCTAGAAGCCCACCCACAATGACACATCTCCTTTAACAAGACCTCACCTCCTAATTCTTCCCAAATAATTCTACTGACCGGGGACCAAGCAACCAAACATACAAGCCTATGGAGGCCACCATCGTTGAGACAATCACAACCTTTAAACAGCAAAGTTTCAGCTGCCATTGCTCTTCCCAAACTCATCCTAGGTTTTGTTCTATCCTGACAGCCAGCTATACCAAGTGTTATTACGATTTCTTCCAATGTCTACCCCTCCTCATAAAGTCCCAGTGACAAACCGTGATACAATTCCACCAATGCTCATTTTGGGGAAAGCAATGAGTTTATTAGGCTTACTTAGAGAGCTCCGGCAAAGGGTTACAGGCAAGAGTATGGGTGGTCTCAAAGCAGCCACCCTGGAAGATCTGTCCTTATCATTGGTGATGACTCCCACGTGGCCATATTGATGGAGTCTTCCCTGCCTAGTCCTTCCCAGCCCATATACATTTATCCCTTCCCTGAGGTCATGTGTAGTTAGGACAAAAAAAAAAAACTGCAAAAGAAATTTTCACGAGGCATTCTGTCCCCGTGTGGCATGTAGTGGTATGATCTTTGGAAGTAGTTGAAATCTCATGGGTCATGGAGAAGGTAGTAAGATATGTAACTCAAGTGATACCACCTGAAATTTGGATGTCTGTAGGGGAAATCCTATGATGAAAGTCTTCTGTGTGGCATGAAATGGTACAACTGCCTGATAATTGCGATCCAGAGATGCTCTGAGAACAGTTGAAGTTCTAAAGCAGGTGTTTTAATTTTTAAGAATAGCAGCACACCAGAGACAAGGTTATTGAAACATGGCGACCGAGGTTGCCTGGCCACTTGAGTGATTAATAAAATCACTTCCAAGACTGAGATTGCTGCCCAGAGGGAGAAGGTGTATTTAAGGAAGAATTATGACAGAAAATGACACATGGTTAGCATTCTCCGTGTTAGCCCCTATATTGGCAGGGATATTGGATAAAAGAGGGGGTGAGATGGTTGTTGGCTTGCCGCTTCTCATGGCTGGAAGGTCATAGAGTAAAGAAAGCACAAATCAGACCTGTGATAATGAACTGTTTCGGGGACCCCAAACATGGAACCCACAGGAGAAGTTTGGTAGTGAAGAAAAAGAATGAGAAATAGAGGAAACAATAGATTCCTTGAGGTATAACCTTTGATACAGAGAGAGGAAAACTGTGAACTAGTATGAAGGCAGAAATCTTAACAATGGTCTTGTCACAGAGATCACGAGAATTGGGGGGAGTTTCATCACTGGATTCCAGGGAAAGCCTTAAGTAAGCAATGGAAAATCTCTCATGGTCTGGCTTGTGAGGCTGTGGGTTCAGAGGCAGATGGAGTCAGTCTGACTGCTGCAGAGTCTGTGGTTGGTGGGGGGAATTAAGGTGCAAAGACTTTCTCAGCTGAGGACCCTGTATGCTGCAGGATGTGCTAGCTGGTGTAACAGTGGCTTGAGTAAGTATGGATAGAACCAACTTTCTGATTGGACTTGTGTACCTCTCAAAAGGGGGAATTTGGTCCTGGGAACTTAGACAAAACCCCATCACCAGGGAAATCACAGGCTCTATTGGAAAAGCTGGTGTTACTAAGTTGTTCAATGATGTTCCAGCAAAAGCACTTCTTCACATTTGTGTTTTTAATCAAAGTTATTATTGCAGTTGGTGTCCTTTCGGGTAGTTTTCTGTTTCCCATTTTCCACCCATATGCTCTTATGGCTTTCAGTGGAAGGAATACCCCTGACAGTTGCCGGCATCCATGTTTCAGAGACGGGGGATTAATGATAGAGCACCAGGATTGGGGTTCATGCCAGGAGTTGAAGAATAGCCAGACATCTATGTTATCCCTCCTAAAACTCAAGGACCCTGTGGAAGTGGGGAGGAACAGAAAGAACACAAGAGCCAGAGGGAAGGTGTGTGCTGGTGTAAGGACTAAGCCAAACTTAAGCCTCTGAGCCAAACTCCCACAATTTCCATGACACCACCTACGTCAGCTTACAAATTTCACTACAGCTGGTCTTGTTCACTGTTGTTCTTCCTTAAAAGATGGGGGGGACATGTGACCCTCACCTGAGACTCCAGGCACTCTTTACAACCAGTTGTTTGCAATTCTGCCTTAATTGTACATAGTCTGGGGGAGAGCAGTCTATAAATATATAGGGTGCATCATATATAGGATATTAGGGAGGGGACCGATTTATGTGGCTTTTAAGGGAGTTGTCATCATCTCTGATGGGTACAGTCTTTGAAACACTCAAACTTCTGTCTGTATTCCTCCCCTCCCACTGGTCTATAAGTAACCCTAATGAACTCATTGGCTTCCTAGGGTGAACTGTGGTGGGTTATCCTTGGGACCTTATGAAAAGAAGGCAGATACTGTTTACATCTCTCCCAAGGGAAATTATTTTAGCAATACCAGGTTCTGTGCTCCCTCCACAGAAGAGTGGGCTTGCACAGGCATTTTGGGAAGCCAAATTAAGCTTCCCTGACAAAGACCTTCCAAGACCTGTTCATGCTGCTAGCATTAAAACTGGAAAGCAGAGAAATGGAGGCCCTAGGGCAGTGGTTCTCAGCCTTCCTAATTCTGTGACGCTTTTATTTTTGTTGCTACATCATAACTGTCACTTTGCTACTGTTATGAATCATAATGTAGAAATCTGGGTTCTCTGATGACCTTAGGTGACCCCTGTGGAAGGATCATTTAACCCTCCAAAGGAGGTTGTTACCCACCAGTTGAAAAGCACTACCCTAGGGTATGGAATTCTCAGAGAACACTGGAGCAGGGAGGAAGACACTTCCCCAGGTGTCATTTAACAAATCAAATGGATCATTCCATTAGGGGGAAAATGAAGAGAATTATTTTCTTCCCCATTGTGGCTGCTAAGTCAAAACCCCTCATAAACTACCATGAGACACTCAAAGCCAGATAAGTAGACTTTCAAAGAAAACAGCCCTTTCTAAACATTGCCAATATTAGCAGTAGCAGTAGCAGTAGCAGTAGCAGTAGCAGTAGCAGTAGCAGTAGCAGTAGCAGTAGCAGTAGCAGTAGTATAGGTTTAGACTCGGACCTTCTGTCAGCTTGCATTTTACACAGGAAATTAATTTTCTCCATCTTCTTGGTGTTGTAGAGAGGAGGAAGAGAATGTTGAAAAAGACTGGAATTCCAAAGAGCTGCCATATAAACTTTAAAATTAAACAGATGTTTTGTGAATCACATGTAAATTGGAGCCATGGGAACCTGGGTCATAAAGCGAATAGGGAGGAGAGGTGGGTTGTTTGGTGCAATTACTGGGGCCTGTGGATCAAAAATACCAAGGAAAGACGGATCTTGGTATTTCAGCAAGTTAGTGATTATTCCAGAGCATTTTATTCCACAAATCCTTCCCAGAGGATTTTAAACATCCTGGGGGCACAGGTCATGTCATCCTCTCTGTTTTGTTCTCAATACTTAGCCTGGCACGGAGAAGACCTCCAAACCATTTTCTGAAACCAGTTCTTGGAGGACTTGGATGAGGCCGAAGTCCCGGGAAGTGACATTTAAGTGCTTAGACTCCGACAGCTGACTCCATTTCAGTTTTACTGTGTTGGTTTAGGTCAGGGTTCTCAACCCTCCTAATGCTGCAGCCCTTTAATACACTTCCTCATGTTGTAGGGAACCCCTCCAACCTTAATATTATTTTCGTTGCTACTTCATAACTGTAATTTCAATGCTGATATGAATCATAATGTAAATATCTGTTACTCAGGATATCTGAGATGTGACCTTGTGAAAGGATTGTTCCACCCCCAAACAGGTCACAACCCACAGGTTGAGAACCTCTAGTTTAGGTTTTCCTGCACAAAGCCTGAGCCAAGGACCTGGGTCTAAGCAACATATAGTAAGGGTGATTCCAAGAAGCACGGTGTGGGGGGGACGACAATGAAGGAAGGAAGATGGAAGCAGAAGACAGAATTGCTACATCCTTGCACAGCAGGCAGTGAATGAAAACACAAGAGACCCATGGACACAGAAAGGGTTTCTGCTACTCCCTAAATGGAGTTAAGGAGCATTATTGAGACATCGGCAATAACAATAGTGGTGTTGATTTTATTCAAACCCTTCCTGAGTTCATCCATCACAATCATGAAAACTGGGGCATTCCTCTATTGGTTCTAAGCACTCATATTGGCAGAAGGTACCAAGGTACAAAACACAAAAAGTGTTGCAAAAGGTCTGACAGCATGGAGCTACAATCAGAGGTTGGCAAAGCATCGTGGTGTGGAGCAGAAGACCAATTTCTCCCCTTCTATGCCAACCGCTCTCCCCTCCTCCTCTGAGGACAATAGTCTTATTTTATCTGTCCTCAGTAGCATTCAATGGGAGTAGATTCCTTCTTTATTTCAAACAATTTGTTTCAATGGTTGGAGTGACAATGTAGGTAAATAGAGAGGCTGAGATCATCTGCCTCCATCATCCTTAGATGTCTAAGGCAAGCTTCCTGGGGGAAGAATCCCAGAAGGTCTGTCTACCCCAAGCCTGACCAGTTCAGCTTCATTGTTCTGCCTTTCCCACTGCCCCCGCAGCGAGTTCTCTCTCTGCTGTGGCCATTCTAGTTCTGCCTGTATCTTTGCTACTTCAGGTGGGTCATCTGTCACCTCCCCTCGAGAAGCCTCTCACTTTTCTACCAATTAGCAGGTATGACAGGCTATTTCAGATGATGGAGTCCAAATCCTGTGTATCCCTGCATGCGAGCTTATTAATGAACATGTAGCTACAGATATTGTGAGTCCAGATGAGGTCACCCTGAAGTAAGGTGGCTCCCTCATAAAGTGTGTCTGCTATCGTTATCAAAAGGGAAATTTGGATCTCGAGAGAGAAGCAAGGAGAAGAGACTGTGAAGACAAACAGAGGATATGGCTGTCTTGTAGCCAAGAGAGATTTGGAGGAAGTTATTTTTCCTTGCAGTCCTGAAGGGAGACTATCCCTTGCCCACATCATCAATACCTTCATTTCTCATTTCTAGTTTCCACACACGTTGAAACTCAAAACTCCTAGTGACTCTGTATATAAACTTTATCAGAAATAGAGTTGTGGCTAATATAAGTACTAAGATGAGGTCTTTAATACCATGTCACTATATCCTTCAGTGGGGGGGCATCTGGACACAAAGATCCACACACTGAAAAGGGATATATAAAGATAATGTATCTACACACCAAGTCCACTCATTGCCATGAAATCCCTAGAGGCTAGATGTGAGGCACAAAACAAGTTCTCTCTCCTCACTCCCACAGGAAGATAACTCTGCCATGACCGTGATCTTGTACTTTGAAACTCCAGAATTGTGAAAGTATAAACGTGTAATGTCTAAGTCACTCAGTGTGTGCTTTTTCATCATGTCTTCCCTCACAGACTAATGCCAATTCTACCGTTATCCCAGGTAAGCAATGCCTCCAGACTACATGGAAGAATTGGAAAAGAGTCAGAGGTATGAAAAGGATTGGAGAAAATAGCAAAAATATCAACCAATTACCACTGTCCACAATGGAAGGAAAATCTGCATAAAACAGGACCAACTGGAAAAAAAATTAGCACTTTACAGTACTGTCAGTATTTTCCACTCTTAACAAAATAGCTTCGGTTTAATACCCTAGATAGTATTTTCTAAAGTATTATCAGAGGTTTTCTTGGTGGAGGTAGTGGGAAAGATGTGGGCCTATAAAGTCCCTGTGTTACTTCCAACATAAGCTGACTGAAACCTTGAAAAACTCAAAACTCCAGCTCCTGGGTTCCCTCGACTGCAAAATGAGCTGTATCTCCGCATTTAGCCAAAGAAGAGATAAAACAAGCTAAGTACCCAATTCTTACTATTCTTTGTTCATAGGCCTTATGTTTGCAATGTAATTCTCTGTAAATGGGGGGAGGGCCGTACCCCTTTTCTACAGGTAAGTAGCTCTGATACACACCCATCTTCTTGCATCTAGAGAACCATTTACTGAAACCAAAAGATGTCTGAAATTCTGATTTGTTGAAAAATATAAGTGACTGGTTCAAATTAAGTATCAATATGTGTCAAGTGGAGAATACTTGGCTACTTAATATAGACTAGGAAATAAAATTCATCGGGTCAATATTTAAATACCATTCCCAATCAAACAGAATATTCACTTATTGTAAACATGTATTTCTTAATATCCTTTACCCAAGAAAGCAAAGAGGGAGGGAAAAGCCAAAAAAACAAACATAATTTTTTACAAAAACTATAAATAAGGAGTCTTTGGTATTCAGGGTGGTTACTACAAGGCAGTTCTTCTACCCCTCAATTTGGCCAATTCAAAGCTTTTCCCTTCTCCTAACAACACATATTCATCTCCTGAGTGGTACCTAGAATCTTAGACTTGGCTTAATGATTAACCTCAATACATCTAGCACTGCATATATATGCATGCATATCTTGATGATGAAAATACCTGCCCTCAAAATTCCCCCAGCTAATCCTAACAAGATACACCCCAAACACATTTCTGCATTGAACGTAGCTACATCTGTACTTTTACATGACGATCTCCATATCTGTGTATACCCACATGAATATACCCTCACACATGGGATCAGAGTAATCAAGCAACTTTTTTCTTGAGGCATTCACGAATATCTATTTACTGACACTAGCATACAACTATCGTTCTTAAGTGACCTCATTGTATTTTCAACCATTTAATATTCTATTGTGCAGATGTATTCTCACTTGTTTAACCAACTCTATCTTGTTTTATTTTACTAATTAACTTTGTAATAAGGAGGGTTTGCTCCTGTGCCATGGTACACATATAGAGATCAGAGGACACCTCGAGAGAATCCATTCTCTCCTTCCAAGTCCAGGGATCAAATTCAGCTTGGCAGGCTTGGAGGCAAGTGCTTTTACCATTAGGCCATCTTTCTAGCCCTTAATCAATCCCATTTTAGTAAATGTTTAGTTTCTTTCTAGTACCTCACTCTTATAAAATCACATACACGTTTAATACTTATGCAAATACATCCAATGGTTGTAGCAGAAATGCTCGTTTTAAAGCAAAGTATGTTCAAGATTTTGGTACATACTGCCATATTTGTTGCTAATATATGGCACCATCAGGGACGTATGAAAAGACCTATTGGCTTTGGTTGGTACACATGCCCAAGTCCATGCCCTTTGAAATTCTGATGCAGTACATCTGAGGCAGTACCCAAGGAATGTGTATTTTTCATACATGCCCAAGGGAACCAGAATAATCAATCAGAGTTAAGAGCCCTGGTGGTAAACCATACACCGTGGCAGAAGGTACCCATTAGCTACATATCAGTTATTCATCTTACTGAGAATTACTTACACATGTGGCTCTGACCTGTGTACAAGAAAGTAGCATTTGAAAACCAGCTCTTCCCTGGGGAGACGAGCTCTGTCTGCTCATCCTATTTCCTACGTATAGCTGTGAAATGACCCAGCTCATGTTGCTAGGCTGGAATCGAAAAGAGTTTTTTGGTCAATGTTTTTTGACATTTTATTTCAGGAATGCTGAAAAAGATAGCATATGCCTGCTGTAATAGGGGAATTGAGTATGTGACTCAAAGAAAGATTGGTGCTTTGAAAAAGTTTCATATATGGAGCAGTATTTAGTCAGTAAATACTGAAAACTGAAGATATCCATGGCCATAACTTCCCATAGGTGGAAAGTTATGTGCTGGGAAGTTATGAGCCCCTTATCCTGATGACAAAAATACTTGCCCTCAAAAGTTCCCAGCTATTCATAGCACGACACATCTCAGATGCATTTCTGCATCAATATACACGATAACAAAAAATACTCTCAAGCTCCAAAGACCCGATCAACTCTCCAGAAACCTGAAAATCCTACCCCCATAGTAGTCAACCCAGATCCACTATAGGACCACTTTAGGCGGGCTCAGCAACTACCAGTGCCACCATCAGAAGTAGATCAATATGGTCCAGATGGAACATCGCATTGGATGCATTCAGTGACTGTACAATTGTGCATGTACTAAGGATCAAGAGCCACTATGTAACCTATAGTTGATGGGAAAGGCCTGGCAAGCCTCCTATCTCTCCCTTTAATCCTCTAAAATGAATGGAGCTCCCTGTAAGAGAGGAGCTTGAGAATAAAGTTCAATAAAACTGGAAAAGGAAATGTCTCCCAATCTTCCCCCGTCCCTCATCTCAAGATCCCCAGCTTCAAAGTCTACCTCCATGCTGCCCAATGCCAGGCTCAAAGAAGAGGGTGTGGGTGGGGATGGGGTGGGGTTTCAACTCAGAGTGAGAAAGCAGCATGCAGGAAGGAAGGAGACAGCCACCCACCAGAATGTGGCCAACCTCCAAGCCACTGGCTTAGTCCTCACTTGGCACTGCTATAGTTATTAAATTCTAATGGCCCTATGTGGGTTAAATTTTCCTAAAGGTGTCAGAACCAGACTATACTTGAAACATCACAATTTGAAAAGCTTGTAGACCAAGTTCTATTCTTTTTTGCCTTTGTTTTTGTTTTAATTCTGATTAAGTTAGCTACAAATCTAAAAATGGATCAAATAAAGGCCCAAAACTGCTAGATTACAACTCTCGATACCAAGTGACCACAGTCCAAATCTGAAAACACTGATCTTAAGAGCAAAGATTGTAGAAATACAGCTAGAACTCCAATGGTGACAGTTTGGGCAGCATATTAAAGGCGGGCCTGTTATCTCAACCAAGTAACGTCCATAAAACTGGGGATAAATGGTTCAAGCTTGCATTTAAGAGTTCACACAGATGGGATGGGTGGAGCTACTTAAAGACCCATCTTTCCTGGAAATCATTTCCCTTTCATTTCCTCCCCATAAAAGTCCAGGTGTGCCTTAGACTCTGCTGCGTGTCACAGAGGCTCCTCCCAAAGCTTCTTCCCTTTGCTCACCATCTGGGCCCCAAACCCTGCATCAAGCAGGCATGCAGTTGTCAACACCAGCAAGACAGAAGCATTCCCATAATAAATGCCGAGTATGCTGCTGATTCCATTTCCATAAGATTTAGATTGATTGGGGTTTTGTTCTCTAGGGAGTGTGTAGTTCAGAGAGACCAGAGCCAATAAATACAAAGGGCTGGGCAAAATTAGATATGGCATCAATTAAATAATAAGAAAAATCTAAACACTAGATAAAATTAACCCTATAGAAGGTATTGTTGGCAAAGGTTTTTCTCCCACCCTATAGGTTGTCTTTTGTCACTAACGAAATTAAGAAATGAAATAGCATACAGATGAAAAAATGAAAAAGAGACAAAAGCTAATTTAAGGGGTTACTATCATTATATACCAGAGAAGTTTGCAGAAATATGTCTATGACTGCAAGGGGTAGAATCAGCTCATGTTTCTATTCTCATTTCTCAGTTTGTGAACAAGGAACAATATTTTGTTCTGTGTTCTGGACTCTGGGTCCCCCAGGGGTGAGTATCTTATTATAATAATGTATGTAAAAGTAGCTTAATATTTTTTGACTTTAATGCAGTGAAAGGGATAACAGTGGTCTATTTGGTGAAACTATGATGGGGTGGATGTCCTCACAGGGAGTGACCTAACTACATGGCCAACTGGGACACACCATACACCAGGGCCTGGCCAAGGAAGAGAGAGAAGCTGGGCTATGTGTCTGCACACCCGCCACCCACTGGCCTCAGACTGCCAGCAAAACTATGGGTCATGGAATAAATATTTCCTATGTCTCTCCACCTTTCTACAGCTCAGTTACTGTAGCCACTTTAAGGCTTAACAATTGAGTACCACTCTCATTTTCTCCAATGCGGTACTTCACCTGCATAGTTAATCTCGAACGAACTCAGCATGGTTGATTCCTTCCCATGCCTGGTCTAGATTCACACTAGGAGAGGAAACTTTAAAACCATCCCCTTCTCCCAATTCAGAAAAGCTAACCTCACCAAGTTAGGAAGGATTGGAATCTAATTAAACAGATAAAAAGGTAGACCCAGGAGGAAGAAAGAAAAGAATCTAAGAACTGAGGCCTTTGGGTTGTGTTTAACCATCGTGTCTATGGAGGGATACAAAGCAGAGTGCAGGGTTGCTGCAAAGGGGAGGAAGCATGCCCGGACTATCCAGCAGTATCACTCCCTTGGTATCTAGACAATGGCTATAACAAAGACACAATGGATATTCCATTAACGGTAGAGTTGAATGAGAATATTTTCTAATATGTCACAACAGAAACTGGCCAGAACAAGAATCAATTTATTGTGCGTCACAATTATAAGATCTAACTCCAAGTCCAGAGCAGTACTAATTTGTTAAAGCCATGAGATAAATCCTGTCAGCAAAGGCTATCCGTGATCTGAAATGTAAGACACCGGTGTGGCGAAAGCCCCGGGGGTAACACAGCCCAAAAGAGATTCTGACAATGGAAAGGGGTTTGTTAGGCTCGGGAGAGAGAAGGCCTACAGATCTTCTGAGATGTGAGGCAAGAACATAAGCCATAACAACTACAAAAGCCTGCGGCTTTAGCAGGCACAAAGCACTTTGACAGGAAATCTCATCCCCTGTGTCAGTCATTTTCCCATTTCGGAGAGTAAAAGACAAAAGTTAGTCCGAAGGCCCGCTCTGCAGCCTGAGCCAATAAGTGGGAGAATTGGTTCCCTAACGTAGTTGAGGGTTCTTTTCAACACGCTTGATTCTCAAAGGTAATTAGGATGATCTGAGCCCTTCGTGTGCTTCAGCACTGAGCTGTGTGGCTTCTAAAATGTATCCAGATAAGAAGCGAGCGAGGAGGCAGGTTTATTGGCAAGTAAGGACTCTGAGCAGGCACAGGAAGAATAACCTTCAAGGAAGGGGATCCTAGATGATGGAAGACCTTGAAAACAGAATTAAGAGAACTTGGCCTGTATCCTTGAAGCAATGGACCGAACGCTAGCCCCCTACCTGCACACACATTAGAGGAATGTGCTATGTGGTTCATTGGATATAAAAGCATAAATGTGCATCCAGACAAGGCTCCTACCTTCACTGTGCTGGAAATTAATGAAAACATTTCCATGAGACAGTATGTGCCTGCAGCAGCAGCTAAAGCTTGTGGGAAAGCAACAATCCATCCGTGTAGAAGGGTAGAAAGAAACACAGCCAGAGAATGTTGCTGTTGCTGGTAAGAAATGTCAACACACCATCAGCTCAAACACCAACTTGAAAAGTATGAGGAAACCTGATAAGTCCAGTTTGCTCTTTCAAAATGTAAGGTCATTGTAGAACAAAGGCATTACCATGCCAGCATCTAAAACTGTCTCCCCACCTGGAATTTCTTAGGTCTTATCATGTTGAGAAATCAGACACTGTCTCTGGTCTATCCTGAAATGCTTTCTATGCATGTGAACACATACATACATAAACACAAATAGTATAGAATTATTGCACTTTAATGGCTGGTGGGAAGAGACTCACTGCCCACTCGGAAGGAGTACTAGGTGTTCATTTACCACCCCATTCTTATAATTTTAAGCCAACGAATAAAAGAGAAACAAATTAAGCCCCAATCCTTAATAACTCAACCATGCTAAGAGAAGACAGAAAAAGAAAATAAGATAGAATGGAAACTGTGGGTGCACTTTTTTTTTTTTTGGTGTTTTGGATTTGGATTTTTCGAGACAGTGTTTCTCTGTATAGCCCTAGTTGTCCTAGAACTCACTCTGTAGACCAGGCTGGCCTCGAACTCAGAAATCCACCTGCCTCTGCCTCCCAGAGTGCTGGAATTACAGGCGTGCACCACCACCGCCCGACCAGTGGGTGTACTTTCTATACAGATTCTTCAGCCCTGTGAAAGAAGTAGTGGTCACTCCCAGCTGGCCCATGAACTTAGCCACACCACTTAGTTCCCTGACTACCTACTTAGTGCCTCTTCTAGTCTGCTTTCTGTTGCTGCAGCAAACACCATGACCAAAAGCAACTTGGGAAGGAAAGGGTTGATTTCATCTGACCCTTCCAGGTCACAGTCCATCATTGAGACAGGGCAGGAACCTAAAGCAGTAAATAGAAGACAAAATCAAGGAGAAATGCTGCTCATCAGCTCTATCTATCAAGTCCTCTCTCTCTCTCTCTCTCCCCTCCCCATTCATGTTCAGCTGGCTTATAGCCCAGGCCCACCTGCATAAGAATAGAAAATAATGTTACAGCATGAGTAAGGTCTTACTGTGCATTAGAAGACAGTCAGTCCCTTCTCAAGTAGCTATGGGTAGAATAATTCAGTCTAAAGGTAAGAAGGAAGTAGCTCACAGGAGCCCAGTCTATGGGGCTCATCCAAGCTCATCTCCAGAGCTTGACAATCAAAAATACATTATGTCTTACAAGGCAAACAATTTCCATAAAGCACCATAACAGAAGGAGGATAATGAGGTTTGGAAAAGAGTGAAATGGAGGGATGAGAGACAAGAGGGACTGCTGAGAGAGAATGTTCACTGGACATGACAGGACCAATGTGTGCTTGGACTCATGGTATCTAGGATTGCCTGTACAAGACCTGAACAAGATCAAGCCCTTTGACATTGCAGCACATGTGGGTGGCATCTGAAACCATCCCTCACTAAGGGGTTATTGATAGTTTGATGGCTGCAAGGAGAAGGAAAATCAGTTCTCTTTAGGGGCGTGGCCCTGGTAAACTGTCCATGTTCCAGTGGATAAACCCACCTGTAGGTATGTATGGGCTGTGCTAAATGGGCTCAGTGGAATTATTTTAAAAATAAACATAGACATGAAACTGGTGGGGAGATGAGAGATCTAGAGGAGTTAGACAGGGTGTGAATATGATCAAAGCACTTTGAATGCTGTGTATATGTAAAATAATTTTTAAAGACATAAAAAAGTTCAAATAAAGTTCAAATAAAGTTAAATGTTAAGTAATTGATAAATATATCATTATAAATAGAATAAAGGTTTGATATCTATTCTGCTTTTAATTTTCGTAAAAAAAATCAGTAAGAGAAACAGTATATAAACAAAAAATGGAAAGGACAGAAAACCTATAAAAATATAAATAGAACATTATATATATGAAAAATTGAGAACATATTTACTACTAATTTTTCAAAACACAAATGAAAATTCCTAACAGATTGACACATATTTTAGAGGTGATTTTTAATACCAGTAGGAGGGAGTGAAAAAAGCAAGCTTTCTCATATATTATTATCAGAAACTTAACCTGGAAAGCTATTAGGCAATACACATAAAAGTCATAAAAGTGTTCATACTTTAAAATCAATAATACCACTTCTAGAAATTTATCCTAAGTAAATGAGCGATGTAATAAAAGATTTATGTACAAAAACATTTATCACCCAGTTAAGCTCTGCCACAGGGAAAAGATTCAGTAAATTATAGTGTGGTCCTGTAACTGAATATTAGGCAGAAATTTAAAGTAATATTGTTGAAGAATATTTAGTAACAGAGGTAAATGGTTATGATAAAATATTAATGTTAAAAACACATGGTACAAATTATGTACACTAATGACTCCAATTTTGTAATATATGAATGTATCAAATTTTGTTACATGTGCACATATATTCTATATGTGAGTCCAAATGACTGGAAAGAAATATATGAGGAGTAATAGCTGTTAAACCCAAGGAAAAGGACTATGGGTAAACTCTACTTTCCTGTTACAGTTCCAAGTTTTTCAAACAACTTGAAAGTGAGTATGAATTACTTTCTAGTAACAAATATTAAAAATATAATAAAGTAGTAATTACTCTTCCCATAAAATATGTAAGTATTAATAACATACATAACCTATCTGATTTTACGAAAATAGACACTTAAATAGATGTGCCTCTGCTTAGAGTCCTTCATGAAGGACAGAACGTGTGGCTATAGCAGGTTTACAAAAGGAGATATAATAGAACTAATAGTTTTCCAAGTGCAAAAACTCTAGCCAGATAATTCGCTATACTCTTTCTCTCTCATTTGTGAAGGTTCTGTAACGTCCATGTTCACAGAAGCATGTCACTCTTGACATGCCCTTTGTCCAAGCAAGCACAGACCACAGGAAAGCAACAGTAGCCCCCATGGTAGCATCCCCTTTCTCTAGCTACCTTAGCTTCTCCATGGGAGGCAACAGCACTCAGTGCCCCATCCCCTCAGTGTGCCTGCAGTTTGGGTGACTTGCCTAGAATGGTCCACCCTTCTCACTCACCTTTAAAATCACAGGAAGTTCCAGCCTCTTCCCTTAGCAACCAAGATTTGCCAAAGGCTCTCTAGCTGGCCACAAAATAAAATGTATCATTCACTCGGTTCTGGACAAGAGAGTCCAGAACATTGAAACTGTATGTGGTACCCATAGATGAAATACACCCAGCGGTGCGAAGGAGACAGCCAGCACAGCCTGCATCCAGAGTTGATCATTGGGGCCACAAAGCTACATAGCCAATTACAACTACAAGAGAGTGGGTCTTTCGGCTGCCATCTTTGCTCCTGTGACTGTGTAACAGATTGGTAGGCAGGGATCACCAGAATAGAGGATCACTTGGGACACACTCCACCAGGACTTCACCTGCACTGAGGAACTCCACAACAGCACCACAGCAATTTGTGCCAGGGGAAAGCAGGTCACCCAAGGTTGCTAAGATAGGCCTGCAGGCACATAGGAGGGGCAAGCACCAGGTAGTGACAGCAAGAAAAACTAACACCAGAGATAACCAGATCGCAAAAGGCAAACTAAACAGAGACACAGTGAAACTAACAGAAGTTTTGGGCCAAATAGACTTAATAGATATCTATAGAATATTTCATCCTAAATCAAGAGAATATACCTTCTTTCAGCACCTCATGGTACCTTCTCCAAAATTGACAATATAATTGGTCACAAAACAGACCTCAACAGATATAAGAAGATCGAACTAATTCCATGCCTCCTATCAGATCACTATGGAATAAGAGTGGTCTTCAATAGCAACAAAAACAACAGAAAGCCCACATACACATGGAAGCTGAACAATGCTACTCAAGGTCAAGGAAGAAATAAGGAAAGAAATCAAAGACTTTTTAGAATTTAATGAAAATGAAGGTAAAACATACCCAAATTTATGGGACACAATGAAAGTAGTGCTAAGAGGAAAACTCATAGCTCTGAGTGCCTACAAAAAGAAGTTGAAGAGAGCATACACTAGCAGCTTAACAGTACACCTGAAAGCTTTAGAACAAGAAGAAGCTAATACACCCAATAGGAGTAAAAGGTATGAAATCATCAGGGCTGAAATCAACCAAGTTGAAACAAAAAGAACTATACAAAGAATTAACAAAACCAGGAGCTGATTCTTTGAGAAAATCAACAAGATAGATAAACCTTTAGCCAGACTAACTAGAGGGCACAGAAATAGTATCCAAATTAACAAAATCAGAAATGAAAAGGGAGAAATAACAACAGAAACTGGGGAACTTCAAAAAATTATCAGATACTACTACAAAAGCCTATACTCAATACAACTGGAAAATCTGAAAAAAAATGGACAATTTTCTAGACAGATAGCAAATACCAAACTCAACTCAGGATCAGATAGACCATCTAAATGGTCCCATAACCCCTAAAGAAATAGAAGTGGTCATTGACAGTCTCCCAACCAAAAAAAAGCACAGGACCAGATGGTTTTAGTGGAGAATTCTATCAGACCTTCAAAGGAGACCTAATACCAATACTCTTCAAACTATTCCAAAAAATAGAAACAGAAGGAACATTACCCAACTCATTCTATGAAGCCACAATTTCGCTGATACCAAAAACCACGCAAAGATCCAACAAAAAAGAGAACTTTAGTCCAACTTCCCTTATGAATATTGATGCAAAAATACTCAATAAAATTCTTGCCAACTGAATCCAAGGACACATCAAAAGGATCATTCGCCATGATCAAGTAGGCTTCATCCCAGGGATGCAGGGATGGTTCAATATACAGAAATCTGTCAATGTAATCCACTACATAAACAAACTCAAAGAAAAAACCATATGGTCATTTCAATAGATGCTGAAAAAGCATTTGACAAAATTCAGCATCCTTTCATGTTAAAGGTCTTGGAAAGAACAGGAATTCAAGGACCATACCTAAACATAATAAAAGCAATATACAGCAAACCAGTAGCCAACATCAAACTAAATGGAGAGAAACTTGAAGCAATCCCACTAAAATCAGGGACTAGACAAGGCTGCCCTCTCCATATTTATTCAATATAGTACTTGAAGTTCTAGCTAGAGCAATTAGAAAACATAAGGAGTTCAAAGGCATACAAACTGGACAGGAAGAATTCAAATTATCACTATTTGCAAATGATATGATAGTATACTTAAGCAACCAAAAAAAAAAAAAAAACACTCCACCAGAGAACTCCTAGAGTTGATAAACAACTTCAGCAAAGTGGCTGGATATAAAATTAACTCAAGCAAATCAGTAGCCTTCCTATACTCAAAGGATAAACAGACTGAGAAAGAAACTAGGGAAATGATACCCTTCATAATAGCCACAAACAATATAAAGTATCTTGGTGTGACTCTAACCAAACAAGTAAAAGATCTGTATGACAGGAACTTCAAGACTTTGAAGAAAGAAATCCAAGAAAACCTCAGAAGATAGAAAAATCTTCCATGCTCTTGGATTCCAGGATTCCAGGATGGCCATCCTGCCAAAACCAATCTACAGATTCAATGCAATCCCCATCAAAATCCCAACTCAGTTCTTCATAGAGTTAGAAAGAGCAATTCTCAAATTCATATGGAATAACAAAAAACCCAGGATAGCTAAAGCTATCCTCAACAGTAAAAGAACTTCTGGGGGAATCAATATCCCTGACCTCAAGCAGTAATACAGAAAAATTGTGTTTAAAAAAAAAAAAACTGCGAGAAGCGGCGGGCCTCCATATTGCAACCAGGACATAGCTGGAAAGGCCCAGGTAAACACCCCTTCCAGGGCTGCCCTCACGGGGGGGGGGGGGGGGATCTGCTAGGGTCTCGGACCCAAGCAGGCTGAGTTCCGCCTAGGCTCTGCGGGACATCCCCGCGCCCTCTGGCGAGCACCGAGGCTGCTTTCTGCAACCAGCTCGCCGGCCCCTGGACCAGCGCGGCGGGCCTCCATATTGCAACCAGGGCACAGCTGGAAAGGCCCAGGTTCTGTGGGACTTCCCCGCACCCTCTGGCGAGCACCGAGGCTGCTTTCTGCAACCAGCTCGCCGGCCCCTGGACCAGCAGAAGCGGCGGGCCTCCATATTGCAACCAGGACATAGCTGGAAAGGCCCAGGTAAACACCCCTTCCAGGGCTGCCCTCACGGGGGGATCTGCTAGGGTCTCGGACCCAAGCAGGCTGAGTTCCGCCTAGGCTCTGCGGGACATCCCCGCGCCCTCTGGCGAGCACCAAGGCTGCTTTCTGCAACCAGCTCGCCGGCCCCTGGACCAGCGCGGCGGGCCTCCATATTGCAACCAGGACACAGCTGGAAAGGCCCAGGCTCTGTGGGACTTCCCCGCACCCTCTGGCGAGCACCTAGGCTGCTTTCTGCAACCAGCTCGCCGGCCCCTGGACCAGCGCGGCAGGCCTCCATATTGCAACCAGGACACAGCTGGAAAGGCCCAGGTTCTGTGGGACTTCCCCGCACCCTCTGGCGAGCACCGAGGCTGCTTTCTGCAACCAGCTCGCCGGCCCCTGGACCAGCAGAAGCGGAGGGCCTCCATATTGCAACCAGGACATAGCTGGAAAGGCCCAGGACACAGCTGGAAAGGCCCAGGCTCTGTGGGACATCCCCGCGCCCTCTGGCGAGCACCTAGGCTGCATTCTGCAACCAGCTCACCGGCCCCTGGACCAGCGGTAGCTGCGGGCCTCCATATTGCAACCAGGACATAGCTGGAAAGGCCCAGGTAAACACCCCTTCCAGGGCTACCCACACAGGGGGATCTGCTAGGGTCTCGGAACCAAGCAGGCCGAGTTCCTTGCAACCAGGACACAGCTGGAGAAGCCCAGGTAGACAGACTCCAACAGGGGCTACAATCGCATGGGTGGCAGCCAGCTTATGATCCCTTAAAGCAGCAGTCACACATATTTACCAGTAGAGAAACAACAGGTGAGCCCAGCCTCACAGGAGATTCAAACACCAGCCACTAACAACAAGGCCAACTAAAACCAGAAATAACCAGATGGCAAAAGGAAAACGAAGGAACGTTACTAACAAAAATCAAGGCAACATGACAGCATCTGAACCCAGTTCTCCAACAACAGGAATCCCTGGATACCCTAAAACACCAGAAAAACAAGACTTGGATATAAAATCACTGGTCAGGATGCTGGTAGCTGAACACATAGAAAAATCTCGTAAAGAAATAGAGGAGAAAATGGATCAAAAGTTAGAAGCCTTTACGAGGCAAATACAAAAATCACTTCAAGAAATTCAGGAGAAGATGGATCAAAGAGAAGAAGACAATAAGGAAGAAAGACAAAAGTCACTTAAAGAACTACAGAAGAACGTGGGCCAACAAGTAGAAGCTATGAAAGAGGAAGCACAAAAATCTATTAAAGAAATACATGAAAACACAATCAAGCAAACGAAAGATCTGAGCACATCCATCCAGATACTAAAAACAGATGTAGAAACAACTAAGAAATCACAGAGGGAGACAACATTGGAGATAGAAAGCCTGGGGAAGAAATCAGGGGCCCTAGACGCAAGTATCAACAATAGAATACAAGAGATAGAAGACAGAATCTCAGAAGCCGAAGATACCATAGGAACCATTGATTCAACAGTCAAAGAAAACACTAAATGCAAAAAGGTGGTAACCCAAAACATCCAGGAAATCCAAGACACTATGAGAAGACCAAACCTAAGGATTATAGGTATAGACGAGAGTGAAGATTTACAAGTTAAAGGGCCAGCTAATATCTTCTATAAAATTATGGAAGAAAACTTCCCCAACCTAAGGAGAGAGATGCCCATGAATATACAAGAAGCCTATAGAACCCCAAACAGACTGGACCAGAACAGAAATACATCCCGTCACATAATAATCAAAACTCCAAATGTAATAAACAAAGAAAGAATACTAAAGGCAGCAAGAGAAAAAGGCCAAGTAACATATAAAGGAAAACCTATCAGAATAACACCAGACTTCTCACCTGAGACCATGAAAGCTAGAAGATCCTGGGCAGATATCATGCAAACTCTAAGAGAACACAAACTTCAGCCAAAACTACTTTACCCAGCAAAACTCTAAATTGCCATTGATGGAGACATCAAGGTATTCCATGACAAAACCAAATTTGCAAGATATCTTTCCACAAATCCAGCCCTACAAAGGATAATAGGGGGAAAACACCAAGACAAGGACGGAAACTACACCCGGGAAGAAGCAAGATAGAAACCTCCTCTCATCAAACCCAAAAGAAGATAACCTCTCGAATATAAAAAATAAATAAGATAAATAAATATAATTTCAAAAATGTCTGGAGGTAATAATTACTATTCCTTAATATCTCTTAACGTCAATGGACTCAATTCCCCAATAAAAAGACATAGACTAACAGACTGGATACGGAAACAGGACCCTACATTTTGCTGCATACAGGAAACACATCTCAGTGTTAAAGACAAACACTGCCTTAGAGTAAAAGGCTGGAGGACAATTTTACAAGCAAATGGTCTCAGGAAACAAGCTGGAGTAGCCATTCTAATATCAGATAAAATTGACTTTCAACCAAAAATCATCAAAAGAGACCCAGAAGGTCACTTCTTGCTGGCCAAAGGGAAAATCCACCAGGAAGAGCTCTCAATACTGAACATCTATGCTCCAAATGCAAGGGCACCCTCATTTGTAAAAGAAACCTTACTAAAGCTTAAAGCACACATTACACCTAACACAATAATTGTGGGTGACTTCAACACCCCACTCTCCTCAATGGACCGATCAGGAAAGCAGAAACTAAACAGGGACACAGTGAAACTAATTGAAACTCTGGACCAATTGGATTTAACAGATATATATAGAACATTTCATCCTAAAGCTAAAGAATATACCTTTTTCTCAGCACCGCATGGTACCTTCTCCAAAATAGACCATATAATCGGTCACAAGACAGATGTCAACAAATACAAGAAGATCGAGCTAATCCCATGCCTCCTATCAGATCACCATGGAGTAAGAGTGGTCTTCAATAGCAACAAAAACAACAGAAAGCCCACATACACATGGAAACTGAACAATACTCTACTCAATGACACCTTGGTCAAGGAAGAAATAAAAAAAGAAATCAAAGACTTTTTAGAATTCAATGAAAATGAAGGTACAACCTACCCAAATCTATGGGACACAATGAAAGCAGTGCTAAGAGGAAAACTCATAGCTCTAAGTGCATCCAAAAAGAAACTGGAGAGAGCATACACTAGCAGCTTAACAGCACACCTTAAAGTGCTAGAAGAAAAACAAGTTAACTCACCCAGGAGGAGTAGAAAACAAGAAATCATCAAACTCAGGGCTGAAATCAATCAAATAGAAACAAAGAGAACCATACAAAGAATCAACAAGACCAGGAGCTGGTTCTTTGAGAAAATCAACAAGATAGATAAACCCTTAGCCAGACTAACCAAAGGACACAGAGACAGTATACAAATTAACAAAATTAGAAATGAAAAGGGAGACATAACAACAGAAACTGAGGAAATTCAAAAGATCATCAGATCCTACTACAAAGGTCTATACTCAAAACAACTGGAGAATCTGGAGGAAATGGACGATTTCCTAGACAGATATCAAATACCAAAATTAAATCAGCATCAAGTAGACCAGCTAAATAGTCCCATAACCCCTAAAGAAATAGAAGGGGTTATAGAAAGCCTCCCAACCAAAAAAAGTACGGGACCAGATGGTTTTAGTGCAGAATTCTACCAGACCTTCAAAGAAGACTTAACACCAATACTCTTCAAACTATTCCACAAAATAGAGACAGAAGGGACACTGCCCAACTCATTCTTCGAAGCCACAATTACGCTAATACCTAAACCACAAAAAGATCCAACAAAGAAAGAGAACTTCAGGCCAATTTCTCTTATGAATATAGATGCAAAAATACTAAATAAAATTCTTGCTAACCGAATCCAAGAGCACATCAAAACGATCATCCACCATGATCAAGTAGGCTTCATCCCAGGGATGCAGGGATGGTTCAATATACGGAAATCCATCAATGTAATCCACTACATAAACAAACTGAAAGAAAAAAACCACATGGTCATCTCATTAGATGCTGAAAAAGCATTCGACAAAATTCAGCATCCTTTCATGCTAAAAGTCTTGGAAAGAGCAGGAATTCAAGGCCCATACCTAAACATAGTAAAAGCAATCTACAGCAAACCAGTAGCCAACATCAAAATAAATGGAGAGAAACTTGAAGCAATCCCACTAAAATCAGGGACAAGACAAGGCTGCCCTCTCTCTCCATATCTTTTCAATATAGTACTTGAAGTTCTAGCAAGAGCAATTAGACAACATAAGGAAGTCAAAGGGATACAAATTGGAAAGGAAGAAGTGAAACTATCATTATTTGCAGACGATATGATAGTTTACCTAAGCGACCCAAAAAACTCCACCAGAGAACTTCTACAGCTGATAAACAACTTCAGCAAAGTGGCAGATTATAAAATTAACTCAAGCAAGTCAGTGGCCTTCTTGTACTCAAAGGACAAGCAGGCTGAGAAAGAAATTAGGGAAATAACACCCTTCACAATAGCCACAAACAACATAAAGTATCTTGGCGTAACTCTAACCAAACAAGCGAAAGATCTGTACAACAGGAACTTCAAGTCCTTGAAGAAAGAAATCGAAGAAGACCTCAGAAGATGGAAAAATATTTCTTGCTCCTGGATTGGCAGGATCAATATAGTAAAAATGGCCATCTTGCCAAAAGCAATATACAGATTCAATGCAATCCCCATCAAAATCCCAACTCAATTCTTCATAGATCTAGAAAGAGCAATTCTCAAATTCATCTGGAGCAACAAAAAACCCAGGATAGCTAAAACTATTCTCAACAATAAAAGGACTTCTGGGGGAATCAATATCCCTGACCTCAAGCAGTACTACAGAGCAATTGTGTTAAAAACTGCATGGTATTGGTATAGCAACAGGCAAGCAGATCAATGGAACAGGATTGAAGACCCAGAAATTAACCCACAGACTTATGGTCACTTGATCTTTGATAAAGGAGCCACAACCATCCGGTGGAATAAAGATAGCCTTTTCAACAAATGGTGCTGGTTCAACTGGAGGTCAACATGCAGAAGAATGCGAATTGACCCACTCTTATCTCTTTGCACTAAGATCAACTCCAAGTGGATCAAGGACCTCCACATAAAACCAGACACACGGAAACTATTAGAAAAGAAACTTGGGAAGACCCTGGAGGACTTGGGCACAGGGGAAAAGTTCCTGAACAGAACACCAATAGCGTACGCACTAAGATCAAGGATCGACAAATGGGACCTCATAAAATTACAAAGTTTCTGCAAAGCAAAGGACACTGTCAGAAGGACAAAACGGCAACCAACAAAGTGGGAAAAGATCTTCACCAACCCCACATCCGACAGAGGGCTAATATCCAATATATACAAAGAACTCAAGAAGTTAGACCCCAAAGAACCAAATAACCCTATCAAAAAATGGGGCACAGAGCTAAACAAAGAATTTTCACCAGAAGAAATTCGGATGGCCGAGAAACACCTTAAAAGATGTTCAACATCATTAGTCATCAGGGAAATGCAAATCAAAACAACCCTGAGATTCCACCTCACACCAGTCAGAATGGCTAAGATTAAAAACTCAAGAGACAACAAGTGCTGGCGAGGATGTGGAGAAAGAGGAACACTCCTCCATTGTTGGTGGGATTGCAAAATGGTAAAACCGCTCTGGAAATCAGTTTGGAGGTTCCTCAGAAAATTGGGCATGTCACTCCCAGAGGACCCTGGCATACCACTCCTGGGCATATACCCAGAGGATTCCCCTGCATGCAATAAAGACACATGCTCCACTATGTTTATAGCAGCCTTGTTTATAATAGCCAGAAATTGGAAGGAGCCCAAATATCCCTCAAAGGAGGAATGGATACAGAAAATGTGGTATATTTATACAATGGAATACTACTCAGCAATTAAAAATAATGAATTCATGCAATTTGTAGGTAAATGGTTAGACCTGGAAAATATCATCCTGAGTGAGCTAACCCAATCACAAAAGAATGCACATGAAATGCAATCACTGATAAGTGGATATTAATGAGCCCAGAAGCACTAAATACTCAAGACACGAATAGCAAGTCAAATGATTCCCAAGAAGAAGAAAGGAGAGGACCCTGGGCACGTAAAGATTGCATCCAGTTTAGTAAAGAAACTGAGGGGGGAGGGGGAATGATTGGGGAATAGTTGGGGGGGAGAGGAACTATGGGAACTATGGTGGGTGGGAACTGGGAAAGGGGAAAGCCCTTGGAATGTAAACATAGAATATAGAAAATAAAAATTTAAAAAAAAAAACTGCATGGTATTGGTACAGTAACGGGCAAGTAGATCAATGGAATAGAATTGAAGAGCGGAAATGAACCCACACACCTATGGTCAATTGATCTTTGACAAAGGAGCTACAAACATCCAATGGGAAAAAAGATGGCCTTTTCAACAAATGGCGCTGGTTCAACTGGAGGTCAACATGCACAAGAATGAAAATTGATCCAGTCTTATCTCCTTGTACTAAGCTCAAGTGGATCAAGGACATCCACATAAAACCAGACACAATGAAACTAATGGAAAAAAAACTGGGGAAGACCCTTGAGGACATGGGCACAGGGGAAATTTTCCTGAACAGAACACCAATAGCTTATGTCCTAAGATCAAGAATTGACAAATGGTACCTCATAAAATTACTAAGTTTCTGTAAGGCAAAGGACATTGTCAAAAGGACAAAATGGCAACCAATAAATTGGGGAAAGATCTTTACTAACACTACATCCAACAGATTGTTTATACTCAAGATATACAAAGAACTCAAGAAGGTAGACTCCAGAGAGCCAAATAACTCCATTAAAAATGGGGTACAGAGTTAAACAAAGAATTTTCACCTGAGGAATATCAAATGGCAGAGAAGCACCTAAAGAAATATTCAGCCTCCTTAATCATCAGGGAAATGCAAATCAAAACAACCCTGAGATTTCACTTCACACCAGTCAGAATGGCTAAGATCAAAAACTCAAGAAAAAGCAGGTGCTGGTGAGGATGTGGAGAAGGAAGAATACTCCTCCACTGCTGGTGGGGTTGCAAGCTGGTACAACCACTCTGGAAATCAAACTTGTGGTTTCTCGGAAAACTGGGAATGATCCTTCCAAAGGACCCTACTATACCACTCCTGGGCATATACCCAGAGGATTCCCCAGCATGTCGATATCTGCAAGTCTGCTGGGTTGTGTTGATTCTTTCAATCAATTAGAGCATCCCTATGTCAACATCAGAAATCCAAACTGTTCTGAAATTCATTAAGCATCAACATAACACTCATTTTAGAGTTGAGATTTTCAGATTAAAGTCTATGCAACACTCGTTATAAAATCCAGGAACCTATGAACCGAGAACCCCATCCTACACATTTCAATAATAAGGATACATGCTCTACTATGTTCATAGCAGCCCTATTTATAAGAGCCAGAAGCTGGAAAGAACCCAGAGGTCCCTCAACATAGGAATGGATACAGAAAATGTGATATATATGCACAATGGAGTACTAGTCAGCCATCAAAAACAATGAATTCATGAAATTCTTAGACAAATGGATAGAACTGGAGAATATCATACTAAGTAAGGTAATCCAGTTTCAAAAGAACCCTCATGGTATGCACTCACTGATAAGAAGATATTAGCCTAGTATCTTAGAATACCCAAGACACAATTCATATATCAAATGATGTCCAAGAAAAAGTAAGGAGTTGCCCATGGTCCAGGAAAGGCTCAGTGCAGGAGTGTAGGGGAATACCAGGACAGGGAAATGGGAAGGGGTGTATTGGGGAACGGGGGAAGAAAGAGGGCTTATGGGACTTTCAGGGAGGAGGGGGGATCCAGGAAAGAGGAAATCATTTGAAATGTAAATAAAGAATATATTGAATTTTTTAAAAAAGAAGCATTATTCTATTTTTTTCCTTAGAGCCTGTACATTTTTTACTCTACCACCAATGGTGTACAAGTGTTCTCCTTTGTAAAGGATAAATAATAGTTAAGGTTTTTTAGGAATCATAATTCTATTTTTTTCCTTGGAGTCTGTACACTGTTACTCTACCATAAGGTTCGGTGCATCATGGGTCCAAGTTTTCACATTGTCAATAGTTGCTATTTTCTGGAGTTGGAGTGATTTTTTATTTTATTTTATTTTATTTTATTTTATTTTATTTTATTTTTTGCTGTTTATTTTTGACAGCATCCATCCTAATAGGCGTGAGGTAGTACCTCACTGTAGCTCTGGTTTGCATTCCCCTGAAGGATAGAGAGGTGACCATGCACTCCTGGGTCACTTTTTATATCATCATTGGAGAAATGTCTGCTGGAGTCTCTCTCCCAGTTTTAGCCAGTTTGTTTGACGATATTTTTGTAGCTATGTGTATAATCTGGCTATTAATAATTAGACATAATTTTCTGTCGATATCTGCAAGTCTGCTGGGTTGTGTTGATTCTTTCAATCAATTAGAGCATCCCTATGTCAACATCAGAAATCCAAACTGTTCTGAAATTCATTAAGCATCAACATAACACTCATTTTAGAGTTGAGATTTTCAGATTAAAGTCTATGCAACACTCGTTATAAAATCCAGGAACCTATGAACCGAGAACCCCATCCTACACATTTCAATTAAGGGATACTTACTCTCCGCTATCTTTTTGTGAACTTTTAAAAAACTTTCCATGAAGTGTGTGTGTGTGTGTGTGTGTGTGTGTGTGTGTGTGTGTGTGTCAAATTCAATTGCCTTTGGTGTCATATTTAGGAAAACATTACCAAATCTAAAGTCCTGAAGCATCTGACCTACTTTTTTTCCTAGAAGTTTTATACTTTTGAGACTTTCCTTTAGGTCGTTGGGCCACCTGGAGCTCACATTTGGGAAGAGTTGCCTCAGTCCAGCTTCCATGTGTAACATGTGGACACCTAGATTCCCACGACCATCTGCTGAATAGATCCGCTGCTTTTTTCACTTCTTTAGAGGTAGGAGGATTTTTTTTTTCAAAATTAAATTACCCTGCATTATACCTGTATGCATCACATGTCTTTGAGGAAAAAAATTTTAGCACCCTCAGGAATTTTTGAAGCACCAATACAAACTCAATCATTAAACCACAAATTGTCATTCCATGTGATCATGATGGACTCTGAAAGCCACAATCAGAAATGTGAAAGGGAATGGATAAAGAAATGAACGAATGGTGTTTCCCAGCCACTACTACCACAAAATACATTGAAACTTACATACCCATACTATCCTTCTTTTAAGGAACTGTAATATACTAGAGGTTTTCCTTACTTACATTCACTATGAAAATCATTAAATGCTAACACCATCAAAATTCTGCCAAATTCCATTGTGATCTAAGCATCGATAGGACAGACTTCTACAGCCATTGAGCTTACCAGCTTTATGCTTGGTCAACTCGATTAGTGGCTTTATTTATTCATTTATTTATTATTTTTGAGACAGGCATTCCAACTGAGAAACCAAAGTTAGACAAGGTCAAAAGAGAAGTTCTGCAGAGAGTACCTAGAACCCAAGTCTGCAGAGAAGAAAGCTCTTGTCTACCCAGTGAGAGCAGTCCGGTATTTTCATGGCCAGTGATCCTTTCTACAAACCTCAGGGAAGGTCCTGCAGGCTCTGACCCAACACCCACCATTAGCACAAACACGGGACTGCACCCAGGGGTCTGGGTTTTTAACAGGAGGCTTGTGGCTCGAATGATTCCCGGAGCGATTCTGCCTCGGCTGAGATTTCACGCCCCGTGGTGATGGTTTGCGCATGCTTAGACTCCATCTTCGAACTCCATAGAAATCTCGGACTGGGCAGCCTGAAGGCAGCAAATCCTTCACTTGGGAAAAAAAGAATAAATTTTTAAGGAGAATCTTGTTAGCAGCAAGACATGAACAGAGTCACAACACAAGAGTTTGTATGTCAAAAAAAGGACTGGAAAACTTCCACCTACCGTGTCATAGTGTAGCTCACACTCTCTATGTTCTTAATTATTCCTGAAGGGCTTGTGTGGTGGCACAGCTACATTCTCCTTTAAAAGCTGCATTTCCTTCTTTTTTCTTTCTTCCTCTCTTTCTTCCTCTCTCCTTTTTCACTACAATGAAAGAATGGATTAAATACTTCATTCATTTCAAGAAAAGTTCATTGTTTCATATTTACCTTAAATAAACTTAATATGCAACCCTTTATAGATGCAACCTGTGAACACTCTGAATTTGGAGGTTTCCTTTAAAAGGTGCCCATGTGCACTAAGAATGTTGCATAGAAAATGCATTTCCATACTGTAAAGATCCCAGCATTTTGAGTGTAACTTCTGACTTCTCTAGTCAAATGTCACCAAATTTCTACTAAATGGAATGTATCTAGCTGGGGGCCATCCTGGAAACTTGAAGACCTTGGAGTTTGCTATGGGTTTAACCTCTTTTATTCTTAAAAACAAAAGTCAAACTTTCCTAGGATAACTTGGAAGTGACAAATATTTAAGCACAATCAGAGGAAAATAATTCGTGTCTCAAATATCCATCATTGTGTTCTTAGGAGTGGAAGAGGAAACATCGTTTTAAAAGTTTTCTTCTAAACTGTTTTGAAAGTTTTCCTAAGACTTTATAACAGAAAAATAAAGTTAAAGAATGCTGAAATGTCAATATAAGATTTCAAGAACCAATAAGGTTTTAAAATACTAGTCTTGCAAAGTAGTTAATGCTTCTGTTTAGGGATAATTGGAATTGACTCCCTGGACAACTCACTGAAATTCATATCATGTATTCAATTACAGAGAAACGTCCCCCAATGCAGAAGATCAATTATATGTGACTGCTTGGTTGATTAAAGCTTGCATGCTCCTTCTACCCAGGTGAGTTTCTTCCTTCTTGTGCATGTGTTTGCTATAGGCTGGCCAGGCATCACAAAAATTTACATTTGTCAGGAATCCGAACATTATCAGAAATCTCAAAATGCTAAACACTGCCCCACGGAGCCATTCAGGAATTTATACATCACCTATTCTTGCGCTCAGCTGGCTGCTGGGTAATGTGAAACTAAAGAGGGAAGTGTATGTGTGCCAGTGCCAGGCCTCAAGAGACAGGTCTGAGTTAGGAACCAAGGGCACAAAGATTTCAGTCAGAACCTTCCAGATTCCAGATTAGGCTTCAGTGGTGGGCAAGTCACTGGTTCTCTGAGCTTCCACATTCTTAACTCTGAAGTGAGGTCACAACTAGACTGGACTGAGGGAAGCTATGGGGTATGCCCAAGTAATGTCTTTAATAAAATAGATGGTGAACAAAATACAACTGCTATATGATACAAAGTCCTGAGAAAGAAAAATGAACTTAGAATTATTTTTAAAAATCCATAAACTTGGCCAAGCCATGGTGGCGTATGCTTTTAATCCCAGTGTTTGGGAGACAGAGGCAGGTGAATCTCTAATGTTGAGGCCATCCTGGTCTACAGAGTAAGTTCCGAGACAGTCAAAGCTACACAGAGAAGCCCTGTCTCAGGAAAAAAAATCTGAATTCTGTGAGAGTCGCTGTACCTACAAGGGTGGAGAATGAGTGAGCTGGAAAGAGTCATCATCGAAGTCCCCAGTGAGAAAGGCCACACCAAGATGGTGGTGACAAAGAGCACCGCACCTGAGGAAGGACAGTGGCTGTGAGAATGTTGGATCTTGGAGCAGAGTGTGTACAGAAGACAGCCCAAGAAAGTCCTCAGCTCCGTGCAGGGAGAATCCATTTTTCTGGTACTCCTGATGCTAGAGAAGGACTGATTACTCTGTGGTTGGAGGATAATCTTCTCAACTCTATCAAGATGATGAAGCTTGGATTTTCCCCTACAAGCAAATTTGTTCTTATGAGAATCTTAAGGTACAGTGGGGAGAGCAAGAGAGAAAGGAGAGTAAAGACATTCCGTTGTCCTCCTGACTTCTTCCAGTTCTGGGGATTGAACCCAAGGCCTTGAGCACCAGGGACTTGCTTTACCTCGGAGACACCCTCTGCCCAGCCTATGATTCTTTAGCATGGAAGCCTACAAACACATTTTCAAAGGCAGAGCTCAGATCTCTGACACAATATAGAAATTGCAGCAGATCATTCTGTTCTGCTTTGTATGATCCCCACTCCTGCTTGCATAAAGGGCACATCAATAGACCCGTGTTTGGCTGAAACAGGGGCATCTTCAAAACCGGATACAGAAACTAATGCAGAACTCCACTGTAGCCACTGCTCACCGCATCCACTCAGGAGGGACCAGCAGGCAGGTATGAGTCACCAGTAAGAAGGCTGTCACTTAGGCAGTCACCACATTTCTGGGAGATCTTAGCAGAGACTTGGCATGTAGGTTTGAGATGTTGTGTGATCTGTTGAACTGCAGACTTGGTCCGGGCCACTGCCAGCTCTGCTCCGCTAAGGGAGAAAGCATCTTTCTCCTACTGCCTCCCATTAACAGACTCACTGAGGCAGGCCTGGGGAGACAGGAGCTAGGCATGTCTCACTCAACTTGGCATCAGACTATCAGTGCGTGTGAATACCACGAATGGGCAGTTTACCTCTAGCAGCCACGGGAGCTGTGATGTTTCAGATTGTCCAAGGCTGACGTGGACAACAGGAAGCCCCCAACCACAGACTCTGGCAAGTACGGTGGGGGTTCTCGCTGCAAGGAACTGAGAAGTTCAAGGTCTATTTTCATCTCGGGGATGTTTTTGCCACGATGCCCTCTCATTCTAGACCGGTTGCTAGGATACAGTAAGAAGATGAATGCTTGCCACCCTGGTTACTTAAGTGCACAAATCGTTTTTCCTGGGAGCTTTGCAAAGGATGCATGCATTTTGTTTGTTTGTTGTTTTGTCTCCAAAGTCAAAAAATGAACTCGCAGATTTAGTTTTCAAATTATGAAGCACTAATATGATGATGATTTCAGTTTTATCACACTGATGCTGAAAATCATACGTCCATGAATACAGAAACATAACCAAGGGGAGTTTTACAGGGAAGAGAGAGAAAATCGAGTTGGAAGACCATGAGGGAGAAGACAGAAAGGGAAGGTGATATCAGGGGAAAGCAATAGGGAAAAGAGAGAGAGAGAGAGACCAACCAATGTCCAAGGATAAAAGGCTTTTCAAAAAACATTAACTCCCCTCATCAACTTCTGTCTCTTGCAAAGAGTTCCTTGCAAGACTTTTACGCATGAAACTTAACTCCCGCCTGTTTAGTTAATTATGGAAATCCAACATGGAAACCATTATTTCCCTGTGCAAATTTATTCACCAGGTGTTGTCCACCCACTGCCCTCCTCTTCTCAAGCTGACAAGAGCCTGAGGACTGGAGGATCCACAGGGAGCTTTCACATCATTCCTGAAGATGCCAGCAGGAGGAGGGAAGGCTCTTCCCCACCCCCACTGGGCTTGCATTTTTTTTTAAGAGATAAGCGGTTGGTAAGACTTAAATGTAGCACAAGGTCTGTGTTGGGAGGAGTTTCCCCTGGCTTGAAAACTTGCAATGTGTTCCGCAGGCAAATCCAGGCACTCCTGCTGTGGGAGTTGAGGGTAGGGTAGGAGCCCACCGGTGTTGTCTGAACTCACAGACAAAGGTTGCCAGACGTATACCAACCTTTTTCATTGCCAGCTGTCTCTAACAGGTCCCCTATGCTGAGGGTATAAGATCGTATAAGATCGTTTCTTACAGAAGCTTTGGGGAAATGTACAAGTCTGAGGAGCAGAATTACAGGCAGGCGGAACAAGCAAGGCAAGGAGTCCTTCCGGCGAATGCTGAGTTTCACCCTAACCTTTGCGTGGACTTGTAACTGAGAACCACGTGGGCTGGACACCAGCAATAGCTGGGAGCACACCACGCAGCTGTTAGAGACAGTGATTGCAGACACCCTTTCAAGAGATGCATACCCTTCCATCTGTCAAGGAAATTGCCCAGAGATGAGGAATCCCAGAGACCTGATCATCCCACCATACCTAAAGCACTTGCCCCAGGAGATGGTCACACAATCTGCTCAGAGCCTGTGTTTCTCCCATTGAGTTCAGTCCTCTGAGCCCAGCTTCTCTGGGGATTCTAGTTGATCAACACTTCATGGAAATATAAGAGGTAGATTAATTTGGGGGGTGGGGGAAACGGAAGTATAGTTTCTGTTGCTCCTTTAGTCCTGACTAGAACTGAGAATATATGAACTCATCCCTCATTGATGAGTGCTAGCTTTTTTTCCCACTCCTCTTGTCTTCCTTTTGGTCTAAGTGATACACTGGAGGAAGGTCAGACCTCTTCCCCAAAAGACCCAGCTCATGTGTATCATGCTTTTATCAGACAGTTAAAGTCAACACGGATGGGGCACCCCAATCACTCAAACATGTCCCTCCCTGTCCCTTGACACAACAGCAGCTCCGCTTACTTACAATGACCTTATCAGTGACACTGATCAATAGACTCATTCTTTTTATCCCACTCTATTGCTTTATGAAGAAATCCAAAGTGACCAGCCACTAAAACAATAGCTTTAAATGTAGAAAGATTCTTACTTTGATCCTCATGGAAGTCCCTGCTCTGCCCAGGAATCAGAGCCCAGGGAACCACAGAACCGAAAACTTCAGAGACAAAAAGAAAATCTCCCAAATGGATTACCTAGAGTATTGGAAAGCAAGCTCACTCCTATTTCCATCCCCTGGTTCTGAGACTTGTATACTCTCCCCAGTGGCCTCAGGTCTAAAATATGTGTCACATATGGAAGAAGCGTGTTCTTTCCTCTTAGAATAGTAGCTGCAAGCCAGAGCCCTGGTGGAGGCCTGGGGGCAATTTGTGCCACCATATGCTGGAATTTCTAGGTGGTATTTCTATATTTCTAAACGTGTTCATTGTACTTTGACCAACTGTGAGTTTCTGCATTAATCAGTAGCCATTACACACACAAAAACACTTCTCTCATGAGGTCTGAAACCTGCACTAATCAACAGGTATGGAGATACACACTCAGAGAGAAATTTGACAGTATATTCATTAATAATAATAATAATAATAATAATAATAATAATAATAACATACTTAGCCCTGGGGGAATATATGCTCCTCAGCCCTGGATTTTTGGATATGATTATAGTTTACTCCTATAGCTCTTAGCCTATATTCAATCAGAAGGTGGTTGTTTACCCTCACAGCATTCACACTACTGTGGCACTCAGGAGTATAACTTATTATACCAGACATTACTATAAGTTCACAGCTGAGTAAGACTGTTGGTGACCCCCACTCCTCATCAGCCTACACAGCACCTTCCAATACTCTGAAAGCTAGCCAGTAAGAAAAAAGCTTTCTGGTCAGTACCAACTAGCTTTCTCTGTGTGCTATGACCAACGTGGTATCTTCCACAATAGGGTCTTATCATCAAGGTCTGATAGGCAACCAAGAGTGATAACAATAGTCTGTACTGTTTGGAGGATCTCAAAGACACCCATGATAACAACTTGAGGGAAAGTATCCCAATCTGTAACTAGGCTTTTCATGTGGCAGTCTATGACTTCTGGGGGTGGGGGGAGTATTCATTAGAGACAATTCTGCAGGGATATTTCCTGGTGATCATCACTGTGTGGCCTGAAGATTCACATTTGTTTGCTCTTGTTCCCATAGGTTCACCCAGACCCTTGCTCCTCAAGCCACCTTCTCCTGATCTTCCAACCAGTCTCTAATGAAACCACAACAAGGCAATCCCTTGTGGCCATTCTTTATTTTACCTCTGACTGCTTGTCGCACCACACAAAACAGATCCATCTTCCTTGAAGCTCAGGCTTTAGATCCACTTCCAGTTAGACTGTTGGTACAACAGCTATCTATTTTTGTCTTGCATTAACATTTTGCTTCAACCAAGTGCACAGGTTTCCCTTTTACTTGCCATCTGTTCATAGAGAAGGATTCAAGAAGCCACAGGTGCAATGTTGATAGGCAGCCTGCACTCATACCATCTGATTGTTCAACAAGTGGAACCCTCTGACTTCTCAAGCCAACCCTACTACATCCCTTCCACAATGAGTCATTGTTTTGAGGTCTTTGACACCTCAAACTCCCAGTGGAAACGTCTGCCTACATGGTCGCTGCCTTCTCGTGAGTAGGCACTCTGTCACTATTCAATCCAATGCCTCATGAGCAATGGCTTTTCAATAGTGACTAGTCCTCGGAATCAAATCAAAGACAACTTTTCCCAGGAGCTCCAGGGATCCAAGCAATAACTTCTCCCAAATTGTCTCATGATTTCACCTTCCAGGTTCCCTAGCACTAGATTAGTTACTTTTCTCATTGCTATAGTGAAATGCCTGATGAAAACAACTTAAAGAACTTTTGGCTAACAGTTTGCGGGTACACTGTATCATATTGGATGCTGGTAAGAACAGCCCTAGCTATGGAGGAAACCTGCTAAAACAACCTACAAGGTGCTTTGGCTTCCAGCTCCCCAGAAGTTAAACATTAAGAGCAAAGTTCATAACTACAAACCTGCCTCTCCATCCCAAGGCTATGAATTTACCTGTTCACAGTAGGATTACTTTTTGATGGGGAGATTCTTAAAACCTAGGCTATAGGCACAATCTTCAAATCATCAGGCATATCTGCTTTCAAACAGAACAGAAAATCATACACACAAAATGATACTAAAGCCATGTCTTGCTGCATGTAGGCAGACCTACAGATACCTAAGGTGACCAAGCCCACTGCTTATCAAGTTTGCATGTTGTGCTGTAGTAATAATCTTTCCTAGTCTGTTCAGCATGGACCAATGATGTCTCTCTCCATCCTGGTTTTGAGAAACTGCAGTATTTCTATTATAATTGGTAGTTTTTAAAAGAAACTCTGATGAAGATAAATTTTTGTTAAAAGGTCCCAGTTTTATGGGGCTCTTTTAGTTCATTTTGCTTAAGTTTTTTTTTTTTTTGGTTTTGTTTTGTTTTTGTTTTTGTTTTTGTTTTTGTTTTGAGATGAAGTTTTTCTACAAAGTTCAGACTGGGATCATCCTGCCTCAATCTTCCTGCTAGTGGAATTATAGGTATGCCAGCTCATTTTTTGTTTGTTTGATTGATTGATTGATTGATTGATTGATTGGAGTGTTTTTAAGACAGAATCTCACTATATAGCCAAAGCTGGCCTTGAACTCATATCCGCTTTCCTACAAGTAGGATGAACAGGCATCTGCCACTACACAGGGCTTATTGTTAGGAGGTTCCATTCCTCCTAAGAGCCAACCTCTCTGGATTTCGGGGACCAGATGCATTCACTCCAGTTTGGCCAGACTGAAGGCTGGCACTAAGGTGGACCATGCGGAAGATGTCCAGCTACACACGACCTGTGTGGTGGGTGAATCTGAACCCAGGAGTTCAATGTAAAGTGTAAGTTAATTGCAGAGAATGGGTACACAATGAAACTGAATAAAGAACAATGTGTGTCCTAGTCTCTGACAGGCAGTAAATTGCCAGTCCAAAATCACATTCTCAGTTTCTGTTTTAATTTCTTTTTGAGCTCTAAGCTTCCTGAAAAAAAAAAAAAAATGAGTTTCTCAGTAGGGGCCGGACTGACTGATTTATTTGCTTCACAAAGATTTCAAGGACTTGAAAAAGAAATGTGATTTTAATTTACAGCTTTTAAAACTCACTCCGCTTCAAGTGGTTTACACATTAAAGTTGTAGCTACATGTCAACATGGCTTGTTGGAAAGTTTAGAATTCAATCTTTAAAGCTTGGAGCGGTGGCGACGGCTATGGTGGGAGCTATGTTCTTTTGTTGGTTATGGAAGACGTCGAGCAACCAGTCTGGCTAGTTTTTCTCCTGACTGATTTGACAGCTGATCTTGATATTATTGTTAAAACAACCTGCAAGGTGCTTTGGCTGCCAGCTCCCCAGAAGTTAAACATTAAGGGCAAAGTTCATAACTACATAAACCACCTTCAACTTCAAGCTGGACTCACCATCAAGATTTTTAGCAGCTCTTAAAACGAGCTTATTAGAGTTAGATCCTACAAGGATACAATTTCTATGCCATAGCTGACACAACTCAGTGATTAACACATCCCTGTTGGGGGATTCCTCCCCTTGAGAGGGGTTCACAAGATGGGAAGTGGGATGTGTAATGTAGGCTCAGGACTTAGCTAAGCATGGAGTACAATTTCTCTACTTAAGGCAACCACTTTCAGATGTTACCCTCAAGGATTCCTGCTACTGTAAGTTGCCACTGACACCGTTGTTTAGGAGTAAGCAAATGTCCCCTTGACTTCCCCACTTCTCAAATCTTACCCTTTCTTAACTGTACTACAATTTTTAAAAAGATAAGGGATGTTGAGTCCAAAAGTCAAAATTCCCACTGTTTCTATCTTCTGCTGACCCTTCATCCCTTCTCCCTCTGAATACAACAACAACAACAACAACAACAACAACAACAACAAAAACCTTTTATTCTAAATTAGTAATTGTCCATAAGCCTCACATTCTGGGCTTTTCCTTCCATGGTCTAGTTTCATGCCTTCTAATGCCACGTGTTCCCAGAAGCTCTGAATACTCAAGGCACAATTAGCAAATCAAAAGATTCCAAAGAAGAAGGAAGGAGAGGACGCTGGTCCCAAAAAGACTGGATCCAATATTGTAGGAAAGTACCAGAACAGAGAAATGGTGTGGGGGGGGAGGGTGATTGGGGAATGGGCGGAGGGAAGAGGACTTATGGGACATATGGTGGGGGGGGGAGTGGGAAAGGGGAAAGCCTTTGGGATGTAAACAAAGAATATAGAGAAAAATTGCCATTGTCAATGTTGGTATCTTAGGATGGATGAAGCTGCATATGAGGGTAAATCATCTCACTGACTGTGTTCATACAAAATTAAAGGGCTTATCTGTAATATTATGGAGAAGGGAGTTGAATTAGAGGCATCTTGGGTCTCCTCAAATCTTGAGATTCTGATTGTGGAACATCAGTTTCCCTGGGCAGCATCAGCATAGTGGGAGCCATACTGTTATATTAATATCAATAAACACCTTCCTGGTTATTTCTAAACATCTCTATGAAAGTCTCGCTACATGTGTTTGTGAGTCCTAACATCTGGGCTCTTCTTTCTCTCCTGTGTTACTGCTTATAATCCTGACTCTTTTTGAAAGTTTTGATACACTAAACTCCTTGTCAGCATATGGCATGACTTTCAGAACACACTGTTCAGTTGCCCCTATCAAGTATATTAATCTTGCTGGTGAGTTCTATCAAATCTACCAGGTGCCGCCTGGGATGCATAGAAGCACTCAGGTACCAAAGCAGGTCTGAATTCATTGGGTCCCTCAGTGTGAAAGGTATAGGATGCAGAGGGACAAAGAATGCCTCTCTCCCTGTTGGTGATGATACTACTATATGGTCCAGAGTGGAGGGAGTGGGGCGAGGCTGAATCGTTGGTTCCTGTAGTAGCAGTGTTCATCCAATCCTCTCCACGACCTTGTGATGGGCAGGTCTTTTACATTTCCTTTGACCATATGACTTGCTTTGGCTAATGAGATGTTAGGAGATAAGACATAAGTAGATGCTTTTTGGCCTTTTTCTTTGCTCTGTCATCACTGTGAGAACTTCTCTGGGTAGCCTGAATCCCAACATATAAAACCAAGTAAAAGTAAAAATTCACCCAGATATCAACAGATCCAAAACCTACATCTGAACCACTGCGGTTCACCCACAGAACATGGACATGACAGTAAGAGCTTGGGATGACTTGTTTTGCAAGATTATTGAAAAAGCATTAAAGTGACTCTGCTTCAAAACTGCAGTTTCCAAACCCTTGATACCAAAAAGGATTCTAATATTTTCTGCACATCTGCAAACTCACAAACATACAAAGATTCAAAGACTAGGCGGCTTATAAATCTGAATGCTAAGAATAGCATTAGACGTAGTTCATTATCTGCTTTGACACCTGGAAATTGACTGGGCTAAGCTTTTTTTTTTTTTTTTTTTTTTTTTGCTTTTTCAAGACAGGGTTTCTCTGTGTACCCCTGGCTGTCCTGGAACTCACTCTGTAGACCAGGCTGGCCTTGAACTCAGAAATCCGCCTGGCTCTGCCTCCCAAGTGCTGGGATTACAGGCGTGCTGGGCTAAGCTTTTTAATAGCAGTCTCCAAACTGGGTTCTCCAGATCTGTGGAAAATCTGTTGAAGAACCCAGAAGAAATTCACAAGAGGACTGAGGAAGAGCGATGGTTTCAGAAGGGACTTACCTCAGGTTGGGCTTCTCGTGTGTGTGTGTGTGTGTGTGTGTGTGTGTGTGTGTTAGAGTTCTCTACAATGTTTTATTGAAGACATAGTTCATTCCCCTCCTTAACAATAAGTGAGTCCTTGAAAATTAGAGCAGCCTTGTTAGAAAATAGTATCATTTTCAGCCCCTTGAGTGAGGATTCTCCAATCCTTCAGAGCTATCTAGGAATCCTACTGTGTTTTCTTGGTTGGCACACTCTTTCACTCTATACTAGACTGATTCATACCATCAATTCCAACTTTTAACCCCTAGTGTCCCTGCCCCATCTGTTTCATACCTCTTGATCTTCCTAGTTTCTTGTCAGACACTAGTCCATCAGTTGAGAAAATGTCCTCACCATCTTGGCCTATAGGCATGCCTCTAGACATCTTCTGATGATTTGCATGGGTGGACCCATTGAAGGGAAGAGGAGCAACACCTCTGGGTAGGTGTGCAAGAAAGCAGACTGAGCAAGGCATGGGAATCAAGCCAATTAGCACTATTGCTCCATGTTCTCTGCTTTAGTTTTTTTCCTTTAAATTACTTCTGTCTTGGAGTTTCCATTGCTGTAAAGAGACACCATAACCAAGGCAACTCTTATAAAGGACAACATTTAATTGGGGCTGGCTTACAGGTTCAGAGTCCATTATGATCACGTTGGGAAGCATGGCAGCATCCAGGAAGGCATGGTGCTGAAGAAAGAGCTGGGAGTACTACATTTTGTTCTGAAGGGAACCAGGAGAAGACTAAGGCAGCTAGGAAGAGGGTCTCCAAGCCCACCCCCACAGTGACACAATTTCTCCAACAAGGCCACACCTACTAATAAATAGTGCCACTCTCTGGGCCAAGCATATTCAAACCACCACACTCTTCCTGCTTGGATTCTTGCCCTGACTTGCCTTAGTAATGAACTATTATGGCGAAGCATAAGATAAAATAAACTGTTTCCTTCCTAAGTTGCTTTTGGTTATGGTGTCTTATCACAGCAACAGAAACTAAGACACCTATCTAATGAGGGCTTTCTATTCTACCCACATCGCAACTATAGTGGATGTATTCATGGAATCTGTTCCCCAACATGGCTGCCTTCTCTGGCCTCAGTAGGAGAAGATGCACCTAACCTTGCAGAGGCTTGATATGCCAGAGTGGGGGATACCCGGGAGAGCCAACCTCTCAGAGAAGAAGGGGGAGATGGGAGAAATGAACCCTATGAGGGAGCACAGAAGACAGTGATTGAAATGTAAAATTAATTAATTAATTAATTAACTAATTAAAAATCAGAAACAGGCAAATGCTGTTTCTCCACTCACCTTGTCCATCTTATTCAGCCTGGTCCTCAGCCCATAGAATTGTGCTACTCACATTCACTACAGGTCTTCCCACCTCAATTGAGCCTGTTTAGAGTCACCCTTGCAGACACACCCAGAGGTTTATCTCTTAAGTGATTCTAATTTCATCAAGGTGACAGTCCTACTTAATCATCACATTGGTACCCAAGAATTAGTCACCAGATGAAGGAATAAACTGTTTTATGAGGGACAGCAACCAGTGCCCTTCTGACAAGAGGATACCTAGCAGTGGTCCAAAAGAAGAGCTTGAAAAAGATAAAACTAGAGCTCTAGCACACAGGGTACCACATGGTCCCAATGTTTCCTCCAACTCAGCTTCTCTGATTACACAGTAGGAAGGATGGGCTACAGAGAGGGAAAGACCGCACTAAATGTACCTGTCTTTCCTGCAGACAGCTGCACCTCCTCAGTCAAGGGTTTCTCAAGGAATGCCTAAGATCCTATATTCTGCTAAATATATTGCTATATTTAGCAGAAGGGCAACTGGCCTTCTGCTAAACAAACTTTCTAACTCCTACATCAAGTGATCCCTTCCAACACCAACAACCCAGAGTTCCAAGAGATCTCCTTTGTTATTGCAAGAGCCTAGTTTATACAGGACTTTCCTACTGAATAAAGACCCCCAAGTCTTTCAAAAACCCTGGGTTTGGGGCTAACCGTGACAGTGGTCACCCACTTTAATGCATTCCCAGCAGGTAAGTTTTTCTAAAGAAATGACTGGGGTTTTCTGGCACTCTCCCCTGCCTTCCTTTCTGTTCTTTGGCCTGTGTCCAAATGCTACAAGGTCTTACAGGGCTGTTTCTCCATTTCTGTACATCTAAAAGGGGCAAGATGGGTTCTAGACCTTAAGTGTCAGGGCTCAAACCATCCCACGCATACTTATGATTATGGTGCCAGGGACCCGTTAGGACTGGCCAATAACGAGAACTGCAGGGAAAGCCCAGGTTGCCAGGGAAAAGCATAGCCTCTCCTTCTGCCTCCCATTGTAAGAACAAGAAATGGAATCCTGAAAGTCTTTGTCTACTGATGGAGCTGGGATTACAATATCCCACAGTCATCTCCTTAAAACAACTATGGATATAGAAGCTTTGCTCAGGAAAACAAAATATATATCCTTTTGGTCTTCTCTACACTAATCTGAAAATATGAATTTCACCAGCATTTCTCAGAACTTTCTTTTGAGCAGCACCAAATGAATATGGAATCACTCAATAGCTTTAAAGGATTACTTGATCCATTTCTCCTCATAATCACTAATTGCTATTTCAGCTATCATTATTGATAAACATGCCTGTGGCACAGATTCAAGACATGAAAACTAGCCTATCCTTTAAAAGGCAATCTGGAGACCAGAGAGATGGCTCAGCAGTTAAGAGCACTGGTTGCTCTCTCAAAGTCCCTGGTTCAATTCTCACCATTAGCCAAGAACTCTGTAACTCCAGCTTCAGGCAACCCCATGTTATCTTCTGGATTCCACAGATACTGCATACATTTGTTATAGATGAATTCATAACAGTCATAAGCCGACATAAAATAAAAATAAGAGCTAAACAAGTTTTTAAAGACAAACTGATTTGAATAGTGAACATCGAAGGAAAACTAGATGCTTAGAGGATCAGAGTTTCCTAAATTTAACCAGCTTCAAGGTGACCAAAAAGAAAGTTGTGTGTGTCCATCACTACACAATGGTTAATGAGTTTTTAAAATGTTTTTTCAGAACTAATAGTCATTTTATTTAAATTATTTAAAAGTGAAAGTAATGATAGGATGAGTGAATAAAACGTGATGTTTGTAAAATGAAATTCTACATAACAAAGAAAAAAGAAAGGTCAATTTGTATAGGAGCACACATGAATCCTAGATGTGAAAACTAAGTGAAAAAGCCAGATATACATAAATACATACATGCATCATGTATACATGCATACATATATGCATGCATGCATACATACATATATGTATGCATGTATTCATGTATACATATGTACAGTTCCTAGTATATATGGGGATGGAGAAATGACTTGGCAGTTAAGTTGCCAAGAGCAACTTAACTCTCTGCTCTTCCAGAGGACCTGAGTGCAATTCCCAGCATCTTCATGGTGGGTCACTACCTTCCATAACTAGAGTTGCAAGGGATCCAAAACCCTCTGGCTTCTATGAACACTAGGAACACATGTGGTGCCCAGACTTAGATGCAAGCAAAACACTCCTACATACAAAATGAAACAGTAATAGAAGCTTTTTTTTTTTCAAATTTACAGGCACTTGCTACAAACCCATTACCAGAAGACACAAGTATGGCACATTCATATGGCACTTAGCATATACACTAAACCTGACATATTTAACTGCTCTATGACCTAGATAATGTTCTTACATTCATCATACTGATTAGGGACCTAAGACTAAGAAGAAACGGAGAAATCGAGTTTGGATCAGGAGATTGCTTACTAGATAGAGTCTGTACCCTCCACCACTTTAATGTCTAGCCTACTTGGCATTTCTATATGTTGTCCTACCCTAAAAGTTACATTTAGTGAACTATAATAAGCCAGGTTGTTATGTGTTGGTTTTTTTTTATTAGAAAGATTTTTTGTTTTGCCCTTGATGCTATTGGCTTCATGATAGATTTGGATTACTGAATATCTGCGTCTTTCCTTTTTTAGCCCTTTTGCCCCTTTTTCCTTCTTCCTATAGCAGAGAAATGGAAACTTGCCTCTTGCTTTCCATCTTCATATACCACACTGATGAAGGCCAAGGCTCTCTGGGCAGGCCAGGCCTGGCATTTCCAGTGGTAATCTAATGTGCCATAAAATGTTTCAGAAAGATATTGTTTTACTTCTTGGAGTGCTGATCAAGTTCTCCTTAAACATGATCACAGTGAATTTTATACCAAACCAAAGCCAAGCAAGGGAAGGAGTTAAAGGTCTCTGCTCCGAGGTAGAGTCATCTGAGACCCTTTTCTTTTCCTGCTCTGTAGCAAGGGAGAACCGGGTGCTTTAAATCACAAACATCGTTGTCAATAAGTACAAGAAAACCTAATGCACCAGAGGGCAGGAAGATCAAAGCTTCGCACCTGGAGAGCACCACATGGTGAAGATTTAATAAAACAATGCCACCTTGACATAAATCCTGAAAAGATTGCTCGTGGACACACGCTGCCCCCCAAATGATCGGAGGGGTCAGATAACGGATATCTAATACACATGGCTTCCCAATGGGAAGTGTTCCTTTCTACTCACCTAGCTGCTGACAAGAGGCAGGGAGACTATTTTGTTTTAAGCTTCTCATGTCTAAAATTGACATTGCAGATTTTGGATCAGGACACGGCACATCTGCAAGCTGGCGGAAATACCAGGGTCCAGCATGCTCCTTTGATTGTTACATTTAAGATATCATGTGTGCTACCAGCTCAGCTGCTGCAAGGCATTAGTGACCATTCCTTGGGCTTGTAAAGTACTTTGGAAATACTATAGACCAGGATTAGAGCAGATGAGTATTCCACATGGCTTCAGGAGAGATGATAACCAAAAGGGGGGGCTGGATAGTTAAATTGATCTATGAGCTGCGTATGGGAAACAATATCTTCAGAATCCTGCTCAAGGTATGCACATGAATGTGGTGGTAGTTTGGAAAGTAACGTATCGGTTAAGCTATAGAGAGCAGGGACAGCGGGGAGAGTGGGAGGTATATGTGTCCAACCCTCTTGTCATTTTTTTTTCTTTAACAGTCTAAAAGCAAAACCAAAACTGAATCCCAGTAACCACCGCTGAAATGTCACTTTGGAATCTGGCTGACAAGTTCTGTGGCTTTTTTTTTTTTTTTACACAAGCAAGAAGCCAGTCATATGGAAATTGTGAGCAGAGTGTAAGGTAGCAGGGGGTTCGGTATTACATTGGACGTAGGAAACTTTAGCATGTGCTGATAATGTCCTGGAAACATTCCCAGTGATAAAAATAAGATCACTTTCATTTATATAGGTCACTCAATGCTGCCAGATCCCAGATAGCATATGTCTATGTGGGCATATCTAAAAATTATAAATCATTGCAGTTATATGATTTATACTTACGTGGTTCACCTGATACTCACATGATGAGAAACATATAATAAACACACTCTCTGTGACCTGATGCTCTGTAACCGTCCAGCACGGCCCCCAATATTTTTCTCATGTAACTTACCCACCACTTCATGTATTAGGAAAGATAAGCACTGTAATTCATAATTTACAGGTTGTGAAACTGCATCCCGAAGAAATGTAATGACTTCGACAACTTTTCATAGAGATTACGTAGCAGACGTTCACAGAGCTCTGACTTGTCTTCCATGGAGGCTAGGATAAAATCTAGAATACCAAACTGGGGGGCGGGGTTGGGGGAGGGTGAACACCTAAACTAATTGGCTCTGTCAAAACCACCATCAAGAAACAGTGGGATTCATGGATACTGCAAGAAATGGAAAATCTTGCAAGGTTACTTTGCCACACCATTGCCTCTGTGGTAAAACACACGCACGGCATCATTTACTGGAAAGAGTTTAGCCTGGCCCTGGGAGCTACCAACTAGGTGCGGACATTCATTCTGCAGCCAAGGCTTGTTCTACGAGGAGGATGTATGCTTACCTCTTTGTAATGTCTTACACAACAAATGCTCCAGCTCAGGATATTCATTTGGGGAGCTTGCTGTCCTAGTCGAGTATATGTTTGAGTTTTAACTGGAGGTTCTCACTGTTGGAAATGAATAAGAGAGCATGGCTCACTCCTCTGCAAAAGGCAGAGCATGCACCAGCCTGAGTATAACCTTCTATATAAGTGGCTCTGAATTACAAAATGTTGTTCAGTTGATTTAACTCTACCCTAATGAGCCAGGAAAGGGGTGTGGGAGTAGGAGCACAGTGAGGCACCACAGCAGATTCATTTCTATGCTGTTCCCAAACACTAAACAGGCTGCTCTGGAGTTTGGGTCCCAGTGGGCAGGTAGACAAATAGGCTGCCCCGGGGGGGGGGGGGGAGCGTGGGTCCCAGAGGGCAGGCACTCTTGCCAGGACTGGGAAAGAGGACAGACAAGATGCATTGAAAGGGAAGGAGACAGACACTCAGGGCCTCCTGTCTGGGGCTCATCTGTGAGCAGAGAAAGGTTAAGGACAGCCATGCCCTGAGCGATAAGTGTCTGTGTTGTTCAACTCAGAAGAGCGAGCTCTTGTGTGTTGACTGTACTCTTTTCATAAGCGGAAGCCCATTGTCACCGTCCAGCTTGGAGACAGAGAAACCTGCCAAGGGTCGTCTAAGTAAGACAGTCCCAGTGGTTCCGACTGGGATGTCAGTGAACATGCAATGGCCCTTTTCGGAACCGACAGGCCTGACTAGCGAAGCCCTCAGATTTGCCCGACAGCTGGCCCATGGACAGCAGAGTGAGGACTCTAAGCGATGGCTTTGATCCACATTTCTTCAGCTCCGGGACTGCCTCCTGCGAATGGCCTCCCCGCAAAGCCTGTGAGTCCCGAACCCCTGGGAAAACGGGCAATACAGAATACAGCCCTTTGTTCTTTAGCAGGCCTGTCAAAATTCTTTAATTTAAAATATATCCCCTTTCTCACTTGCTTTCAGTTATTCCTTGGCTAAAATGTCTCCATGAGTGTATGTATTTCCTGCTTAGGATTTTCTTTTTGGAAAAAAAAAAAATCTTTCTATATTAGAGAACAAGTGTGTCTTGCACAGTTTGAAGCAGAAACCGAACTGACAAAAAGCTTTTTATTTTCTCTTTTTTTTTTTTTTTACTACATTAGCTGCGGTTACAACTTCAAACCCTGGTAGGATTTCAATCACACTGAGATACATGCAATTTATGACAAAATAAAATAACACTAAGACACTTGAAATATAAGAATATTCTTAATTTACCATTTTTGCAATACTGTAAAAATATACCTTTATGCTTAAGTGAACATATCAGGTTTTAAAAGTTATTTTCTTCACAACCCTAAGAGAGATTCAGGCATAGAGGCTGTGAATGACTTTTCCGTGAAATTTTAGGGAACTTGGGTTTCTGTCCAACAGTCAGCTGTGGGGACATTTTGCTGAGCACACTATATTTCTATCTCCCTCCTGCCCCTAAATTCTGAAGGACACAAATTACTAGCCATAAATCTGCCTTGTCCACTGAGGGTGAAATTATATCATTTGGGTGACTTTGGTTTGCTATTGGGCATTTTCCCTCTTATCCACTTGATAAGCTATTTCCTGCACTTTGGGGTTTCAGTCATATATGCTTTTTCCAATCTAATCTATCCTTTCTATCATGACTCAATTTCATTGGCCTTCATTTATGTGCAAAAGAATATCGACAACATGGGCGAAGTAGTCTCTCAGTTGGTAAGGGTCTGGGCTACAGGTTGAAGGACCCACATTTAAAAAATTAGTTATATGCCAGATATGGTAGTATATATACCAGCACCATAATCCCATCACTCAGGAGGCAGAAGCAAGCCATTGCTGAGTAGAAACTAGCCTGATCAATATAGGAAATTTCAGGCCAGTCAGAGAAACACAATAAGATCCTGCATCCAAAACACAATAATAATTAATTAATTAAAAATATATCGTCGTGGTGGCATGCAGTTGTAATCTGAGAGCTAGGAAGCCAGTGGATCTCTGGGGTTCAATTGCAAGCCAGCATAGTCTACCCGACAAGTTCTAGGCCAAGAGACCTGGCCAGGTCTCAAAACCAAGGTGGATCGCAGCTGAGGAACAGATGAGGCTGCTCTCTGTCCTCTACATTCACACACACACACACACACACACACACACACACACAAACACACACTTTGATTACAAAGTGGACTTGCCCTTATCATTCAATGGATAACTGACACATAGTGTATTCAGATAGATAAACTAATGATGTATGTTAGTCAGTGTTCAGTATTTAGCAATAAATGCTACTAAATAATGTTAAACTAAGCTCATTTTCATTTTCTGTTTTAAACTGGCCAAAAATGGAAGGTTAAGAAGGAAATCATTCTGAGTGAAATATACCTATGTGGGGCATATGTATGAATGTAATATAAATTCATATAGTATATACTATATAGTATGTATGTATACATACATAACTATATATTATGCATGCCATAATATAGTATATATGACATTATAATGCAAATTATGCCAGTAATTATATATACAACACACACACACACACACACACACACACACACACACAAACACATAAAGGTTTATTCTAGAGTCTCAGCCAAAACTGACTGCATTCCTTTACTTGCTAAGAGCAGGGACAGAGATTTTCTTTTCCCCACAAGGGAAATCAAAGCAATTTCTAAGTGCTTCACTGCAGGACTCTGTTTCTCTTTCGCTGCCAGCTGATCCTGCTTCTGCAAAGTCTGTAGACCCACCAGGCTGTCAGAATACACCCCTTCTGCAGCTCATTCAGCAAGTAAGCCAGGAGCTTTTGTGCTCAGCAGAGACGCAGTAAGAAGGCTAATGTCTTGGCAGCCATTTCCATGTGTAAAAAAGGGGGGGAAAAGTGGCCCGAATAGAACCTCATCAGATGTCAACACTGGCGTTTGAGGGGTATTGAAACACGCCCAGCACTATAATTTATTTTGCCAGAAGGTAAGAAATCAACTAGAGTTCAGAATGTAATCCTTCTTCAAATATTATTTCTGGGAACACTTTTTCTCACCAAGCATGACCCCACAAATTGAATCTTGCCTTTCCATCTCAGGTCCACATTCCATAGGTCCTGTTCTAACTGTAGACTGTTCATGAAGGCAAGAAGTCGGTCTTACAAAGCCAAGAAAGACTCAGGAGTTCATCCTAATAGCTTTTCATCCTTTTCTTCTGCTTCCCCCTCATCACCAACAGAACCATTGGAGCTCCCTATATGTAGAGCTCGTGAAAGTTGTCCATACCACATTCAGCACGTTGACTAATCAGGGATAAGGATAATCAAGACAGCAAGTAACACTACGAACTTCTGATTATCTGAACAAAAGCCTTGAGCAAGTAGGCAAGCCCATCTAATCTAGCAGTCAAGAAGCCCTCCAAAGTTTGATCAATAATACACATGAGCAGAAGGGCAAGCATGCCCCAACCATAGTGTAAGAATTCTCCTCAATGGAACATATACAGTGAGCATCAACTGTTACTATCTATGACTTGACAGTCTCTATGGTTTGTCCACTAGCTGCCAGAGGCTTACTATGAAAGGCCTTGCATGTCCTCATTTTACAGGCAAGAAAACTGAGGCATAAGATATAAATAAGTAATTGTTAAATCAAACAGCTGTAAGCAATATCTTTTGATCCAACATACCCAACACTGGGAATAAAAGTATTTAAAAGGAAATACACATATATGGCTTTGAGATATTAAATAATATATCCCAAATCATAGTACTTATAGAGAAAATATTTTGTGTATGTATGGCTGTGGTACCTGTCAATAATAACTTTGATGGCCTAAGGCTTAGGCAGGAAATATAAGGTGAGATGTCTGAGAGGCAGAAAGGATTCTGGGATAGAGCAAGGTGTGGGAGATTCACCTGGAAAGATGTGACAATACAGACACATGGCACCTGAGCACAGGTAAGAAGTCATGTAGCAAAATATAGATTTCAATAAATGGGTTGTTTTACCTTATTATCTATGTGGAGGTCCTTGATCCACTTGGACTTGAGCTTTATACAAGGAGAAAAGAATGGATCGATGTGCATTCTTCTACATGCTGACTTCCAATTGAACCAGCACCATTTGTTGAAAATGCTCTTTTTTCCCCCTCTGGATGGTTTTAGCTCCTTTGTCAAAGATCAAGTAACCATAGGTATGTGGGTTCATTTCTGGGTCTCAATTATATTCCATTGATCTACCTGCCTGTCTCTGTACCAATACCATGCAGTTTATTACTATTGCTCTATAATACAGCTTGAAGTCAGGGATGGTGATTCCCCCCAGAAGTTCTTTTATTGTTGAGAATATTTTTTGCTATCCTGTTTTTTTTTGTTATTCCAAGTGAATTTGCAAATTTCTCTTTCTAACTCTATGAAGAATTGAGTTGGAATTTTGATGGGGATTACATTGAATCTGTAGATTGCTTTCAGTGATATGGCTATTTTACTATATTAATCCTGCCAATCCATGAGTATGGGAGATCTTTCCATCTTCTGAGATCTTCAATTTCTTTCTTCAGAGACTTGAAGCTCTTGTCATATAGATCTTTCACTTGCTTGATTAGAGACACACCAAGGTATTTTATATTATTTGTGACTATTGTGAAGGATGTCATTTCCCTAATTTCTTTCTCCTTTGAGTAGAGGAAGTCTACAGATTTGTTTGAGTTAATTTTTATATTCAGCAACTTTGCTGAAGTTGTTTATCAGGTTTTATTCTCTGGTGAAAATTTGGGGGGGGGTCACTTAAGTATACTATCATATCATCTGCAAACAGTGATAAAAGGCCATCTGAAGACTGCCCACATACATATGTGGATCCATCCCACATACAGTCACCAAACCTAGACACTATTGTGGATGCCAAGAAATGCTTGCAGACAGGAGCCTGATATAGTTGTCTCCTGAGAGGTTTTTTCAAGCCTGACAAATACAGACAACCATTGAACTGAGCACAGGGACCCCAATGGAGAAGTTAGAAAAAGGACTGAAGGAGCTGAAGGGGTTGCAACCTCATAGGAAGAACAACAATATCAACCAACCAGATCCCCCAGAGCTCCCAGGGACTGAACCACCAACCAAAGAGGACACATGGAGGGACCCATGGCGACAGCCACAAATGTAACAGAGGATGGCCTTGTTGGGTATCAATGGGAGGAGACACCCTTGGTCCTGCGAAGGCTCTATATACCAGTGTAGGATAATGCCAGGGTGGGGAGGCAGGAGTGGGTAGGTGGGTGAGGGAACACCCTCATAGAAGCAGGGGGAGGGGAGATGGGATAGGGTGGTTTGGGGGGGGAATTGGGAAAGGGGATAACATTTGAAATGTAAATAAAGAAAATATCCAATAAAAAGAAAAACAACAGCAACAAAAAGAAAAAAATACATTATCTAGTCAACAAAGAGTCTAGTATATGACCAAGGTATTTGTAAATATATTTTTCCGTCTGAGTCATATTTCTGGGATCATGAGGCTGGGAGGAAGACCCAGACCTAAACCTCTCCAAGAACTCGTTCACAGAACTAAGATTTGAACCCACAAAGACTCTACCGGGACCAAGCACTGAATTATAGCAGCATACTGTTTAGCACCATGCCCTCGGATGTTTTCAGTGTGGCACAGAAAGAACACAAACACCTGGGGATAATTAGAAGCCAAATAACCAAGCAGCTGTGTGGTAAAGGAGCTACCATGGTTGTTTGGTAAAGAGTTCAAAGTAGCACCCTGGAAGAAGTGACTCAAGACAGTAGGAGGAGGAGAGGACCTCAGAGCCGGGAAGGCGGTACCCTGGTGAATAACTGCTGTCCTCCACTGAGCAGTGACACGTTTCTACTTGCTTTCTATCTGTCAACCAGTTCACCTAAATAAGAGGCGAGCCTTGTGCTAGGGGTCATACCTACCTTACAGAAACACTGAGAAGGGCTGTACTCTAGCTGATGAGGGATTTCCGATAAGGCGTTGCCTTCCCATCTTTCTCCTCACACAGCAGACTTTATTTTGGAAATCTAATGGAGAGAAGAGCCAAAGCAAAATGTGCTCCATTTTTCAACGTCAACTCGACAGGCCTTTCAGAACCTCCCCAAGCAGTTTTGTTGTCCGCTGAATTTCAACTCTGACTTTCATAATTGTATACTGAATCCACCCATTCGCTTGAATCCATGATGTGAACTTTACAACCAAAAGATATCCAAATATTTTAACATTAAGAAAGTCCTCACTGGCTTAATATAGTTAATAGATATTTTTTAAATGTAGAGCTTAAGCAAAGGGCCTGGGACCCCATGTCAGATCATTCTTGTCATATATATATATGTCAGCAACCTGGGGATCAGAGAAGATGCTCAAAACTAACCTACCAGATATTCAATATAGTCCTATTTACCATAATCCTATTAAATATTCCATTTTATTAAAATCTCACCTAAGCTTATATGCAGTGGTTTGATTTGCCATACCAAGACGTATTCAAAGAAATCCACCATGATCCCTCAGTATATTGCCTTGTATTTCCAGCTTTTTTCTTCAACTGGTTTGGCTTGCAGTCCTAGTCATTTCTGGCTGTATTGAACACCACAGACCGATGGCTTCTGTACAACATAAACCTGCTTCTCACAGCACTCAGTGCTGAGAAGTCTGAAACCAACACGCCAAGAGCTTCGGTGCTCAGTGAGGGCTGGCTTCCTTCTTCACAGATGGCAGTCTTCCTGATGTAATGTCACATCAGAAGGTGTAAGAAAGCTCTGTCACATCTCTTCACAAATGTACTCATCTTATTCTGAAAGGCAGGACCCTTTCCAAGGGCTAATCGATTCCCAAAGGCCTCACAATTCCTAATACCATCAATTTGGGGGATTAAATTTTTCACACATGATTTTTTAGAGCAACACAAAATATTTGAACTGTTATCACCAGCATGATTATATATATAAAGGTTGGCAACTGTCCTGTCCATATTATATATATAAAGATTGTCCAATATTGTGGGCCAAATATAAGTGTAAAATGGCCCCTGATGGCCAGTTGGAGTATGGCTCTGGTATTCAGACTTAGATTTGAAGGAAAACACAACCAATGCTGGTTTATCAAAGCAAACACACTTGTTTCCCTCACATATCAAATCCAGATACAGGTGATGGTTGGCTTTAAATCAGAGGTTCAACAATGTCATTATCCAGTAACCTTTCTTTTGTGGTCACAAGATGGCTTCTGCAACTCTGTCCATGCTGACCGCAGTGCAGGGCAGAGCGAAATAGGGTAAACACAGAATCAAGATCCTGGAGCTTTCAACAAGTCTCACCAGCAACTTCAGCCAGTCTCCTCCATCAGAACTATGTCACATGGTCACCTACAAGAAATGGTAATATATCCGGACACCTTGCCTTCCTATCCCCAACTAAGAAACTCAGCATCTCACCACTGACCAGCCATGTTCCTCCAGCCTGCTTCCTGCTAACCAACTTCCTCTCTCAGGAAAGAATAGGTATTGAGTTCAGCCCCACGTCAGCTCAGGGTCAGAGTGGACTGTTGACACTCAGTGCCAACACTGCTCTGTCTTCTATTTTATTCTTACTCAACTAAGCTCCCACAGTAGTCAGTAGTAGAGCTGGCATGGGGCAATTTCCAACTTTCAATCTCACATCACACATTACAGAAATAAGTAGATTCCAAGAATGTCAATAGCTATCCCTCTTATATTCTGTCTTAAGATCGCAGAAGGAGAATAAGCTAGAGAATACAAAAGATCCAATATTGGCTGTATATGATTAGCCATACAACTTTAGGCAAACCATTGAAAATAACTATCTCTCCCTCCCCCTCCCTCTCCACCTCCCTCTCCCTTTCCTTCTCCCTCTGTCTCCCTCCCATATCTTCACTGCACTCTTGGTATCTTCTTGTCCTAAGCAACTACGATTCTTCTTTAAAATCCAATTTGTCTAATCAAGCTTGGAAACATCATGAACTCTTACCTTGGGTGCAGATTATCACGTTGATTGAGCATGGTGGCCACATTCACGGGCAACCAAAGAGCTACACAATTGCAACAGAAATTCTGGATGAGTTCAGATAGTCTTTAATCTGCTCATTCAGGTTCAGCAAACCAGGAAAGTAACACATTAAAGTTCAGTCTTCTTTTTTCGATAAGAAAAGTTGTTCAAGGTGGCAAATGAGCCTCTAGATCTAAAACAAGAAGCTAAAAAGGATTGTCTAAGAAGTTTCCAGATAGTTCATGATCTTCCTGCATTAAAGCTAAGGATGATTTTATTCCTGGAGACAATAACTCTGCTTGCATGCACCCTTAGACAAGGCGTTATCTGTTTAACATATCAAACCCAATAATAACCCTGTGTATGTGGGTGACATGCCTGCTTTCTAAGGAAAGAATGTTAAATCCACAGAGACAGTAAGCAAAGGGACCAGGATTCCACCTCTAAGGATAAGAGCCACAGTTCATTGTTGTCCTGAGCAGCTGGTCAGATGGTTAAATATCTGCCTGCTGAAAGTTACTCTTAGGAGACAACCTTAGGAAAAAAATCTTCTCTTAAGCAGAGTCTGCAGACCTTCGCACAAGCATGGAATTATTTCTTTTTCTGTTCTCTCTTGAAAATGAGGTTATTGTAAGGTCTCAAGTACTAACAAGGTGCTTCACACAGAAGCCTTTGAAAGGCGGTAGCCCACAACCAGCCGAGTGCTTCTATCTACTGTGCCTGCCTTCCTCAGCACGTGGCTTCCCCCATAACAGTCCAACAATGAGATTTTGAAATTGCCCTGCTCCTTTTAAAAAGAAAGCTCAATTCACCCAAGAAAGGTGACTGGGACCCACCAACGTTTTAACAGCCAGAGGATCATTGCTCTGTCTCAGTAATGAGCTGATCAGAGCTTTAACAGAAACTACTGAGGGATCGAACAGCCAAACCCTCATTCCAAGCAGCTGAAGGGAACAATTGGCAATCTTAGTCTCTTTAAGGACATTTTCTAGAAGTGATTTACAAGGATTTTTTAGTGTCCCATTTGTCAAGAATCAATCATAGGGCCACAAACACTTGCAAGGGACATTGGAGAACTTGATCTTAATTGTAGAGGCCTGTTTTCCCAGACATCAACTGGAAGTCTAGTTATTCAAGACACTGGGAAAGAATTAGCAGTCTGTAATTCTCACTGCCATTTTGATTCACGAGGGAAGTACCTCCCATGCCTGGGAGTCTCCACTGGCCTGGGTTCCTTCAGTGACTCCAGCCATCCTTCCCATTGGGTTAGTGCTGACTTTACGAGTTGCTTGTTGAGGTGTATCCCAGTCTTATTCCCACATCTCAGGGGCTTTGTACACTCACAATGTACAGTTTTGACATCCTCATGTTGAAAAACATTTCTCTCTTTTGTTTCCCACTTACAAGCAGTCCCCGCTCTTGATCCTGATTTCTGGGATGCTAAGATATTATTTTCCTTGCATGATTGAAATAAAAAAACAAAATCACTTTTAGAGAAGAACAGCTTCCTATACGCTCTCTAATGTAGCTTTTCCCTTAACCTTCCCAGAATGCCATGCAACTGTAATTGCACACAGGTGACTATCTCACTTACACACAGCAGTGGTAGAATTATTAGGTTCTTCTGAATTTGGAGCAGGGACGCTCTCTATTAATTCTAAAGTTAAGAACTTACAGTGACTCCTGGGAGGCCTGTGTCTACTGTAGAACATGTACTGGGTCCCATTCTCTCCATCCCGCTGGGCTGATATCAGATCCAAACTCCCCTAGCATTCTCTGTACTCCACCAGGCTCTGATCAGACTGACCTGTCCCCTAATGAAGTACATCTTTGTTTTCTTTTAAAAGAAAGAACTAACAACCTCAAGGCCATCACTGCATTGGGAGGGGGTACTATTTGGTTGCGTTCCACATCGTATTTTTAAATTATAAACCAAATCGTATAAAGATGCCAAACCCTAATGGTGAAATGACCAAAATACAGGAACAAAAAGCAGAAAGATAAATGGGCAATAAATCTATGAAGGAATATTCGCTCATTAATCCTCTCAGAATATGAAGTAACAGTGAGACATCTTTATGTACCTTTTATTTATTGTATCGGTAACAATTAAGGAGAAATTCACTGGCTCAAGTGGGAACTGCTAAAACTTCCGGGAAGCCAATTAGAAAGTAATCAAAACAAAACCCTCATGGATCTCAAAATATCAATGCGCATACAGAGAGAGAGAGAGAGAGAGAGAGAGAGAGAGAGAGAAATGAACAAGTAAAGGAAATGTTTGCATGAGACTACTCATCTCAGAGTTCTTTATAAGGGATGGAACCCCAAAATGTTCAGTACTGTAGTCATGAGACCCAGACCTCCACCTAATGAAATATTAGGGAGGCATTCAGAGTTATAAGAAAAAATCTAAAACTACTGAAGTAGAGTGGTATCTGACACACTTTAATTTAAAAAAAATTTTTTTTTAACTTACAAAATAGTACACGCTTGCTTTATAGGGCAGCTCAGATTTAGAAAGACCAAACTCTCATGTTTGGTCTCATGTGGATTCTATGTCCTTTACATACATGTCTGAGTGAGGTTAGACGTCGAAATGGAACCAAATAAGGAGGAATAAAAGAAGAAAGCCATGGGTTGAGGGAGCGAGAGGGGCAATAGGTCACATGAAATACAGAAGCCGAAAGGTGGCTATCAGTCAGAGGATGGCGGAGGTCAGAGGACAGAGGAGATGGCAGGGAAACAATTCAACCAGAGCAGTTTGTTCCAAGATACCATCATGAATCACCAGACTGCATGCTACAAGTAGAACATACTTTACATGCAATAGCACTTTCAGAAAATGTGCATTTAGATATATATCCAGCTATTTACAGTATTAGTGGTCTGCCTGAACTGATATATCAATACATTTCCTGTGATTTTCCCTAGGGTTTAGAACTTCCATTTTTCTTTTTGCATATCTTTACATTCCTAAACCACTTACAAAGCTGTCACATTACCTGGGATGTTGCTTTTTTAAGTCAAAATAAAATGTAGGCAAAATATTATTGAATATGTACCAGTACTACAGAGAGAAGCTCATAACTTCTCATGACTCCAGCTTCGGGGAATATGATGCCCTCTTCTGGCCTCTATGGGATCCTGCATGCATGTGCATATTCACACAGAATTCACACACATGTACACATACGTACATCATTAAAAAGAAAATAGAATATTTTCAAATAAAATGGGAAACCCATGAAACATGCAAACAGATAACTCTAAAATTGAGAACACCTGTAAGAATCACACATAAAATCACTTTTCATCTAGTTATTAAAAATTAAAATCATAATTATTATGCTAGAAGTTGTGTGAAGCCAGTTTTCTCACACATTTCTTTAGCTGTGGAAATTGGTGCAATGCTTCTAGAAAACCCTGTGGCAAAAGTCATCAGAACCCAGAAGACTAATTAGCCTTTAACCCAGTAATGCTGTAGAGAATTAATCTAATAAAAAAAAATTACAGGCGAGATGATGTTTCTGAAAGCTTTTTAAAATAGAAAAGCAGAGGAAATGTTTAAGATTTCTTTTAATATTTATTCATGTGTATGTGTGCATGTGTATGTATGTGCAGATGGGTTTAGGAATCCAAAGAAGCCAAAAGGGCATCAGATCCCCTCAAGTGCAATTCATAAGCATTTTGGGGGTACATCTTTGCATGGGTGCTAGAAACCACCTTAGTTCCTAAAGAAGAACAGCATTGATTTCTTAACTGCTAAGCCATTCCTTCAACCCCTAGAAATGTTTTAAAAGTCAACAAAAAATGTTTGCAAATTTTCTATATAATGGGATTATAATATAACTATTAATATTATATGTATGATGATTAATTAATAAGAAAGAGTCTTACATTATATACCAAAAACAGGATATTGACCTGAATTGTATATTTTATTTTTGAGATTGTAATTACAACATTTACCCTTTCTCTTTCCTCCCTCTAAACCCTCCCATACAACCCTCCCCACTGTCCTTCAAATTCATGGCTTCTTTTGTCACTGATTGTTAGTGTGTCTGTGTCTGTGTGTGTGTGTGTGTGTGTGTCTGTGTGTGTGTTCCTAAATATAACCTGTTTCATTCTGAATAAAAATATTACTTGTACGTATGTTTTTAGGGCTGACCATTTGGTAATAGACCACAAACTGGTGTTTCTTCCCTGGGGAAGACCACCTTTCCTGAGCCCAGCTTTCCTTGATTGTCTATAGAAACCAGGTATGGCTTCTAATGTAACTAGGAGACACTATCTCACAGCAAACTCCCTGATTCTTTGGCTCTTAGAATCCATAAGTCTTTTCATCTATAATGTTCCCTGAGCTTTGGGTGCATGAGTGATTTATAGATATAGGCTCTACAAACTCTGTTTTGATTGGTTGCAGTGGTCTCCATCTGTTGCAAAGAGACATTTCCTTGATAAAGGATGAAGACTATACTCATGTGTTAGTATAAGGACAAATGTTTACAGACTGTTTGTATGTATTATGCTAGTTGAGAAAATTAGTGGTTTTAGATTCTCTTCCAATAACTATGACTTCACTAACCCGGGTAGTTGGTAGTAGGAGTTGGTAGTTCCAGTACCAGGCATAATTTCCCTCTCATTTCATGGGCCCAATTAAAGAGCCATTGGTTACCATCAAGATATCAAAGCCCCCTTAGGATTATCATGCCATGCTGGTGGTTGATGTGGTTCATTCACGGCATAGCTAGGTAGGACTGTTGGCTGCCACCCTCCTTTGGGAGCAAGAATGGTACCTTCTGGTGCCCTGAAAACTAATCCTCAGGGAGAGGACATTCACATCAGTTCCAGCTCAGGAGTTTCTGGTCCCTGTTTCTGAAGCACATGACAGCTTTAGCAGTAGAAACTTACCTTCCACAGTTGGTCGGTAACCAAAGGCAACAGCAATAGGCTGTGTTTGGGGAGTCTCTTGTATAGTCCTGTCCAACAACTTAAAAGAGGGCTTCTCATGGCTAGTGTTATGGTCTTGTTTGATAGTCTTTGGCTCTTGGAGGGAACACTATCAGCCCAGATGAGAAAAGTTCATTAAATATATATTTACATGTATTATGGTTTTTAGATAAATACTTAATAGTCTGTATAGTATTTGAAGAGCATAGTTTTTAAAGTATACACTAAATCAAGATATACAGATATGTTCAATTAATAACTTTTAATATTACCTTTTGCCTCCCATTTTCAATATGTCTGTAAAGAATCTATACCCTTTGCATCTTAGTCAGGTTCTCTAGAGGAATGCAACTGACAGTGTGTGTGTGTGTGTGTGTGTGTGTGTGTATGTATGTATGTAATTTATTAGAGTAGCTTATCAGATGTGGTCCAGCTAGTTCAACAATGGTTATCTACCAATGTAAAGTCCAAGAATCCAGTAGGCTGTGTCAGCTGGTCTTGTGTACTACTAGAATCCTGAGAAGGAGGTTCTCATGCCAGTGAAGGAATGGACTTGCCAGCAAAAGAAAGAACAATCAGGCAAAGAGCAAAAGCTTCCTTCTTCCATGTCCTGTATACAGGCTGCCAGGAGAAGGTGTGACCCAGATGGAACATACCTCAGGTGGGTCTTCCCACCTCAGCACATCTGGATTAAAATTAGGTCTTCCCACTTCAAACTATTTAATTATGAAAAAAAAGAAAACCCAGCCACCGAGGTTTTAGTTAATTCCAGATGTAGTCATGTTAACACCAAAAGTAGCCATCACACTCAGTAATATGTTTTAAGTAACCACCAGGATACAACACAGTAAATTATGTTGTGTGAAGACTTCACGTTCAGTTGCATATGTAGGGTAAAACAATATTCTCTCCTCAGAAAACTGTCTGCTATAATGAGCTTATACATAAATTTTTATTGCATCTTGTCATCAAAATTACATACTGGTGTAAAAACTTGTTATTTATAAATACAAGGTAGATACGGAGCATAATGAATAGCCTCTAAAATTTAATGTGCCAGGGTGAGGTGATACTCAGGAGGACCTCCACCCTCTCAGAGGACAAGGGGAGGGGGAAAGGGGAAGAATGGTTGGAGGGTGTGCTGGGAGGAGGGGCATCAAGTGGAATATAAGAAAAGAAAAGAGCCTTTAAATTTAGGAAGTATAAAATATAAAAAGGAAGATGACCAGGTCTAAATCTTTCTTACTATATTCAGAATTACAAATCATTAATCTAATATTTGCCTTCCTTGCCAAACAGAAAATAGTCTGGCCGTGATTTTGATAGGAGCATAGGAAAGAGAGATAGACACATATCCGCATTTTGAAAACTAGTTTTTGAGAGACAGGAAGCAGCCTGGACTCTAGCATGAGGAACGACAGAGATCGCGATGATGATGTCACTTCCTACTTCCTAAGCACTTTCCAATCCCTTCCTGTGATTGGCCAGCCACCAGCCTGGCCTCGGTCCCAGAAAATACAAGATGTGCATTTTCAACTTCTTCCCTAGCCTCTAATCCAATTAAGAGAAAAGAAAGAGATGCCTCCAGTCTCCTTTCTCCCTTCTCACCTGTTTCCAACCTGCCAAATGCTCCCACATGGCTTTGACAGGATTTGTCAGTTACCTAGTCATTCTCAGGAAATGGAAGACGCCCGCCCCCAGGCCCCGCCCCGCAGCAGCAGCTTCCGGAGAAACAAGGAAGCCCTAGACCTCTAGGCACACAGCTGGTAGCCATCCCCACCATGCTAAAAGAGGGGAAAGACCTGGACAAGTCTGTCTTCAAGTAGCCATAAATGCTATGCGTACTGCCACGGTTTTGAAGAAGATGGCGTTTCTTTGAGAGAAATCGGAAGCGAGCAGCAGCTAAGGAGGACTCTGGCTCCTTGACAGCCTGGCCTCTTGCATTAGCTAATAGCTGTGATTTCCACAAGAGCACTGTACCACGGCCATAATCTTTCCCAGGATGCCTTCAGCATGCTTGCAGCTCTTACTAAGACTCACTCACACTTACTGACATAACCTCATAGGGCAGACTTCAGTGAGCAGCTATTTTCCCAAGCAGCCTGGCCCTTTGTCTAAAGTACCTCAGCCCCGCAGTTCTCAATACTCTTAACGGTTACAAATACGGCCCATGGTATGTATCCTATGGTCAAAGTCAGACTAACGAGCGCCACACCTACACACATGCAAGAATACTCATCAGAGAAATCAAACGCGCAGCTTGTTCCTAATAATCATTTGAAGTGCAGAACATTAAACAGTGACCTTTTCTCTCCCAGTGAAGAGTATTTTCAAATTTGAATGCACAGGAACATAATAGATGGAAAAAATTTAAGCTACTGAAGGTTTTCATTTTTTTAAATCATTGAGAACTACGTGTTTTAGATATTAATAATGAAAAGTTACTTATGACATAACTCAAAACTACACATTAGCTGTGATTTCATTGCCTTAAGTGCTCAGACTCAGCAAGCCAGGGCAAACTTGGACTTCAAAGGTGTCAGAACATAGCTGAGTCCATCCTTGCTCTCTGGGAGCTAAACGGCCTGGGCTTTTGTGGCTTCCTCGTCAGTTCTTTGCGAAGCCCACGCATTGCTCAGATTCCTCTTCCCACAGCTGATTCCCACAGGACTTACCCAGGACTTTCCTTCTCTCATCGAGAGCTGCACCCATCACAGGTTGTGAAAGGATCCCAGCTGAAGGATCTCAGGGGTGACAGGGATCCCAGGGACCGCTAGTTGACATTCATGGTCCAAGCCATGACCTCCTTGGCATGTCCTTTCCATCCCCTACACTTCCCAAATGTCCACTGATGCCACACATCAAACCCTGCCAACTCTAATCTCTGGTTATATTTACTTTGAAATGTAGTATGGGCAAAAGGACATATCATAATACCCATGTATAGCTTGAAGAATTTAAAAAAAAAATATCCACAATACCAAACTGTTCTGACAGGGATACCCACTATGTTGGATTTTTAAAAACATTCTTCCTTTTTTTTAAGATTTTGTTACTAATAACAGAGGTCTATGTAAAATGCTGCTGGATTGCTAGGATTTATATCATTTTTAAATCTGCATAAATGGAATTATATAATTACATGAATAAGAAGCAATATAATATGAGAGGAGTGTTTGTTTTGTTTGTTATGTGATGGTAGAGATAAAAGCCTGAATGTTAAGCAAGTGAACCATGTTCTCAACCCCAAATTATGTTTTTGAGATCATTCTAACTTGTTATCTATAATTATAGCTAATTCTTCTCACTACCACATAGCATTCCATTATATGAATATGCCGTACTCTATTTGTTTGTTTGTTTGTTTTATTTTTCGAGACAGGGTTTCTCTATGTAGCTCCGGCTGTCCTGGAACTCACTCTGAAGACCAGGCTGGCCTCGAACTCAGAAATCCGCCTGCCTCTGCCTCCCAAGTGCAGGGATTACAGGCGTGAGCCACCACCGCCCAGCTGCCGTACTCTATTTGAACTGTTGAAAATTTTCCAGACTACCGGCTTGCTTTTATAAATTATTATTTTGTGAGCATCCTTGAACTTATGTCCTGATCAGCAGTAGCAACGGTTTTTCTAAAAGGTTTTCCTTGAGGGTGTAGTTGCTAATTCATAAGGAGTCACATATTCAATTGTATGGCAAAGTACATTTCTTCATATCCTGCATCCTCTGAGTTTCCAGCTTTAGTCAACTGGTCTTCCATATAGTCCTGCACCAATACCAACCCTCCTTAGCTGGGGCTGGAGAGATGACTCAGCTATTAAGTGTTCATACTGCTCATGTGTCAGACCTCAGTCAGTTTGGTTCCCAGCCCTCATGATGGAAGGCTCACAACCACATTCCACCTCCGGGAAATCCAACACTCATTCCTGCCCTGGTTACACAGAGATACACATGCATATATACACATACATATAATTGTTTAAGACATTCATTAAACTCAATTATCAAAACTTTATGAAAGGTCACCGTGAAATGAGTCATACTCTTTTGTTTCCCCCCACCCCCAGTGGATTTTCTATGATGCAAGGGACTGAGTCTGGAGCATCAGTATGCTAAGTCTGTTCCCCACCCCTGAGCTACAACATAGCCCCTTTCAGATGGACGTACCCTTCAGAAGACCTTTGCTCACACCCAACTAGATTTTAGAGGGTGTGGACTTGTTACCCAAGCACCAATATGTTTGCTCTTACCGCCCCCACTGGCTCAGATGTTAATTATAACTACCAGGAACCTGCAGATAAATAGGAGGGGGACTCAAAGCCTTCTACTCAGTGACATGAAACATCTTTCCTTCCAGTTGGAATCTAAGTAGCATCTAAGTTTCTTGATGAAAGCCTGCACTTCATCCTCACAGGATGCTATGTATTTAGTGATTTTTTGCAGTTTTTGTAAAATATAAAACTCTGAAATTACATGCAACTTTTTAATGGCATATGGAATGTTATTGACTTTGATATACTAATTTTAAAACTCATATAGAATGATCCTGACTGTAAGATATAGATAGATAGATAGATAGATAGATAGATAGACAAATAGATAAATGAGTAGATATGCATTTCTATTACATTTTAAAACTAGTATTTTATGCAAATGTTTTATCTTAAATAATGACAGTTTGGAGCTAGAGAGATGACTTGGCAGGTAAGATCACTGGCTGTTCTTCCGAGGACAAGGTTCAATCTCCAGCATGCACATGTAGGTCATAATCATCAGTAACTTCAGTTCCAGGGTTCTAACACCTTCTTTTGGCCTCCAGAGGAACTATACATGCACATGTTAGACAGATGTGTGTGCAGGTACAACACCATACACATAAAATAAAATATTAATAATTTTAAAATGATATTTGCCTCTTTCCTTCCAATATATAATCATTGGTGGTTTTTTTGTTACCTGGTTTGTTTGTTTGTTTGTTTGTTTGTTTGTTTTATCTCTCCCAGAACACTAAGTGGACTCTCCAACATAATGGTGAACAGTCGTGGCATGGCCTTCTAATGGGATTCAGGTTTTTAGTTTCCCTCAGTCACATTAAGAAAGTTCCTACTAATTCACAGTTCATTAAGAATTTTTACCATAAAACATTTTGCTTTCCATAGGGTAGGGCTAACTCCAATTCCTAGTAATTAAAATGGCATGAACCTATTGACCTGCTAAGTCATCTTGCCAAAAACTACCCAGGCTAAACCCAACCCAAGTGGAAGCCACAGCTGGTGTCTCATTGAAGCAGGATCAGGACTCCAATCCCATGGTCTCAAGTTGGAATAACTTTACAGTTCAAGTTTTCAACTCTCTTCCAAAGCCCAGAGAGTCAGCTGAAGCCACTTGCTTAGTTTCTGCCCTATCTCTGCTTCTCTCACTTGCTCGATGACTGTCCCTGAAGCCCTCAATAAGGCTCTTGTCTATGACTGTCCATCTCAGCCTCTGCTTCCAGGAAACCCTACTTAAGACACAACCAGGAGACATAAAGGAGGAAGTGTGTTTGTAGTAAATATTAAATTACTTTGCCATAGCTCTGGCCAATTTCCTGCTTAGATTTTGGCTACCAATTCTATGGTAAGACTCCACCAAGCCACAACTATTTCACCTCACTACTACCTTCATCGTTAGAGGAAGCAACAACTAGAATAGACTGCCACAAGGGCGGTTATGTTATTTTCTCAGTGCAGTAGCCACTGTTCAATTATTCATGTGACTTATGGTTGTGTACTGTGATAGCTTGACCTATACATTATGTTTGAGTTTGATTAGCTGACCATTTAACCGCCCCCTTGTTAGGAGCCTCTCTCTGTCTTGTATGGAAAAGACAAATGATCTACCACAGCAGAGTACAGAAAAGGTCAGGAGGGTAGGAGACACAGCCATATTTCACGGAACAATGCATGAACTACAATTCAGACACATTATCCTCATAGTGAGAATAGTCAGGTAGTAGAAAAACACACTCTTTTTACATCCCAGCAATACCCGTGCCATCTGAAGTCTAACTACGTGGACCCTCAGAGCACCTGGTCCATCCAAACCAGGCACCCCCACCCCAATCTTACTTTTAAAAGTGACATCCTAGGTCTTCTCTGTGATGATCTAATTATGGCCATCACTGGTTCATTTGTGCACAGTGTCTTGTATGTTAATATATATATATATGTATACATATATGTGTGTGTATATGTATATATATATATATATGTATATATATATATATATATATATATATATATATATATATAACCACGAGAAACTATGTTTCCAGTGGGCATGTGAAGTAAGGCTTCAGTCTTCAAATTCATCAGAAGTCACGAAGACAAAAATGAGGTTTTTCTTCATAAAAAGAGTGGAAGTTGGTGGTCAAGAGTATGGGATTTCAAGGGCAGAAAAATCCTGAGTTCAGATCTCAATTTTGTCACTTATGTGATGAGAAGGCACAGGCATCCATTAATGTGAAAGTAACGCTTAACTGTGTTGACTTGACACAAACAGTACTTACACTGTCAGTACCAAATACCATGTCTGTCATACAGGAATATTCCACAAATGCCTGTGCTTACTGTTTCTTTTCTAGGCCCATGTTTAGAGGGACACTGAGTAAAATACATTCCCATTTATGGAGAAAAGAAACTGAACATCAAGCATGTGGATACAAATTCACAAGCAGCAGTGGCAGTAACTGACTTGGGAACTGAACCTCATCAAGAATCAGCCTTACACTGAGCCTATGCACAGAGTTCCCAGCATGGGGACAGCCAGTCTACTTCTGCCATAGCGGGAGAACTCAATCCAGGCTCAAGATGTTGAATCTAAAAGACACATCCTTTCCTCCTAGATATCTACTTCGAATTAATTATCAAGCTGGTGGGAAGTGTCTTAGGGGCGCTGTGTCTGCCTCACCATTCTTGGTTTGCATCTTGGTGCCTATGACACGGAGAAGGGAAAATGTGTCCATAATAGGTCATTTGTCTACAGACTACCAACTGCCACGATCTTGTCCCTATGTTTCGTTCTCTGAGGCCCAGTTGCCTGAACTCCTGATGCAAAGTCCAATGACACTGATTTGAGGGAATGCCTCTGGAACTGTCCACCTAGATACACCATCTGGGGCCTTCCCCCCCTCTGCAGGATGCTGTCAGGAGCCCCACTTTTCTAGGACCCAAGGAATTCTTTTGCCCTCACCCCAATCCAGGCCTAGAGAATATTCTTTTAGTGTGTAGAAAGCACTCTATCATTTCAGGCCAATCGGCTTCCTTCCAAGAACCACTGGCTATTTGCCCATCTTTGTTGGATATTTCAAGCCTTCCTATGGCTTGGTCTTTGAAAACAAAAGCCAGGATGAATGGACGACACACTTTTTCTTTTTTAACACTGATCTTGGTTTCCTCAAGGAAGCCAAGTGACAATATATGAAAGGAACCGGAAACAAATTATCACAAATTACTTTCTCAAAGTACTTGTAGCTACACTGCCCTATGCAGTTAATTTGAGGAAAAAGCTACCACATGTCTGAGATTAGACCATCAGTATCCACATCTGCCTTTTTGTGGGTACCAACTTTAACTCTACTCTGCTTGTCCATCCCAGCAAGGCCATGGTACCAGGCTTCATGATACAGTCAGAAGAATATCAAGAGATGGGCACCGGAACTGAATAGCAGTATTCCGCTTAATCTTATTTTCTATTTAGAAAATACCATTAATTTAAAGTAGTCAATCTGCCACTAAGATATATATCATATATGTTATATTGTACATTATATTGTATGCTAGATATTATAGTTTATGTTACATAATATATGCATCATATAATATCATATATATATATATATATGATACAAGATTTTTAAAGCAGGTTAACTTGGTTTCACAAGTAAAAAAATAAATTGACCCATTTCTCTTGTGCAAAATCCCCATAGCCTTTTTTAACTGGAAGGAAGTTATGGCTCCTTCTCAGGAGAATCAGGATTTCCTCCTGGTATCAGCTGTAAGTACAGTTTCATTCGATGATGAAAATTCCCCAGAAAATTCACCAAAGAATGTTAGCCACACACAGGCTTTTTTTTTTTTCAATCAGGTACTTGCTCTCTGCATGGCTAGTGAGGTTTCCAGTTCTGGGGCATTCTTGGAGTGCCAGGCCTAGCAGACTTTGAAGGTGGCCTTGAAAAGAGTACAAGGAAGTCTAATATAGCAAAGAATTCTCAACTGAGGAATACTGAATGACTGAGAAGCACCTAAAGAAATTTTCAACATCCTTAGTCATGAGGAAAATGCAAATCAAAACAACCTTAAGATTCCACCTCACACCAGTCAGAATGGCTAAGATCAAAAACTCAGGTGACAGCCGATGTGGGGAAAGAAGAACACTCCTCCATTGCTGGTGGGATTGCAAGCTGGAAAAACCACTCTGGAAATCAGTTTGGCAATACATCAGAAAATTGGACATAGTATTACCAGAGAACTCAGCTATACCACTCCTGGACATATACCCAGAAGATGCCCCAACATGTAATAAGAACACATGCTCCACTATGTTCATAGCAGCCTTATTTATAATATCCAGAAGCTAGAAAGAACCCAGATGTCCCTCAACAGAGGAATGGATTCAGAAAATGTGGTACATTTATACAATAGAGTACTACTCAGCTATTAAAAACAACAAATTCTTGAAATTTTTAGGCAAATGGATGGAACTAGAAAATATCATCCTTAGTGAGGTAACCCAATCACAAAAGAACACACATGGTATGCACTCACTGTTAAGTGGATATTAGCCCAGAAACTTGGAATACCAAAGATATAATTCATAGACCACATGAAGCTTAAGATGGAAGACCAAAGTATAGATACTTTGATCCTTCTTACATAGGGTATGAAATATCCATGGGAGGAAATACAAAGTGTGGAGCAGAATATGAAGGAAAGACTATCCAGAGACTGCCCCACCTGGGGATCCATCCTATATACAGTTACCAAACCTAGGTCACGGAAGCGGGAGTGGGTGGGTTAGAGAGCAGGGGGAGAGGGGAGGGGTTAGGGAGTTTTTGGAGGGGAAACAAGGAAAGGGAATAGATTTTGAAGTATAAATAAAGAAAATGTTTAATAAAAATGTAAGAAATAAAGAGAGAAGGAAAGAAAGAAAGAAAGAAAGAAAGAAGAAAAGAAGGAAGGAAGGAAAAAAGAAAAAGGGAAAAAGAGAGAGAGAAAGGAGGAGAGGAGAAGAGAAGAGAAGAGAAGAGAAGAGAAGAGAAGAGAAGAGAAGAGAAGAGAAGAGAAGAGAAGAGAAGAGAAGAGAAAAGAGAAACCCAACTGGAGAATGCTACACACACACCCTATAGAGCTCCTTCAGTATGGAATACGATTCCTACTTATGGCTGTCAAGGCAAGCTTCCTCTACTTCACGTACCCTTCCTCTACCTCAAGGTGGAGTCTTCATCAAGCTTCCACCTCCTAGTGTCACCAGCAGTTCCCTTGCTGACCTAAATCCAAGCTGTGTGTGAATCCAGCTCAGAGGCAGATCCCTAAATTCCTTAAAAAATGAAAAAGTCCTAAAATGGTAGATCCCACCAGGAAGTCCAGAGATCAGAAGCCTTGAGAAACAAGAGGAGACCTTCCTTCCGTTACAGCAGAAGCATCCCAAATCCCTCCTACTCCTGCAGACCTTGCTCAGAACAAGGCATCCCCCGTGGCTACGTCCAATCCACGAATCTTCCTCATTTGCACTCTGAAGAGCAAGGGCACGGGATGGGTCTTCTTAGAATGGTACCACAGGCAGTGGGTGAGTGACAAGGAGTGGGCTGCCTACAAACTACCTTCGGGGCTACCAATAAAAGTTAATACATATTAAAGTTCTTAAAGTTTCCAGGAGAATGAGCTAGCTTGAATTCTGCTCATATTTGAAACATGGTTGTTCTCTCGCTGTATTTATAGAATGAATGTCATTGTCCGATGACGCCCATTGTTACATAAACCCAAAGCATTCATCTTCTCGTGGCCTTTCTGCAAAGTTGTAGGTCACTAATGCCTCTCCTCAGTCATTAGCTGACCTGGGAGACGCAGAAGCACTGAGTCTGTAAGTCTTAAAAGAAAGCTTTCAACAAATTCTTTCCACTTGTTTGGGCTTATTTAAAGAGAAAAGAAAAAAACTTTAAGCGTAACATTCCACAAGCCTGCTGACACCCACACCATTTATTCTTCAAGCACCTGGCTTAGCTGCACAGAGTGGCAGCACAGGAAGACTGGACTGAAGGGATTGAGCCCTGGCCTGTTTTCACTTATGAAACCGTCTCCCCAGCAGGCAGATGGAGAAGCAGGCCGGAGCGTCCCGGAGGCATCAATCTGCTTCAGTGAATGTGTTAGTCTTCGGAATCTGAGCGCTCAGCTTAAACACTTACACTAGGGGGAAAAGGCCATGTGTGTCTGGCTATGTGACACAGAGTGTCGGGGAAACCAAGACATGTGGGCGACTTGACGGGGCAGATCTGGATGCCATAAATCACCACTTTGCTTGTGTTCCCTACGATGGTCGTACAGAGGGAACATGAGCATTGTTATATTAGAACCATCTCTGCTTCCGGGGTATTTTTTTTTAATACCTAGCTTATTGGATTAATTATTCATTTTTCCGTGTCTTTATTTTTAGCTGTTCGCTTTACTCTATTCCAAACTTACTCTTATTTGCATATGCCAATTTAGAAAAACAGAATGTAGTAAAAGGTCTCATGCAATTAGCAAATTTTAGCAGAAAATAAACATGAAATTTTAATATGTAACGTGTTATATGCACATATCTGATTTTTACTTTATGAACATCAGGGAAAAAGCAGGAGAAAAATGTATGTCTATTGAAATTAATAGTAATATATAATAGTCGAAAATCATTTTAATGGAAAATATAAATATGCTTTTGAAAAAATGACAGGAGATTATTAAAAAACATTAACATTTAGGGGAGCTAAATGAAAATACATGCAATTATCTTGATGGAAATAATTAATATTTAATAATTGGAATTGTCAAAATATCAAATTTAGGGGAAGGTTTTCTACAGTGCTAATTGAAAGAACAGTTTAATTTATCTTTTGCTAACAGATAAAGTGATTTTTAAAGTTCGGAAAGAATAAATAGGCAATAACAGCTGTGAATAAGAACTAAAAACTAAGTGCACGTGTACTGATAGTAGTTAAATATAGCACTACCAAAGGAGAAAATAATTATGATACCAGCACAAAACAACAACAACAAAAAAAAAAAAACCAAGAGCGTAGTTATAAGCTATAACTGGACTACAAGTCTATATTTGTAAATCCCAGTGTATCATATGAATAACACGGCTCCATTAGTCTGTGATGGAGCTGCTGAGGTAATCAGATTCATCTCCGGTTTGCCGTGTGTGTCACCCAGTCTTGACGTCTAGATCCTGGCAGTCCCTCACATTGCCTTTCTCAGGTAACCTCTCAACAATTCCCTTTCCACTCAGAGGCAGTCGCATAAGGTTTCTTCTCACAAATAAGTGAGACTGGGCTGGAGAGATGGCTCAACAGTTAAAAGCACTGACTTCTCTTCCACAAGCCCAGGGTTTGATTCCCAGCACCCACGCAGCAGCTCACAACCATTTTTAACTCCAGTCCCCGAAAATACCATGCCCTCTTCTGGCCCATATGAGCAGCAGGCACTCTTATGGTACATAGACATATATGTGAACAAAGCACCCATACACATAAAATAAAGGAAAATAAGAGATTAGCCATTCCTAAACATGCTGCTGGTCCATAGCTCTGAGCATAACTGTGTGAAGGTTCCCTGGCTCTGGTTCTTGTGAGGTCTATGAGATCTCAGCGCTAGTTGCTCAAACCAGCTAAAATGGGTTCTGTTGTTTGCAACTAAAACATTAATGAAACGTGATTGGTCATTTTAAGAAAAAAAAAAAGTTGGTTAGAGTCTTTCCTCCTACATGTTGAAATAAATTCCATGTCCATCAAATTCTGTGGCCTCTGAAAGGAGGATTCTAAGAAAAACACAATAAGACAACAGTTAACGTATTTCTTTTTTTGTTGTTGTTGGGTTTTGTTTTTGTTTTTGTTTTTTTCGAGACAGGGTTTCTCTGTGTAGCCCTGGCTGTCCTGGAACTCACTCTGTAGACCAGGCTGGCCTCGAACTCAGAAATCCGCCTGCCTCTGCCTCCCAAGGCGTGTGCCACCACCGCCCGGCCAGTTAACGTATTTCAACATTTAATGTTGTGTTTCTGGGGCTGAAGAAGATTGTCCAGTGGGTAAGAGCATGACCTCAGTCAACATGAGGACCAGAGTTTAAATCTGCTCAACACTGCCATCAAAAGATGGGCACGATTACATGTACCTATAACTACAGCAGTGGAAGACAGAGACAGGCAGAGGCCAGAGACAGAGCAGAGCCCGAGAGCTCACTAGCCAGGCAGCTTAGCCTCAGTGGCAAACTCAGTGTCTGTATCACTCAGACACCCTGTCTCACAGCAATAGGTAGAGAACGTTAAAAAAGATGCAATGATCTGTTCTGGCTTCTGCATACACATTACATCTGCTCCTGCAAGACATTCATGTGCACATAGTACACACACACACACACACACACACACACACACAGGGTCAAACAAGAGGGTTATTATAGCTCTAACCTTCTGTGGAGAGGACATTTTAAAAGCTAACAAATACATAGTTGTTTGCTCATTTCTTTTTTACAAAGGTAGTTATAGAAAAGATATCTTTACCTATCAAGTTAGCAAAGGTGCTATTAGTAATAATAAATCAATTCTAATAAAAATTCATCCATTTGTTCAGTTTGTGGGAATGTGTCTTGATGCAAATTTTCTAAAACAGGTTCATGATACTATAATAACAGTCCCTTAAATATTAATGCTTCGGGGGTTTTACGTCTAAGATTCTGTAAGAGAAAATATAAATTATTTATAGTTCTCTGCGCTGCTTTTACAAGCAGAGAAACACAGGTATTATAAGAGACCTAAGCAACAGCTTAATGAAAAAAAAAAAGGAAGAAGAAGAAGCTACAAGAAAATCTCCCTGCAAGATTGCTTCAACATAATCCCTCCCGCCCCACACATTTAAAATTACACATTACTGGGGAAGTTAAAGGGGTCTGCCAGGCAAGAGCACAGAAAGCCTGGTAACTCTGCCCTGGGCCTTCCCAGCAGTAGAAGCATCACTCTCTTCAGAAGCAGCAGGAAGGAGAGCCTGGCTCTGTGCACCCGCTTTGCTGTGCAGCTCAGCGCAAGGGGAGAGAATAGGAAAGTTCCTAAAGTATTTTAGAAATGTCTTCTGCCTTTATGGTATGGTGGAAAGTCAACCGAAACTGCCAAAAAAAAAATACCATAAGGAAACTGGAGAAGGGCACTGAGAAAGGTTTGAACTATTTAGCTGATGTTCTTAAGGATACCTGCTGTGTATTTCTACACAAAGTCAGGACCTCTTTGAGAGCTAAGAGAGACCAGGGAACAGACTAAACCTCAAAGGTGAGGTCTGTGTGTAGTGTGGAGCCAGCACCAGCCCAGGCAGGCAGGACAGCAGGGATTTGGGGAAATCATAGCCAAACCAGCTGGGGCATAAGAGAGGCATGAATTATTTTCTAAATTAAAATTGAAGGTGCAGACTAATAATTCCCACTGTATTTAAGTAAACTACATGACAGAAACAACACCATAACACTCCCAGCACACCAGACAGCCTTCCTGTGATCCTGGCATAGCCTCCATATTTATATGTGCTTAGAGATGCAGCCTCAGGCACAGCCTCACCTCAATTAGCTGAGGAGTGTGATCCAGGTGTAATAAAGGAAGCCAGTTCTGTCCTGAAACATAACCAGGACAAAATTCTGAATACAGTGAATCTAAACAGCACTGTGCAGGCTAGGTTTTTTGTTTGGTTGGTTTGGTTTGGTAGGGTTGGGTTGGTTAGGTTTTTGGTTTTGGTGTTTTGGGGGTCAGGGGTTGGTTTGGGTTGGGTTGGGTTTTTTATTTGTTTGTTTGTTGTTTTGTTTTTTGTTTTTTTGTTTTTTTGTCAACTCACCCATTATAGATGATGCTAGCACCCCTGAGTGGTCCTGGGGTGGATAAGGAACCTGACTGAGCAAGCTAAGAGAAAGCGAGCCACTAAGCATCACGTGTCCGTGGCCTCTGCTTCAGTTCCTGCCTCATCATCCCTCAAAAGTGGACCTGAAAGTCGTAAGCTAAAATAACCCTTTCCTCCCCAAGTTGTCTTTGGTCATGGTGATTTATCACAGCAATAGAGGGCAGACTACTGAGACATGTATGGTGGATTGCAGAAGTCCAGCCACATCTCTGAGCGTTAACAGTGCCGATGCCCTTGCTTCGACCTGGCATAAACACCTGAAATTTTAGATCATTCTCCCACAACTCTTAGTGACATAGTAATTCTGTTCTTTACTTACAGATACCTCATAACGTCTGTAAGTATCACCTCACTTATGACTGGGAAACCTCAGTCAACCATTTTCATCCTCCATCAGACAGAAAGCTTCAGGACCGTGTGCCTCAAAGATGCACATTTGGGGGACAGGACAGGAGTAAAGCTGGCAGTAGCCACAGAGAGGCAGACCCTGTGCTCTGAAACTGCTTTCTACATTGTATCTATCTTTCCAAACACACCCATGAGAGGTAAATGACATCAGTAAACTCATCCACAGCCTCTGAGCACGTAAAGGAGAAACAAAGAGGGTTGGTTGGTTGGTTGGTTGGTTGGTTGGTTGGTTGGTTGGTTGATTGGTTGGTTGGTTGGCTGGTTGGTTGGTTGGCTTTTAACTTCTGGAAATTCTAAAATTTCCCAAGTTTGAATCTTTGTATATAAAACTATAAACATAGTTTGTTGGGATCTTCTGGCTCCAGAAAGGCCACACCAGCCAAACAGTTCCATGTGAGGTTGACGGCAGAAAGAGGGGGAAGAAGAGGGAGGAGTGGTGTTCCCCTTATATAGGAATAGTGACGTGGTCACAAGTAAAGATGAGCCCAATGGATTCTGAGAATATGGTGGCCATTGCCTTGGCAACAGCTGTGTGGGTCGCACTGCTACCTATGTGATATCACAGGTTTCAGAGGTCCTGGTACCAACATAATTGACACATAACTCTTAGCTATTAATCATCACTATGTCTATACTTGTGACCAGAGATGAAAAGGAATCCAAGTTCATTTTTTGGAAAGGTAAAATAAGAGATCAATACTATGTCCAAAAAATGCAGCAGTCCAAGAAATCCACACCTGACCCATGATGGATAGTGATAGAAAAAAAGCACACCCAAAACAACACAGTTTCTTTTAAAACAGGGACAGCCATAACTCAAAATAACAAAAAAGAGCCTATAATATGAGAACCTATAATATGAGAAAATAACCAATAATCATGTCCTTTAGACTATCCAAAGGACAGATCATAAATTAAATTAAAATATATTCAATATGCATTTAAGCCCCATTTTAGTATTCTTTGTTCACATAAGGAATATAATCTATTCTGTATCTGCACGATAATTGTCTTATTGTTTTATGGGGAAATTGGCTCGGGTTAGGCTTTTTGATCTAACCTAAGGTAAAAATGTTTCTCCTTTATGCATAATTCCAATTCCAAGAACATTTTTGAAGGAAATTATAGAACATGAAGCACTGGTGCCCAGAATACAAAGTTCTCTCTCCTCAAACCTACCACGTCCCCCCACTTCTCTACCACAGTCCCCCATAAGCTTGCCTCACCTGCTACCCTGAGCACCCAGGCTGAGGGCAGGGGTGCCTCTTATGACAACTAAGAACATCTAAAAGCTTTGGCTGTCACATGTCCCGTCTGCAGTTTAAGGCCCCTCTAGGTATGTCTATTGTCTTCTCCTGTTCTTTACGGCCCATGATCATTTCAGATGGAAGAAACTAATTCATAAGCTCGTGGTCACTCTCTAGTTGCACTAGGGTTGCAAGGCCTCTCTAGTCTGCACCAGTTAAAGAATCAACAGTACTGAAAGCATTTCCCTCATGTCAACCAAGACTTTCTTCTCTCCTCAGCTGCAACTCCAACCATTAAACAGAAATCCACATCCTAGCCCAACTCCTAAGACCATCGAGATGCGTCAGCAAGAGCATTGGCATCATTTCCTCCATCCCAACCTCATGCAACCAAGAACCAACCAAGTCATCTGCGGGCATCCAGAAAACTGTACAAACCTCTTTCTAACCACAACATCCCAAGAACTTCCCCATTTCTCATCACTCCAAGCATTCCACATAATAAGGGTATGTACCTCGATTTACCTGCTTAGCACTGGAATTGTTACTAGAAGAACCCCGCTTACTGTAAGGAGACCACAGGCTTGCCTAGTTTTGAGTCTTTTTATGACTCGTTCCAGGAAAAGTTCACTAGTTACCTGTCCCTGGATAAGTGCCATCTAGCTGCTCCATGCATATGCTTATCCTTCTTTGATTATCCCCTTGACCTCATCCCAATCTGTTCTATGCATTCTTCTGTGCCAAAAAAGAATTGATTCTTTCCCTTCTTGCCCCATTGATTCTGTCACTTTTGCCTTCATGTTGGATTTGACTAGCAGCAAAAGAAGAGAACCCAGAGATAGAAAGACAGAATGACAAGAGGACAGGGCATTTGCTTTACACACATATATGCACCCTAGTCACAACATTGGGCAGGCAATCTGTTCCCAGTGGTCCTCATTCTCATTGGCTTCAAGAGGCATTTTGTTCTCCCTTAACTCTCTAGAACTTAGTAATGGTAACTCCCATGTGTCCCTAGCCCCTGAATATTCTACCATTCCTTGGTGACTCTCTTAATTTTGTTCTTATTTTCTAAGTTGTCTCTTCATCATTTCATGGACCATATGAACTTGATTCTGTTGTCTGAAAGGTCCTAGAACACTTATTGACCACTAATTGACCATTATTCCTGCTGTCTCATCTCTCTCCTAAATTCCCTACCCCTTACCTAAGCCACTATTGCCCCATGGAAAGGGCAATATCAGCCTTGGTATCCCACCAAGAATTTCAACCATACTATATACTATAAACATTGCATCTGTTCTATCAGGAATGCTGTATAGCTTCAATCCATGAGCAAGATATCTATGACCTGTCCTCACCAGTTCTGACCCGCAGCTGATTCCAGTGCACACTGTGTGCACACAGGACTTTTGATCCACCTGTTCTCAGCATCAGTGTGGTAGATGTACCTCATTCTAAACCCTTCTCTTTGAACTGACTCTCAGTCCTACCCTAAATACCAGCATTCAAGTACTAGCCCAGGTCTAGGCTGTCCTCTCCTGCTCCTCCATGCTGTAACTGTCCCAGTTAGGCCATAACGAAATCCAAACACTGACAGCAGGCAGGCATTAAAGAGTTGGACATCACCAACAATGCCCACCAAGTAACAGCTTCAAATTCTGTCAGTGTCCATATAGCAAAGGCCACATGAAGAATCCTCACGGCCTTGGGTGTCTTTGAGGAAGTTCCTTTTAAGAGCGCCATGCTCTTTGCACTTAAAACCATCCTCATCTTGCAACAGAGGTCTGCATGCCCAGCTCTGCAGCAAGCCTCCATCTGGCCAGTGCATGACCTCTCTCTAAGAGGTCCCCTTCCAGTTTGGCACCATCCTACCCCAGACACCAAGCAAACAGAGCTGCTTCTTCCCAAGAGCCTGACTTCTTTCGATCCAAAACACCACTCCTTTTCCCTTGAAGCGGCCTCCCAGCCCTTCCTAACCAGAACACTAGCTCCCTGCTTAATAAATAATTCTTACATCTCCATCCAATAGTCTTCCTTTCTTCCTCTGTTCCTCTTGAACTTACACGTTGATGTCCAAAAGAAGGTAGGGTAGGGAGGGCTACAGCCATGGGGAAAAGGATGTATTATCTTGCTGGCATTTTCTAATAGGGTCTCCAGAAATAAATAAATAAATAAATAAATAAATAAATAACTATGAGGGGTGCTACACAAGCTGGAATGAATTTCTCTCAAGCCCGTTTAGCCTTTCTTGTGCTTTTTCCATTATCATTTTTATAGCGGAGATTTCGGTGAGGATTCACAGTGAGTCATTTTATGAGGCAGCTCCATCTGTAGCATCTGCAGGCATGACTTTTCCCATCACTCTAGACATTACGTATCTCCTTGTGGCAGCCCGGACAAGGGGTGGAGATTGCCAAGCCAGGTCACATGCCAGGAGTCCATCACTCATCCGGAGGGGATGGGCAGGGTCTGCTTACAATTAGGTTCAACTCCCGGCTCTGGATAATGTGCCGCTCTGGCTGCAAATTCCTTCTAGCCAGCTCCCTGCTGGGCCCAGGAGGAGTTTAAGCACTGCCTTCCTGGTTCCTTCCCTTCTCTTTCTCCCCCTTGCTTGCTCTCTGATGCTCCTCTCTGTCCATTGCTATTCCTGCCATTGCATTTGTATCTCCCATGGACCTTTCTCCCTTTCTTTATCCTTCTTTGTCTTTTTTTTTTTAAATATCATTTCTCTTGTCTGTCTCTCACACTTGCTTTCTTTCTTCATGTCTCTTCCCTTGTCTTTCCTTTTGGGTTGGTTACCTCTCTGTCTCTAGTCCTTTACAAAGGAAATTTTCACATCATGATAATACCAGGAAAGAACTAAGAAAAAAATGATCAGTCTCTAAAGGAGAGAACTTCACACTGAAAATGTTTTGAGACTAACTGGAGCTTATATGTAATGCTAATTACTAGGGAAAACAACCTGACGCCCTTAAGGGTAATGGATAAAAATGTCATTTGTAACATAAGAATTGCAGAGATCGGGCAACCATGTAAAGACAAAGTAGGACTCCTATGGACAGTCACTGCAAATCTATTTGTCACTAATGGAGCCCCTAAATTTAAACACACACATACACACATATACATATATATGCATATACATATACATACATATATTCTCCTACATCCTATGTTAATCATTTGTAGAGCAATATGACCAAGAACCAAATTGTGACTATGGCATCACACCAAATTTCATTCATTTGCATATAATTTGAATCTTCCTTAAAAGAAGTATATAAACAGAGCCTTCCAAACAGTCAACACTGTCAGTTCCACTTAAAGGGTCCCCAACACTGGAAAAGGGCCTGCCTTTCCATCAGAATACTATCTATTAACTAGACAATGAACCTATTTCATGATTTTGTGACATTCACCACGGCAAATCTAAAGATCAGGGGGATTTATTTTTAAACATCACAGAGATAGTAACACAGTAGGTACCAGAAATTCTCAAGTAGCTAAATCCAAATTAATGTGTTTAAATCCCTGTTTTGTAACTTACATGCTACATGGAAGTTCACATCCAAGAGTCTGTGTGCTCTGCTGGATATTCTGAAACAGTTGGAAGAAAATTCTTAAATGGAGTTCAAAAGTCCCGGCTCTCATTGTGAGCTGTGTACCCGGGGTAGAGTCACACTGCCTTTCTAATCCTCAGCTTTTAAATGTTGAAACATACCTAGGGTAAAAGATGAAGACTGGAGCAAGTAATATACAAATACCTTTTCCATGAATAGTAAATATCTTTACTTTCGAAAACATAAGCAGTTTCAAAATGTTAAACATCCCTGAAATAAATGATGGTTTGAGCAATATTTAGTCCAGGAATCACTTTGCCAAAGTAAGAGCATTGTATATTCTATTATTCAACAGCCAAAAACTCCACCCCAGGAACATTTAACAATGGGGATAATACTGGCAGTTTTGACAGCACACCAGTAAGGAAGAGAATAATACATTAATCCATGGAAATATAATAAGTGAATGTATACATTAATTTATACAAAAAATAAGAAGTATGATTCATGGCAGAGTAAAATAAGAAGTCTGCTTTATTTCTACACACTAATGTTTTCTATACATGTTCATCTATACATTCAGATCATCTTATTATCTATGGACTTTAACTTGAAATCTGCTATCTAGAAAAAGAAATAGGGCTTAAAAATTAAGTAGTATGCTTGTCTCTCCTGTCTGTAGCTCAGGCCAATCAACAACTTCTGGTATCACTGGTCCCAGATTTTGTTGACTCACCTGCTAACTCCTTGGGGGGTAAAGGTGTCACTTGCAATGTTGTCCTTGCCTCTTCTCACTTGGGAACTTCCAGAGCTGGCATGCACAAGCTCTCCAGGACTCCACAGAATGTGCTCTCCCTTTCTCTGCGCATGACACCCACAATCAGGAAACAGGCACTCGGGATGATGGAGCCTTCCAAACACAGAAAGCATGCCTCTGCCTGCCTTTTCTTCGGGGTTCAGGTGGAAAGGTTGACTTCATACCCATTTTCAATGAAACAGAAGCAGGGTGACAGTGGGGAAACAGGATGAGCTGTTAGAGAAAGTAGAATTCTCCTCAAATGGCCTCAGCCAGAGGACAGGAACAGCAGTCTAAAGCTGGAAGACATGAAACCCAGACAAATTCTTTAATCTTCTCATCTTTGCTTTCTTATCTATAAAATTACAGGCTTCAAGTGATGGCCTCTTTAAAATTAGTAAGTCCAGTAATTTTAAGTATTCACTAGATTAAACAAAGCCAAACAACTTTGACTTCTGAACAAATCATGATTTACTCTAAGAGGAAAAAAGCAACTCCTTTTGGAAGAAAAAAAAAGATAAGGAATCAGAATCGCAACGTCCAGTTGCAATTTTAACTCTGCAAAGAGACACATGCTAAACATAGTCAGGCCCCAGTCAACCTTGTCTCTTGGTCTCAGGGTATGACCCTGACACTAGTAGAAATAAAAGGGGGGAAGTCTTGTATCTGTCCCCTTCAATATAGCCCTCTTCCATGTAATGCCAGAAATGCCAAAAGAAATCCCAATGGTGTGACCTCTGTGGACCGTCATTACCTCACTGTCTAATGGCACAGAAAAGATCTCAAGTCAAAGATCATGCTCCTTCTGCACAAGAGGAATAGTGAGTGTTTTCCTAAGACTACCAAAATGGACTCATCTCCATGGTGCCTCAGGATAGGAAAAGACAATTAAAGGGGGGAAAGGGGTTCTTTTCATTTTGGACCCCATCATAGAGCACGTCTTTGTATCCAGACTTCTCCAGTTGCAGGGCAGTGGGATGAAATGTGACAAGACTGTGAAAGGGGGGCTGTAAGGTTGCAGGTCTAGAGCCCAATTACCATTCAGCTTGGGCTACCTTTGACTCTCAGCAGGCATCCCTTGCCCACCTCTGTCTGACCTAAAATCCTTGTGGTTATCAGGTGAACCCTTTTGAAACATATTAATTTACTGATTAGTTTTTACCAATCAGAAGCCTTAACAGCATCCAAAACCTACAGCAGAGGTTTCCTCACTTCCCTGTAACCCCCCCAGACACACACAGACACACACACACACACACACACACACACACCTGATGTTTCCACCAATACATTTGAGAGGCTTTTTGATTTATGGCTTTCCTTGCTGTATTTTTTTTAAACTTCAGGAAACGGCACACGATAATATAGGGTAACCTAGATCTGTGCTCCCAGCTTATGGTCACTCATGTTTGGCTCCTGAATAAGCTATCTCCTAATCCTTTTGAGGCAGGAATGGCTTCTTCTGTTACTATGAAAAGAGCTCATAGTTGTGAGAATAGAGATGTATAAGAGACCGAAAGAGATGAAGATACCTACAATAGTTACAGCAAATTTAGGAAAGCTAAGGTTCTCATAGTCCAAAGTCAGCGAAGATCTTACCAAGCAAGGCAGCCATGTTCATTTCTGTGCACATACTTATATTATCTACAAAGGGAATCACTATGCTATAGCTTATTTTCTGTGTGTGCTTGCATGAGTTTATACACACCATGTACATGCAGGAAACCACGGAGATCAGAAGTCACTAAATCCCTGGAATGGGACCCAAACCTGGTTCCTACACATGAATAGTTAGTATGCTAAGACATTGAGCCATCTCTCTAGCTCCGACACTATTCTTTATCAAATCCTCTATCTGGGCACATCCATGTTATTTCCAACTTGTCTTTGTTAAAAGTGTATGAGCATATACTTATATCGCGTTACATTCCAAAGGACACAGACAAAATATAGCACACTATGGGAAACACCCTTGAACTTACAAAACTCCATAACCATCCTTTTAAGATTTTTCTTCGTAATATTACAAGATATTACAAATTCCAAATCTCTGTGTGTCTTGAAGTTTCTGAGATTTTTTTTCCCCAAACTGTAGGGCATTTTTCGTGCTGAGCACCCCCCACCCCCGCCCCCGCCCAGGACCCTCCCTTCTCAGAGAAGCAGCATACAAGATAGCCAGGACCGGATGCTAAATGGCATGCAAATCCCAGCTGCCAAGGAGCCAATGGGAAATAAACTGGAACACTTTTGAAAGTACTAAGGTGATTATTGCTCCGTGCCCAGAGGTCTTTCAGCAATTCGCTTAAAATATTCCTTCATGTCAGAGCCATAATCACCTTTTCAAAATTGTGCCGTGGAGAGTCGTGGGTATGCATTTGGTGTGAGGGGCATAAATCTCTCTGATCCACACTGCAACCTGCAGAGCCTCCTTTCCCACAGGAGCGGCTTGTTCAAGGCGGCCCAGAACAGCTGAAAAGCACATGTCTGCTCCCCAAATCTTACCTCCTCTCGGGCACCCTCCCCCCCCCAACTTTCCTGCCTTGGGTTTGCACATTTCTCCTTGATAAATCCCCTATGGGGGACAAAGCACTTATCTATGCAAATCTGACTTTCATTGGGCAAACCGTCCCTAAACAACACAAAAGGACAAGTAAACTTAATGGATGTCAAGGGTCATGTCAGGATGAGCATAGTGCCTGTTTGGCAGTTGCATAGAAAAGGTCTTTCCGGTCTGGTGAGATGGTTCAGCAGGTAAATATACCTGACACCAAGGCTGATAACATGAATTTGATCCCTAGGACCCACATAGTGGATGAACAGCCTCTTTCAAGTTGTCTTCCAACTGGTATCTGCACACTACGACACTTGTGTACACTAAGGAAAAAAGTATATTCCATCCCATATACATGTGAAGAACCCCTCAAGCCATAAGGTAAGGGTTTTGACTCCCCCAAAACCTTACGAGTACCATTTGTGTTTCTGGGGGCTTGGGCTGACCTCACATATCACCAAATGAAGGCTTACCTGCCTTGACTTGTCCACAGATAGCACTTGCCGTCTTAGAAACCGTTGGTCTTTTATTTCCATTAGAGCCTATTGTTGATGCCACGTGACTGATAGCCCCTGAAATGCATACAGAACCCTTGGCTTGGCAGAATTGTTAAAGCCCATGTTTATGTACCTAGATTATGGAATAAATGTCCTACCTCTGTGTCCATGGTCATTCTGAGTTCATCATTGTCAGCGCTCAGTTGCTAGGGGCTAAAGACTTTTAAAGAACTCTACCTGTGTTGTGGCAGCTGTATAAAACTGTACATTTCACGGAGGGAGATAGACGGATCTGGGGACCCTAGAGGCTGTTTAAAGAAAATGCATCTCCAGGAAGAGAGCATCTTTCTCAGCCAGGCTCTCTGGAAAGAGTGGATACATGTATCCCTGCTCAACAGCTTCAAAGCGATGGCAAGTTTATCCGCAAACTCCACACTCAGCCAGCCTAAGTCCCTGAGGACAGTCTTCGGGAGTCCAACTGCAATAGCTGATAAACAGTAGTCACAAAGACAGCCAGGCAGCAGAGGCAAGTGCAGTGATAAAGTGGAGCTCTGCCTGCTTTGTATGCTTCCTTGTAAATAGAACTGTACATGACTTATGTCGAGTCCCAATGTTTATGGGACGAGTGCTGTTTCCAGTTTCGCAGGTGTTTATCCTGAAGCCATTGATTAGTCAGGTCTCCCAATTAGGAAGTGGCAGATCCGGGTTTGGTTCCAACTCAAACTTTGAAGCACCTGCTGGTAACTTCTTCTCCACAGATGCCTGATCACTCCCAGCTAAACATTATGGCCTACATTAAACAGAAGACAAGAACATTTACAGGCGATTCTCATGAGGCAGGCTTCCTTCCCATTGGCAGCTGACCCAGGTCCTATCCCCACATACTAGATCACATAGACATATCACTGGATGGCAATCCCCAAACCCAAACAGTCATCCAAAGCGCCCAAAACAAAGTGATATCCTTCTATCCACTGCTTCCTACTTCCTTGAATCCTGTCTTTCCTCCTTCAAATCCATTCATTACCTCCTCATTTCTGTCCCCCCCCCGTCCAGTACCAAGACCCCCAGACTCCCTCATCTATCCTCCCAGTGAGACCTCCAGGATTTCTACCACTTCACACCTCCCCCTGGTGCTAACCTCACAGCAAATTCCTTCTTCTTGATAACAAGGCCCCTGCAACTGTTCCCACTCTATACTTCCCTCCACTTGAAGACAGCTGTGCATAATAAAAGAGAACTCTTCCATTATGCTGCTCTGGGAGCTGTGGACATTCAATTGAGTGTGTGTGTGTGTGTGTGTGTGTGTGTGTGCGCGCGCGCGCGCGCGCTCCACATTATTCATTCTCCTCACCAAGAAAACCTGCCCCAGAGACCTACACCAGTCCAATCCAATCACTGTTGAAGTTCTCACCATCAGTGCCCACGCACATCTGTCATCAACACATTTGATCTATTCAACATACTTCCTCATACATGAACTTCACTCTATGGATCTTTGCCTCCCAATTAAGTACTATAGTTATATCAATTACAATTATGGTCACTTACACTGATTTTCCTACTTGCATGAGTTTGTATTATCACATACACAGATAACCAAGTATAAAGAGAGAGTCATCGCCCTCATTTCTAAATTTACTATGATAAAGTCAAGAAATTGTTTTCCAAAAGCACTAATGTTGGCTTGGTCTGACCTGATAAGAAATATCTCTTGGCCACTGGTTGATGATAGTCCTAAGTGAATGAGCTGAGAGACACGGCCAATGAAAAAGCCATGCCAAGCACCTGGGACTGTGTTTTGAGAAACATGAAGATTAGATAATGAATTAAGGCCAGTTGCATCATTAGATAATGAGCTTGTACTGACCTAGGCATATCTTAAGTGCAGCCTGAAAAAATGGGTGTCACATGGTCAAGCTACTGACCACCAATAGAAGTGGGAGAAAACGGAGGAAGGAATGTTTAAGTGATTCCAGGTTAAAAGCTATGGAAGGAATCAGTACCTTCAAAAACCTATGCCATAGAAGGCCATTCTAACAGAGCCAAAGATACAACCACCAAGTGGAAGCTTGAAGAGAACAAAGCTCCCAGTTTGGTGTGTATATGAAGCCATGTATGTTCAATGTTAAATGCCTACATCAGAAATGCTTTAGATTTCACCCTAAGTAGAAACTGCAGTGCGAGCCAGATGTAGAAGCATATGCTTGTTACCCCAGCACTAGAGCAATAGCAAATGAGGATCAGTACAAGGTCATCCTCCTCAGCTACAAAGTGAGTTCAAGACCAGCTTGGTCTACATGAGATCACATGTTATAACAGAAGAAGGAGGAGGAAGAGGAGGAGGAAGAAGAGGAGGAGGACGAAGAGGAAGAAGAAGAAGAAGAAGAAGAAGAAGAAGAAGAAGAAGAAGAAGAAGAAGAAGAAGAAGAAGAAGATTCTGCAGTGAGATGGTCCATAAGAGTTCCTCATAAGAGTAGGAAGGGGTCCTGGACTCCCCCTGCCTACCAAGAACAAGAGTACCTTTAGGTCCAATACACACAACCTATACTTATTTTCTGAACCAGCCACAGTGAGCTCCATCTACAGTAGGAAACACAAATACATAAAGCAGACAGGCAAGTAGCTAGTTGTCTGTATCAAACTGAGTGAAGGAGCATTAGAACAAAAGTCCAGTTCAGAACTAAGTCCAGAGATTGCTCGGCATATCACACTCTAATTACTTTTAAAAGATATGTCAGGGAAGCTGCAACAACTCATTCCCAACCCCTGACACACAGCACCAATGGTTTACCTTGTTCTGTTTGCTATGGCTACAGGTCAGAGTTGAGGAGTACGGACTTCCAAGCCTGAAGAACTAGGTTCATTAAGACTTAATAGTTGCTTTTCTATCCCCTGTTTTCCCTGTACTTTACTAAGACCCACGAACTCTGCCATGGCTTCTCTTGTCTTTTGTATCCATTCTGTAACCTCCACATACATATAGTCTAATTATTGTTGATTCAAATTATGAAGTCTAAAAGTTCATAGAGAAGAATTTGTGCTTGCTAGTAGGTACCTAATGAAAGGAACCAGGATTGCTTGGTCAGTTGCAACCAGCAAAACTGACATAACTGGCGGGATTATTGTTATTCAATTAATTGTGGCACTGTAGAACAGCACAAATATGTCTGTTTCTGAGCTGGTGTACCCATAAAATTATCTTCAGTTTTAAAAATCTAAATTCCCCAAATAGCTCTACTCAGCTTTTCAATTGTCTAAGTTTTTAAATTTAAATCTAAAACGTGAATGAAATTTCAATTTTGAAGAAAACAAAAAGCTGATGTGAAGTCGCTAGAGATTTTCATCCTGATTTCTCTGTACTTTGAGGAAGCTTCTTATAGTCCCAACTTCCCAAGACATCAAACCGCTCTTGCCTCTGTCCTCTTTCCCTTCTGGGGGATTCACATGATCATTCTTACAGAAGTGAATGGTCAAAATTGGAACATTCCCCAAATCTGGAGCCATTCAAAGGGCTGTGCTTCCCGCCCCTCCCTCCACCACCACCACCCCACCACCACCACCACCACCACCCCCACCCCCACCGGTGCTCCCAGTACCGCCCAAGTCCCAAGCTTAACAAGAAGAGCCTCAGACTCGGGCAGTGTTCTTTCCAATTGGAAGCACATTTCGAGTTGTGAGTCATCATGGGCATCCAGCATGTGCTTTGCCTGCCAGAACACCCATCTTCCTCGTCTGCCCTGCCCACTCCTTCCAAACACCTTTGATAATTGGACCTGGTGCCCATGAGAGGAAGAGGAGGAGAAGCCATTCTCCTGACCCCTACAAGCCATCTGTTCACACCTGGCAGCCCATGCTTTGATTATCCTCAACTCTGGTTGGGTAACTACAGATGTCTCTAATTTTCACAAAGCAAAGGAGCTCTTGTCTGGAGTAAATGAGATAGATAAATTAGGCAGGGAAGGGAAGGAGTCAAAGGTGTCTCCGCACTACTTTTCATCTGTGGCAATCCGGGGCTCTAATCTATTGTACAAATGTCTGCACACAGCATGCCCATGCTTGCTTGTAAACTTGCAGGCAAAAAAATCTCACCTGGAGACAATGAATAATGTCTGTTTCATGCCTTTTGCCCCTAATATACTTTTTGTTTTGAAGGCATCATATGGATTAAGTTAGTAACACCCATCCTCGCGTTTTCAAGCCGCTATCTCCCCCTAAATCATCCCTCTTTGGAACTTGACAGGTGACCACACCTTGTACCATTTCATGCCACCACTTCCCATGAGCAAATTAGTCTTGCTTCACAAATCACAGGCTCTTTTTCCTGAGTGAAACACCTTCCAAATTACAGGAACTTTTCCCTCCAAGGTGTCAAAAGTTCTGCTTTCTAAGGTCTGTGATATTCTACCGAGGGGCTTCATTGTTTTAAAACGCCAAGTCTTGCTTCATCTCCTTGGCTGATGGTATCATCATAAAAACTCCAGAAGAGACTTCGCCACAGCCATGATTACTTCATCTCCACATTTAACCGGGTATCTTCTGGGCAAGGCTCCAGGTGGCCCCAGCCTTCGAGCCTTCAGAGGGACAAAGCTTTACCTGGAGCTGCTCTCCCATGTCTAAGGTGCAGAGAGAAGGGAAACAGACTGTCAGCATTAGCCTCGTGTAGTTTACAAAGTTAAACCACAACTGCTTGTAATTTGCCAGCTCGTTCCAAACCACGGTCAGACCAAATACAACCAGATGCGGCAGTTTCATGTAAATAGACAGCACAGATGGGTCAAGGAATGTGAGTCCTTCTCCTGCTCCTATCAAATACCTCATGCTTACACTGTCCTACTGATGCTTCTGTCTGCCTACATTGTCATTCTTCTGTCCCCTAACAGAGTATCACCTTAGCATTCCAATAGAATTACATTCTACCGGATACAGTTCTGTTAACGTTGGGTAAAAGAACCAACACCAAGATCCCTGGCATTCAAAGTGAATGTCTGACAAAGCCTGGCTGGTAAGGTCATTCCTTCATCCTGACCACAGCCACAGTATATGTGACCCAGAACTGAGTACTTCAAAAAGTAGAGGGAAATAGACATATTCTTTACACAAAATTTCTAAGCTATCTGTCTGTGGATAATTTTGTCACCAAGAATCAAGGGCCAAGGAGAAATTCTGTGTGAGGATAGTACCCTTGAAGTAGGAAGCTCTGTCAACATAAAGAGGTAAGCCAGGTATGGTGGCATATGCCCGTAATCCTATTTCTTGAGAGACACCCTCAAGAGTACCAGGAGTTCAAGGTCACCCCCAGCTACACAGAAGTTGTAAGCTAACCTGAGCAATGTGAGACCCTGTCTCAAACAAACAAACACAAAAATGAGACAGATGTGAATACATTGTATAAGGGGTATATGGGGCCATTGAAACACATGAGACAATCAATGTGTTTGGGTTTCTATCCGAGCACGAGTTCTGCCAGTGACAGGAAGTCAAAGCCGTGGGCTGTCCCACAGGATTCATGCACTAGCTTTTAAAGCTAATGTCCAACACCTGTTAAATCCTAAGTTTCATGTGAGACAAACTATCTTTACCCTAATGGTTTATTATCAAGAATCCAATTTTAACCTGACTCTTGTTTTGAATGGTTTGCAGAGTTCCAAGTATATCAAGGATTATTGAGTTCATTTTTTACTAAAAAAAAAAAGAAAATGAAATTGAATGTATTTGTACCAAAATCCAGCATCTTCACACACTTCACACCTGTGAGCTTCTGTTCCTGATCTAGAGCTTACTTCCATTACATTGGTGAAAAGTGCTAAATTCGTGCCTAATAAATCCGACAGAAAGAAATATGGTGGCCACATGTTATTTATTGACACACAGAGTCTGTCCCTCTAATGTGATTTTTGGGAAAAACCCTCCCTATCTATATCACCTACATGCTTGATGAGATTTTCACATATAGGGTTGCTTGCTTTCGGCCCCAGGCAGGGCCACAGGATGCAAGATGGCCCAGTCAGCGAGTTACTCCTTCTCAGTGCACTTTCGTAGCTCCTCCCATCATCTTCATGCATCAGGGCTCTTCTGTTTGCCATCTACACTCATTCCTAAACTGATCTCAGTCAGCCTCGGAGCTTTCAACGCCACCCATCCACGGTTAGCTTCCACATTGCAGACGCCATCATAGACCTGCCTGTTAGCCTCAACTGCCTACCACTGCATATCCCTTTTTATTTTTTTACAGTGGTACAAAGCCTTTTATTTCTCTTAGCAGAGAACAGAGAACACCCAAGGCTGGTAAATGACCAAAGAGAGGACAAAGCATATTTCTAGCACAATACAAGTAGCCATGAAGAGAATTAAAAGCACCAATAAACAAAAGCAGTTACCACATTGGACTAAGGCTTGGGGGAATGGTAATGAGATTCTTGGTCTCTTTTTATTTGCTATTTGAATTTTTGTAAATCGGTGTGACTGCTACTTGATTTGTTTTTTTTTTTTTTTACTTTCTTTTTTTTGATTTTTTTTATTTTTTTAAAGATTTATTTATTTATTATATGTAAGTACACTGTAGCTGTCTTCAGAGACACCCCCAGAAGAGGGCGTCAGATCTCTTTTACAGGTGGTTATGAGCCACCATGTGGTTGCCGGGATTTGAACTCAGGACCTTCAGAAGAGCAGTCAGTGCTCTTAACCTCTGAGCCATCTCTCCAGCCCGCATATCCCATTTATTATCGCTAATACTTCCATCTGCTCTTGCCCTAACATGTCCAAGCCAGGCTCCCAAGACCCCCACCCCCAGATTAGCTCTTTCCTGCAACCTTTTCCATCTTGGAAAACGATTCAGACCAGAAGATTCACCATGACTAGTCTCTTCAGTCATATATCCTTACTACCATTAAATCCTGACGGCTGTTTCTTCATCTTCCTGAACTATTCATTCCTCTCTGCAGCGCCGAGCTCACTCTTGCTCAAGCCTAAATCATCCCTGGAAAACTGCAGCAGCTTTGTTGACTCCTCTTGCTCCATCCCTCCGTGCATCCTGTATCCTCCATCCAACAGCTAAAGCTCTCCTCCGAGAATGCACGACACCGGGCTGGAGAGACACTCCGTGGTTAAGAGCACTTACTGTTGTTGCAGACGCCCTGAGTTCAGTGAGCTTCCATGATATTTGGGGTCTTTTGTCTCTCTGTTCACAATTGCAATCTGAGAGTCTGCAACAGTGGTTGCACTCACCTGGGAAATGAGTGAGGAATAACTATGGCTGTCTTAAGGAAGAGGTCTCGTAGCAGAAGCTGTTGAAACAGCTTCCGAGACCAAGGCCTGACATAAAGCCAATCGTTAGCAGGTGCCTCTGCTGTCTGAGCTCTCCCCTGGTTTGCATGGAAGCTCAGCCCTTCTGTTTCTATGCACAACCCGGATCCAGCCGATAAGGTTCACTCCCACAAGATAGCCCAGTGGTTAGAGGAACTGACTTAAACAAAATGACAGCTTCTCCCTGTGGCTTTTCTGAGGTGAACATCATACTGCTTAGGTTAAACCTTATTCATCTAGCGAAAGCATCCTTTCTTTAGAGAACAAAGATGTCCATCTCCATCTTTTGCCTTCAGACAGCATCTGGCCATTGACTCTTCCACAGTAACTTTAACTCAGTGTGGTAGGATACCAATACGGTCTCTTACTTCCCTAATGTGACAGATTAACTCAAAATGAACCATAATGTCTAAAACAGCTTATTAAAAATACTACAAAATCCTTGTGGTTTTAGGCTGGGCAGATATTTTCTTAGCGAGGCATAGAAAGCATAAACTGTTACAGAAAATGTTATAACTCAGATGTGAAATAGTTCCCCCCTCCAAAAACTCACGTTTAGAAGTCCAAAGTGATAGTGCCATTTAAGAAGGCTCTGGAAACTTTAGACAGTAGCTGAAGCAAGCAAGCCCTTGGAAAGATATCTTTTGAGGTCTGTATCTTGATTCTGGGTTAATATTCATCTCCTTCTTTTTCTCTCCATCTCTCACTGTATGTGTGTGCCACATCCTTCCCTCCTTCCTTTCTGTCAGCCACCATGATGTTCTGCCTCACCCGGCACCTAGAATCAGTGGACCCAAGTACGGTAGACTGAATGCTGTGAACTGTGAACGAAAATAAATCCCTTATTCTAGGAAGGAAGGAAGGAAGGAAGGAAGGAAGGAAGGAAGGAAGGAAGGAAGGAAGGGAAAAAGAATGAGAAAAAGAAAGAGAAAAGAGAGAGGGAGAGAGAGAGGAAGGAAGGAAGGAAGGAAGGAAGGAAGGAAGGAAGGAAGGAAGAAAAGGTTGGTCCAGCTCCTCTACAAACGTCTGTGACAAAGGAAAGAAGTGTAAGGAGAAACGCATTTACCTCCGTATCAGCAACCAGAACTCCAGTCCAAACAATCCTAACCAGACAAAACTCAAGTATGACGCCTATGAAAAATACTATATTGTCTTTAAATACACTTGATCTCAATCCTTATTAAAGATTAAAAAAAAAAAAAAAAAGCCGGGCGGTGGTGGTGCACACCTTTAATCCCAGCACTTGGGAGGCAGAGGCAGACAGATTTCTGAGTTCGAGGCCAGCCTGGTCTACAGAGTGAGTTCCAGGACAGCCAGAGCTACACAGAGAAACCCTGTCTCGAAAAAACCGAAAAAGAAAAAAAAAAAAAAGAAAGAAAGGGAAATAAGCCAGAATATCCACAGTGGTTCTGTCTTGAGGGTAGAACAGGTAATTATTTGTGCTTGTTTACTTATACTTCCTGAATTTTGATAAAATATCTAATGAACAATTATTCTTTTGGAACAAAAAGGAAAAATTAAAAGCTGGGCATGGAGGTGCATCCCTTCAGCCCCAACACTGGAGAGGCAGAAGCAGGCAGATCTCTGAGTCCAAGATCAGCCCTGTCTACACAATGAGTTCCGGGACATCCACTTATCAGTGAGAACCCAGATGTCCCTCAACGGAGGAATGGATTCAAAAAAATGTGGTATATATACACAATGGAATACTATTCAGCCATTAGAAACAATGAATTCATGAAATTCTTAGAGAAATGGATGGAGTTGGAGAACATCATACTAAGTGAGGTAACCCAGTCTCAAAAGAATACCCATGGTATGCACTCACTGATAAGTGGATATTAACCTAGAATCTTGGGACACCAAAGACACAATCCTCATACCAAATGATGTCCGACAAGAAGAAAGGAGTGGACACTGCTGCTGGAAAGGATCAAAGCATCAGTGTAGGGGAATACCAGAACAGGGAAGTGGGAAGGGGTGGATGGGGGAACAAGGGGAGGGAAAAGGGCATGTGGGACCTTTGGGAGGCGGGGAACCAGAAAAAGGGAAATGAAATGTAAATATAGAATATATCCAATTTTTTAAAAAAGTGTTTGAACCAGTTAAAAAAAAAAGAAAAAGAAAGATCAATAAAGTAATCTTTCAACAAACCCAAAAGAAGATAGCCACACAAACAGAATTTCACCTTTAACAAAGAAGATAACAGTAAGCAACCATCAGTTTTCCTTAATATCTCTTAACATCAATGGTCTAAAAGACTGGATATGTAAACAGGACCCAACATTTTGCTGCATACAAGAAACCCACCTCAGTGACAAAGACAGTCATTATTTAAGAGTCAAAGGTTGGAAAACAATTTCCAAAAAAAAAAAAAAAAAAATGGTCCCAAGAAACAAGCTGGAGTGGCCATTCTTATATCAGATAAAATTGACTTTCAACCAAAAGTTGTCAAAAAGATAAGGAGGGACACTTCATACTGGTCAAAAGAAAAGTCTACCAAGATGAACTCTCAATGCTGAACATCCATGCTCCGAACACAACGGCACCCACATTCATAAAAGAAACTTTACTAAAGCTCAAAACACATATTGCACCACACATAATAATAGTAGGAGACTTCAACAGCCCACTCCCAACAATGGACAAATCATGAAAACAGAAACTAAACAGAGACACAGTGAAACTAATTGAAGTTATGGACCAAATGGATCTAACAAATATTTATAGAACATTCCATCCTAAAGCAAAAGAATATACCTTCTTCTCAGTACCTCATGGTACTTTCTCCAAAATTGACCATGTAAACTAATCATGATCACAAAACAGGCCTCAACAGATACAGAAATAATGAAATTATTCCATGCATCTTATCAGATCACCATAGCCTAAAGCTGGTCTTAAGTTCAAACAAAAACAATGGAAAACACACATACACTTGGACTTTGAACAATGCTCTTCTCAGTGATAGCTTGGGAAAGAAAGAAAGAAAGAAAGAAAGAAAGAAAGAAAGAAAGAAAGAAAGAAGAAAGAAGGAAGGAAGGAAGGAAGGTAGGAAGGAAGAAATTAAAAACTTTTTAGAATTTAATGAAAATGAAGACACATCATACCAAAACTTAGGGGGCACAATGAAAGCAATGCTAAGAAGAAAACTCATATCTCTAAGTGCCTCCAAAAAGAAAATGGAGAGAGCTTACACTAGCAACTTGACAGTGCGCCTGAAAGCTCTAGAACAAAAAGAAGCAAATATACTTAAAAGGAGTCAATGACAGGAAATAATCAAACTCATGGCCAAAATCAACCAAATAGAAACAAAAAGAACCAAAAAAAAAAGAGAGAGAGAGAGAGAGAAAGAAACAAAAAGAACAATACAATGAATCAACAAAACAAGGAGCTTTCTTTGAGAAAATCAACAAGATCTATAAATCCTTAGCCAAACTAACCAGAGGGCACAGAGATACTACCCAAATTAATAAAATCAGAAATGAAGAGGGAGACATAACAACAGAAACTGTGGAAATTCAAACTATCATCAGATCCTGCTACAAAAGCTTATACTCACCAAAATTTGAAAATCTGGACTAAATGCACAACTTTCTAGATACATACCAGGTACCAACATTAAAACAGGAACAGATAAGCCATCTAAATAGTCCCATAAGTCCTGAGGAAATTGAAGCAGTTATTAACAGTCTCCCAACCAAAAAAAGCCAAGGACCAGATGGGTTTAGCGGGGAATTCTATCAGATCTTCAAAGAAGAGCTAATACAGATAGTCTTCAAACTACTCCATGAAATAGAACCTCAAGGAACACTATGAAGCCACAATAATGTTTATACCTAAACCAAACAAAGACCAAACAAGGAAAGTGAACTTCAGACCAATCTCCCTTATGAACATCAATGCAACACTATTCAACAAAATTCTGCCCAACCAAATCCAAGAATGCATCAAAACAAGAATTCATCATGATCAAGTAGGCTTCATCCCAGGGATGCAGGGGTGGTTCAGTATATGGAAATCCATCAATGTAACATACTACATAAACAAACTAAAGGAAAAAACACATGGTCATATCATTAGATGGTGAAAAGCTTTTAACAAAATCTAGCATCCCTTCATGATAAAAGTCTTGGAGAGATCAGGAATCCAAGGCCCATACTTAAACATAATGAAAGCAATATACTGCAAACCAGTAGCCAATATCAAACTAAATGGGGAGAAACAAGCAATCCCACTAAAATTGGGCACCAAACAAATCTGCCCACTCTTTCCCTATCTATACAATATAGTACTTGAAGTCCTAGCCAGAGCAATCAGACCACAAAAGGAAGTCAAAGGTATACAAATTGGAAAGGAAGAAGTCAAAATATCACTATTTGCAGGTGATATGATTGTATACTTAAGTGACCCCAAAACTTCTACCAGAGAACTCCTACAGCTGATAAACAACTTCCAGCAAAGTGGCTGGATATAAAATTAACTCAAACAAATCAGTAATCTCCCTCTACTCAAAGGATAAACAAACTGAGAAAGAAATCAGGGAAATGACACACTTCACAACAGTCACAAATGATATTATATACCTTGGTGTGACTAACCAAGCAAGTGAAAGATCTCTATGACAAGAACTTCAAGCCTCTGAAGAAAGAAATCGAAGATCTCAGAAAATGGAAAGAACTCCCATGCTCATGGATTGGCAGGATTAATATAGTAAAAATGGCCATCTTGCCAAAAGCAATCTACAGATTCAATGCAATCCCCATCAAAATTCCAAATCAATTCTTCATAGAGCTAGAAAGAGCAATTCTCAAATTCATCTGGAATAACAAAAAGTCCAGGATAGCAAAACCTATTCTCCACAACAAAAGATCTCCTGCGGGAATCCCATCCCTGACCTCAAGCTCTATTACAGAACAATAGTGATAAAAACTGTCTGGTATTGATACAGAGACAGGCAGAAAGATCAATGGAATAGAATTGAAGACCCAGGAAAGAACCTGTACACCTATGGTCACTTGATATTTGACAAAAGAGCTAAAAACATCCAATGGAAAAAAAGACAGCATTTTTTTTTAATTTTCTATATTCTATGTTTACATTCCAAAGGCTTTCCCCTTTCCCAGTTCCCACCCACCATAGTTCCCATAGTTCCTCTCCCCCCCCCCATCTGTTCCCCAATAATTCCCCCTGCCCCCTCGGTTTCTTTACTAAACTGGATGCAATCTTTACATGCCCAGGGTCCTCTTCTTTCTTCTTCTTGGGAATCATTTGACAGCATTTTTAACAAATGGTGATGGATCAACTGGAGGTCAGCATGCACAAAAATGCAAATTGACCCATTCTTATCTCCTTGTACAAAGCTCAAGTCCAAGTGGATCAAGGACATCCACATAAAGCCAGACACACTGAAGCATACAGAGGAGAAAGTGGGGAAGAACCTTGAACACATAGACACAGGGGAAGATTTCCTTAATAGAACACCAGTGCGTTATGCTCTAAGAACAAGAATCAACAAATGGGACCTCATAAAACTGCAAACCTTCTGTAAGGCAAAGGACACGGTCAATAGGACAAAATGGCAACCAATAAATTGGGAAAAGATCTTTACCAATACTACATCTGGTAGAGAGCTAATATCCAGTGTATACAAAGAACTCCAGAAGTTAGACTCCAGGGTGTCAAATAACCCTATTTAAAAATGGGGTACAGAGTTAAACAGGGAATTCTCAACTGAGGAACCTGAATGACTCTGAAGCACCTAAAGAAATGTTCAGCATCCTTAGTTGTCAGGGAAATGCAAATCAAAACAACCCTGAGATTCCACCTCACACCAGTCAGAATGGCTAAGATCAAAAACTCAGGAGACAGCAGATGCTGGAGAGGATGTGGGGAAAGAGGAACACTTCTCCATTGTTGGTGGGATTTCAAGCTGGTAAAAACATACTCTGGAAATCAGTTTGGCGGTCCCTGAGAAAATTAGACATAGTACTACCTGAGCTATACCACTCCTGGGCATATACCCAGAAGATGATCCAACATGTAATAAGGACACATGCTATACTATGTTCATAGCTGCCTTATTTATAATAGCCAGAAGCTGGAAAGAACCCAGATGTCCTTCAACAGAGGAATGGATACAGAAATTGTGGTATATATACACAATGAAGTACTATTCTGCTATTAAAAACAATGTATTCATGAAATTCTTTAGGCAAATGAATGGAACTAGAAAGTGTCATCCTGAGTGAGGTAACCCAATCACAAAAGAACACACATGTTATGCACTCACTGATAAGTGGATGTCAGCCCAAAAGCTCAAAATAAGTTACAATTCACAGATCACAGGAAGCTCAAGAAGAAGGAGGACTGAAGTGGGGGTGCTTTGGTTCCTCTGAGAAAGGGAACAAAAATACTCACAGGAGCAATAATGGAGACAAAGTGTGGAGCAGGGACTGAAGGAAAGGCCACCCAGAGACCTGGGGATTCATCCTATAAACAGTTGCCAAACCCCAACACTATTATAGATGACAAAAAGTGCATACCAAAAGGAGCCTGTTATGGTTGTCTCCAGAGGGGCCCTGCCAGAGCTTTACTCTACAGAGGCAGATGCTAACAGCCAACCACTGGGCGTGGGGTCCCCAATGGAGGAGTTAGAGGGCACACTGGAGGAGCTGAAGGGTTTTCAATCCCATGGGAAGAACAAGGAGGTCGGCCAGGCAGATACCCCAGGACTCCCAGGGACTAAACCATCAATCAAGGGGTACACATGGTTCCAGCCAAAAATGTGGCAGAGGAATGCCTTGTCGGACATCAGTGGGAGGAGAGGACCTTGGTCCTGTGAAGGCTCAATAGATGCCCCAACAAAGGGAAATCGAGGCATGGGGGAGGTGGGAGTGGGTCAGGTGGAGAGGCAAATAATTGGAGGTAGGGGGTGGGAGGAGGGGTTGGGGGTTTGGGGGGAGGGTGGAAAGTGGGAAAGGTTTTAGCATTTGAAATGTAAATGAAGATTATATTCAAGAAAAAAAAGAAGAAAAGAATAGAGGAAGGACATAGGCAAGAATACTGTTTGCCTCAAATCAGCCATACTAGAAGGTATGCACTGGGAATATACACCTCCCCGCCGGTCCCTCTCCCTTCCCAGCCGAATACTCTATGGCCAGGACCCTCCTGACTGTCTTCTCTGGGGGAATGTCAACAGTCACAGATTCCTCCTATAGTGGTCTTTCACACGCACACGCATCTAAATTCTTCAATTCAGTGGCAGCTTGGCTCAGAGGATCGTCCTATACACCAGGTGCCGGAGGGAAAGCTTTGCGTGTTCCCCCTCAACCATGCTATAAACCAAAAAGACTACTAAAAGGTGGTTTTGAAAATGTAAGTAAATCAAACAACATGCAAAAGCATGGGGCCCATTACCCAGGAGTAGGTCTGCTCTGCAAGACGTATTTTTCTCCCTCTGCATTTTTTTTCCTTCCGGTGTTTGCTCTAACCTGAAGTGCCTAGGCTGTGAAAATGACTGCTTCTCAAGCCAACACCCATTTGATTAAGTTTTTAAGCACGAGAAGCAGCATTCTCCACCGAAACTAATCAAAGCTTAAGCCTTTCCTTCTAGACGCTCTAGAATCCCCTTAAAGTCACTCCCTCTGAAATTAAGCTTGGCAGTCTTCACCAGCTTGGTCAGTCTGGCTTTAAACTGACTCATTTCCCACCAGATTAGGCAGTGGTCCTGCTGGGGTTTGGGGGGGTTGTTTGTGTGTTTCCCCTCCTATTTGTGTATTCATGCATTTTGTTTGTTTTGTTTTGTTTTGTTTTGTTTGTTTTGTTTTGTTTTGTTTTGTTTTGTTTCCCAGCCAGGGCCTGGCAGTTACCTTGCAACCAGAGTGCTGCATCCTCTCTCTGCCTCACTCTTCTTGATGCCTGAGTCGCACTGGGAGCTGCCCTCTGTTTCTGGCATCCATCCTTTACTCTCCTCTGCATCCCTGTAGGTCTCTCACTACTGGCTTCACGACTCAGCCCTCGGAGGTCAGCTGTGCACTGCCAGGGTGCATCACGCAGACCCGTGTCTGTGGGAGCACTCTGGTGCCCTCCACTTGTTCCACACGACATCCAAAAGTGTGTTCGTAAGTCCAAAATGGGACCTCGCCAAAATGCATTCTTTTACAAATAAGTGGAACCTCCCTTTTACTTGATAATTTATACAAACTTGAAATAAAAAAAAAATAACTCTTGGAATCTTTTGGGTGAAAATATGTTTGAAACTGACAGTTTCTCATTTTAGCTCCCTGGGAACAGGCTTTCAAACGTATTTTATTTTATATCATTCTAATAGTTTACTTTCCTTGGTAAACTGTCTCCAGGTCACATATGAGCCCAGGTGTCCATATCTCATTTCTCTTTTAGCAGCTTAGCAAAGCATTTTATTAGCCTCTTCCTAAAATGCTGTTTCTACTTTATTTTTTCATTTTATTTCTTATCACTAGACTATGACACATGTGTGTGTGCATGTGTGACAGTGTGCATGTGAAGGTTACAGGACAACTCTCAAGGGTTCGTTCTCTTATTCCATCATGTGGGTTCCAGGGATGGAATCAAGTGGCCAAGTTTGTACACCTATGTCTTCCTTGTCTGCTGCTAAGCCATCTTACAGATCCCCTAATAGTTTGTTGTTGTTGTTATTGTTGTTGTTGTTGTTGTTGTATGTGCGTATGTGTATGTGTGTATAACATGGGCCCTGTGTGACGATCTCTTTTTATCACTGAAACTGTCATGTTCTCCCCCAAATCAGCGAAGCTTCCCCTCGTCACCCCCTCTCCCTTTCTATCCTGTCTAACTGATCTTGTCATCTATTTCACTCAATGTTTCAGAGAAAAATAAGACATTTGGGGAAGTTTTCCCTGTAAACAGTGTGCTTTGTGGGAAGCATAGGAACCAGTTCATGTCTATCCATAAACACCCGTCCTGCGATTACAACAGAGGTCACGGTGGTAAACAGTTTACAGTTAATTGCTTGACCAACAGTCATTGCAATGAAGGTATTCTGAGCCCTCGTTATGCCTCTGTGCCCACTGCCATCCGCCGTTGCCAGCAGGAAAGAGCCTTCTCACTGGCCACTTGTTCACAAATGTTTCTAATTCAGCTAAACATCGTGATAGGAAATATCATAAATTATATGTATAGGCCTGTCAGTACAATTTTCAACAGCAGTAACATGAGTTCAGTTGGAAATAAAATGAAAACTTCAAACCGATTTCCAGACTTGCTACCTTGAATTTCAATCCAAAGCATATTAATGTCAACAAAGAAGAAAGTCGGGGCACTCTTGGATTAAAACCCTAAACTAGGAAATACACTTAAAATGTATTGAGCCATTTTTTTTTACCCTCTTCTGGGAGTTTACAAAATAACCTGGAAAGCATGAACATGTTCCAATAGGTAGAAAACCTGCCACAAGACCTAGCCATACTGTTGGATTAAGTGCATACTGCATCACTTACATTCATATGTGGCTTCCATTAAAGGACCCTGAGATCGTTCCCACATAAGGCCATAAGAAAGGGACCACTAGCACACAATGCAACCCATAGTAGATGCTGCCTACATAGAAGAGAGAAAATGGGATGGAGAAAGGAGTAGATCTGGATTTCTTTCTTTTTGTGGGAGTGGACAGCGTGCACAAACCTCTTCTTTATGCACAAAACAAGCAAGTCCTCCCTCAATCCCCATTCCAAGAGAACAACCCTACAGCCCATGAAACAAGTACAGCTACAGCAGTAGATATTTGGTGGTTTTGCTTATTTATGTTTTTAAGAGGTGAAGTTTTAAAGAGAAGGTATAGGCTTCTTCGATGGGCTAATGACAACTGCATGGTGTCTGCTCACTTTTCTCTCACAGAGGTATGTCTCCTACAAATCTTTCTTTGAGCAGGTGCTCAGATGACAAAGCCAAAGTCTAAGATGATATCATAGCTAAACTCCAAGATGGCATAGCCAAAGTCTAAGATGACATCACAGCCAATTCTAAGATAACATAGCCAAAATCTAAGATGACGGCCAAAGTCTAAGATGATATTGTAGCCAAAGTCTAGAATGACATAGTCAAACTCCAAGATGACATAGCCAAAGTCTAAGATGACATCATAGCCAAAGTCTAGGATAACACAATCAAAATCTAAGATGACTGTAGCCAAAACAATCTACCTTGGAAGATGTTAAAGACTGCATATTAATGTCAGGAGCTGGCCCCATGAGTACTGCATGTGTGTGAACAAACTTGGTATCTATACAATATGCTGAATTCTTCTTCAGGAAATAACTTAATGAAGAAAACTGACTTAATATCATTTAATATTAATTACATGCTTGATGTAAGCTATAATTAAATCTTTTTATTAAGAGTTCATTGTTTTCCATATGGTAGTTGAGGGAACTGGAAATTACCTTTAAAATATCTGTTATTTTCTGTGTTATTCTATGAGTGTGACATTCTGGAAAGGGCAAAGTTGTGGGATGAGAAAACATATCCATCATGATCAGAGATGGAAGAGGAGAAGCAGACTACAGAAAGAACAAGATAACATCAGGAAGCAATAAGACCTTTCCAGATCCTAACTGTGCTGATGGCCATGTGGTGGAACACTTGTGCCCAAATCCTTAGAACTATAAGCCTATAGAATGATATCTCAGTGCCTCTGACATTTGAGAATATCTATGGAGAAGATAATCTGTTGCATAGGTCCAGTACAGAAATAAGATCAGAAACAATTTCTCAATTAGAAAGACAAATTTTCCAAACATACTTCCAAACACTGTTGACATGCTAATATTGCAAGAAACAAATTTCAGTATGAGGAGAAAAGGCTAGACCACTGCTGAGCCTCCTAATGACAATAGTCCAGTAAGGAGGGCTCAACAGATAGTTTAAACCCATCCTCATTGTATAATGATGTGAGAATTTAAATAATAATAATAATAATAATAATAATAATTCAAATTACATTGCACAGCAGGGAAGATAGTTTAATCTGTCAAACACCAGGATTGCAGTTAGCTCCCCAGAATCATGCCTTCAAAAAAATAAGAAATAAAATAAAATAAAATGTGGTGGTATAAGTTTGTAATTCTAAGAGAAGTGGGCCCCTAGGGTTTCTTGGCCAGCCACCCTAGCCTGCTAGAATAATTTCCATACCAGAGGAACCATATTTTAAAAAAAAAAACAGTAGACAGTGCCTAAGGAACAGGATTCAAGATAGTCTCGTGGCCCACACATGCACATACATGCCCATGATCAAATCTGCACACACATGTGCACAAACAGGAACAAACTTGCACATACATACAAAATAAGTGCAGTTTTAATACACTGAAATCAAGCCTGCTTTTTTCTTCACTTGAACAAATTAATAATGTTCTAGCAGTGGGCACATTTTTAGTATAAAGTGCTAGGAACATGTTTCAAATACCTCCAAAGCAGCTGTAGAAAATAGTGAGTGTGGCGATGGCCTCATAAAACTTTATCTGAATTGAAATGCCTTGAAACTGAACTTTACACACTCCTCACGTGTCACAAAATATTCTTTTCATTTTTTGCAACCATTTAAGCATTTTGAGATCAAATGCAGTGAGCTGGATGTGGCTTGAGGGCCTCAGTTTATCAACATCTACTGGAGGGTCTTAGTAGACAATGATGGGCATCAGTTCAAGTATGAGTTTCTTCCATATTATAAGTTTCCTTCCTGTTAAAGTTTTGCCCATTTCTGAAGCTACAGAACAGTGCCCACAACTCTTCAGGTTGCCTGGACTACAGTTTTATAGGAACGAAGGTGTGAGAGACCTCTGAAAACATACAGAAAACAAAATTCTAGCTGCCCTAAGAAGAGGCAGGGGAAAAAAAAAAAGTTAGATCCGTGCATATACCCTTATAACTAAGATTTTTTTTTTCAAGTTTCTAGGTCAAAACGCACAAGGAAGTCTTGCCTGTGAAATCTCCAGGTCCTTTAGTTAGAGTTACCTGTTAGGACAATGAAGTCTGATATTAGCGTTCTTTCAGCATTTAGACTGGCCACAAGTTGTGTGTGTTGATTCTAGATGCATCAAATAGTTGGTCTTCTCCCTGACTTGGTGTTGCCAGGAAAGGGATGCATTTATCTCTCACAGATTTATGGGATGGCAACACTCCCACCTGCTCAAGGGAGGTAAGTAACATCTACACCCAAATTAGCACGGGAGTCAACACATTCACTTATTACATTTATTGCATCAATTATCTACAAATTAAATACAGCTGCGTTGTCAGTCGCCCCAAATCCAAGCCTGGGCTTAATGAGCTTGCAAGGTAGGCCAAAGAGCAGGAGTGAGCACTGTCAACAAACAAAGGAAATCTGATCCTCCCACCCACAGGACTTGGCCCAGATGAAATCCCCTGCTTTTGTAGGCAGTGGGTGTAAGGTTTTAAAAGAATCTAATCAAGTATTTATGCCAAACATGAGAAGCAGTACATTTGACGTATTTACTAAATAGAAATTGGGTAAATCTGGCATCCAAATCAAAGTTGCCAAGGTCACTTGAGTCACCCTGATGTGGGGGAAGGACCAAGGCAGACGACACAAGCCAAGTTTTCCAGCTTTGCAAGGACGGCCAAGCCTGGTGTTCTAATAGAGCCTCTCTAATCTTTTCAACATTTCTTCCTTCAAAATGGGGTCGCAGAACCATATGCTCCCAGTTTCCCTGCAAGTTCCTGTGCTTTTTTATTTCTCAAAGAGAGACAGGATTGGGGGCCTGGAAGGACTGAAGCGAAGTCAGATTTGGGAATTGTCTCCATATTTCTACTAGCTGAAGGAATTTCCAAGAATCTCCCCCATTGCCAGTATATATTTTATAGGCACTGGGTGGACACCTGTTTTCAATCGCACCTTCAGATCGGATGAGCCCTCTAAGGAGTGGCCTATGAGCATAGGCCCAGCCCAGAGCAAAGAGAAAATGGCCTGTCCCTGGCTGTCTTTTCTGTTTGCTTTGTAAATGATTTCTGAGCCATGTGTGGGCAAAAGGCCTGTCCCAGCTCTGGCTTACATCATGTGCGTGGAACTCAAGTCCCGCCATGGAATGCCATGGGGAGGGAAGGGGGCAGCATTTGTTTAAGCCTCTGGTCAGATGAGGTCTTCCTCACTGCAAATGGATTTGGGCTCATAAACTATGGAAGATTAGTTTTAAGCCCTCACAATAGACCTCACTGAGCAGACTCCAGGTGACATGAAAGGCAGATGTGGGGCAGCTGGAAGATGGCCTTGTACCCCTTCCAGATGGCTGGACCCAGGATCCAGGGCTGGGAGGTGGCTATCCAGGGCAGCTGGATCATGACGATGTAGCCTGAGCAGGCTCCACCTAACAGCAGCCACGTGTGACACATCTCCTTTCAAAGTAATTCACAGAAAAACAAAAACCTTTGATCTCTGGTTATAGATGGGATTGTCATTAAGGAGGTCTCTAGCCAGCTCTCCAAGGCCTGAGCTCTTCGGCATGCACTGAGAAACTACTTAGCCACCAAGTGTCTTAAGACTGAAAGCTACGGTTTAAGACACCACCTACTCCCAGGAGTAGGAAAGTCTCACCTTGGCTGCTTGCTCTGTCTTGCTTGAGATCAAGGCAATTTCATGACCTCCATACCAATGCTGCAGAAATTCCAGAGAGTCCTAGTGACCAGCTGGAGCTGGGCTGCTTCCTGATGCCAACTGAATCCCAGTAAAAGCTGGTCTTGCTGTCTTCACACAACACATCCCTCTCCTGACCTCTAAGCTCTCTCTTACCAAACTCAGCTTTTGAGCAGCTCTGCTCCCCGAGAACACTCAGGGGAACCAAGATCAGAGCATGCCTGAGAAAAGGCTACCGGGGTGCATGTAGTGGACCAAGAGAACTCATTAAGCCCCAGGACAAGCCTATGTAGCTTCTGTCTTCAAACAGAGGTGACCAGGGACACTGTGGGGACCAACAGCTTTTTACAAGGCCTGCTGTGTCACCTTTCAGATAAGACAAAACGCAATCTGGGACCAAAATTAGGAGTCAGGACAATATGTTAGGACTAAAACTTTCTAACCAAGGCAACCCTTCAGCACACCCAAGTTTTGGGGTGCAAGGAAGGAATGTCCCATCAACTAGTGGCTGATGTGACTACTGCCAAACGATGCACAATCTGAGGTGACAGCTATGTAACATCTGCCATCTCTTTCCTACTTACCATCTTTCCTTGTGCTGAGGAGGATGGTATACACAGAAAGCTGGTGATTATTCCACGCGCTAGCCCTAGATGTCTGTCTGTGCCTCACATAGACTCCCCACATAGATATGATTGTGTTTTGTCTTACAAATAAAAAAACCTCTCCAGTCCAGAAGCCTCAGTCAACCCAAGGAGCTCAGTGAAGTCCAGGACTTGGGTTGCATGTCCACCCATCTTAACCCGTTGATTAATGGTAGCTAAGCAGCCGCAGGTTTATATTCCTGGTCACGAAGGCTTTTGGACATGAAACGGCGAGTTCTCTTTCCTGTTATCATAATATCAGACCATTTAATGCCACCCATCTCAAAAAAATAACTAGTCACCATTGAACTGGTTCTATTTTCTTCTCTCTCTCTCTCTCTCTCTCTCTCTCTCTCTCTCTCTCTCACACACACACACACACACACACACACACACACACACACACATACCCTTGTCATTGTAGATCTGCCCATCTGCCCTTTACAAGCCAAAAACAACAAGATCAAAACGTTGTAAGTGACACAGAAGTCAAGTGGTCCCCCTGGACTCCCACTTAACCTCTTCCAGAGGTCTGGCTGGAGCCTGACAAGGAACTGATTTGGTGAGGAAAGCAGTGAGTTTCATTGGTAAACACAGCCCCACCCTCCTTGTAAATCTCCAGGCTAAGGACAGGGCAAGGACTTTACACAATTACCATCTGCTCCTGGAGAAACACACACAACTGTTTTATCAAAGGCGGCTGTGGCTGTTTCACTAATGGGGCCATTTATAGCCAGATGCAATCAAATTTGATGTTGCAAACTACATGTATTTTCCTTCTTGTTGTTATTGTTGTTATTTGTCTTTTCCTTAGACCCTCCTCTGTTGTTATTCTTAAAATGTTATCCCAAACCAGGTGTGTGGAATATCTGAGCACCAACTAAGTAATCAGGGTCTTTTATCTATCTGACAGAGATATATGGAAATTTTAAGAACTAATGACTACAAATAGGCAGGGAATTAGCATGAAGAAATTTCTCTGTATCTTACCTCTAAACAGAGTAAGCATCACTAATTTATGGTAAAGACCAGGGTCGTACTGGAATGGCCTACAGTCCTAACAAAGTAAAACAGTCGCAGGCAATGTTGAAGCCCTCGACGCCATCTTTCCAACTTGCAGCTCTTTCTGGAACTGAAGGAATATTACCCAAGTTGTATACACACAATAAGATGAAAACACGGAAATTTTCTGTGGCTGCTTGGTTAGAACAAGCTTACAAAACATTCATGGTAACCGGACAATCAAGTTATGTCCTGTAATCAGATAACTTTTGCCTCTAGCAGAGCGGTCACTTAGCAAAAGAGAAAGTATGTTTGCAAATCAAACATAGACTATGACGTAGCTGCAGTTCAATTTCCAGTTCCTCCAGTCACCAAACAGCCCTCAAAGATTCGAGTGGCTTCCTTTCCACTAAAAAACATACTGGAAACAGTTACCTTCCATGCGGCTTTGGAGTCATTCTGTTTTATTAAAAATGTTTGACGGCCACTAATTACATGCTTTTCACTGAGTCTAGACTGGTTTGAACCTTGTTCTTTGAATGAGAGCACAACACTCAAGCCTATAGCAGGTTTTATTGGACTTTGCACTTCGCCTTTTCCCCAGAGTCAAGGGGGTCAAGCTGCATATGAGCTGACAGGCATCTGTGATGGAGAGTCAATTGGAGCTGATGGCCAGTAGGGCTTGTGACATTCAAAGATGCAGGCAGCCATATTTGAGGGGCACCATCCAGTGATGTGTCTGCTTTCATTTACATGTGTATGAATGCTTTGGTTCCAGGGCTGTTATGGACTTTGTCATTTCCTGGGGTGCTCCAAAGATCCACAGATATACACAAACACACACACACACACACACACACACACACACACACACACAGAGTGCCAAATGACACCTTAATCATAACCAGGAGGCACGGCATTATGTGGTTTGCCATTGTGGGCACCTCGTCCCCAACACTCACTATGCTTCTGCCATTGTGCACAGAAAGCAGGTTCTCTGAGGCTACCTGACTACAGGAAGGTTCCCTACGCCATGTAAGATGAGGCTCTGTGACGTGTTTGGAGAAATGCAAAGGGTCTCCAATCCTCTCCTCTATCCTAGTTGGCTCATTTGGGGGACACATTTCATGCTCCTCCGGCAGAATGGCTCATGGGCTAACATCATACAGCATCCTCCCCTCTCTGCGCCTTTGATCTCGCTAGTTCCTCTCCAGGGATTGCCTCCTTCTCATCCTAAGATCGGCACGAAGCACAGCTCTTATTCCAGGGTCCCAGGTCAATTCCTACATCTTCCAAGAGCTTATCTTAGCACTATCCAGATGTGCTCCGCAGTCCCTTTCTCCCAAGAGATGTTGAGTTAAACTTGACCAGTTTCCAGTTCCTTGCTAAGGCTGCCGTGAAGCTCCCTTGGTTGTGTCCATGGGCTGCACCCTACAGTCTCTGAGAGCACTCAACTGCCAATGTCCTACGTTCAGCCCCTCTCTGACAAGCAACTCTGACATGGCCTCACTAGAGCCTAGAAACACAACGCCGTCTAGTTGACCATCTTTGCCGGCAGTGCTAAAGATTGAATGTTTCCTGAGGAGCAAAAGCCTTGAGAATTTAACTGCATCCTCCCCTCACCCCTGCTCTCCTCCCTTCTCCAATCCCCTCCACTCCACTCCTCTCCTCTCTTCTCTCCTTGCTAAAATGGACAAATATCTGGCTTTGTCCTAAATAAGAAACTTTAGTCAAGACACTGAGATCTCGGTTTTCATTCCAAATAATGTGTCAGGAATTTCGTTTTTGGAAAATAACACAACACTTACCTAAATAAAAATTAAAGCTGGGAGTTTTCACAAAATTACCTTCCAAATTACTATAGCTCCCAAATTTCCATGCTGTGTGCCTATATGCTGGTGCTTCTTCTATACTACTATATGTATCTATATAATCTGCTTTAGATTTGAGTTTTCTATAACTGTTTATTATTCTTCTCTTACTGGGAGAGTTTGTAAGCTACATGACATGTATTCTCCTCATACCTGATTTTTTTTTCTTTCTTTTTTTCTGGGTTTGTTTTGTGGTTTTGGTTTGGTTTGGTTTGGTTTGGTTTGGTTTGGTTTGGTTTGGTTTGGTTTGAAAACAGAATTTCTTTGCATAGCCCTGGCTGTTCTGGAACTTGCTCTGTAGAGCAGACTGGCCTGGAACTCAGAGATCTGCCAGCCTCTGCCTCCTGAATGTTGAAATTACCTGCTGAGTGGGGCATGTACCACTCACTACTGCTTTACCCAAATTGAATGTCTGAGACTTTCTGAAACTGTCAGAAAAAATGCTGAATGATAATTCAATGTTCTTCCAGGTATCGTGGAGCTATCTATGCTTTACCCACTTCAGCCTGGGGAGTTATCTTAAAATGGCACTCACAGAAGAGAGTTCAACACCATCCTTACCATCACAATCTAGGTTCATAACCCAACACAGGTATGCCTGAAAGAAGACGATCAACCTGCCATTAGACACACTTTGGGTTCTTTGTTTGGTTTTGGGAGGGTGTGGTTTGTCTTGGTGGTGGTGGTGGTGGTGATGGTGGTTTGATTTTTGCTTTTTTGAAATAGGGTTTCTCTGTGTGGCCCCAGCTGTTCTGAAACTCACTCTGTGGACCAGGCTGGCCTCAAACTCAGAGATCCACCTGCTTCTCCTTCCAGTGTGCTAGGATTAAAGGTGTGTGCCACCACTGCCCAGCAAACACATTTTTAAATAATCTATTTTTTTCTGATCATTCCAGCCTGAATATTTGTATAGTTTAATGCTTCTCCACAAAGACATTTTGTCCTTTATTTCCTTGAATATGATAAGCATGCATTATATTTGATATTCTAAATATAGCAGTATCTGAAGCCCTGGTGGAAGCACTGCTACCTAACAGCCTAAAATTCAAACTGAGTCCCACAGCCTGGCAAGAGAGACCCAACCCCTGAGAGCTGTTCTCTGACCTCCACATGCATGCTGTCTCTCTCTCTCTCTCTCTTTCTCTCTCTCTCTCTCTCTCTCTCTCTCTTGCAGGCGCGCTTGTGCACGCGTGTGCGCGCGCGCGCGCGCGCGCACACACACACACACACACACACACACACACGGACACACAGACACACACAGACACGGACACACAGAAACGGACACAAGGACACACACATAAGCTCTCAAAGAAGATATTTTTTCAATGACAATGAGAGGCTAGAGAAATGACTCAATAGTCAAGAGCACTGATTGTTCTTCAGAGAACCCGGGTTTGATTCTCAGAGCACATATGGAGATGCACAGCTGGCTGTAACACCAGTTCAAGGGAATTCAACATCCTCTTCTGGATTCCAAAGACATCAGGCATGCATATGGCACTTAGACATACATGCTGGCAAAACACCCACATACATAAAAGAAAAATAAATAAAAATTAAGATGAAATAATAATAGTTTCAAACAAAGACTTAAAAACTTTCTGCCAGAAAAAGTTCTGAAAGATTCCAAAAAGAAAGAAACTCAATACCAGGTTGCAAATTCAAGATTTGGGAAGAATGGATAGTGAAGAACACAGCTAAAATATGAGTGACATTTAACAAATAAGAGCTGTGCCTAATACAAATGATAAAGGCTTGTGAAATATATATATATATATATATATATATATATATATCCAAGAGCATATGCAAGAGTAGAAAAATGAAAAATGCTTTTTAGAGTTCTTATTCTGTTTGGAAAGAGAACATTAAGTTTTTTGGAATGTCATAAGTCACCACGGCTAATTTCAGAACTAAGCATTGAATAAATAGAAATAGAATCTTGTCAAGAAAAATCAAAACAATGGCCAATAAATTAAAAATCAATTATACAGTAGGAAGTAATAAATATAAATGCAGACATAGCCATAAACATAGCCATAATGTAATAAATGTAAGTAGACAAAAATCACCAATAGAAAGACAAAAAACAAAGCTTTAAAGGTAAAGATAACACAGCCATTTTTTTCTTACCCATTACATGACCAAAAGAAATCCCACTATAGATGTACATGGAGACATAGAACTTTAATGCCAGAACTGAGAAGCAGAGGCAGACAGATTTCTGTGAATTCGAGGCCAGCCAGATCTACAAATGAGTTCCAGGACACTCACAGCTGTTACATAGGAAAACCCTGTCTCAAAAAAACCAAAGAGAAAAATCCTCACTATAAATATTGTTTCTTCTTTATGTTCACCATCATAGAGTAAGAAATAAAAGCTGACTGTGTCCTGAAATACCAAAGGTAAATGAAAACTGAAAACTCCCTCTCCTTCCTCAGATGAGCTCTTCAAGAAATGGTCTTGGGGCTGTTGCTGCTGCAAACATTCTCCTGCCAACATGTCGAAAGCCCAGATGACAAGCATGATAGTTAATCTTGATTATCAACTTGATGATATTTAGAATCAGTATGGAAACAAATTTCTAGATATTTCAGTAAGGGATTACTGAGGTGAAGCTAATGGAGTTTGAAAACCCCCACCTAAAATGTGGATAATATCCCATGAACCGGAGTCCTGAACTAACTGGAAAAAGAAGGCAGCACTTACCTCTCTCTCTGCTTCCTGACTGCAGATACAGTGCAACCCTCAGCCGCCCTTCCCTGCTATGCCTTCCCTGAGCAGTCATGCCTTCCCTGCTGTGATGGACTTCATACCCTGGAACCCTGAGCCAAAATCCACCCTTCCTTCTTTAAGTTGCTTCATCAAGTGTTCTCCACAGCAGCAAGAGAAGTAACTAAGACAACTGACTGAGTTAGAAAATCTTGAGGGAGAAAAGGGATGAGGGGAGGAGGAAGAAGAAGAGCAGGCAAAACATCCTTACACACCAATCTATTCCCCGGTCTAAATAATAAAATCTAAACTTAATCATCTAAGTTTCCCACAATATGCCTCAGCTCAGTTCCCACACTCCTCCTTCCTACTCAACCTCTCCAAGCTCATGTACACTGTTCACTAGGCCAGATGCATTATCTTCCCTCCTATTCTTCTCTCTCTCTCTCTCTCTCTCTCTCTCTCTCTCTCTCTCTCTCTCCCTCCCTCCCTCCCTCCCTCCCTCCCTCTCCCTCTCCCTCTCCCTCTCCCTCTCCCTCTCCGTCTCCCTCTCCGTGTCTCTCTCTCTCTCTCTCTCTCTCTCTCTCTCTCTCTCTCTCCTAAGTCACTCCCATCTTTCAAAGTCTACCTAGAGCTCTCTTCCTCCTCACAGCCTTCCCAATCACTCCATGATGATGTTTACCTCTTGTTGATAGACCCAGAAAGACAAAGGCTGGACCAAGATGTCTACTTCTATGAATGGAGAAAGCCATCCATGGGGGGGGGACTGTAAATCCTGCCAAAATTAGATTTTCAAGTTAGGTCTTCCTCCTCATCCTGACTGTTCAATTTGTTTCCATTTGTTTTCTCCATGAGCTACACACTGAAATGTTCCTTTCTCTGAAATGCAAATATCCTTATTTTCTTTCTGAATTCTCACCCTGGACTCCTGTTCTGCACATTTCTGCTCTCTGGTCCCCTGACTAGGCTAAAACCTGATTTTGCTGGTCCAATGTTAATGGTCTACACAGAACCACAAATATGATTCCCACGTGGCTCATAAGGTGCCACCAAATATTACAGGAAAAATCCACATGCTTTTGAAAGCCCTGCCTTAGCAACTAGACACAAACTCTGCAAGGATACCTCTTACAGCCCCTAGAGATTTTAGACAATAAAATGATAATGATGCTGATATTACTAACAGAATATAAAACATTTATTGTGCTCTTATTATAACCCAGATTCCATGTCAAGAGGTTTACAAGTGTTACCCATTTAATTTCCACAGCAATCCCCTGCAGTAGTATTATATCCCTGTTTTATAATGAGGTTGGACAATAGGAGCCCGGGAGAAAAACTTTAGTAAGATATCTAGTTAATAAACTTTGGTAGTGAAATAAAAAGAAAATAACCTCTATTTTTTGTTTGTGCTCTCAGAAATTATCTATGCAGCCCTTAACCTTCTTTTTGTTCATTAACTTTAAAACTCATCAGAATGCAGAAGTATATTTATTAATCTCACTTAAACTTTTCAAAGTCTCTCAATTAAGAAACTTCATAAACCTCAAAATACAAGAAAATATGTCAATAGACACCTAAGTTGCCTTAAAATTTTTCAATATGTAGGTTAAGGCTCCAATGCTCTAGTAAGATCATTTGCTTGATAAAGAAAGCATATTTATAAGAACGTAGATTCCCTTTCCAACTAATAATCATCAGAATGGTATGGAAAGAACATTGTAAAAGCACCTGACACTTCATCAGGGTACAAAGTATACCCAAGGTATCTCTGCTTGATAAGCAAGGCACGACTTTCAACAGTTAGGCTGCAGTATTGACTACAGTATTAGATAACTTCTCCCCCAGAAAGGACTGAATTGCTTGCCCATCACACCTGTAGCTTTAACAAATCACAGCCTTCTCTATTTGAGTAGGGAAAAGCATTCTTTTGACTCAGCATGAAATTTTGGAAAAGCAAAGGATCTAGGACACCCTTAAAGCAACCTATCCAATTGAACCAGCTCTAGTGGCCATCACAGCCATACAGTGAGTGACACTGGTCACCCCTTGATTGTAATAGCATTTTCTGTTACTGCTGCTAAGGACTATTGTTTAAACATGATTTTACTTAAGATGAAGTTTTTTCCAGGTACTTCTAGAGACAATGCCAGCAAATCCTGGAAGTCTGAATAAAGTTAGAAAGAACAATGAAGTCGTTCTAGAATTAAAGGTGAATGGTAATAGATGGTCCTAGACTGTCTCAACGTGCCAGAGTAATTTCCTTCTAGGATATAAAAGAAATATATTAAATACTCAAGTGGCCACTATAGGCATTGAATCATCTGGGGGAGTTGGGGAATGAGCTCAGATCTGACTCAGAATACAAATGTATTTATCTTCATACTCAAGAGGGTAAATATGAGAAATATGAAGAAATTCATACCAAGAAAATTTCAGATAGATCTTATTCCCTAAGACTGTACCCACTCAAAACTCACCAACTCAGATTTCTAGTAAATAAAATCAAATTTTATTTTCAGATATAGCTTTATCAATGAGCCAGAGTATATAGTCAGGGACAGGGCTTGAAAATAAGCGGCAACCAGGTCTCACCTTCATGATTGAAATCTAACCGATACTTCCATCATCTCTCCAACATCTAGGGCTATCATTGGGCTCACAAAGCAATCATGGATGCCACAGTGTCATCCACAGAATCCAGTGACTCTGCCAGCAACACTTATTTCTATAGCTTCTATTTCTATAATACAAAAAAGTGGAATGTATTTTTCTTAAGACTTTTTTTATGTGCATATGCAGAAACAGTGTCATCCTGGATAGTGAACTATGCTACTGTTCTGTTTTCAAAAAAGGGAGGGAAAATTTAGTATTTGGGACATTAACTATTCTAGTGATTAAATGGCTGATACTTTGCCATTGCTGGGGTCAGATCCAAGTCTGCCCAGTGATGAACATCACACTTCCTCCCCCAGGCTTCACCACCTCTAGGACTTCTACAGAGGATGAATGAATCACATCAGCTAGCAAAGATACTTCTCAAAGATTTTTAAAGAAAAATAAGTCATTCTGCAAATCTAGAGTCCACCCCCATCAACTTGCTCTAGAAAGGGATTACACCAACGATACTTTCATTGAATATCAAGAGCTGTTTGTGTTATGTGTGAAGGGCAACCTGGTGCTGACAAGTTTAAAATGCGATATAAACGCAAGGACATGATGGGCAGACTTCCCAAAGAATGTTCTGGGGAAGTAGCAAAATGCCACACGTGGTTTCTGTAGCCACCCAGGAAAGGAGAGTGAAAAATCCAGCAGAAGTAATAAAGCAACCAGGGCCATAAAAAAACAAAAGAAGAGGAGGAGAAGGAAGAAGAAGTGGAGGAGGGAAAGAAGGAGGGAGGAAGGGAAGAAAGGAAGTGGAAGAAGGGAAAAGGAGAAGGAGGAGATGAAGGAGAAGAAGAAAAAGAGAATGAAAAGAAAGAAGAAATGAGAGGGGAGGAGTGAAGGAGGAAAGGGAGGAAGGAAGGAAGGGAAAAGAGAAAAAAGGAAAGCAGGGAAGAAGGAGAAGGAGGAGAAGAAAGAGGAGGAGGATAAATGAGAGAGGGAGGGGAGGAGAGTGGAGAGCAGAGAAGGAAAGAATGGTGGAAGGGAGGAAGGGAGGAAAAGAAAGAGAAAGAAAGAAAGAAAGAAAGAAAGAAAGAAAGAAAGAAAGAAAGAAAGGAAAGGAAGAAAGGAAGGAAGGAAGGAAGAAAGAGCGAAAGGAAGAAAGAGAGAGAAAGGAAGGAAGGAGGGAAGGAAGGAAGGAAGGAAGGAAGGAAGGAAGGAAGGAAGGAAAAGAAAGAAAGAGAAAGGAAAGAAAGAAAGAAGAAAAAGAAAGAAAGGAAGAAAGAAAGAAAGAAAGAAAGAAAGAAAGAAAGAAAGGAGGATGGAAAGAGAAAGGAGGATGGAAAGAAAGGAGGATGGAAAGGAGGGAGGGAGAAGGAAAGGGAAAGTGGGGGAGGGGGAAGATTGAGACTGTCCAGTTCCTACAGGTGACATTACCTAAAAGGAATTCTACAGACTAGATAGCAGCAGCTTGGCTTGCTGGTTAGTTTTCTGTCATCTCTGAAGGCAACATGAGGCCTAAGATCATATTTCACTCTGCGCTTCCCTGAGCTTCTACTGCTCAATTTACACAAGACAGAGCTTTCCTCTGGCACTGCTACTGTCCCGCTCCCTCATCATCCATATATATGGATATGATAGTTGTGATCTCCATTCCTCATTATTAAATACCAGCTTCTCTAACACTGGCTTGCACCAAGAGTGGGTGAACTCCTCCATCGGGGACCCGCAAGCTCAGTCCAATGCTTGGCTGCAAGCCTCCGCCTCTGCATTTGTCAGGCTCTGGAAGAGTCTCTCAGGAGACAGCCATATCAGGCTTCCATGAGCAAGCACTTCCCGGCATCCACCAAAACATCCAGGTTTGGTGGTTTTATATGGGATGGACCCATAGCGCTGGCCACATATGTGGCAGAAGATGGCCTTGTTGGACATCAGTGGGAGGAGAGGCCCTTGGGCCTGAAGGGTGTTCAGTGCCCCAGTGTAGGGGAATGCCAACGCAGGAAGACTGAAGTGGGTGTGGGGAGCACCCTCACAGAGGCAGGAGGAGAGGGAATGGGATAGGGGGTTTCTGAAGGAGAGACCGGGGAAGGGGAAAACATTTGAAATGTAAATAAAGAAAATATCCAATAAAAACAAAAAGAGTGGGTGAACAACTTCTCTGTAGAAAAAAAATGTATCAGGACGGAATGTTTAATGTCTACATTTTCTTTTCTAATTGCTCTAACTTTACGAGAGCTCTGTGTGTTCTTACTTTATTGAAAACTGAGCACACTAAGCCAAGCATTCTGCCACAGAGCAGACTACCCCAGACTAAACATGTATCTCTTAGAGTATCTTGCAGACAAGTGCAGGTACAGCCACCTGCTCATGTACAAGGCCACAGGCCAACTTCAGGCATCTTCCTCCATCTCTCTCCATCTTGTCTTTTGAGGCAGGATCTTTTCACTGAATCTGAAGCTCTAGTTCACTGGCCAGCCAGTGAGCTAGACTGACTGGCCAGTGAACCCCTTAGGATCTGCATTTCTCCACCTTCCCATGCTGGGGTCACAGGCATGATCTTGGTTTCTTTTTCAGTGGCTTTGATTTCTTTTAATGCCCTGACAAAGTCAGAGAAGCCATAATGGCAGGATTTTGAGAGAACCAGTCACATCACAGTCAGAAAGGGAAAATAGCCAACACCTGCGTGCAGGCTGTGCTCAGTGGTGGCCACAGTCAGGTCTTCCCACCTGAGAATCTCTCAAATGCATCCCTACAGACCGACTCAATCTAGAAAATTCCTCACTGAGACTTCCTTCCCAGATGTAAAGTTGACCATCTGAACTAGACCTCATAGATGCACACTGCCATGTCCAGCTCTTACATGCGTGTGAGGGCTCAGGGTCCAGGTTCTCATAGCTTAAGTGGCCAATTACCCACTGATCCATCTCTTCAGCCTCAGAAGGATATTATTTTATGCCACAAAAATGTCATTATCTGAGCATGTGTGAAACACAGCACCAAAAGTTAGCTTTCTAATCTCTTTCTCTCTCTCTCTCTCTCTCTCTCTCTCTCTCTCTCTCTCTCTCTCTCTCTAAACTTAAATTGTGTAGGATATAAAAGTTGGACAATATAGCCATGCAGTATTCTACTTTACAAGTTTTACAGTATTTGCTACTTTAAAGGAAAAATGTTGACCAGATACCCAAGAAAATAAGATGTGTGATTTAAACCACATAATTCAGCCAAAGACCAGTCACCAGTCAGACAAAGCTGGCATTTCTATCTATGGGTGGACCTTGGTACTAGGAAAGGTGACAAAATTTGAGACTAGAAGACTGCAGACAAAACTGTCACAGTCACGAGCATACATGACACAAGCCCTTAACAGCATTACTGCATTCCCAAGCTCCCTTCCAGGAAGTTCAATTGTTTTCCAGATCAAGCATTCTAGAAGTTTCCTGAATTAGTTACTTGTCTCATTGCTATGACAATAAAAAAAAGTAATCTAGCAAAGGAAGGCTTTCTTTCAGCACATAGTTTCAAGTTATACTCCACAATGGTGGAGAAGTCATGGTGGTGAAAGGATTAAAGTAGCAGAATAAACTTCATCTTGTTTTTCAGACTCCATTCTAAGTTAACTCGCCCTCAGAAGTCATGGTCCCCACTCTTGAGTTCTGAGAAAAACATGAAATGTCCCTGGCAATTGCGAAATAGACCCAGCAGCTACCCAGAGTGGGCTAAGAAAACATAAGTCGTTCCCAGGTCAAGATGCTCCTTTTAGATGTATGGTCCCTCCTTGTGGTTTGACCAGATGCTTTAAACCAACTAGCTTAAAAGTCAACATTCCTTTTACTGTCTTACCCAATCATGTGATGCCAAGGCTTTGAAATCCCCGCTTGCAGTTTTTCCCTTTATAAACCCCTTTCCCCTAGACCTCAGGGCCATTCTCCTATCCTGCTGAGTCAGGGAAGTTTGCAGCTGAGCTTGAGCTTGAATAAAGACTCTAGTGTGCTTGCATCGGAGTTGTGGTTCCTGGTGGTCTCTTTGGGGGTTTTGAGATCTGGGCACAACATTTGGTGTGATCTGGGCACAACAGAGGCAGAAGCTTGAGGGAGCTATTCAAATTGCATCCACAGTCAGGATACAGGAGATGAACAGGGTAGCAGTCAGCTCCCTTCTTTCCATTCAGTCCAGTATCACAGGCCATGAAATGACACTACCCATATTTAGATTGGATCTTCCTATCTCCATCAAACTAATCTGAATAGTCTCTCACAAGCATGCTCAGAGGTTTGTCACCTGGGTGATTCTAAAGCACGGGTTCTCAATGTTCCTAATGCTGTGAACTTTTAATACATTTCTTCACATTATGATGACCCCCCCACCATAAAATTATTTTCATTACCATTTCATGACAGGAATTCTGCTACTGTTATGAATTGCAATGTAAATATCTGATATGCAGGATATCAGATATGATCCGGGACCTCTGTGAAAGGGTCATTCAACCCCAAAGCAGTTGCAACCCACAGGTTGAGAACCTCTGTTCTAGACCATGTCAAGTGGAAAATATTAACGGCCACAGTTCCTCTCTTTCTTGCCTCCCTAAATAACTAATAATTCTTAGCTAAGGGCTCTTCCTGAAGAGCCAGCAATCTGTACTCAGATCAGAATAGCTTAAGCATATTTTCAAAGTCAAATGGCTACACACAAAACCATTTTGTGCTCTAAAAGAGGCAGTGTCCAGGCATATACTCCTTCCTTCCCACTCCTCTCTCTCCTGCTTCTCACATAATCCTGGGGAGATGTAATCCACAACTTGCATAGATGCTGACATTAACACATACAAACACCTTTCCTTTAGGTTTAGGTAGTTGAAGAAAAAGACAGTATACCAATATTTTACTTCAGCCTAAATATTGCCTTTTCGTGAGTTAGAATATAAGGACAGATGAATGGCCCAAGGCACCTGAGCTCTGTGTGGGTGTCAGTTAGCATGTGCTACTTACCCATATGGTTTATTTAACTCCAAAACTGTCCATCTTATATTCATCTTCTAACTGAAGTCTAGTGCATTGTTAGACTCAGATACTGCCTATGGCCTCTCCAAAGAGCTCACGGTTAATAAGCAGCTATGGTCTGTGGCCAGATTCAGCTCCCTGCTCTTATTTTCTAAGGAAAGACACTGAAACACAGCTCTATCCATTCTTTCCATGTTGCCCATGATTGCCTTTGTTTTAATACCATAGTTGAGTTGTAGATACACACAAAGCTTGGAGAACAACTTACCTAGCCCTTCACAGAAATGTTGGCCAAACGCTGCCAAAAGCAGAGTCTAACTTTTATGAAGTTACATTCTGGTCATTTTCCTAAAGTACATGAGCCTCCAGATTCTCTGGAAATCATAGGAATTCTTAAGCCAGATAATATCTTGAGATAAATGACTCTTTCCACTGAACTACACTGCCTATGTCAGTCTCCTCTCTGGGATTTGCAGCTACACCATGCAGAGGGCAGGTCAAATCACACCACACAGCATCACAAAGAAGCACCAGGGCTGGGCAACTCAAAGCACCCTGTTCCATCTCTTGTCTGCAAGATGGAAGGAGGACATACATACATTCAAGACTCTTGAAATTATGAATTCTGATCTTGGGCCACAGGCCTGAATAACCTCAGAGGAGATCCTTTGGGATGACCTAGTTGAGCTACTACATACACCATTCTTGGAATTTACAGTGTTTGCTGTCCATGTTTTTATTTTCATGGCTCCTGTCATGAGCTGGTCAGGTTGTGTTTTGTGGTTCATAAGTTTATTTAGGAAGTTGATGCCTTCATTGATAGAAATATAAAGCTTCTTTATGTATCATGAATCAAATATAGAAAAGGACAATTGGAACCAAAGCTATCTTTGTAAAAGACCTAGAATGCCTACCGTGAATGTAGTAGTCCTAGAAGTCAGAGACCAATGAGTGCCTATGGTTTTGTATCATGAGTTGGAGAGGTGGAAATACAGTATCAGACTAACCAGTCTAGAATAAGTCTGCATTCTCTAAGCGCCAAAAGCAGCCCATCTGACAAAGTCATGTGTTCTCCAGCAACTTAAACTCATACTCCATGCTTTAGGCCTTGGAGACATAACCAGAATAAGAAACTCAAGGATATATTGTGCTGGAAAGCACAATCTTATACAATCTACAAACTTTATAGCGTACACTCTTTCAGGTTGTGGTAAAAGAAGGATGCTGAGGCTGGAAAGATAATAGATCAGTCATAAAGAGCTTCTCAGGCAAGCATGAAGATCTGAATCCAAACCCCAGAACCATGTCAAAAAGCATGGCAGCATGCACTTGTAATCCCAGCACTGGGGAGGCAAGGCAGGAAGATCGTGGGACTGGCTGGCCAGACAGCATAGCCTAGTCAACACTCTGAAGCCAGATAGGCGCCCTCTCTGAAAAACAAGGCAGACAGTGACTAAGGAACAACAACCAAGACGAACCTCTGGGTTCCACACACACACACCTACACAAATATGCACCACACATACATACATACATACATGCATACACACACACATACAAACATACACACATATAAATACAGACATACAAACACATGCATACAAACATAAACACATACAAATATACATATACACATGTGCACACACATTTTTTAAAGTATCTCATTGCAGCTGGCCTAAATGATTACAGAAATATGTATATGATTAATTTTTGTTTTATTTGAAATTTTTGAGTGACATGGTGCTTTGGGTTTTTGTTTGTTTGTTTGTTTGTTTGTTTGTTTTGAGAAGCGATCACACATTTAACCCAAACTGCCATAGAACTGGTGTGAAGCCCAGACTGGCATTGAACATATAATGATCCTGTCTTGGCCCTCCAAGTTCTGGGGTTTCAGGAACACACCACTGCATTGCTTTATTGGCATATGCTTAAAAGTCATTTCTTTCCTTCTTTCTCTTTCTTTCTTCTTTTTCTTCTTCTTCCTTTTTTAAAAGGTGTATTTATTTTCATTTTATGCATAAGAGTGTTTTGCGACATGTATGCCTGTGCACCTCTTCCCTGCCAGGTACCTCCAGAGGCTCTGGGAAGGTGCTCCCATCTGTACAGCCTCTGGGAAGAGACTGTCGGGTCCCCTGGAACTGAGGTTAAACAGCTGTGAGCCACTGGCTCTGCCCTGCCTGAGACTCTGTCCTCGGAGTCATCCTCTTTATCTGCTTTAGTTCTTGCCAGTCATATATTATCCAAGAAATGACCACAAATGTTATCTTATAAACCCAGAGAAGCTTAGCCTGTAAGTATAGCTGCTGAATAAAACCATAACGTGCAAATTGGGCAACTGTCCCAAGAGAAAAGAGAAGGAGGTAAAGAAATAGGATGTGAATGGAGATCGTAGAAAAGAGAAGATGGAAAGTCTGCTTGCAGGTGAGCAGCTAGACTCCCAGAGAGAAAGACAAAGCAGAGGAGAAACACATCTGAGGTGTGTCAGGAAGGATGCTCTGCGGTTAGGAGCACTCGATGCTCCTGCAGGAAACCTGTGCTCTTTTTCTAGAATCCATATCAGGCAGTTTATAGCTGCTTGAGAAGCCATCTCCAGGAAACCTGATGTCCTCTTCTTGTCTCTGCAGGGACCTGTACTCACATACACGTACCCACACTTAAACGCATTCACATACACATGATCAAAATTAAATAAATCTTTTGCTTTTTTTAAATGAAAAATGGAGACAATTTCTTAAAAGCATAATAAAACAAAATAATATTAAAATTCAAAACATTTCTAGAATGTCAAATAGGACTGTTTCTTTTTTTTTTTCTACATTCTTTGTTTACATTCCAAATAACTTCCCCTTTCCTGGTTTCCCCCTCCTCATAAGTCCCATAAGCCCTCTTCCCTCTGCCCATTCTCCAATCAACCCCCTCCCACCCACATCTCTGTCCTGGTAATCCCCTACAATGCTTCATCAAGCCTTTCCAGGACCAGGGCCCTCTCCTTCCTTCTTGGAAATCATTTGATATGTGAATTGTGTCTTGGGTATTCAGAGCTTCTGGGCTAATATCCACTTGTCAGTAACTGCATTCCATGTGTGTTCTTTTGTGAATGAGTTACCTCACTTAGGATGATATTTTCCAGTTCCAACCATTTACCTAAGAATTTCATGAGGTCATTGTTTTTAATTGCTGAGTAGTATTCCATTGTGTAAATATACCACATTTTCTGTATCCATTCCACTGTTGAGGGACATCTGGGATCTTTCCAGCTTCTGGCTATTATAAATAAGGCTGCTATGAACATAATGGAGCATGTATCCTTATTGCATGCTGGGCAACTCCTAGGCATATACCCAGAGGATTCCCCGGCATGCAATAGGACATTTTTTTTAAGTACACCTTTACATCAGTAGTTCTCAACCTTCCTAATGCTGGGACTCTTTAATACAGTTCCTCATGTTGCAATGACCCAAATCATAAAATTATTTTCATTGCTACTACATAACTGTATTTTTGCTACTGTTATGAACCATAATGTAAATATCTAATATGGAGGATATCTGGCCTGCAACCTCTGTGAAAGGGTCATTTGACCCCAAAGGAGTCACACCCCATAGGCTGAGAATGGCTTCTCTACAGAGTCAAATTAAAGATTTAAAAAGACAAAGTAAAATGCTTTAAAAGCCACTATATAGAAAGTACAGACCACTAATAAAGAAGACAAGAAACACATCATGAGCCACCCCTCACTCCTATCACTGTATTAAAAAAAAACAATCGAGAAATATTTTTAAATTATCGAAGAAAGACATATTTAACATTCAGATTGTCCTTCAAGCCTGGGAGCATGATAAAAGGTTTTCAGGTGCACAGCTTGCCAAGCCTTGCTACAAAACTCTGCCAGTGTAAGGACAATTCAGATGTATGAGAACTATGGGAAGTAGTAAGGTACCACATTTCATAGTGAGGTATATCACTGCCCAATTTTAAAGGACAAGAGAAAAGACAGATGTCTATAATCAACCAGAAGTGAAATTCTAAATAACATACGTAACATACAGCCAGCTAAGGACACAAAAAGTTGAGGAATGAATGTGAGAACATCTCTTTTAATGATTGGATGAATACTGGTAAGTTCAGACATTAATGGTGTTTTTGATTGCCTGCAAGAATGTGATGGTAAGACCCTACGACTGAAGGAATTACGGTTTGTTCACAGGGTGTGGAGCAATCAAACAGGCACTGAGTAGAAAGCTTTCCTCCTGCTGGTTTTTATAATACTGGAAGGCACTGTGCTGGCTGCTAGAGGGTGGGTAATCCCCACCTGTCTTACTCAGTGGTCAACCTATAAGCTACAATAATGACCCATACAGCACCGCTCCAACTTTTAAAGCTCAGGGAGCACTGAAGAAGAGAAGGTAGAAAGAGTGTATGAGCCCAAGGACTAGGGAGTCCGCCACCAGATGCTGGGAAGCTGCGCCCAAGGAATCTCAACAATACAGTCACCTAAACAGGACCTGAACTATGACCTGCCAGCGGGCGTGTCAACAGAGAAAAGGGAGTTCTCATGGGGCCCCACCCCTTAAATGAAGGGCTAGAGGCAATTAATTACTGATGGGAGAGGGGAAATCAGTCTTCCCCAGGGATAATGCCATTAATTAGTGATCCAATACCAAGCGTTAAGCCTAAAAAACATACACAGGAATAATAGTAAATGGACTCAGCAGCTGATATTTTGTATTTATACTTATGTAGTACGTGTGCGTGTGTGCGTATGTGCGTGTGTGTGTGTGTGTGTGTGTGTGTGTGTAATAGTAGTTAAAGAAAAAAAAGGCCATGAATTTGAAAGTTAGCAAGGAGGTCTTAGAAGGTATTGGAGAGAAGAGGAGAAAAGAAAAATATTATGTAAATACAGTACATATATATTATTTTTTAAATACAACTTAAAACAATTTAAATTGAGAGAAATGAATGTAGATTTTATTAAAGAGGCACCCTACTGCTGAAAGACAAAACTGGAATATATAACTTTTCAATAGAGGAAAGCAAACACTTCATCTATCCAACAAAAAAGAGGAAAGAAACAAACAAACAAAAAGAAACTACATAATCTGAATCAGTTATCCTATGCCTATAAGGTAAGTCACATAGTAGGTCAAGAGCATGATGTCTTCTCTTTCCATGAGCTTCAGGTAGCTTTTTCATCTCACCTTCCTGAGGTAGGACTTTTAACTCACCTAAAAAGGAGTTTACATCTTTTTCATATTAAAAAAGAAAAAGAAAAACATCTGTTAGTGAAAGCAACCCCTTTTCCCTGCCTCTCTGTAGCACGATCTCTATTACAAAGGGAATGACTACACCTATGTATGTCCTGAACATTATCTGTTCCCATGATATAAATCTTACCTGCATGAATATCCTATCTCCTCATTACTGTGGCTATAAAGTAAACCCTGATATCTCTAGAATTAATCCTTCCATATTCTAGAAGACTCACAAGCTGCCCTGGACATCTACAATTCCATATGCTCTTTAAAATCAGCTCCTACAAACAGACACAAACTTATAGACAGACAGACAGACACACACACACACACACACACACACAACACAATGTTGTCTTTTAATTTCCCCATTGAATTAGACATTCACTACTTTTTCCTGCTATTTTAGACTACTGAGAATATACTACACAGTCCCTATTTTTAAAGCTGAACACTTCATTTTATTTGCTAATTAACTGTTGCTTGAATATACACTATGTAATTAGTTTTGCACACTGACCTTGCTTCAGTAATCTTACTAAATTCACTTATTCATCCTAATAATATAAGGGAAAATGCCTTCTCACCATTAAGTATAATGTTTTTCTGGAACTTACTTGTGGGCGTGTGGCAGACTGCAGGGGTTTCTCCTATTTCAAGTGTGCCTCCTATGTCTTTGGAGAAAACCCCATCATCTCCATTGTTCTTCCACGCTGTGAACTGCACTGGCTGCTGCTCAGTAAATGTAAAACTGCAACTTCATTCTCCTGTGATGTTCAGTCTTGTCAGTTCTGCCCCAGATTAACCCAATGACAAGGAAAATGCTATGTCATGTCTCATATCGGAGCTTAAGGCTGCCAAGGCAGGGCTGCCCGGGAATCCAGCAAGCAATACCCCAGGTCTCTAGAGAACAGGTTGCCAAGTCAACTATTCCTGATCGGTACCATCAGCAGAGGAGCTTGCTGGGCATGGACTCCTGAGCATACACCATAACAGAGTCTTTCTTCTCCTCTGGCTATAAATATAAATCACCTGACGCCCTACAGAACCATGTTTGCCCTGTATAGTCCAGAGTTGCAATTTTCAGATGCCTACCCAGATCTGAGTAAGAAACTTCCAGCAGAGGTCATAGAAATGTCAAACTCAAAAAAAAAAAAAAAAAAAACCAAAAACAAAAACACACACACCTCAAAGTGATCTGCCAAACTGTCATTGAATGTCTCAATATTTACTGCAGGGCTCGTTTAGCAAATTATACTGCACTGATCTTGAGGTTATTCTGTGTTGGGGGGAAAAAACAAGCCTACCTCTTTAATCCTGAGTGGAAGCGAGTTGTGACCAGGTAAAGAAGAGTCTTCATTTTGCAATGCTGCTGTGGACGTCTGTGCGGTAACTGTAAAGCTGCTCAGAGTTGGAAATGTGAACTGTCTTTGAATGCAGATGAAAGCTCACTGTTCGCGGGGCTGGAGACTAGAGGCGACTCGGTGGTGAAGAGAGCTTGCTGCTCTTGCAGAGACATCGGTTCTGTTCCCAGCACACACGTGGCAACTCACAACCATCTGCAGCTCCAGACCCAGAGGATCCGATCCATCATCTGACCTCCATGGGCTCTCGTATGCACGTGATGCACATGCATACACTTCAGCAAGCATACATACACATAAAATCAAATAAATATGTTTTTAGAAGTTCACAAGTTCAGGCCTGTGGTTGAAACTGAAAATTTCTGTTCCGCAGGTTTTTGTAAGAGAGATTGTTAGCCAGACAGGTGTCTTCCAGACATAGTCTTTAAATTTATAAACTGAGGATATCTTTAATACTGCTCAAAAACAGAACTCTTCAAAATTGATATAGGCTTATGAATGAAGCAATTTTTCCCGTGTTGTTATTTTCCTTCATTTAAGCAATGAGGTACCTTATCCAAAAAGTAAAGGAACTAGCCTACCCAACATCTACACTGTTGGTTCCTAATTCACCTACTGAAGTTGGAAATCATACCTTAAGCGGTCATGGTAATGAATGCATTAGTAAGTTCTTTCATGGCTTGTTCAAGGATGACAGTTTGATGCTAAACATAGGAAAATACTAGGCTCATAATCTAACAATTGACATGGAAAAATAATTATTTTTGCAAATTCAAAGGAACAGAGCTGATAAGAATTTTAAATATTCGAGGCACATCAGATTTTAATGACTTCTTTGGGGAAAAAGTCTGAATTGCAAGATTTAAACTTTTAACAATTGGTATTTTATTTGTTACTTGATTTACTATGTTTGGTTTTTTTTGTTTTGTTTTGTTTTTTTTTTTTTTTTAAGAAATAGACGTAGAATGTTTCCTCTCTTCTCTACTCACTAAAATGTGTAAAACTATTATTGCTTCTTTTGTAGACACATGGTAAGGTCATCTGAGCCTGGCATTTTGCATATGTGAGGGCTTTTAATTATTGACTGGGGTTTTTTAATTATTGTAGAACTCTTCAGAAGTTTTATTACTTTAAAAAGTTGCATTTTTCTAGTAGTTTCCATCTACCTTTTTTTTGGGGGGGTGTCAAGTTGCTGTGAAATCATCCACTGTATTCTTACACTCATTTTTAGTCCTAGAATTTCCATTTGCTCCTTCTGCAAATTTTGTGCTGATGTTTTAAATGCTATCTTTGTTTCCTTCATGATGGCTAATGACAGGTAGCTGATAATTTCCAATATCTGAGTGCCTTAGGAATCTGCTGCTATTGTCTTGGTGTATAGACTTATCTCTCTCTATGATAAGTAGTTGACTTGCTTATATTTTAAGCATTGCTTTCTAAACTGAGAGATGATTTGAACTCCTGGATAGGCTCACTTACTAGAGAAGATTTGCCTTTCTTCTGGAAGCCAACCAATCACATTGTGACACAAACATCCCAAATTAGCACCATCCAATCAAGGATTAGACAAGGCTGAGCTTTAGCGCTTGCTCTGCGGGGCCTATGTGAGTTTTGCTTCGCCCTTATTCAAACAATGATCCCAACCCAGATATATACGGCTTCGCAAAAAAAAAAAAAAAAAAAAAAGTTACCATTTGCTGGAGTTTCATAAATCTCTTTTTAAAAAAATATCTGCTCATCTCATTATCAGAAAATGAAATAAGCAAATTCCTGGAAAGAAAAAAAAAGTCAGTTCCAAAAGCTCAACTCATGGCTCAGAGCGATTGTACCCAAGGAGTAGCCTTATTGTGTCTCTAGGGCCTACTTACAGATTGACAGGGCCATTAAATTAGATTGAAAATATTTTTTCAGGTTCATAGCTGCCTTGAGGGGCAGGTTGATCTAAAGCAGGCATCACCACCTCTCACCACTGAATTATTTTAAAATCAAATCTATCACATCTCTTAGTCACAATCTGTATTTGAAAGTTAATATTCACAACCTCTGTTCCTTCACTACATACTCACATTATACTCACTCAAACTTCACTGTCACCTAAATAATCTGTAATAATAATAATAATAATAATAATAATAATAAAAATAATAATAATAATAATAATGGTGAGGGCTAGGTCATCAATGGCTTCTGTCTGGTTAAGCCAGAAAGCTATTTCTTATTCCTCTTCTGTTTCTGGCGTCTCCACATCATTTATCACCGTCTATATCTGCCCTTTTTCTCCGGAAACCATCTCTTTCCCTTGTGTCCATATTATAATTTTTTTTCCTATTGTTGGCTCATCTTCCTCTGTCGAGAAAATTAATGTTTTATTTCTCAACAGTTGAAATACAGCCCTGTCTCTTTCACACTCTGTGTTCTCTTTGGTGATCCCATTCAGCCAAGAGAAATAACTTATCTATATTTGAAAATAATTCATATGTTTTTATGTCCGACTCAGACCCATCCTCTCAGCTCCAGATCCATAAATCCAAGGAGTGCTTGAAACATCCTCCTGAATGTCATAAAAGACACCTGAAAGGAAGAGAGTTAGAAGCCAAACTTGTAATTAGCCACAATTAAAAAGGAGCAGCTCAAATGGTTATCAACAAAAATAATAATAAAGCTGAGTAGAGTGTGAAGAAAGAGAAACTCCTATGCCCTGCTTTTAGGAATATGCATTGGTATAACTAATGAGGGTCCTCAGAAGAGTAAAGGAAATGTATCATATACTCCAGTAATCCACCTGTGGAATGTGTACCAAGTATCATGAACACATCAAAGAGCTGCTTTGATGAGGGAGTACTCTACCTCTACTCACAGTTGTCAAGGTATGAACCAGGTGTCCACCAGTAGACAAATAAGTGATTCTAATATGTATATAATATAACTCAATTTAGCCATAAAAATTTAGTGAAAGCCCCTCATTTATGACAACATGGATAAGCCTGAAGTATCTGGTAAGTGAAACAGGCCAGGCAGAGTTAAGCAGTGTGAATTCTCATTCAAATGCAGAAGGTGAAGCTCCTGATACACTGTTAAAATAGTAGAACCGTGAATACATACCTAGAGGAAGCATGGAAGAAGGCTAAACAATGGCTTCAATAAGACAGTTTCTAGTGCCCCGCAGCCCATCGGGGAGGCTAGTCTGTGACAACATAGGCTTTACAGTGAACTAGAGGAGTGAGTCGGCTCTAAAGGCGTGATAGCCGTTTGAGGACCAAATTGCTAATTCTCCTGATGTGACCCATATACACTATTAGATTCACGGAATAACCACAGTATATCCATTGAATGTGAACAGTCATGATATGACAAGTCAAAAACTTTAAAGTGGAAAAAAATGGGGCCACCAATCAGCAAATCACCCTGGGAGTGAGAGAATGAAGTTACAAGGCAGCATCAGAGGCATCGAACAGAAGGAATGTGCTCAAAGCACATCATAGACTTGTGTGAAAATGACCCCACAAAACAGTGTACAACAAAGAGACTTAATGTTGCTGTTACATTACTTAATGTTCCTCATATTCAAATTTTTCTAAACATCATTCACAGTTTTTTCTAATATTCTTCTCCTGAATAGTAAATATCAAGAATAGCGAAGTGTCTGTCAAAAGGATAAATTGGCAACCAACAAATTGGGAAAAAATCTTCACCAACCCCACATCCGACAGAGGGCTAATCTCCAATGTATACAAAGAACTCAAGAGGTTAGACCCCAGAAAACCAAATAACCCTATCCAAAAATGGGGTACAGAGCTAAACAGAGTCTTTTCACCTGAAGAAATTCGGATGGCTGAGAAACACCTTAAAAAATGTTCAACATCACTAGTCATTAGGGAAATGCAAATTAAAACAACCCTGAGATTTCACCTCACACCAGTCAGAATGGCTAAGATTAAAAACTCAGAAGACATCAGGTGTTGGCGAGGATGTGGAGAAAGAGGAACATTCCTCCACTGCTGGTGGGAATGCAAGCTGGTACAACCACTCTGGAAATCAGTATGGCGGTTCCTCAGAAAACTGGGCGTGATACTTCCGGAGGACCCAGCCATACCACTCCTGGGAATATACCCAGAAGATTCACCAGCATGCAATAAGGATACATGCTCCACTATGTTCATAGCAGCTTTATATATAATAGCCAGAAGCTGGAAAGAACCCAGATGTCCCTCAACAGAGGAATGGATACAAAAAAATGTGGTATATATACACAATGGAGTACTATACAGCCATTAGAAACAATGAATTCATGAAATTCTTAGAGAAATGGATGGATCTGGAGAATTGTCATACTAAGTGAGGTGACCCAGTCTCAAAAGAATACCCATGGTATACAGTCACTGATAAGTGGATATTAGCCTAGAAGCTTGGAACACCAAAGACACAAATCACATATCAAGTGATGTCTCACAAGAAGAAAGGAGTGGACACTGGTGCTAGAATGGACCAAAACATCATTGTGGGAGAGTACAAGAACAGTAAAGAGAGAGGGGGTGGATGCGGGAGCAGGGGGAGGGAAAAGGACATGTGGGACCTTTGGGGGTGGGGAACCAGAAAAAGGGAAATGAATTGTAAATATAGAATATATACAATAAAAAAAATCAAAAAAAAAAAAAGAATAGCGAAGTGTCTTTGTCATTGCCTTTTTTAAACATAGAATATTGAGCATGCACGAGTGCTCTCTCTCTCTCTCTCTCTCTCTCTCTCACACACACACACACACACACACACACACACACACACACACGCTATTTTAATTGTTCTGGTTTTTTTTTCTGATCTGGCATGATTGACGGTTTTGAGAGTTCTAAAGCAGAGGTCTTACTGAATGTCCTGCATTTTAGATTCTTCATATTGTTATCTTCTAATTAGACTTACATTATGTACATTTTTACAAAAATACAATAAATCTTGGCATTATGTCCTCATCAAAAGCCACAGTGAGGCAGTAATGGAAACCTTCATGTTTAAAACTTTTAATTGTCTCAGAAGTTGTTGTCTTCATTACTTTTTTGTTGTTGAGATTAAAAACACCTTAACAAATGCAACTTAAGGGAGACAGTGTTGGCTTTGGCTCACAGTTTAAGTTAAGTCTGTTGTAGGACAGGAAATGACAGCAGCAGTGACTTGAGGCATCTGGTCACATTGTAACCATACCCAACAAGCAAAGAGCAAAGAATGCTTGTATTTCCTTTTTTTACAGTCCAGGATCACTTCTAAGAGAATGGTGCCACCCACAGTGGGCAGGCCTTTCACCTCAGTTAACTTACTCAAGATAATCCCAACAGGTATGTCCAAAGACCAGTCTCCAAAGTGACTCTAGATCTCAAGTTGACAAATAAGATTAACTGTTATCACTCCACACTTACAAATTGACATCCAAAGACATTCTTTAAATAATAACCTTCTATCCCTTGTTCCCAAAGTCTCACAGTCATCTCATAATGCAAGATTCAACCAAACTTCAAACGTCCCCATAGTCTTTGACAATTCTGTAGTGGCTATTCCTGGTTGTCAACTTGACTATATCTGGAATGAACTACAATCTAGAATTGGAAGGCTCACCTATGATCCTAATCTGGAAGCTCAGAGATATAAGTTTTTGACCTGGAGCATGGTGGCTATGGATTCCAGTTCAAGATCATCTGGGATTAAAGGCATGGAGACATACACCTTTAATCCCAGATTATGGCTATGGATTCTAGTTCAAGATCATCTGGGATTAAAGGCATGGATACACACACCTTTAATCTGGGCTACACCCTCTACTGGAGACATATATAAGGACATTGAAAGAAGGAAGACTGATTCTTCCTTGCTGGCTTGCCTCATGGGACTGAGCAACTGCAAGATCCTTGGACTTCCATCCACAACTGCTGCTGACTATTGTCGGGGAGTTGGACTACAGACTGTAAGTCATCAACAAATTCTCTAACTACATAGAGACTGCCCATACGTTCTGTGACTCAAGAGAACCCAGACTAATACAAATTCCAACAATTTAAAATTTGATACAGGAGAAATGAGTAAGTGGATAAGATCACATATTGCTCTTGCAGAAGATCTAGGTTTAGCACTATCATTCACGTGGCAGGTCATAACCATCTATAGCTCCAGTTCTAGAGAACCCAGTGTCCTCTTCTGGCCTCCATGGATGTTCACATACACATGTATGCATGTGCACGTGTGTGCACGCGCACACACACACACACACACACACACTAAACCTTAAAAGTAATTAAATAAAATTTGTAAAAAAAAAAAATAAGCAACAAAGAGTAGTATATAAATAAATTGAAATAATCTTCTTAAGTAGAAACCCAGGAGAAGAAGACTAAATGACTGAACAGTATTCAAGCAAAAGTGAGAACAAGTGAACTCAAAAAACAGAATTTTCGCAGTTATCTAGTCAGACAAAAAAATAATAATGTTAATTTCTTTCATTATTTAATTATTTAAGTCCCTTTTGTATTGTTCTAACAAAATGTCTGAAGCTTACAGAGATATAAAGAAAAGATGTTTGTCTAACTCATAGGTATAGAATTTCAAGTTTCAGCTGATATAGGACTCATGCTGCTTCATAACACCGTAGACAGAGGCCCATGGAAGGAACTCCTGTCTGAGTAGTAGACAGGAGCCTGTGGAAGATGTTCAAACATCATCTGTTAACTTGCTTTGTAGCCCTTTGCTCTCACAGAAACAAAGCCAAGTCTATACCTACAAGACCTAACCAAGTCTCATGACTCTTAACACAGCCTCTTAAGAAAAACACTGACCAATATCTTTTTTTTCAAAATTCTATTTTTTAATTGAAAACGGAAGTAAAAACACTTTATGATAAAATTAAAGATTTACATGGAAAATATGTCAGATATTAAAATTGACAATTTTCATGGAAAATTAAAGAGTAAAGTGGTAGACATGTAAAAACATTGCTAAATTAATTGAAATATAGGATAGAAACATCATGATAGAATTGAAGATTTATGTAGAAAATATTTCTCATAAAATTGTAGAAAAATGTAGAAAAACGTGTTAGAATTGAAGATTATCATGGAAAATTTTATATAGATATAATAATGGTAGGCATAAAAGTAAGTTGATTGAAAGTGGAATTATAAACATTTTCTGATAAACTTGAAGATTTACATGGAAAATGTTTCTGATAAAATTGAAGAAATATATAGAAAAACATGTTAAAATTAAAGATTATCATGGAAATTATATAGATAAAATGATAGGCATAAAGATAACTCTAAGTTGATTGAAGGTGGAATTATAAACATTTTCAGATAAAATTGAAGATTTACATGGAAAATATTTCTGGTATAATTCAAGAAATTTATAGACAAACACATTAAAATTGACTATTTTATGGAAAATTTTACATATAAAATGGTAGATATAAAAACTCTTTCTAAATTAATTGAAGGTAGAATTAGAAATATTTGTGATAAAATCAAAGATTTACATTGAAAACATTCTGATAAAATAGAGGAAGTATATAAAAAGACTTTAAAATTGAAGAATATCATGAAAAATAATGCAGATAAAATGGTAGACATAAAAAATTACTAAATAAATTAAAGGGGGAATTACAAACATTTTTGATAAAATTGAAGATTTACACGAGAAATATTTCATTAGTCTATGTCTTTTTATCGGGGCATTGAGTCAATTGTTGTTAAAAAATATTAAGGAATAGTGATTGTTGCTTCCTGTTATTTTTATGTTTGTGTGAGTATCTTCTTTTGGGTTTGTTGGAAGAAGATTACTTTCTTGCTTTTTCCAGTGTGTAGTTTCCTTCCTTGTGTTGGCATTTTCCATCTATTATCCTTTGTAGGGCTGGATTTGTGGACAGATATTGTGTAAATTTGGTTTGATCATGGAATATCTTGGTTTCTCCATCTATGATGATTGAGAGTTTTGCTGAGTATAGTAGCCTGGGCTGGCACTTGTGTTCTCTTAGGGTCTGCATGAGGTCTGTCCAGAATCTTCTAGCTTTCATTGTCTCTGGTGAGAAGTCTGGTGTGATTCTGATAGGTCTGCCTTTATAAGTTACTTGCCCTTTTTATCTTACTGCTTTTAATATTCTTTCTTTGTTTAGTGAATTTGGTGATTATTATGTGCCGGGAGGAGTTTCTGTTCTGGTCCAGTCTGGAGTTCTGAAGGCTTCTTGTATGTTCATGGGCATCTCTTTCTCTAGGTTAGGGAAATTTTTTTCTGTAATTTTGTTGAAGATATTTACTGGGCCTTTAAGATGTAAATCCTCACTCTCACTCTCATCTATACCTATAACCCTTAGGTTTGATCTTTTCATTGTGTCCTGGAGTTCCTGGATGTTTTGGGTTACCAGAACATTTTACATTTTCTTTGACTATTGAGTCAATGTTTTCTATGGTATCTTCAGCACCTGAGGTTCTTTCTTCTATCTCTTGTATTCTGTTGTTGATGCTTGCATCTATGACTCCTGAATTCTTTCCAAGGTTTTCTATCTCCAGAGATGTCTCGCTTTGGATTTCTTTATTAATTCTGCTTCCACTTTTAGATCCTGGATAGTTTTGTTCAGTTTCTTCACTTGATTGTTTGTGTTTTCCTGTAATTCCTTAAGGGGTTTTTGTGTTTCCTCTTTAAGAGCTTTTACCTGTTGACCAATGTTCTCCTGTATTTCTTTAAGGGAGTTATTTAAAGTCTTTCTTGAAGCCCTCTATCAGCATCATGAGATATGATTTAAAATCCAACTCTTGCTTTTCTGGTGTGTTGGGGGTATCCGGGACTTGCTGTAGTGGGAGAACTGGGTTCTGATGTTGCCATGTGGCCTTGGTTTCTGTTGTTAGGGTTCTTTTGCTTGCCTTTCACCATCTGGTGCTAGTTGGTATTGTTGTCTCTGGCTGGAATTCATTCCTACTGTGGGCCTTACTCCGCTGAGCTCAAAAGCAAAAGTACTGCTGAGAGATCTCTCTCTCCTGGCGGGCTATGCACAGAAGGCTGTGGAGTTTCCCCGGCTCCCTGGAGCAAATGGTGGCAGGAAGACTTCCATCCCAGCTGCTCCACTGATCTTATGCCCTGTGTGCTCCTAGCTGGCACCCTCCAGACAGAAGGTGAAGATCTCACCTCTGTTTTCAGAAGTGAAGGTGCTGCTGGAAGATTACTCTCTCCTGGCAGGCTGTGCACAGAAGGCTGTGGAGTCTCCTGGCTCCCTGTTGCAAATGACCAATATCTTTATGTCATAATTGTTTCCCAAAAGTCCTGCTTCCTGGCATGGCTGCATTAAGAAAATAAGCTTCAGTATGAGTTTTGGGAACTCAAACCACACTTGGAGCTATGGCAAAAGCCTATAGGAATTATGAGGCACCACCAAGACAACTAACAATTCCACAACGAGAATTACAGGTGAAAAAGAAAAGGATAAAAATCCAAACCTTCCCAAGTCCAGAATTTATGCCAATATCCATACATAAGAAATGAATAAAGCTCCCCCACCAAATTATCAATTAAACAAACCATATAAGCTATCACAAATCAGATGCATGGGTGAGGCTATAGCTCAGAAGTAGAGCTCTTGGTTTATACAGATGAGGCTCTAAGCTCAGTGCTGAGCACTGAAAAACATAAAAGCAAAGGCAAAGAAAAAAATGTTTGTGACCCATGATTGATAAGAAACCTATGACATATCTGGGTATTCAATGTGGCTGCAAGAAGAATTCTTGGGGGGAAAAGCCTTCAGGCCAACCAAGAACATTCTTAGTTACACTTGTTGTTCAGAAAAGAGACACAAATACAAATTTCTTCTAGTCAGAGAAAAGCTAAGAGTGCCTAGGACTACCCTAGAGAAATGAGTAAAGGATTTTTTCCAAGCTGAAATCAAAGAATTCTAATGAATAACTTACATGAAAGCACAAAACTCATAGTTTCATGTTCAGAATAATTAGTGATTAAAATGGTAGTAAGTGCAGTGCTTGATGCTATTGTGAGACTTAGAAAAACAAAGCCACTGTAAACAACCACAGCCAAAATAAATTCTGAGGGCTTCAAATTCTGAGATGATGCAAATTTTGACATTAAAAAATGTATAATGTGGTGCAAAAGCATAGAGCTAAATACAAAGTCAAGCTGCCACCAGCTTCATGTAACCTGTTTTACATAAAAGACATTTTGTATTAGCTTCCCATGACCACAATACAAAGTCCTACAGGGCACTGCAGAAAGCCACGAAACCAGACAGCAAAGGAAAGAAAAGACAGTTCCAGAAAACAAGATGCCTCTGGTAAATCCCTACCTACATACAATCATTTTGGATAAAAACAGAACAAATTCTCCAATTAAAAGCCATAGAGTACCTCCTCTCTCTCTGCCTCCCATCCACCATGATGCAAACAGGTGCAACTATGCATTTCTTGCCATCATAGTACTTACCTCGCAAAAGACCCAGAAACAAAACAAAGAGCCTCAGCAAAATCCTTGTGCATGCTGACATCCTACTAAGGTAAGGGACATCTCTTACTGAGGCCAGTCCATCCAGGTCAAGCAAAGTTGGCCAATTCTTCATATGCAGATATCAACCCAAGGATACAAGAAATGGTGCCACCTGTGTATTTAATCATATCAACTTGTCTGGATTTAGAATCACCTAGAAGACACACTTATAGATATGTCTTTGAGAGTTTCCAGAGGGATATAGTCAAGGAGAACTTACACTGAATGTGAGTGTTATCTTCCTACAGACTGGAACACACAGAGTAAAGGAGGAAACTGGAAAAGTCATCAGAACACTGGAATTCATTTCTCTCTTCTTCCTGACTGTAGATACAATGTGGTCAAGTTTCCACTACCCAGAATTCTCCTGTCATCATGGACTGTATCTCATCAAACCATGAGGTCAAAATCAGCCCTTTCTCCCTTAAGTTGCTTTATAAGATATTTTGTCAAAACAATGAAGAGAATAATAAACCATCAGAGGAATACAATAAATGCCCAGTAGGTAAAACCAAAAAAGGAGGATCCAAGAATTGTCTAATAAAGAATCAAAATAATATAAAAAAGTAGCTCATTAATATACAAACACATGAAATGAAATAATAAATAGTATGCATAAGCAAAATGAAAGTTCAATACAGAGCCATAAAGCATAAAAAAGAGAGAAATAGAAATTCTGAACTTAAATGAAATAGTTTAACAATAGACTCAATCAGAAAAGAAAAATGGAAGTTCGAAGACAAGTCATTTGAAATTCTCAAGATTGAAGAGAAAAATGAAAAGAATGAAGAAATCCTACACGAATCATAAGACACCATCAATATACAGATTCTTACAGTATCAGAAAAGGAAAAAAGAAGAGGTTATAGCAAAAATTAGAAAATATGTTCTTGCAAGTGACAGATCTTATTCTTTTTATGGGTGAATTCCCAGTTTATTTATAATGGAGAAAAGGAGACCTATCAAGTGTTCTTATTCATCTACCAATGGATACTTAGGTTAATTCCACACCTTGCCACTGTGAGACTACAATAAACATGTGAATGATGTCTTGAGACCTATCATAGTTAGAGTTACTATTGCTACAATGAAACACCATGACCCAAAACAACTTGGGGAGGAAAAAGTTTGTTTGACTTACACTTTGACATCACAGTTCATCATCAAAGAAAGTCAAGAAACAGACTCAAACAGAGCAGGAGCTTGGAGGCAGGAGCTGATGGAGAGGTGATGCATGTTATTTGCTTGTTTCTCATGGCTTGTTCATCCTGCTTTCTTATAGAACCCAGGACCACCAAAACTGGTTGGACCCTCCCCAGTCAATCACTAGTTAAGAAAATGCTCTTCAGGCTTGCTGGCAGCCACATCTTATAATGCATTTTCTCTATCATGGTTCTCTCTTCTCAAATGACTGTAGCTTGTGTCAAGTTGACATAAAACTGGCCAGCATAGAAAACATCCAGTGGAAAAAAGATAGCCTTTTCAACAGATGGTGCTGGCTCAACTGGAGGTCAACATGCAGAAGAATGAGAATTGATCCACTCTTATCTCCTTGCACTAAGCTCAACTCCAAGTGGATCAAAGACCTCCACATAAAACCAGACACACTAAAACTAATAGAAAAGAAACTGGGGAAGACCCTTGAGGACATTGGCTCAGGGGAAAAATTCCTGAACAGAACACCAATTGCTTATGCTCTAAGAGCAAGAATAGACAAATGGGACCTCATAAAACTACAAAGTTTCTGTAAGGCAAAAGACACTGTCAAAAGGATAAATGAGCAACCAACAAATTGGGAAAAAATCTTCACCAACCCCACATCCGACAGAGGGCTAATCTCCAATGTATACAAAGAACTCAAGAGGTTAGACCCCAGAAAACCAAATAACCCTATCCAAAAATGGGGTACAGAGCTAAACAGAGTCTTTTCACCTGAAGAAATTCGGATGGCTGAGAAACACCTTAAAAAATGTTCAACATCACTAGTCATTAGGGAAATGCAAATTAAAACAACCCTGAGATTTCACCTCACACCAGTCAGAATGGCTAAGATTAAAAACTCAGAAGACATCAGGTGTTGGCGAGGATGTGGAGAAAGAGGAACACTCCTCCACTACTGGTGGGAATGCAAGCTGGTACAACCACTCTGGAAATCAGTATGGCGGTTCCTCAGAAAACTGGGCGTGATACTTCCGGAGGACCCAGCCATACCACTCCTGGGAATATACCCAGAAGATTCACCAGCATGCAATAAGGATACATGCTCCACTATGTTCATAGCAGCCTTATATATAATAGCCAGAAGCTGGAAAGAACCCAGATGTCCCTCAACAGAGGAATGGATACAAAAAATGTGGTATATATACACAATGGAGTACTATACAGCCATTAGAAACAATGAATTCATGAAATTCTTAGAGAAATGGATGGAGCTGGAGAATATCATACTAAGTGAGGTGTCCCAGTCTCAAAAGAATACCCATGGTATACAGTCACTGATAAGTGGATATTAGCCTAGAAGCTTGGAACACCAAAGACACAAATCACATATCAAGTGATGTCTCACAAGAAGAAAGGAGTGGACACTGGTGCTAGAATGGACCAAAACATCATTGTGGGAGAGTACAAGAACAATAAAGTGGGAGGGGGTGGATGCGGGAGCAGGAGGAGGGAAAAGGACATGTGGGACCTTTGGGGGTGAGGAACCAGAAAAAGGGAAATGAATTGTAAATATAGAATATATACAATAAAAAAAATCAAAAAAAAAACTGGCCAGCACAAAACTACACAATGATTTTGTTTTAACTTTGCTTTTTCCTTTGTTCATTTTTAGTTGTTAGCTAGTTATTGGTTAGTTTTTTGAGACAGGCTCTCACTGTGTAGCCTTTCCTAGCCTACTAGTCACTATGTAGACCACCTTAGCGCTGAACTGAGATCTGCCTGTCTCTGCCTCCTGAGTGCTGGAACTAAAGGCATGCTTCTATTTTAACTTTTTAAGGGATGTGCGCATGGTTTTTTAATAAAGAGTATACTAATGTATACATTAAACAAGTTACAAGGGTTTCTTCTTATTTCTAAGCCTCACTATATTTTTTTTCTATTGCTTTGTGTCTTTATAACACTCATTCTGACTTAGGTGAGGTCATAAGACACTGAGGGTGTTTTCATGTTGGTTCATATTAATTGCACATCATAATGGATGTTATGACATTTTCATGTATATATCATACTTTGTATTTACCCATTAAATGCTCTGCACTATGACTGCATTTTCCTTATGATTTAGAGCATGTTTAATATACCAATGGGCATGTGTACATATTCTTTTATGAATATCTATTTGGATAAGCACCACCTTCATATATATAGTTATATGCAGTTTTGCTGTTGAATTGTATATAATATACATTCTGAACATTAACTATTTACCAAATTCAGAATTTAAGAACTTTTTCACCCTTCTGTAGATTGTCTACTTTTTCTGTGGATTGTTACATTTGGTGTGAATAAGTTTTATAGCCTGGTGTGATTCACTTAGGATATTGAATAAAGCAAACCACTGAGTGTTAGAACACAGTCCAGTGTGTTCATTGGACTCACAGAGTCATGTGAGGAGAATTGTAAGTGCTTCAAGCTCCTTCCAGGTGTAGTAGACAGAAGTCATTGAGTTTATTTCAAATTATTCATTACAGCTAGCTAATGTTATTTGTTTCTATGTCTCTATGGAAAAACATGGTTTTTGCCTCATGCCACTTGTCCTTGGGATTGTACATTTTATTCAGGTGACTCTTCTTGATCCTCAAAGTATAAATTGTCTGATGCTCTGAATAAAGTTGGCTATTGCATGAGACTTTAGTCTGCCTCATTTATTAGCTCCATTCTCCCAGGCCCCACTGTCATTCTAAAGTGGTAAACAACTGAGGACATTAAATTAAGTGAAATAAGCCAGGGATAGAGGGTTAAATATTACACTACTTCATTGATATGTTGAAGTAAAACAACTGACAACAGGTAAATATAGGGAAAACAGTGGTTAACACAGGGTAAAGAGGGCAGGGAGGGAGGTTTTTCAATGGGTACAAAGTTATCGTTAGATAAGAAGCATAGGTTTGAGTGTTCTCAAACTGGACAGTAGAGTGACAAAAGTTAAGAATTTGTGGGTTATTTCAAAACAAATGAGACAATTTTTTATGATCTCACAAGTAAATAATGCTAAAAGTAGAAGACATGTTAACCACTCTTTTGACCATTACACAATATACACATGAACAACAACAAAAAAAATCACAGTGATATAAAAGAGCCATAGGTTGTCAAATAAAATCCCTAATATGGGATGTGATATACTTTCCCTCTAGTATCTGGGAGACTTTCAAAACAACACAGATTGTCCAGCATAACTTGATGTTAAGGCCCTATTCCTGGAGACATCACATGTTCTTTGGTCAAAGGACATGGAGAAATCAAGTTGGTGCTGACCAGGATGCTTCCTCTCTGCTGGTTAGATTTCATAGTAGTAGAAAGTGCTATGAAGCTTCTGGGGGTGGGTAAATCATGAACCCAGCATATTACAATAACAACCAGTGTGGCAAGATATACCCATGTGTGCAATAGTGGCTCTAATGTTATGGGGATAACCAATAGCTTTCTGATTGGATGTAAGTTCCACAGGAAGAAACTCATGGCTGCTTCTATAAATCTAACTAAGAACCCCCCAGCATTGTTTCTTCCTGATCCCTTGTGATATGCCATTTTTCCATAGCCATTAACTGGGATGTACCCATGTCATGATGGTCTGTAATCTTGAATTAAAAAATAGACATTTGGGGCCAAGGACATATGCTCAGTGATACAGCTTTGCCTAGCATGCAACAAGCCCTGAATTCAATCCCCAGTAATGATAATCATAACATAAATCTTCATTCCCACAGGTTGTTTCTGCCAGGTATTATGATCACAGAAGTTGACATGGGAATCAACCTACCCCACAGGCTCTTTTTTCTTGGAAGTCAAGGTTTCATGTGTTGTCATAAGGAAATTCTAAGGACGGCTGAAAGGGAATTATTATATTGAGTTCTGGAATGCTAACAATCCACCTTCATGATCCACCAATGCTAAAAGGATCTTGTTACATACCTAGATTTCAAATCAGTAAAATCCCTCAAAAAAAAAAAAAAATAGGTATCATTAGTGGTCAAGTTATTCTCTAGTTTTAATTGGGGGGCAATAAAAAAGGCATGGAACATTCAAACTTCAAAGTCAAATTCCCATGTTCTTTATCAGCTGGTCTTTCCTTTTAAGTCAAACCATCACCATGTGGCTGACTCTGAACTCCTGACAAAAGAGACCATGACCTCCTTTTCTTTGCCTCTTTACACCAAAATCATAATTGGGACTCTGTGAGAGACCCTCAAACATCATCACACCGGCCTGTCACCAGGTCACACAGCTGTTCCATAGTCTATTATAAATCAAGCCATGAAATTGACATTATTTAAGCCCACAGTTTCTTTTGGTTACTTTCTATCTCTAGGGAAGGAAATTACTGTGGAATTCATAACATAACTTGGGGAAGAGAGGATGTCACAGGACATAAGTGAAGTCCTGGCTGGAGATCTTGATTTATGGGGCAATGGAAGAATCTGATCTAGTATTTACAGCAGTAGCTCGAGGTAAGTGTATTCAGAGAAGTGCTATTGAAGTGTGTTTCCCTCATTTCCGTGACAGGGAAGAGGAGCAATGAATGCTCTAAATCACCGCGAATATTCAGAACATGAGAGACAGATGGGAGTCACATCTTCCTCATCCTGCAGAAGTGCCACTGTTTTACAAGGTTCACCTAGAGTTTGTGAGAAACTTTGATCTTTCTTCTTTCGGTTCCAGACAAGCCCGTGAAGCCCCTGTTTGTTCAGCTGGATCTGGCAACGACTCATCTCTGAAGAGACAAAGGTAATGGTAAAGGGATGACCACTGCTGAAAAGCGTGTTCTTTCTTCATATCTCTCGTACCTTCATAGGTAATAAATGACATTTAAGAAGGTAGACCCTCTGTCATTTCTGTTTTCTGTTCCCCTACTTCACACACATGAAGATCCTTGAAACCAGGAAAGTTAAAATGAAACACTGCTTTACCCTGAATTTAACTCTCTTATGACAAGTTCTCATTATATATATTTACACACACACACACACACACACACACACACACATACACACACGTAAAAACAAAGAAAAACTGGTACCCTAGCTCTTGGCTCCTAATACCATTATTTGTAGTCATGAGGTTTCCTTCCAAATTTGTTCTGCATACCTTTTTGTATGCTTACACATTTTCATATATTATACACATATATAACATTTTCAGTTGCTGTTGTCCCATATATTTGTTTATCATTTTTTTCTCCCACTGCAACTACTCACTGCTAATTTAGACCCTAAACTACCTGGGAGTTCTTTTTAAAATTTTAAAAGAACTACAAAAGTACATATACGAACTGTTGCAAAAATTTCTAATGAAGAAATAGTTGGGTCAAAGGGGGCCCTTCCCTTCAACTCTCTTCCCCATTACCCATTCCACTCCAAGAAATATATAATGTGAAAACAGGAAGCATATATCCCCCATCCTTCTGGTAATCCGTAGGCATCTTTTACGTGAATTGAATCATGCCAGAACTTGCTTTTTCATTTTCATGTAACAATGCCTTCTAGACTTTTCTCCTTCTGCACAGAGAACCACTTCTACCTTTTCATCACCACATTGAAATCAAAGGTCATATGTCCCACAATTTAAGTATTTTAGTTCAGCATTTGACACACATAAATAGTCTTTCACAAATTGCTAAATATGAGTACTCTCTCCACATATGTTTCTATCCACATATGTGGCCCAAACATGAGCATTTCTACGTAATAAATCTCCTGAAATGGTTTTTAAATCTTAACAGCCCCATCTCAGTTGAACTCCAAAAAGGATATGTACCAATTTACAACTAAGTAAATGTGTACATTCCCCCTTTCCCACCAACTGCCACCCTCTGAGATATGTCTGATGGGCACCTGGCTGCGACTTCTGCTTCAGATCTTTCCTGAGCTGTTGCCTTCTTTCTCACTGGTTTGCTGGAATTCCATATGTCAACTCGCTGTATTACATAAAGAACTCTCTTGGGATGTTAACGCTTCCTCTGGACAGGATGAACATCTGTATCTATAGAGTGCTCTAGTTTCTATATGTCACTGTCTTTCTACTTACCTTACAACAGTGTAAATATAAGTGTCTAACAGTTTGTAGAATTGCTTGTTACTGGTCACATGGCTAAGCTCCTTTTATTTGTCCTAATAATTTCTGTATGGTAGGCTAGCAGCTCATTTATTAGTAAATACAGTTTCTTCTCTTCCTCATTATTTCTTTTTTACCCATCGCCTGGGCTACTACATCCAAAAACTGTTCACTCCTCGTCTCCTTCTCGATGTGATTGGAAATGCTTTCTTCACTTTATATGTAAATGCAGTACGCATGTATGTGTATATGTGTTGATGTGTATATAGATACACATGTGTGGAGATGCATGTGGAAATCCAAAGTTGATGCTGAATGTGTTATCCAACCATGTGTTTACTTATTGAGAGAGGCTTCTCACTAAACCCAGATAGTCTAGCTTTCACAGCATGCCCTGCCTCTGCCCCTCAAGTACTGAGATTACAGGAGTCAGTTAGTCCTGGTTGGCTTGTAATGGCTTCTGGGGATTCGAACTCTGTTCTTCACACTTAAATGACAAGCACTTTATGTGCGGAGCCATCCCCTGCCCCTGGAAAACCATAGGTTTCTTGAATATTCATTTTCCATCTTAAGAAAACGTGTTCTTACTCCCGCATTTCAACATACTGATTTTAATGAGAATACATGTTCGATTTGACCACAAGCTTAAGGAATATCCACTGAAACTGTCTTGTAGTGGGAAACACAGTGAATTATATCATGAAGTTTTTTTTTTTTTTTTAAGAGTTCCTTCCTTACCTTCCCGATATGTTTGTATCACCTTCTGAGTTCACACATACCATTATAGAATTAACTCGAGAAGGGACAAAAAGTGCAATTGAGAAAACACCTTCCTTGGGACACAAAAATGTTAGCTTACCCAAGCTACACTGGCTGTCCCCAGTGTCCCAGGAATAACACTAGTCACATGCACAGTCACTAAAACTAAGTCACCTATCCAGTTTACTAACAAGTCGTACTTTCTAAAGAGAAATGGAGAAGCCGTAAGCAAAGAGAAAAACAGCATGGCAGAAACCATATCCACCAGCCAGTTGCCTCTAGCTCTGAGCCTCGCTTGCACACCATATGAATATAGAGACATACCAGAAGCACTGGGGTCCATTCCAGTCCAAATTAGATCACTTCTCAGCATCAAACTCCCAGAAGACATGGATCAGATTTGAACTGGAAGAAATACAAACGGATGGGATAATAGATGTTTTTCTTTTTTTTTAATAAATTTTTATTGAATATATTCATTTACATTTAAAATGCTAAAACCTTTCCAGTTCGCCCCTCCCCCAAAACCCCAAACCCTTCCTCCCACCCCTTGCCTCCACATATATGCCCTTCCACCCACCTCACTCCCACCTCCCCCCCCCCGCCCCGATTTCCCTATGCTGAGGCATCTATTGAGCCTTCACAGGACCAAGGACCTCTCCTCCCACTAATGCCCGACAAGGCATTCCTCTGCCACACTTTTGGCTGGAACCATGTGTACCCCTTGGTTGATGGTTTGGTCCCTGAGAGTCCTGGGGCATCTGCATGGCCAACATCACTGTTCTTCCCATGTGGCTGTAAACCCCTTCAGCTCCTCCAGCCTGCCCTCCAACTCTTTCACTGGGGATCCCTCGCTCAGTCCAATGGTTGGCTGCTAGCATCTGCCTCTGTATCTGTAAGGCTCTGGCAGGGTCCCTCTGGAGACAACCATAACAGGCTCCTTTTAGTATACACTTCTTGTCGTCCATAATAGTGTCGGGGTTTGGTGAGTGTTTATAGGATGAATCCCCAGGTAGGGCAGTCTCTGGGTGACCTTTCCTTGAGTCTCTTCTCCACACTTTGTCTCCATAATTGCTCCTGTGAGTATTTTGTTCCCTTTCTCAAAGGAACCAAAGCACCCCCACTTCAGTCTTCCTTCTTCTTGAGCTTCCTATGGTCTGTGAATGGTAACTTGTTTATTTTGACCTTTTGGGCTAATATCCACTTATCAGTGAGTGTATACCATGTTCTTTTGTGATTGGGTTACCCCACTCAGGATGACACTTTCTAGTTCCATACATTTGCCTAAGAACTCATTGTTTTTGACAGCTGAATAGTACTCCATTATGTATATATACCACAATTTCTGTATCCATTCCTCTGTTGGAGGACATGTGGGTTCTTTCCAGTTTCTGGCTATTATAAATAAGGCTGCTATGAACATAGTGGAGCATGTGTCCTTATTACCTGTTGGAGCATCTTCTCGGTATATGCCCAGGAGTGGTATAGCTGGGTCTATGTCTAATTTTCTGAGGAACCACGAAACTGATTTCCAGAGTGGTTTTACCAGCTTGCAATCTAACCAGCAATGGAGAAGTGTTCCTCTTTCTCCACATCCTCTCCAGCATCTGCTGTTCCCTGAGTTTCTCATCTTAGCCATTCTGACTGGTGTGAGGTGGAATCTCAGGGTTGTTTTGATTTGCATTTCCCTGATAACTAAGGGTGCTGAACATTTCTTTAGGTGCTTCAGAGCCATTCAAGTTTCCTCAGTTGAGAATTCCATGTTTAACTCTGTACCCCATTTTTAATAGTGTTATTTGACTCTCTGGAGTCTAACTTCTCAACTGGAGGTCAGCATGCAGAAAAATGCAAATCAACCCATTCTTATCTCCTTGTACAAAGCTCAAGTCCAAGTGGGTCAAGGACCTCCACATAAAACCAGATGCACTGAAACTTATAGAGGAGAAAGTGGGGAAGAACCTTAAACACATGGGCACAGGGGGAAAGTTCCTGAATAAAACACCAGTGGCTTATGCTTTAAGAACAAGAATCGACAAATGGGACCTCATAAAACTGCAAAGCTTCTGTAAGGCAAAGGACACTATTAATAGGACAAAACAGCAACCAACAGATTGGGAAAAGATCTTTACCAATCCTACATCCAATAGAGGGCTAATATCCAATGTATAATAGATGCTTTTCATTTCTGTGATAGGACCATAAAATACCAGAGAAAAATAGCCCTAGCATGCTGCTTCTAAGAGCCCAGGACGTGAAAAAAAAACAACCAAAGGAAAAATGAGCCTGAGCTAGCCCATTCTAAATTTGTCATAATTGACAAATGTAAATACAGTATTATTCATACATTCATCTCCTGTAGTATCCAGTGCATGCTTGTTATTTTTAAAATCATATATAAATAGAAGGGATTTCTAATTATTAGCATGTTACTTTAGAGGTCAATAAAAGTATACCAAAATTAAATAGTGGTAAGAGTAGCTTTACCCTCCAAGTATACCAAAATCTCTTAATTGTACATTTGTTGTGGGTTTGGTCTAGTGCTGCTTGTGTTATGTTAATTCGGGTTCCCAAAATTACACAAGAATCCCCATGTCCCAAGGGAACCCTGCCACCAGTTAGTTTTGATTGATAAGTAAAGTTGACATGCCCAGTGGCTGGGCAGGGAAACTTTAGTATTCCAGGGCAAGAGACCAAGGAAGGAGCAGGAAGAGAGAGATCGACCATGCCAGTAAAGATAAAGGAGAAGAAAGATATCACAGGTCAGAGGGCACAGCTGCCATGTATGAGGGGGGAAGCAGCCCCAGGAGGGCCCCCCCCACTGGGCCTAGGGCAGCAAAGATGGAAAATGGGATTAGTTAGTAATAACTCAGGAATATAGGGAGGTTAGGAAGTGCTCCGGCCTTTGAGCTATTTAGGATATATCAAAACATAAAGGCTGTGTGTATGTTCATTTGGGAACCCAGAACATTGGGCAGGTAGCGAGGAGCACACCGCCACTGTCAGGATCAAATTGAATAGCAATAATTGGGTACTACTACATATATTGGTTAAATTTTATTTTATATACCTTAAATCCTAATAAAGTTGTTATACACCAAAAATAAATAAATCATGCATTCCTCATGTGAGATGCAAATGGAACTGAGTATCTTACATACCCTAGCTTGGCTCCAGCTTAACTTGCCTTAATTTCTGTTCAAGTCTCATGTCTTAGTTACCATGTGGCCTTAATATATTGGAAACTCTAATGGTAAATGAGTTGTTTTGAGGATTAATAGACCTGAGGTATGTAAAATTCTTAGCATATAGGAAACAATGCCTGGAAGGTGAGACTTAGCATTTAGATAATGGTAACACTAGCGGATCTGGACAATAACAGGCAAGAGTATGGTTATATGAGAGGGGCGGAGCATAGAGCACTGGGCAGGGAGTTACAAGACACATGCTTTCATTCCTGTGAGCACTTGGAACTAGGTCTGTGACCATAATGAGTCCCTTAGCCTTCCTGTCTCAATTTTCTTATCTATAAAATAAGAAGGTTGAATTAAATGACCTCTTTTTACTCTTAAACATCTCATTCAGTGATCCTGTTTTGCTGGAAGAAATATGTGAAAATGTTGTTAATTCCCCATAAGTAAGTTCTTTCCATAGAACAATGATTAATATCCTCTGAACACTATCCAGAGTAAAGGTATGCAGAATGGTGATTTTAGTTTAGCATTAGCTTCGAGGAATACAGGTGCAATTGGTCATACTTATTCTCAGACAACAGTCCATGTGGTTTCGTGGTTTCCCCTCAAGTTATAAATCAAATTCTGGAGCCAGTGCTCAATCCAGCACCCTGAATGTGAGTTACAGCATCTCTTCAGTCTTAACACACTCCACACTGTGGTAGCCTGGTTGTCAGGGCACAGTGTTTTATCACAGTCAGAGGAATGAATTGTATGGTTTCCAAGCACATGCTGCAATATACCTTTCAAATTAAACAAATGCTTTCCTCAGATTTCATTTTAATTTAACTGAGAATAAATTTTAGGGTTTTTTTTTCCTCTATAAACCACTAAAAAGCTTCTGATTTTATAGCGGTTATTGTTACTGTTGTCCAGTAGACCAAAGGAGAAATAGTGAATCCATTTACAATTGAGCAGTCGTTTAGACCATATGCATTTGATTTTCAAAACTATAAAACCACCTTTCATATATTATGTCTTAGAACAAGCCAAGTATGCATGCACACACACACACACACACACACACACACACACATCCAATGTCTTCATAAAAATTCCTATTATTGAAGAGTCTATGCTTTGGGTTTTTCCTTGTTGATTTTGTTTTGTTTTGCCCATATACTGTTAGCACTGGAAAGAAAACTGCTAGTCTAATTTCCTTGTTTGATGAGAAACTCAGGCCCAGAGTGTAAATTGAATTAAGAGCTCTTGCTAACCCATATAAAAGACACACAATCCAGATACTTTGTTTACAGACTGTAAGTCCAGATTGGGCGTGTTCTGGAGCAACTGTAACTTGCACCCCAGCCCTTTGGGGTTACTCTGCTGTTTCTCCTGGTCATGTGCTTGTGGTCCATCTCCTCTCAGGGCATCTTCCTTCTTTCTTGTTCCCCTTTCTTCTTCTCCTATCTCTCCCTGTCACCCCCCAGTGAGGTAACTGAAAACCCTCCTGCCTCTATCTACTGCACAATCACAGGCTTCAGCCTTTTATTGACCAATTAGCTTGGGGATCAAGGTTATATAGCATCACTTAGTGTATTTGAGGATCTCCTTGGGGGCAGCAACAAGATCTCGAAGGCAAGTATTTAGCATTTGAATACATGGTAGCATCAGACCAACCTCCTACATTTCCCCCTTTTTGTATAAATAAAAAGGTTCTTTTTCTTACAATAACAAACTACATATAGTATGAACAATGACTGGTAATAACTTGCAAGGTCTAAGCCTCTGAGGAGCTTCCTGTACAGAAAAGCACAGGAAACACTGGGGTAACATGGACTAAGAAAAGGTCCTGCTTCAGGTTGGTAATTCTCCATGTTAACTGAAGAACTGGGAAACCTAGTTGTCAGTCCATTTCACATCCACAGCCATCCTCTAACATGGACTAAAGGGCACTGGGTTACTAGGTATCAGAGCTCATACAAGATGATTAGAAACAGCTTTCCTACAACATCATATGGCGTTCCATTCCTGAAAGCCCTGTCTACTGTTACGAGTTTCTCCTGACATAATTTATGCTGCAAGCTTGTTTGCAGGTAGCCAGGGCACAATGCAAGAAAACATGGCGTTTGCTCCCAAGCCTGTTCCTAACTCTCTGGGGTCGCCTGGAATAAGTGACTAAATCCTAGCTCCCAGATTCATTGTCTACGCAACAAGAAACCTGATTTCCAGGATCCAAAGTCTCCTCCTCACATTATAACATTCCACAGTTCTCCTTAGAACACGGAATACTAAATCAACACAAGATAAGTTATTTCTCCGCTGGTGAAATAAGCCAATTCAAACCAGATTAGATCCTATTAAATGCAGGTTTCCTGGGAAGTGGGCAAGTTCACTGGCCCCAAAGAAGGAGGCCAGCGAACTCACCATGGGAAGGGAGAGAGAGGAGAGGGGGGAGAGAGAGAAAGAAAGAACGTTCCACAGAGAGAGAGTGAGATGGAGGGAGGAGAGGGAGAGAGACAGAGACAGAGCAGAGACAGAGCAGAGACAGAGACAGAGGTGAAGAGACCAAAATGTCTGGGTTATAGAGGGAAGAGCCTCATGGGGAAGGGCTGAAAAGTTCAGGGTTGGGGGCAGGGTATGCAAGATAGGGACTGAGGGATGCTGGGAGAAACCTGGAGACCAGGTCTGCTTTGATATACAAAATATACACCTCAGTCCTCTGCCCCTGAATCCTGAAAGCAAAAAAAAAAAGGCATCAGCAATCAGAGAAGGGCTGAGGGCAGCTACGACTGGAACTAGCCAACACTTAGGACCAAGCCATGCACAAGTGTTTCAAAGAAGCATCTCAGAAGTGAGGCTAACAACGAGAGTGCTCTCTGCTTCTGTTCTGGATGGTCTTGCCTACCAACACAAATGTGATCCTTTCGGGGGGGGGGGGGGAATAAGCCACCCTGTTTCTCCTGTCCAGCATGCTGAGCTACCACAACACATGCATCCTCTGCAGCTGGGATGTCTGAATCCGTTCCCTGATTCCGTAACTCTGATCATTGACTTGATGGGAGGGCACAAAGGCTAAGCAGGACATTAAACTAACCTGGACTAGAATAAAGACTCAATTTGGGAATGGGATTGTACTAGACCACTGTCTTCTTTGCACTGCTATTCCGGGAAGCCAGGGGATTTCTCAGCTCTCGTGCTGAGCACACCTGCAAGCCCTCGGCGTCCAACTTCAAGCAAAAGCGAAGAGGCGTGTGTCTATTGCTGCTGACTCAGCAAAAGGAAGCCAGTCCCACTTGCTCAAAGACAGAGAGCCCTGTTTTCTTATGGGCTGTGTTCTGGGAAGGCCTCCACCAGGAGGCCAATTTTACATACCTCATAATAAATTTTAACCTCGAAAAAAATAAAAATAAGAATCAGCATCGATATTAGTTTGTTGACATATCTTGCCCGGGGAAATGATAGAAGCATCACTCCACAGAAGCACCACGCCGTGCAAATGCCAACTGAACTCTTTGCTACAGGATAAAAGGAAAAAGCAGAGGGATTAGGCAGGCATTAGCCACGTGATCAGAGAACCTAGGTCAAGCCCAGCCCTGGAAGGAGGACACTGCAGCTGTGAGGGAGTCACTTCACCTTCTGAGCTATACTCATATCCCCAGGTCAGAGTTGGGCTCAGACAAACCCAGATTCCAGTCAGATCCCCCCACCCACTGGGGACCTGACTTTTTGTGTGCTACTCTTTCTCTCTGTATCTGTATCTTTCTCTTCCTCGCTCTCTCTCTCTCTGTCTCTGTCTCTGTCTCTCTCTCTCTCTTTCTCTCCCCCTCTCCCTTTTGCCCTCTCTCTCTCTCTCTCTCTCTCTTGCTCTCTCTCTGTCTCTCTCTCTCTCCATGTGTGTGTCTGTCTCTCTCTGTGTTCTCTCTATCTCTGTCTCTCTCTGTCTCGTCTGTGTGTGTGTGTGTGTGTGTGTGTGTGTGTGTGTGTTTCTTCTTTCAAGAAAACCAGGGGTGTATGGTGAGGAAGAAATAAAAAAAAGCCAAGCTTCATAATTTCCAGGGAACCCTTCCTTCCCCCACACCACAACCTTTTGATCCTCCACTCTTTTCTCAGTCACTGGCTAGTAAATTACCTGCTTTGGGCGATGCATTAACTCGCGTAGGCCACTGAGGTACCATCTAACACTTTCTGGAGTGATAAATCAGCCATTCTCCTTTCCCTGCACAAACCTTGCAAGGTTTTTACATGTCTCTAGCCGTGGAGAGTTATGAAGGGGCAGGTGTCTCTGGATTAGCAGCGGGGCAAATCCTGGTGCTGCAGCCTGAGCGCGCCGGCTCCCTGACGAATGTTTCAGACGAAATGGAGTCATGATCTGAGCCTCGAGTGTCAATCAGGAGCTAACTGAAAATTACACAAATGAAGCGTGGGAAGAGGCTGTGGCCTGGCGTCTGGCTTCCCACTCAGTCTCTCGGGCCCTCGCTCACCCTCGCCCCCACACTCAGGACAGGTTACATAATGAAAAAGGAAAATGCCGTGGTGGGGAGAGGAGAGGGAGGAAATTGAAATGCTTCCCAGCCTCCTTCTTAACCTGGCATGGAATTCCTTATCTGCCAAACTCCCTCAGCACAGGGACACGCTCGGGCAGAGCTCTAACCCTAAAAGGTTCCGCTTGGCACGGGCGGCTCTGACTGCCGGTCAGGCCCTCTGCAGCAAGCCTGCCCTTCTTCTTCCCGCAACCTGCTACCCCAGTCGGTGGTAGATCTGTGTCCCCTGATGCTCCTGCCACCTCTGCACCAGGCACAGTGGGAGTGACAGTCAGTCACCAAGTCACCTGCAGAATGTACCAGGGTGCTACCAGCCGGGGGGTGGGGGGTGGGCAGGAATAGCAGCGCCACACCCACCTTGACATCTGCTGGGCCCACCACCATCCTTCCCAGCCCTTCTCAGCACATTCTCAGTCACCCACTGGAGCAAAGATCGACACTGCTCCTGTAGGTAAAGAGAAGGCAGGAAAGTAGGTAGTCAAGATCTGCCTCCAGGAGGGAGGTCATTTTGAGCTCTCTCTCTCTCTCTCTCTCTCTCTCTCTCTCTCTCTTTCTCTCTCTCTCTCCTTTTCTGTCTGTCTGTGTGTGCATGTGTGTATGTCTCTCTTAGTCTCTCTCTCTTACACACACACACACACACACACACACACACACGGCCCATCTTCCCTCTAACTGTATTACAAATGTCAGCACCACGGTAAAACTTCTAAGGCTTGTCTAGCTATGAGCACAGCGCACTGAAGCTCCAGCTGTGCCTCGGTCCCATCTCACCCTTAGTGCTCAAAGCCCAGACTCCTCCGTGTCCCTGGGGGCTGGTATATGCTGGTTCCTCTGTCCTCTACGGCAGCCCTCCCCACCTAGTTAACCTGTCAAACGCCCCACATGCCCAGGATGGCATCACCTCTCCTGGGGGATCCCTTCATGTTCTTCCCTGGGCCCTCACTGACCTACTCTGTGTTGTCTTGGACAAGTTTCTAATAGATTATTTAATTTTATCTGCACTTATTTACTTCAATATGTCTTTCCTATGGCCCTATAAGAAAGCAGAAGTAAACCAGATGGTTTCTTACTGTCATGTCTCCAACACAGACTCAGTCCTCACTTCTGAGTCTTTTCTGACTCTTGTGAAACAGGGTTGATGTGGCCACTGTTCACATTCAGGATTTCTGTCCATAGAAGCCATGACCAATCTGTTGAGATTTTCTTCTTCCAGCGTGAGCCCTGGCAGGTCCTTTCCAGTGGACTAGCCCTCCTCCCAACTCCTCATACACCCAGCCTCTGAGGTCTGCACACAGTTCCCGTGTGATTTGAAGTCCAGGAAGCTACCATGGAGCCCTTGGTTTCTGTCTTCACAAGCTTGGAACACCCACGCTGAGAGTGCTAGCCACTAGACAGCCCAGATACTAAAGATGTCACCACAAGGAATGTGAGCCTCTGCATACCACGCATGAGCCAAAACAGACTAGAAAGCCAAAGAAGGTAGAGGCTGCCACAGACAGCAACTAGAGCGGACAGAGAACCCTCCTTCCCCCCAACCCCCTCACCCCGGAATTTCTGTGCGTGCTGATCTCCAAAGTAGCTCTGTATTCACCCTGCAGAACTGCATGCAGCTAGCTGGACTCAGGTCCTCCCCTCTGCCGGACAGCATAAGAGCAACAACATCCTCGGACACACGGGGGATCCCACTGGCCTGTTTCCTGGAAAACCCCATCTGTTTTCTCCGTTCCTCTTAATGCATCTGTTCTGCTCTTTCCTTAGGACCTGGGCCTTAATAGGTATCAGGGGACTGGGAACACAGTCATAACCAAGTAACCAATATTTCTCTGCTTTTGCCTCTGTCTCTCTGGGCCTTCCCACAAGAGACTAGGGAAGCTTTTTATTTCTTCCCATCTGACTGAACTCCCTCCTACACTGCGTCCTTTTTCTTAATATTAGGACATTGATGATAGGAATAGCCTTTCTGCAGCATGAAGGAAACTCTCCTCAGCTTTAGCTCTTGGTAAAGGAGCGTGGAGACTGAGAAATATCTCCTGTTTGGTTCAGCGTGCTCCACTATCAGTGATTCATAGCCTCTTCCTCCCGTTGTTAAAACCTGACTTTTGGGCCAGGCTGCCAAGATGGATTGGCGGGTAAAGACACTTGCCGCCGCCGCCGCCGCCGAGCCTGGTTACTTGCATGAGAGGAGGAGAGAACTGACTCCTGCCAGGTGTCCCCTGACCTCCACGTGTACATTGTGTACACACACCATGCCTGTGCATGATACACACACCAAATAAACAAACAGTGATTTAAATTTTTTAGCTGACCACTGAAGGCCACCCTAAACCATGAGGGAAAACAGAAGACTCTATAGCTAAACGCCAGGACTCCCTTTCTCCCATAGGTGGGCTGCAGGAAGAGAGAATAAACCTCTATCTGGCATTGAGAACAGCATCCAGCATGCACAGTAACAACTGGCTGTGCTTTCTCTCTCTCTTTTGTTAGTTGTGAATTTATTTTTTTATTTATTTACATCCTAAATGCTGACACCCCCTCCTGGTACCTCCCTCACCCACTCCCTCACGCATTCCCCCTCCCCCTTGCATCTGAGAGGGTGTGGCAGCCCTGAATATCCCCCCACCCTGGTGCATCAAGTCTCTGCAAGATTAGACTCATCTTCTGCTGCTGGGGCAGGACAAGGCAGCCCTCTGCTACATATGGCACGCTCTGTCTCTTAACATTCGTACTATGACCTACAAATATCTCTGGGACATATACATATGTGTGTGTGTGTGTGTGTGTGTGTGTGTGTATTTTGCTTTTTACAACTCCCCAAATAAGAGAAAAAATAGTTTTAATTTGGTATTCTACCTACTTTTTTGTCTTCCAACTTCATATAATTAAATATTGAATTAATACCTTCTCATTTTAATACTAGCTGATATCCTCAGGAAAGCACATTACTAGCTAGATATGGGGAATTCATGCTCTGGACACTTCTGATCATGTTCTGTTACATGCGCTAATGTTTTGGATGTTAAATGTAAAGCACGCCCGTGGGGTAAGTGTTACAAGGAAACATTAGGGTCACTTCATCTCAGCTACAGGGCAGTGAATAAGATTAGACATAGTCAGAGCTCACTATTTGCAGACTCCACATCTGCAAATGCCTCCTCTCTTTAAAATGTATCTGTGGCCACAACCATGGGTGCGTTGACAGTTGTGTCGGTTTCTTTTTATGTAGTAAGGATCTAAGAAGCTCAGCTGTGAACAGCAATGGCCAAGATTAAGGCTCAGGACCTGCGTGTCAAGAAGAAGGAGGAGCTGTTGAAACCACTGGATGATCTGAAGGTGGAACTGTCCCAGCTTCGTGTCACCAAAGTGCCACGTCCAAGCTCTCCAAGACATGAGTCGTACGCGAATCCATCGCCCGAGTCCTCACCGTCATTAACCAGACTCAAAAAGAAAACCTCAGGAAATTCGACAAGGGCAAGAAATACAAGCCCCTGGACCTGCGACCCAAGAAGACTAGAGCAGTGTGCCTCCGGCTCACCAAGCACGAAGAGAAGCTGAAAACCCAGAAGCAGCAGCAGAAGGAGCACTGTACCCACTGTGCAAGGATGCGCAGTCAAGGCCTGAGACGACAACGACAATAAAGTGCAAGACTGACTGGCAAAAATAAAATAAAATAAAATAAAATAAAATAAAATAAAATAAAATAAAATAAAATAAGGACCTAAAAAGATCAGCTAAAAGGAAGAGCATGCACCCACCCTGTGAGACCCCTTCCTTCTTTTTTTTTGTTTGTTTGTTTGTTTGTTTTGTTTGTTTGTTTGTTTGTTTGTCTGTTCTGGGCTTCCAAGCTACTGGACGGCTGCCCACTTTCAGGGTGAGTCTTCCTCTTTGGTTGCTGCCCCAGTGCCAGTCGCCTCTGGAAATAGCCTGACAGACACACCCAGAAGTTGGGGTCCTAATTCCTGCGGCATCCCTTTCTCAGTCAAATCCAGCTGACAATCAACATTAATATTAATTATCTGGAGGGATTCCAAGTAGTGACCACCTGAGTCAAGACAAGCCCCACTCAACTGAGGTCAAGCAAGACACATGCTACCTTTCTTACTTAGCCTTTATGCTAAAAACAAGTGGCTTCCCATGGCTTACCTAGTGACACACTCTTCTGGGCTTCTGTTTCTGTTGAGGGTTTAGCTGAAGAGTTGTCTATGGTTCTTAAGCACAAGAAAGGCAAAGGTCCATCTATGTATGCTTGGCCAAGTGTTGGCAAACTTTAGCCTGTATGAGTTCACACACTGTTGACAGTGAGTTTGAGGCCAGTGGATCAATAATATGGACTAAGGTGTCTTTCAACAGAAACCAAAATAAGATTGGTTGGTGAAAATGACCATTTACAAGAGCATCGAGCACTCTTAACTGCTAATCCGTCTCTCCAGTACTGAAACAATTCTTCAATATTTGATGACAGTGTTTCCAGAAACCTTATCAAATATAATTACTGTGATAACAAGAATCAAGTGTGCATACACGTATACATATTTATATATAATGCATACAAGAGCATGAATGTATAGCAGACAGTAGACAGTTACCTGACTACCAACATGAGTCTCATCAGCCTCAAAGACAAGGACACTGAATTTTAATAATTCAGTTATTAAAACCTTATGACTGCCCATGTGTCAATCACAGTCACGGTAACTGCTCTGGTTATATTCTACTGCATAAAGTCCACTCCCTGTGGACTAATCTCGTGAGTTTCAGGGGTCAGGATCTCTAACGTGGCACATGGAGGTGCCCGTCCTTACTCCATCACGATTGGGAAACGAAGGACTGGATAAGAGAAAAGCTGTTATTCTGCTGAGAAGCAGGCTGTAAAGACTTTTTTCTAAGCACCGTTGCTCCACAGGTGATGAGGATTCCGAGATACAGCACACAATGCCAACCCCGGATTTGAAAGGCATGGGTGTGTGCGGTGCTGAGGGAAAGCAAGGACTTGTTAGAAATGTGTCACTGCTTCTTTAACTCCCCCATGGCCTGAGGTGATTCCTCCTCGGGAAGAGGTAGGTGGTAAATTGAAGAACTCAACACTCTTTGGAAAACTCACTTTGAAACATGAATGTAAATGGATTCCCTGCTCATAAAGCTTGAGATGAAATGCCTCCCGTGGCAGGTGATGGATGGAATCTTGCAGCATGGGCTTATGTTGTCAGCCTGCATCAATGCAGCACCAATCAGAAGAGATTTGTCTGACAATTGTCAAGATTCTTGTCCAACAATTATAATTTAGAACTTGAAAGTGCTATCTCATTCTCTATCAACATTGCTGCACAGTAACACTGAATAGAGAACAAATTGTGTGCCGAGAGTAATTTTTTGACGTGCGAGTTTAAATATAACAATAGAAGCCTTTTAAGGTGTCACCGCATTCTGATTAGAAAGCCCATCTTTTGTCACTCTGACCAAATCAATGTGAACATCGTCTGAGACACTAAAAAAAAAATCCTCTAGGTAAAGTTGCTAATTTTTAAAAGAATATACCATTAGCTCATGAAGGAGAAAAATGTCACCCTTCAACAAATTAATCCATGGATTCATTAGAACATTCGACTCTTTCATTTGTGTCTCTCAGCCTCGGCTCCACATCAGGACGGTAAAATATGGCCCCATGCCAGCAGGTATTGGGTATCTCATCCTACGAAACTCCTCCATCTTCAGGGCTTTAGAGGTTTAGCTTTGACTCCTGGAAGAGCAAACTCAGGTCACTTGGCAACCCCAAAAAACATCTCAAGGGAGGGATGAGGCTTCCCTTGATTGCCTACTTCACAAGCGGAAAGTCAGCCCTGGGGTGTTCCTCTGACCCGGAAGCGGAAGCACTTAGCTTGAAATCCACCTCCGGCTCTCATTTACTCCCACCCCGGCTTCCATCTTCATCCCACATGACACCTTATTCCAGCCAAAGAGAGTGTTCATTGTTCCTCCAAACAACCCCAAGGCCTCCGGACCTCTCACAGTGGCATTTCTTTCCGCAGAGCTTTCAGACAATTTGTCTAGGTGCCCTCCTGCCCTCCCTGTAGGGCGTGGTTTCTCCTCACTTGCCCCGCCCCCAGCTCAAGCTCAGACAAGAGCTTGTCCCTCTTCTGTTTTTACTTCAAGTCTGTCTTATCAATGTTTGTCCCGTCAAATTAAAATTTCCTGTGCTTCTCTGGAATCAGTTTTTAATTCATGTTCAATCCGCAGCAGCAAGAAAACACCATACAGCCATTTAATTTAGAAACACTTTCAGAGCATTAGAGAAAGAGGAACTTGAATTGGAGAATCAAAATTCGGAGTGGCTATAAAGAGGAAAGGTAAAGGTAAAAATAATATAATTATATTAAATTTAAAAGAGAGAAACTGAACTGAATAAAAGCAAACCCACGAGTGAACTAAAAATGACTGCATGGAAAACAAGACGCCTCCACATGGCTGGATTCTTTCGTGCTGATGGAATAAATCCATTAACAAAAGAAATTTAGTAGGAGTTAGTAGAAAATATTATAAAAAATATTTTTAAGTAAATGAAAGCACTAATCAGAGTTGTGATCGTCTGAGATCCACTTTTTAAATACTCAGTGCCAATGCACAGGATGAATTCGAAGAAAAACAAGGCTAGAGGTAAGGATGCCAATTAGCAGTCTACTAAAATACTCCAGGAAAGCCATGAAAATGAAAATCTGAAGAAAATTAGATTGGTCCTGTGAAGGCTCGATGCCCCAGGGTAGGGGAATGCCAGGACAGGGAAGCAGGAGTGGGTAGGTTAGTGAGCAGGGGGAGAGGGGAAAGGATAGGGGGTTTTCAGTGGGGAAACGAGGAAAGGGGATAACATTTGAAATGTAAATAAAGAAAATATCTAATTTTAAAAAAGAAAGAAAGAAAATTAGAGGTGACTAGTAAGGGTGCTGAATAATAAAACAGTGATCCCATCGTGTTGTTCTGTGAAATCAGATAGATACTGCATGGTCTCCCTTACATGTGGAAGCTTAAACCAGTGGCCTAAACGAAAAGAGGGGGAGCAGCTACTAGGGACTAAAAGGTCCAGGGAGCAGGGGTAGAGGGAGGTGGAGGTCAGGCGATGGGATCTGACAGGGAGAGGAGGAGTAAGTCTCAGGCCTCTATGGCACAACAGGGCCATCAAAGTTCGTAACAACCTGTTGCACACACTTTATAAAGAACTGGAAGAGAGGAGTTCAAAAGATCCCAAATAGCAAGAAACAATAAGGAAATGGAAATGTTAATGACTCTGATACTATACACTGTATACCTGTGTTGAATTAACACATGGAAGTCCATAAATACTCACAAATTATTATTATGTGTCAACCTAAAAGAAAATTAGCAAGCAAATAGACTTCAAAAAGATAACACTCGGTGATTTTTCAGGACAAAAGTCAAAAATTATATCTCTAACTCTTTAACAAACTCTTTAACAAATAATTGAATAATATACCCAAGCTATTGTATTAGCTCTGCCCAAACAGTGTGTATCATCCCTAATTTGATGCACATATGTGGCCATTACCATTCTTTGATAGACGTTTGGTTTGGTTTGGTTTGGTTTGGTTTGGTTTGGTTTGGTTTGGTTTGGTTTCTTTTTCTGGAACACATCAATAAAATTATTTTCCCACTGTTCCTGCCAAAGTGAGGTCATGATGGGCGTTAACTTCTCATCGCCCATCAAAGTCTAGAACCACAGTTAGTCGGCCTGCAGAGAAGACTTCAGCCAATTAGGATGGAGCTGCTTGAGCCAGAGCTCTGATGTCTGAAGCTTGCATCTGGCACTGAGGCACAGCAGACAAGGCACTCAACACTGTGAGCCTCTATTTTATTGACTGTGAATAATGTTCATAATCATATATCTGCCTCCGGGGTAGCAAGTGAATTAGCATAGAGTACCTAATGCAATTCCTGATTCACAGAAAATATACCCTAAGTGAATTAGTTGCTGAAGAGGACATTACATCAACCCAAGTTCCCAAATGCTGACCAGAGAAACACTTTCCAGTCCTCTATAAAACTCACACTTCTAATAATGTGGCATTTTCCTGCGAAGAACCATTCTTTCTCTGGGGTTACAGATTTCATATCTGCTCAGAGATAGGTTAAATAGGTCCTTCCCTTTATAAACTGATAATAAAGGATCTAACAAGGAATCACTGTGTGGGTTTTTTATGTCTTTCTACATTTACAAAGTCAAAGTTAGAGGCCTTGGCCAACTGCCAAAACAAGTTTAAGTTGTTCTCAATCTAGGAAATTTTTAATCTGAGAATCAGGACGAAGATGATAAAGTTATCCAGGAACAGAAATGTCATCAAAACTCTACTGTGGTGAAGAAACAACACCAGAGGGCGACTTGAATTCAGGGGGAAAAAAAAAAAAAAAAAAAAAAAGGAAGAATCAAAAATGAAGAGTAGGGAATGGGGAGGAGGAGGGGGGAGAAGGCAGGAGGAGGGAGGAGGAAGGAGAAGGCAGGAGGAGGGAGGAGGAAGGAGAAGGCAGGAGGAGGGAGAAGGCAGGAGGAGGAGGAGGGAGAAGGCAGGAGGAGGGAGAAGGCCGGAGGAAGAGGGAGAAGGCAGGAAGAAGGAGAAGGCAGGAGGAGGGGGGAGAAGATAGGAGGAGGGAGAAGGCAGGAGGAGGAGGGAGAAGGCAGGAGGAGGAGGGAGAAGGCAGGAGGAGGAGGGAGAAGGCAGGAGGAGGAGGGAGAAGGAAGGAGGAGGAGGGAGAAGGCAGGAGGAATAGGGGGAAGGCAAGAGGAGGAGATGAGAACTTGGACTAAAATGAACACAAGTATAACAAGTGGGGCAGCGTATGTGCGTGTGTGTGCATATGGGGAGTGGGTGTGTGCATGTGTATGTGTGCTCATCTTTCAGTTCTGTCAGTATTCTGAAGAATGTGATACAAAATAATACTTTAGAAGTGAACCGTTGAGTTGGTGATACACGTGAATATCATATGTATAACACTGACGTTAAAAGAGAGTGAGGAATGAAGTGGGCTAGGAATAGCTTCTATATTTTATTGGAATTGAGTTTTGTAAGTATAAAGCATATTTAGATAATTTAATGTGTGTATAATAAGCTAGAGGACACATGGAAAACCCATTTTAGACTATACTCTAAAAGTTATTAAAGTTGAAATATTAGACCAGGAATGGAATAAAAACACATAAAATAGAGGCTGGGAATGTAGTTCAGAGGTCAAACCCTTGCCTGGCATGTACAAAGCCCTGAATTTAATTAATCCCATTGTTGGTGGGACAGCAAAAGAAAGAAAAGCTAAGGGAAAAAATAAGAAAAGAGAAAATAAAACATAAGCTTAGTTATAAGCCTAACCACATCGGTAACAACAAGGAAAATTAGATGTGACAGAGTAATGGAAATGTGAACATATCATTTCAATGTGTTTCCAATCAAGATATAATTGTATGAGAGTTATAATAGATATCCTTTACATTTAAATACACAGACCGAAAGCAAGATATTGGGGAAAGGAATATTAGATAAATAGAAACTCTAGGCGAGTCAGAATAAATACTTCTTTTAAAACTGTCAATATTTTTTTAATTTATTTAGTTTTATTGAATATCGTCTTCATTTACATTGTCAATGGTAAAAACCTTTCCCGATATCCCCCTCCCCTAAGACCCCCAACCCCTCCCCTTCCTCCTTCCCCCTACCTCCACGTATATGCCTCTCCACCCAACACACTCCCTCCTCCCCCCCACCTCGGTTTCCCTTTGTTCAGGCCTCTGTTGAACCTTTACCTGACCAAGGACCATTCCTCCCACTGATGCCCAACAAGGCCTTCCTCTGCCACATTTTTGGCTGGAACCATGTGTGCCCCTTGGTTGATGGCTCAGTCCCTGGGAGTCTTGGGGCATCTGGGTGGCCAAAATCATTGATCTTCCCATGGGGCTGTAAACCCCTTCAGCTCCTCTGGACCATCCTCCAGCTCCTCCATTGGGAACCCCATGCCCAGTCCAATAGTTGGTTGTTAGCATCTGCCTCTGTATTTGTAAGGCTCTGGCAGGGCCTCTCTGGAGACAACCATGGCATGCTCCTTTTGGTATACACTTGTTGTTCATAGTAGTGTCAGGGTTTGTTGACTGTTTACAGGATGAATCCCCAGGTAGGGCAGTCTCTGGGTGGCTTTTACTTCAGTCTCTGCTCCACACATTGTCTCCCTTATTGCTCCTGTGACTATTTTGTTCCCTTTCATAGAGGAACCAAAGCACCCTCACTTAAGTCCTCATTCTCTTGAGCTTGGTGAATTGTAACTTGTTTATTTTGAGCTTTTAGGCTAACATCCGCTTATTCGTGAGTGCATACCATGTGTGTTCTTTTGTGATTGGGTTGCCTCGCTCAGGATGACACTTTCTAGTTCCATCCATTTGCCTAAGAAATTCATGAATTCATTATTTTTAATAGCTGAATAGTACTCCATTGTGTATATATACCATATAAAAGCTGTCAATATTTTGTAATGATAAAGTTAATTCATTTGGGGGGGGTGGTTCGAGACAGGGTTTCTCTGTATAGCCCTGACTGTCCTGGAACTCACTCTGTAGACCAGGCTGGCCTCGAACTCAAGAAATCCGCCTGCCTCTGCCTCCGAGAGTGCTGGGATTACAGGCGTGTGCTGCCTCCGCCACCACCACCCAGCAGCTACATTTTTTTTTTTTGGTTGATAAAGTTAATGTATTAGGAAGACCTAGCCATAATCAACATATGCACCAAAAGGAGACGCTAAGTAATATTAACCAAAAATTGGAACAAATATAGAAACAGATAATTTACAAAATTCAGTGCCGCACTTTTGATAATAGATTTGACAACTAATCAGAAGAGCCATGTGGAAATAGCTGACCTGAAAAATCCTACACAGCTACTATCCCCACAGCATCTCCGGGTGTCTCCAGCACTGTACACAACATCAGAGTGCACGTATTCTCCTGTGCAGTTAGAGTAAGCCATGAGATAAGTCTCAGTAAACATTAAAAGACTGAAGCTGTACAATAGAATCGTCACCAGAGAATCAAATTAGACAGCAACAGCATAAAAACACAAAACAGTCACACACAGAGGCCAAAAAAGAAGCACAACTCCTAACCAATCAATGGGTCAAAAGCAGAATCACTGGAAAGTTAGAAAATATCTGAGCTGAATGAAAGCAAAAATACAACAAAATGTATTAGATGCCAGACATCTATAACTTTAATAGAGGGTAATTTTAAAAGAGAAAGATTACAAATCAAATAGAAACCAGAGAAATTATACCCAAATCTAATAAAATGAATACAATAGCAAGCATTGGGTTAGAAATGGAATAAAACAGACTATAGCTACCAATAATAGAAAAGCACCAATTTTGGATATTTAAAAAGAAAAAAAAAAAAAAAACGACAAACCTTTAGCCAAACCGATCAAGAAAGGGAGAATAAAGGGTTAAATTAAAGAGACAAAATTAGAGGTGGGAGAGATGACGCCATAGTTAAGAATACTTGCTGTCCTTGCAGAGGACTACAGTTCAGTTCCCAGCACCTACAAAAGATAAACTTACAACCATCTATAATTTCAAATCCAGAAGATATTATGCTCTCTTGTCTGGTCTCTTTAGACTGCATACCCATGGTTCACAAGGATAACATGCAGACACAATGCCCATATGCATAAAATAAAAGGAAATTAATATTTGAAAACAAGACGCCAAATCATTGCTGGAAATGGTACATATGAATGAAAGGGGAGCATAAGGCTCCACCAGAAAACCCTTTCTACAAAGTAGCAGGATATAAAATTAACACAGAAAAACAAGGAGCTCCTGGTCTACCATTAGCAAGTGTGCAAACACTGAAGACAAGAAAAGAACATACTCCAAAAAATCAGCTGCCTAGGAATAAACATAACAACAAAGCAAAAGATTGCCACTGTGAAAATGGTAACACACTGAAGATTCTAGATTGGCAGAGCCTCTTTGTGAAAATGGCTACGTTACCAAAAGTGATGTAGACTCAACACAATCCCCAAATCCCAACGCCATTCTTTACAGAACTAGAAAAGGAATCCTAAAATGTCTACAAAGGGGAGAGAGAGAGAGAGAGAGAGAGAGAGAGAGAGAGAGAGAGAGACAGAGACAGAGACAGAGACAGACAGAGACAGAGAGACAGAGACAGAAACAGAAACAAAAACAAAAACAAAAACAAAAATGCTGGAAATATGAAAATACCCAGACCCACAGAGCATTACAGAAGTATAGTGTCAAAATCAGCGTGACTCCAGCACCAAAATGGACATACACAACAGGGGGACTGGAGAGGGGACCGGGAAATGAGCCCAGATAGTAGTTGACACATGATTTTTGACAAAGCATCAAGAACACTCGGTGAAGACAAGCCAAAGGCGCCTTTCAACCAATGATGCTGGGTAACCTAGACTTCCACATACAGAAAACGGATCCAGAGTCCTCTCTCCTATCCTACCCAACATCAGATCAAAGCAGACCAGAGGCCTTGTTTTAAGACATAAAACTTGAAAACTGCTAAAAGAAAACATAGGAAAAATATTTCAAAATAAAGGCACACGTACGCGAGGAGTTTCTAAAAATGACTTCAAACAACACACAAAATGCTTTCAAGAACCGACGAGTGTAACCACATGGAATTTAGAAGCTCTGTGTGGCAAAAGAAACAGTTATCAGAGGGACGAGATAGGCTACAAAATGAGGGAAACCGCCTTTTTTCAAAAGTACATCAGGCCAGATTATTATCTAGGATATAGAAAGAGCTAAAAAATTAAATATCAAATCAATGAAATCACCAAACTAGCAAATTAGTACACAAGAAAATGGACAAATCTCAAACTGCGGAAAACAAATATAACCAATAAATACTTGAAAATGTGTTCAGCATCCCTAGCCTTCGTGGAAAGGCAGGTTAAGACTGCCTGACTTTCGATCCCCGCCCCCCAGTTAGAACCGCTCCCATCCCAACAAACAACGACAATGTAGGTCAGGTGTCCAGGCAGGCGAACTGCTATACACTGCTGGTGGGATGTAAATGTGTGCAACCACTATGGAAAACAGTATGGACGTTTAAGAGAAGAAACTAGGACTTAGGGGACATATGGTGAGAGGGGGACTGGAAAAGGGGAAAGCCTTTGGAATGTAAACAAAGAATATAGAAAATTAAAAAGAGAGAGAAGAAACTGAAAGCAGAACCTCCGTAGGACCAGCTATAGTCCTTGGGGGCATCTTGTATTCTCAAAAATCTCTAAGTGAGCACAGTACTATTACACATCTATATTTACTGCTATAGAGACACAAAATTCAGGAAATGGAACCAGCCTGGAGGTCCATCCACAGACGAATGCATAAACAAGATGCGCTATGTACACAAGACGGAATTTTATGCAGTCAGAAAGAACAATGAAGCCATGAGCTTTGCAGAAACTGAATGAAACCAGAAATCATAACGTTAAGTGGAATAAACCAAACATAGTAAGACAAATATCACATATGTGCAAACTGAATTTTAAATTATGCATATGCACATACTTAAGTGTTTGTACGTGTGAGAGGAGGTCCCAGAACTAGAAAGTGATCACCACCACCACCACTGCCACCACCATCACCATGACCACCATCACCACCACCACCACTATTACCACCATCACCACCACCACCATCATCACCACCACCACTATCACCACCACCACCACCACCACCACCACCATCACCATGAAAACCATCCCCCTGGCTTAGCAAATACATCCCATAGTTTCAGGTTTGTTTATTGCCCCCTCCTTGTGCAGCTGCCTGAACTCCTCTAAAAGCCCACGCTTCGCCGTGTGGATAAACGCTCCCATCCCCTCAGCTTGGAGAATAGCAATTTTTATTTTCACTGAAAGCAGCAGAAAGAAAACACCGTGAATGAAAGAGATTTGTCCTTCAACTTTCCCTTCCCTCCCCAGCCCTCCCCCTCCCCCACAGAGAACTAAACTAAACTACATTGGCCTCATTTTCTTTTACCTCCCCTAAGAAATACCACCAGTCGTAAATATTGTAGCTGTCCCCTAGACTCTGGCTGACATTTCATGCAAAATTCATTTCAGAGAACATCCACCTTTTAGTGATTTATAGGCAAAGTGTTGAGGATTCGGGAGAGGGAAAGATATGAAATACAACCAAACAAAGACCTCACCTTGTCAGTCACCCTGTGATCTTTTTCCAGTGGGTGGTGGTGCATTGCAGGTGTATTGTTCTGAGATTAGGACCAGAAGAGAACAAAACCTTTACCTTCTTATGGAAAGGGATTTCACAGTCATTCTGTGAATGGAAAATGTCTGTCTGCCTCCCTGCCTTCCTGCCTGCCTGCCTGCCTGCTGTGCCTTCAATGAGCATTTCAGTGTGGGAAGAATATCACTTCTTCAGGGGGTCCCTGTCACCAGTGTGGATGAGATCCAACTGCAAAAATCTTAGTGGGAATTTGAGGGAGAGTTGCTTTAATAGAGTTAAGGGTGAAGGGCAAGGCTGAGAACTAGAGACAACCTAGAAACTCAAAATGGAGGACCTCCCGTTTCCAGTTTGGATGCCGAGTCAGTAACGGCCTGTCAGTTAACTTCCCTGGACCACGGTTTTCACATGCAATGCAGAAATCGTCACAAAATCTGTCTTCTGATACACAGGATAGTTGAAGAGAAAGAGGTCAGCATCCTATAAGCTACAGAAAGAGGCCAAGTCACACAACGGGATCAGAACAGTGCTAACACTTAGGAAGCACGTTGAGAGGAACTGAAATAATTATATAAACACATGGCATACCAACCATCTCTTTATTTTAAAATTTTAGGACATTCAAGAAGCCCTGACGATAGATTGATAGATAGATATAGATAGATAGATAGATAGATAGAGATATAAGATTCACATAACCTTCAGATAGACAGACAGACAGACAGATATAGATATAAGATTCACATAACCTTCTTAACCTTGACTGTAGCTTTAAGTATTCAGCTGTTTAAAAGGCACTTGAACACCTGCGGTACCAGGAGAATGCTTTATTTCCCTACTAGAAAAACAATCAACCAAATTTAAATAAATCACCTCCATGTATCTGCTGCAATGGACCAGCTGCCTGGTTATTTGTCCCTGAATTGCTATTGCATTTATATAACAAAAGCACAATGTGCTGATGCCTTTCTTTCCAGTGAGGGGAATGCTGGGAGAACCTAATCAGAAAGAGGTAATGTCCCTGTGGCTACAGCTTAAGAGGGAATCTACAGAGTGAGTTCCGGGACAGCCAGGGCTACACAGAGAAACCCTGTCTCGAAAAACAAAAACAAAAAACAAAAACAAAAACAAAAAAGAGGGGATCTGTTTATTCCGATCACAGCATGTGATCTCTGCCTCTCTGTTTCCTCTCTTCCACATACAACTGAACACCGTGGGGCTGTAATTTGGGGGGAGGGGGGTTGTTGCTGTTGTTGTTTAAGCAAGGTTCCCAGGGGAGCAGTAGCCTTGTTAGAAAGGCTTAGAGACAGAAAGTCCCCTTCCCACTACCTAATCCAGAAAGTGTGAGCAAAACTAAGAAATCGGTGCGCTCACCGCCTCTCCCAGGTGATTCTGAGCCGCACTCAATTTCATAAGCCACCTAGGAATGAGAGGCCATCTCACCTGTCTCCAATCTTCTTCCCAGAAAGTTCTGTTTCACCAGGTTTGGGGGTTAGGGGTTGTACACCTGTGAGGATCCTACCCAGAAATCTAAAGGTGCTGGGCTTATGCGGCGTTTGGAGTGTTTTCTTCTTTTATAATTCAATTGAGCGGAAACATCAATGCCTTCTCCCTTATGGAAAGTAAGAAAGAAAAGAGGAAACTTCTCTCCTGACACTCTTAGGATGCGAGCCTGAGGGGAGGGAGAAAGCAGCTCACGGGGCCGCTCCATTCTCAGGCGGCACCTAGTGGGCGCTGCGGAGAGACTGTCACCGCACTCCCAACACAGGCACTGCAGGTACAGAGGCGGAAGCACAGAGGACGGAGGCGAGGAGCGGGGGGGGGGGGGGGGGGGGGGGGGGGGGGCCAGGGAGGCTACAGAGGGAGCCAGGGATTTTGGGAAGAGAAAAGGGGATCTTAAAGACGAGCATACTTAAAAAGTCTAAGACGTGTATTACATCCTGACCTTGGAGACAAGCAATCCCTGATCTGACTATAGTCAAATGACAGTGCTGGCTTTAGGAATCTCGGGATAGAATTACCACCCAGCAGCTTTCTTTCGTTCTTACTGTTTTAGGATGCTGATATTCCCCTCAGGCCATAGCAGATGAGTGTGAAGCCCTTACGACCTCTAAACCAAGTGAGACTGTCATCTGGGTCTGTTGCTTGCTCCAGCTGCCGCCCGGCTTTTCCTGTTTCTTCAGCATGCTGGGTACAACCCAACCCTGATCTTGGGGAACACAATACCATCTTATGTGTAGCTCAGGGAGAGCTCACACAAAGGTGAACCGGTGCCCCTGAGGCCAAGATGAACCCTTGAGGAACCAGCCTGCTTTGAGGAACTACTCTGTAGCCCGAGACTGTCGTGGACATTAAGTCGATGGTGTCTGGTACTATCAAAATGAAAAGTCCCCTCTTCCTTCCTTCCCCTCACAAATTAAAATTAAAAAAAAAAAAGAGTGGACATCTTCATATACTAGTAAATTTCAACTATTTGAAAGGAAAACAGCATTTAAAAAGCAAAGATTCTCCTGTGAGAGTGGCTACATTTCAGCAGGCTATACTATTAAATACACAACCTCATCTTGGGAGGTTAAGTGAGCTTGAACCTTATTCTATGGAAAAAGAAAACTCTCAAAGAACTTAACTTGTGAGCCAAAACGCCTCCTACTTAATTCAAAGAGCACGGGTCTTAAAGACGATGTAACTAAGTACAGATTCCCTCTTCCTTTTTCTAATATGAAGCGAGAATCCCCTTCCTCCATTGCAGATGGCGACTGGGCTGTCTACTGCCGGCTTCGGTTGGTTGTTGATTAGAAAAGAGTATAAACTATCTAGAATGAGTATCTAAAAATCAGTGAGACAAACACGTCTTCACAGAATTAGCAGAACTTCTGGAATGCCCCGTGCCACCTTCTCTACTACACACTACTCCCCAGGAGCAAGAAGATCTCTTCTCCACCCCAAGTGTGCCCAATTCTTCAGACTAACCAGCTCCATACTCCAAAGCCCATCTACCCAGCCGTGCAGGAGGAGGAGGCCACGCCAGGCCTCGCTTCAGGGCCGAGCTCTCCCATTCCCAGACACTACCGTGTTCCCCCTGACCTTTGACCTGGATCTTCACCCATCAATTCCTTTTGAGCTCACAAGCCAGTGCTTTCTGATCAGCAGGTTCTGAGCACTCCCTGGCCCAACTTACCCTACATGGGTCAACTTACCTGTTGGAGGTCAATAAGCTGTGCCCTTGGGCTGAATGAACAGGAGTTGGAGACACAATCCCCGGAGAGAACATGAAGGTTACAATGCCAGGGGCCTGAGAGGGAGAAAGCTTTAGAGCAGTGGTTCTTCACCTGTGGGCTGCAACCCCACATATCAGATATCCTGCATATAAGATACTTACATCACGATTCATAGCAGTAGCAAAATTACAGCTACTGTAACTTGGGGGTTAACATATGAGGAACTGTATTAAAGGGTCGAAGCATCAGGAAGGTTGAGAAACGCTGCTTTGGAGCCTGTGGGCGCAACGCCAGTGACCAGTTAACCTGAGTTGATGATCATCTGACTAGAACACCCTCCTTTTTTTTTTTTCCCCAAAAAGTACACTGCACTGCACAGGTGTGCTGAGCCTCCAGGATCAGAGGTCGGAGGGCACTAAATACAACACAAATGGCTGTTCCTTTTCTTTCCCCGTTCACTTGTCCCAGCTCTCCAATCTTCCCAGACCCACAACTCTCTCTCTCTCTCTCTCTCTCTCTCTCTCTCTCGTAAGTCCTTCAAGTCATTTAAATGATGCCAAATCCACACAGTCAAATGGAACCATCTGGTCTACAGTGTTTCTTCATCGTGGCATTACAAGCTAAGGGGAGGGGGAGGCCTAGCCTGTGCCCAGTAGAGTTTTGCAACACACCAGAGACACATGAGCGGCCTAATTAAATCTGAGTGAAAGCATAGACCCGGAAGGTGCCAGTAATGGGAAGCTGTTCATCTTAAAGCAAGTGTTCTCGGTACGGCCAACACTCTCACTGTGTGACCATTACCTCAGGACCTGCTAAACAGCAAATCTGCAGCCTCCTCCTCAGACTTACTCACTCAGAGCAAGAGGAGAGAGGAGGGGAGAGGAAATAATGAATCTTTTTTTTCCTAGCAAGCTATTCAGAAGATTTTGATGACTGCTAAACTCAACCCACTGTTCTATTACATGGTTTCTAAGGCTTGACTGACAGTGAGGCATTATGGGAAATATCTTGTATGTAGCATTTCTGGATCCTCTTCATCCCATGCTAGTAGCCACTCCCCTTTAGACATAATTTTTTTTTTTTTGAGACAGGGCTTCTCTGTGTAGTCCTGGCTGTCCTGAAACTCACTCTGAAGACCAGGCTGGCCTCAAACTCAGAAATCCGCCTGCCTCTGCCTCCCAAACTCTGGGATTAAAGGCGTGTACCACCACCACCTGGCAATAATTTTTTTAAAAGTCTCCCAACATCGTGACATGACTCATAGGGGACAAAAATCATCCCCTTTTGACAGCTACAGTTTTAGGATAAAGTGTTTCCTGCTATGACTAGAATTATTATGAATGACATATGATAGATAGACAGACAGACAGATAGGTAGATGATAGATGATATGCAACACAAAGTCCTAAAGGTGTGCTTTTGCCATTATAACAAGCAAACTCATTTGATGTCTATAGTTCCCCAGTCCTATAACAGACATAGCCCCTGGATTTTGATGAAACAATATGCGCTGTCCAGACCTGCCTCAACTCACCTGGGAACTTCTTGGACACGTAGGCACTGACGGTTACCTTCAGTGCTGTCCATCAGATTCTGCAGTTTGGGAAGTTTCTCCACATGATTTCCCCGCACACTAGAATCTGGGGATCACCAGCTTGGGCCATGGGGGTGATAATCATGTAAAGATTAGAGTCCGGTCTCAGCCTCTCGCTTCTCAGCCTTTTGGTGCTTGTTCACTGGGTTAGCTCCTCGGCCTCACTGTTACAGACTGCCACATGCCCAGTGGCTTCAAAAATGCATTGCCTTGTAACTCTGCTGTACATTAATCAAAACCTGCTTTCCCTGAGCTAAAATCAAGGTATTCTCAGGTTCTAACCCTCCGAGGGGACGTAGGAAAATATGGTTCCTTCCGCAGTCAGCTTCCGGGTGCGCCTCTGCACTCACTGCCCGGCTTACCTTCTTTCCAGTTTCCAACCCAATATCATGACAACTTCCAGTCCTCTCTCAGGAGCCAGCTCCCTCTTTCACTTAGTTAAAAAAAAAAAAGTGTCATCACGGTGAGCCCACCTAGATGAACCACATCATCTCTGCCTCAACAACACTAACGTCATTAGATTCTCAAAGTACTTTTCACCACGTAAGGCAACACATTTCCAGATGCCAGAGGTTGGGGCATGGATGGAAGAGAGGGGTGATTATTCTATCTACGACACCTAACAGGTGTTTCTCGAACTGAATTCAGATGGGGTAACTGATGTATGGTGCCTCTCCCCAAACTCCCACTTCCCAGAAGCATCAGTCCCCTTGCCTCCTGCGAGTCACCCGTCGTCTCCCTACCATTGCTCCTTTCCGGCTTCCGGCTTCCGTGATCCCATCCACTGCTGGCCAGCCCAGCTCTCAGCTCTGTGCTTCCTGTGAGCCCATCGGTTTCAGCCCACACAGGCCACACCTCCTTCTGTGAGTCCCCCACTGCCTTCAGTGTCTCCAAACCACCAGCCTGCTGACCCAACAGCCACCCCCCTTCTTTTAAATCTTCCTGAATACGAGTTAACCTTTTTAAAAAGAATAAACGGTTCGTCCTAGAGGAGATATCACTTCCCCGCTCCCCCCTGACACTCACAGTAAACAACGAGGAGAAGCCACGAGCCAGTATACTATGCTGTGTTTACAGTGCTTTTCCAAGGAGACAAAAGTTCCACATATAAACGGGACTTCATCAATTTTTCTCCTTCATGGTGAGTGGATTAAAGGACTAAAAAACACACTAACTTAACCCTTGGTTGGAATACACACTGAAATTGTCCATACAGTCACAGCCAGAGGGTATTTCCAACTTGGAGCTCTGGATGTACTTTTCCCATGAATCGGTGCTTTACCATGCTGCCTAGAGGCAGTAGGACGCAGCCAAGGCTGGCTGTTGGCAGGGAAATAAGAAAAGCTTGCCATGCTCTGAAAGGGGACAAAACGTGAAGACAGCAGGCATAAAGTCAAAAGACAACAAGGTAGGACTCCGTGGAGACCCAAAGAGAAAGAGAGCACCACTCTGACCCACACAGGGGGCCCAACCTGCCCCCAAAGTGTCTCAGAGAAACAATAGAGGTAACAGGGATGAAATCGAAGCTTCATTCTGCAGTACATGTGAAAGTATTGATACTAATACTGATGACAATACATGGGAGTAAAAGCACTATTCTTCCCCACTGTATCAAAGGCTCCAGGAGACGCACAGGTGTTAGCCTCAATGCTTTATTCAGCTGTTCACGGACGTTCACCATACTGCCACATTTGTCTTCCCAGTCACTTCAGGATGTCCTTCCGAAAATACTTCAGCAAGCAGGACTGGGGTACCGGCTCAGCCATTAAGAGTACTTACTGTCCTTCCAGAGGACCTGAGTTCAAATCCCAGCATCTACATCAGACCTCTCACAACTACCTGTAACTCCAGCTCTAAATATATATATATTCTTAATGCTCCCACACAGAAACATGTGTTCACATAAGTAAAAATAGAGTGAATCTATAAAAAAAAAAGAATATTTTTAGTACATTTTCATGCTACTAAAGTAGTTCTCCAAATCAGAACACTTAGCAGCAAAGACAACAGTTTAGCCTACCGTTCACAATCCAGTGCTGTCAATTACGTCTTTGAACACATTTTCCTTACCAAGGGAAATGACCAGACCCCGTCAAGGACCATACATTCGATTGTACATGTCATATCTTCTTGTTTTTAATTCTGGAACAGTTCCACAGCCTTTCAGTAGAGGTCATCTGTACTACAGAATGCTCCTCCTCAGTCTGGGATTGGCAGATGTTTCCCTTCAGTTGGCTTCAGGTTACACAGGCTCAGTCAGGGGACACATGAAGTCACAGTGTCCACTTAGAGCCGTGCATCTGAAGCCATGGGAGGCCATTGCCACTGGCATAGCAATGTCTATTGGCATGGAAAAGTGTTACCCAGTGTCTCCAGTCCATATCTGCTGCTTTTCCCCCTTTGCACTTAATACATAATTTATTGAGGAACAGTATGAGAATCTGAACATATGAAGCCTTACATATAAATTATACTTATGTGGAATATACACTGAAGACTTAAAACTGGAACTATCTTTGTAATAGTGTGTGTGTGTGTGTGTGTGTATTTACATACTTTTATTTGTGCATGTGTGTATGGATGTATGTGCACATATGTAAATGTACATGTGAAGGACACAGGTCTACACTGGATGTCTTTCTCATCACTATCCATCTTTTTTTTTTTTTTTTTTGATACAGGGCCTCTCATTGAACTTGGAGATCATTGGTTGGGCTATATTGGGCTGGACCCAGGCTAGATTAGGCTGGACCATTGGACAGTAAGCCTCGGGGACCCGCATGTATCAGCCACCATTATTCCCCTTCCAATGCTAGGGTCACAGACACACCCTTTTTATGCGGACTTTATGAATCCAAACTGAGGTCTTCATAGAGTATGTCGAGTTTACCTCCAACTGAGCCATCTTCCCACCTTGTAATGGCTTTAAATTACTTACTTTTTTACCTATGTTCCTCCTCCCTCATTTACCTACTTCCAGACAAGTAACTTTTTCTCTCCTTTTGGTTTATTTCGTTACCTCCAGCATAGGCTCCTGCGATCTTATTTTGTTCAGTGGGTTGCTTCTTTCGATATTCACATTTCCCCAGATGTGGGTAAGCCGGAAGACATCCCAGCTGGTTCCTATCATCCTTTTGACAGGGTTCTATCACTTTTTATGAGAACATCTTTACTTTCTGGCATAGCAGTGTATTCCCACTAACCTCTCTTTCAGTGTTTAAATCAAAACTTATTCAAATTATAAAAATTCTCCACTTCAGGTAAACTGAAAGTCATACTTTCAAACACTTTGTATAAAGCATACTAATGGTTTATTATAGATTGTCTTACATTTTGTTTTTAAATAAAGGAACTCTCATTTCATTGATTATGGGCATTTGCATGCTCCCCCTCTTCTGACACTAAAAATAAAGACCTCTCCACACAAATGTTTGTTTATAGCGTTCGAACTGCTAATGACCAGCCTTATCATTACTTCTGTGTATTTTGCTGAGCCATAGGGACCGCTGCAGCCTAACTCCTCTTTTTCTGTCTCTGGTTCTTTCTCTTTATCTCAGAAAGAAACTGTTATGTTTTGTCTTTGGAGGCTAAGTAGGTATCATCGTCACGAGACATCTGCTGAAAAACAGAGTACACAGTGGGGGAAAGACACAAGCTTTGGGAAGAGACCTGAGCTTGAACACGTTCTGCCGCAAAAATTTACAGATACAAGAACTTGGACACAGCACCCTTTTTTTTTTTTTTTGGTCTTTGTTATACTTACACCATATATCTCATACTATACTATATATCTCATACTATGATATATGCCTCAAAGATGTGTCATATGGCCTGGAACATCATTTTATAATCTCCCAACTCGTATCCTGACAAATAATACTCAAGAAATCTACATTACATCTTCCCGTCTATTCAAAGCATTATGCAGTTTTAATACAATTTCCCATCTTGTAGCCCTTCAACTGCTCCCTTGAAACTTACAAACCGCACTGTTCACTCAAGTCCAACCATTGCAACAGGGGTGCTGGTGGTCATGTAGGGGATTGCAAGTTCATTCTCTGGCACCGACCAAAAGATGAACACAAGAACAAGCTGACAACACAGGGAAAGTGACAGCTTTATCCCTTCGGCATGGGGAGGCCTATGATTGTAAGTCTAATATAAAAACACTAGCTTGAGTATGTTATCGGGACCTGGGTTCTCCGTTCATTCTTGCTGGTCCTGTTTAGAAACCAACCCCCATATCTTCCCACCATTTCTTCCTGCAACGTCTTCTGTGAACAGAAGCCTCCATCTCAGGGAGCCCTCCTCTTTCCTTGGCTACCTATGTCCCTCTAACTCCTTTACCATGACCTCCACTTCAGGCCTAGCATACCTGGATTCCCTGGCATGGGAGAGATGCTTCATGATTCCACCTTCCCCTCCCTTCCTTTCCTCCCATGTGATATGAAGGGTAAAGGGCACTTGATGAAGCATTTGACAAAGCTTTCTCCCCAGAGAACTATGCATTATAAGGTGTAGTCGTTGGCTATAAATTCCTGCTTCCTACCAAAATCCCACATCAAACATTTTATATCAAGGAGAAAAGTATTCCAAATAATACTGGACACAAGACAAGAATCCTGTTATCACTTCTCCATCTAAAAATAGTTCAAAAAGAATTTTTAAAATAATCCTGTAGGTCTCCCAAAAGAGTAAATGAAATATTAGGATGAGTTAGAAAAGCTAAAACTTATTTTTTTCAAATAGTAGTACTATCCTCATAGAAAATCAGCAAAACTTTTCAAATGTAGAGTTTAACAAAAGTTTCAGTATTATAAATTGAACAAAACTATTATTCCTATCTATGTATTAGCAATTATAACCTTGAAAGTAAGGTGTCACTTATAATAGCAACAAAGTAGTGTATCTAGAATAGATATTTCCCTATAAGGGTGTATATAACCTTCATCATGCTAAAAATAACAGTAATGGAAAGCTCTCAATGGCTTGAGCTTTGAGAAAATGACCTATACAGAATGACCTTTCAGAGAAAAGGTCTCAGGGCTCTCCAAATTAATCTACATGTCCACAGAATCCCATCAAATTTCCAAGGTTATATTTTAAAGGTAATATCTCTAACCCATTCTAATTTTTTTTAATTTTATGTCTATGCTGTTTTGCCTAAAAGCATGTCTGTGAACCATGTTCATGCCTGGTGCCTGTGGAAGCCAGAAAAGGCATCAAATTCCCTGGAAGTGGAGTTATAGACAGTTGTTACCTGCCATGTGGGTCCTGGGACTCAAACCTGCGTCTTCTTGCTAAGTGCTCTTACCCACTGAGCCATCTCTCCAACTCCCCCACTCTAACATAGAATAGCTACAGCCATTGTGAAATGGATAAGCACAAAGCGGAGACTCACCCCACCATCCATGGAGACATATGACAGGGCTATGAGAACAACCCAGTTTCAGAATCAGGAACAGACTCAGCAACCACGGGACAAAGCAGTTCTCACGATCAGAACATCACAACATGGAAACAAGAACTTGATGGAAGTCCAGTGCTGTGAGGAAATGATGGCCTGGAAACGCTGATAGGAGCCAGGCATGGCGCTCCGTGGCTTTCATCCCGCACTCTGGAGGTAGAGACAGGCCCACCAGGACTGCATAGTGAGACCTATCTTGAAAGGAAGAAAGAAAGAAAGAAAGAAAGAAAGAAAGAAAGGAAGGAAGGAAGGAAGGAAGGAAGGAAGAGAACAGAAAAAGTGAAAATTACTGTAGAAAACATATCACAATAAGGTTAAACATGTGGACATGTGACTTAAAACAGATGCTCTGTAATCAGCTAGAGACATGTGAGGAGCACAAGTATTGAGAGAATGGAGACCTATAGACAGCTAGAAGAGCTGAAAAGTAAAATTTAAAGGAAATGTAGGGCATTTTTACATGGGCATAGAGAAAAGACTTCTGCAACAGAGCCCTACACACAAAACAAACAAACTGAATGAAATATTTATAGCATAAAAAACAGCAAGAATTTACCAATGTATAATATACAAAAAAAAAAACTCCTGAAAGTCAGTAAGAAATAAAACATGAAGCTTGAGTTTTTAAAAGAGAAAAGTATGGAGCAGACAATTCCCAAATAACTGCTGAGAACATTATGAAATGCTCAGGCTCTTCCATAAACAAAAAACTGATATAAAATAATACTATTTGGGTGGAAAAAAATACTAAGTTGAGATCATTTCAGGGACAGCATGTCGTAAGAAGCTGGGAAACCTGGCACGCTCTCCAGGGCACAGGAAATTGGCACAGCCATTGTAGAAGGCAACACATCCTCTTTGTCTCTCAAGTCTCTTCTGAATCTATGTGACACAGAACTTCTTGCACATTTCTTAAAAGCAACGGCCTAAGGTCACTGGCCTCAGTGTGATGCATGTCTCAAGGACAAGCTATGTGTCTGTCCGTGGGGGAAACAATAAGACACAGAGGACACAGCACTATTGTCAAGGTCTGGGGTTCAGGAAGACTGGGAAGTTAGTGTCCAAAAGATAGAGGTCCAGTTTGGAAAGATGTAAATTCTGGAGGGAGATGGGGATATGGATGCAGAAGAATGTGACTATGTCTCATGCCAAAACCTCTATACACACCAAAAAAAATGGTAAGATTGGGTTTTTGGTTGGTTGGTTGGTTGGTTGGTTGATTTTTGTTTTGGGGTTTTTTGAAACAGGGTCTCACTATGTACCTCTGATGGCCTGCAATTCTGCATATAGACCAGGTTTACCTAAAATTCACAGAAATCCACCTGCCTCAGACTCCCAAGTGCTGGAATTAAAAGGATATGCAACCACATTTGGCTAACATTGTAATATCTTTATTGTGGCTGTTTTACCGCAATTTAAAAAAGATTTTTAAAGAATAAAGTCAGTCCATCCCATAAAGTAAGTTACAAGAGTTACAAACGGAGAGCCAATTGTAAGTATGGCAACATTAATCTTAAAAATTGGTATGAACAATGAATGAAAAAACAGAAACACATTCTAAACAATACTTGATATTTTACTAGAACACATCTCAAAAGCTGTATTAACAACACACTAGTTTGGAAGCGTATTGCAGCCAGGGACAAGGAATAGAGATTGAAGGATAAGGAGGAAAAAAAAAAAAAACAAAATGAGAAAGGCGTTCCCTGGACCAATGATGAATGACAACAAAGTATTATAAACTGAGAACCTTTCACTTTTAACTGAAAAGAAATTGCCTCACACCATTAAAAAAAAAAAAACCTATGAAAGAATATGAAGTCTACAGTTTACAATTTGTTATTTCCTTCATTAGAAGTGGAGTAAAATGAACTAAAGTAGATTTTATTCCTGACATTCTGAATCTTTGGTGTACTCTGACAAATGGTGATTTACACTCTGGCTACCCACGTTGCAAATTCATCTGTGTTTTATGAGCTTTTAAATATCTCCCGTGATCCTTCATTACCACAAGTTTCTTCTTTCCTCCTTTTTTTTTCCTGCATTCCATATGGAGCAGTAGTAAGGGGTGGGTCAGACAAGAGTTACCTAGGGTGTGACTATTTAAGAGGTGCGAAAAGTATCACTAGAATTACAGCAAGATGGAAAAATTGTTTTTCCTAGCACTCTTATTACAGTAAGCACTTTGTGAGAGCAGAAGGAATCTGGTGATAAATTGTACAGAGTAGGGCTGTATGTGGCTCCTCTCCCAGGGAAATATATGAATAATATTAAAAGGGTTTTTTTTTTAACACACAAGGCCGCAGGACACAATGCAGAGTTAGTTAGCCATGTCAGCCGTCCATGGTGGCCCAGTATAAACTGTCTCCTTAAGAAAAAGCCTCAACCATCTCGGTGAACAAAACCCACCTCCATCCACACAATCACAGTGCAACACTCTTGCTGAATAATCATCTTTAAGACTCCAGAAAAGTTTAGGGAGAGGAACAAAGGGGTGAGAGAGACAATGAACCGTTTGCTTTTTCCAGATGTGGCCTAAACAAACATGGAATGTGTGTGCAGATGTTCGAGGCTGACTCTCTACCCGTAAGTCATCTGCTTCTCTCTGGTTCTGCCTCCCAGTAAGAAAAGACAACATTTTAGAAGTCCCTTCATTTTCCAGTGTTGAAACCTATGACTCCCTGTGGCAAGTATTTAGTGACTAGCTATGCCCTTCCTACCTTAGAGGTTTGGAAGGGGTAGAAATGATGGATAAGGGTCGCTGTGGGTTCCATATGCTAGGAGGACAAAGTTGCTGACTGACCCTGACAAAATCCAGGAGTCTGTATATCACCCTTTAAAAGGGTAGTTTGGAGAAGAGAGACCAGCAGTGGCTTTTGGGGGTTGCAGGGGATCATTTTTGAAACAAGGTGTCATGTAGCTCAAGATGACCTGAAATTCGCTAAGTGACCAACAGTGACTTGGAACTTCTGGTCGACCCGGTCCACTTCCTCAATTACTAGAATCGCGGATGTGTGCCCTCATGCCTGGTTCCCTAGCACCTTTTTAAACTCTTAATTACTAAGAAAAGGAAGCGGAGACTATAAATCTGGAAGGCAATTTGGGAATATCAGGAGACTGTCTTCCTGAGGACGTCTCTGTGGGCTGTCTGGCATCCCATAACTCGTAACCGCTGCTCTCTATTCAATACATTGACTCAACTTAACCTGAAGTATAAAGTAAGCATCCCAAAGTGTGCTTTCTGCTCTCTACAGAATAAATGGGGTTCCAACTGTATTTTCACACATGGATTAGTGATTTTCCTTAATACACCTTTTCTTTTTTTACTTTCTCAACATATTAAGCTGTTTAATAACCTGTGTCGTGCATTAAACAGTTTGTAACGCTATGCTCATTAACTCTTTGAAAGTATTTAAAAGCTAAAACACAAAGGAAAAATAAGTCTAGTCTGATAGCTTAAAACACTTTGGTTTTATTTTCTACTGAAAGAATTTGAGTGTCAGGCCCTTCGGCAGGTATGGGAAACACCTTATGGTGCTGTGCTTGCTGTTACGAGAGTCTAGTAGTAGTGTGGTTTCCTAGGAGGGTTGAGCTAAGTCCGGGGCATGCTGATAAAACACCATCCATCTCAAAGACCATTGGCACATGGTTCCAAAAAGTCCTTATAGCTTTTGAGTTTCTTTTATTCATGGCCATTTAACCACTACCAGTTTCTTGAAAAGCCGCAATGGGTCCTACTGTCTTTCAAGACATAGAAGCACTCAACTAAACGGTCCTCACACATTACTTTCTCACTCCTTCTCAAGAGCCCTCCAGAGGCTCTTTTATCCTCGGGATTCAGAGCAGAAACTGTGGCATACCTCCCCTAAGGTCGAAAGGCTAGATGGAACTCAGTCCAGACCTTCAGGAAGAAAAGCCTGTCTTTGCTTTTGCTGACCCCGAAGTGTGCTCCTAATTATATGCAGTACTAGTCCCAAGCTGACCCTGTGACCCATCTGCTGCCAGGTTTTAGTGGTACCGGTCCCCACGGTGCAACCACTTACCTCTTCCCTGTGAAACAGCATGGCCTGCTTAGCGGGGTTCCCTCTTTGAAGGAAGGACCGAGTGAGCCGGAAGGAGGAGCTATTCCCAAGGTGGTGGGAAGCAAAATGACAGACAGCGACAGGGCACAGGCTTCTGCAACTTTCCCAGCGGAGCTGAGACAGGTTCTCATAATTTACATGCTCCATTTGAAATCTAGATGCTGAAGCACCAGAATTATACATCTGTTCCCCTGACTTTTTAACCAAAGAGTGCTAGTTTATTGCTGAGCTTAAGGATAAAAGAAGCAAGAAATGAAAGTTGGGTTGAGTTTTTTTTTTTTTTCAAGTTTCCTCCTTGCTAAGTACAATCAGATGTTGGACCCTCAGCCCGACACAGAGTGGATGCTCGGTTTATCAGCTCGTTTTTTTGAGGCAACGCTTTTCATCACAAGAGAAAAAGGAAAGGCCCTATACAAATAGCTTTGGTCAAATGCATCAAACAGCCCCAATATTGTGGTGCCAGAAAAATAAAATAAAATAAAACAGGAAAGATATCTAAACTGATTTATGAGGTTTTGTGGGGAAACAACTGTCCTTTCATCTCTGGATACACAGTTTATCTTTGACCCTGGAGTACTCACTGGAATTCTGGGCAAAGGGCACCTCCTCAGAAATAATCTATCCAAGACCCCAGGAGCTATAGCATGAGCCAAAGATCAAACGCCTTTTATGTTCCTTTTGGTCCAAGATGAAGACTGTGGACCTATTATATTTTAATATGCAAATAAAGAATCCATCAGGGGGAATCTGCTGCCTCAGCAAACACTTCAATCCAAAAGAACAGTGTCAGCGCCCCTACCCAGAAAGACGGGAGATGAGACGGTACTGCTCTGAGGGTAAGTGTACGTGTTCCTGGCTTGACTTGTCTTTCCTAAAGGAAACTTCAGAGTACTCTTGTGTTCATCTTCATCCTTGACTCCAAAACTATCTGTGTATTCCTATTTATGCTATAAGAATCTCTCCACACCCTCTCCTTTGTACAAGATCATCTTTTCTTCTGGGCCAGACTTAAAAGACCTAGGTCTTCTAGACCTTACATATCCGCTGAAAATATAACACCCAAAGCTCCTCCAGGCCTCTCCTCTGAACCATCAACCCAGAAACACATTAGATGCACGTGGCCACTGTGTGTTTAGTTGGTTGGTTTGGTTTGGGGTTTGTTTGTTTGTTTGTTTGTTTGTTCAGGAAGTATAAAAAGATACTGGGACATCTGGGGGAAGTTATCATGGCACATCGTGATGGGCAGCAAATGGAGATCTATCCGGCGTGAGAGAACCTTCTGGTCTCCAGCACCTTTGCCTGTCTTGTTAACAGCCTGGCCAACCAATGCTTTCCCTGGGGTTTACAAAAGGCAAGAACAAAAGTCCAGTATTCTTGGGGATAAACACTATTAAATATGATCCTCAAATGGAAGCTGGCTGAGAGAGAGAGGGGGGAGAGAGAGAGAGAGAGAGAGAGAGAGAGAGAGAGAGAGAGAGAGAGAGAATGAAAAAAATATAGCAGATGAACAGGAATCCTGGAGAGACTTGTGTCCTTGTTCCAACTGTTTCTTGCTCTTAGATGTTTATCTGCCTTTTTAAAGATTCATTTACAAATTCTTCGTGATTTAGGGGAAACTCATATAATCTTAAAATCCTCATTTTTTTTTAATTACGCTTGAGAAGGCTAGGATGCTATAAGCAACACTTAATGGGCCATTTTGATTGGAGTATAGACGACTAGAAAAATGCAGACCCAGTGCTCAGGCCCAAGGACCAGTGGTACCAGACTTACCTTTGACCTTTTCCTGCCCACCTCCTCCTTAGCTTTTGAACCACGCCTTCTCCGAGTTTTTCTGATCCAGTGCATTAGACCTGGACCCAAATCATGTTCCTGGTAAAGATGAAAGTGGAGAAATCAGAGATGGAGATGGCCGAAGTCCGGAACCAGCTGGATGCTGTTCTTCAGTGCCTGCTGGAGAAGAGTCACATGGACAGGGAACGCCTGGGTGAAGAAGCTGGGAAAACCCCTTGGATATGCACAAGGATTGTTCCATTGCTGCCACTGGCAAAAGGCCATCTGCCCGCTTCCCCCCACCAGCGGAGGAAGAAAAGGAGGGAGATGGACTTGGACGATGGGATCGCTGAGGGAAGGGTCCTCGGAGGTACAATACGTATGTGATCAAACTGTTTGACCAGAATGTGGACTTGGCCCAGTTCAGTGAGAACACACCATTCATTGTATCCCATCTGCTGCGCCTGGATGTGCAACAGCCCCACAGTGCAAGAGCTTAAGTGCTCACCTGGCTCACCACTGCCCCCTCTGGCTGAGGATGGAGAGGGTTCAGAGGTCATCAACAGCAAAAACCTTGATGTGCACAAGCTGCCTCCACCCACAGCCCCTGGACCACTTGGAGAGGTCTGTAGATCCTAATTCCATTCCCCACCGCAGCCTGCGACCCAGGGTAACCCCGATGATGAATCTTCTGAGCCCGAACCTTCTCCTTCCACACTCATCTATTACAATATGCTGCGCTGGAAACGCATTCACCAGAGGTGGAAGGAAGCATATCGTCAGAACCAGCTTCGTTACTCAGAAAGTATGAAGATCCTACGGGAGATGTATGATCGACAGTGATCTTCCCAGTAACCCCACCTCAATTAAACTGCCCCCAAATCACCCCCAAAAAAAAGAAAGAAAAGAAAAATGCAAACAGTAATGGTCCACCACATGAGGCTGCAGACAAGAGCAAGGGCTCATTTAAGAAAGAGCCTCATGAGCCTGGCAGTGGTGACTGATGTCTTTAATCCCAGGACTTGGGAGGCAGAGGCAGGCATCTGGTCTACAGAGTGAGTTCCAGGACAGCCAGGGCTATACAGAGAAAACCTGTCTCAAAAAAACAAAACAAAACAAAAACAAAAAAAGAATGAGCCTCATGGCCTTTGTATTACATTCTGTCAAAGATTCTAGCTATGGTCTGCATCCTCAAACTTAGATAAAAAATGTAATGAGCTAACTTATTTGTTGGAAAAAATCACACCAGCATAGGATTTAGGCTACAGTGTGGTTATCACCGGCTGCCTTTAGCCAAATTTACAATAAAACCCCAGAACAAAAAGCAGAGCATGTGCAGTTTGGTGCAGAAAGAATCATAGATGTTTTTAAAGTTGTGGACAAGGCATCATTTGTAGACAATGAAACTATAGTTATTTAAAAGCTTAGGGATACTAAAGTAAAGCTATACACTTGTATGGGACAATAGAAAGGTATCTGGACCTCAATAGCCCATCATCAAAGTTTCCAAGGTATAAAAATGCAAACCCAAACTGAATGCTCGAAAGAAGAGAGCTTTGAGAGCATCCTACTCCAACAGGACAACTTAAAGAAGATCTCACACACACACACACATACACACACACACACACACACACACACACACACACACACACACACACCCTGGTTAATCTGCACAGGCACTCAAAAGATGCTATAATGCTGATCCAAGAGGTCCCAGCTACATCTTAAGACTGCAGTGGAAGAAGGGGGACTGCACTGTACTCTTAGAGGCAAAGGGGAGGGGGAAGGAACTCTGAAAGGGGACCAGAAAGGGAGGGAACATTTGGGATATAAATAAATAAATAAATAAATAAATAAATAGACTGCAATAGAAGTGGGTGCCACCTGCGTGGTTGTAGAGATGTAAAATATAAGAATGGTACAGTCCAAAAGGTTTATAACAGTGTTCCAGAAAAACACTGAGAAGTGTGGCAAGGCTGGGTTCTCTACAGAGAGGTCCTGAGGGTTCGGTGTGTGATGCTTTGGGATGAAGCCTAAGTTTCAGTGAAATCACAAGCTATTGGAAATGACAGAAACTCTGGGTATCAGCCAAGGAGAGCTACAGGCACCAAACAGAGCCAACCCATGGGAGAAGCCACATATGATGTAAATGTTGGGGGCCATGAGGCTGGAGCTACCCAAGACTGCCAAAGTTCTCATCACGACACCACTTGCCCTGTATGCTGGACATGGTGTTTGGGTCTATGTTTGTCCTGTGTGCTTTTGTGTGGCTTTAGTCTGCTTTGTGATGTTTGTTTGGCACATCGAGTATTGGAAGCATGCAACTTTCCTTTTTATTTTACAGGGCTCCAACGGCTAAGGGTTTTCCTCCGGTGGCAGCAGAGGCTTCAACTCCTGAACGGTGTTCATACGTTAAGACCGTAGGGCAATGATTTTTTTTTTTTTTTTTTTTAGTTCTAATAAGCTTTAATTAGAAAAAGGTGAAAAAAAATCAAAGGATGATATCAGCCAGAACCAAAGTGAACCAGAACAAGAAATACTTCTATTAGTTACAGAACATCCACAGTGTGTGGGCTGTCTCATCGGCTTTCTTTAATAGCAACGGAAATATTGCAGGCTTTTTCCTGGGAGTTCAGACTGTGGGTCTTTTGGACACAAAATGGTTTTGATAGGTGTTTTTAGTAGTAAAATGATGTTCTTTGGGTTTGGAAAAAGCTAAACTAAACTAAAAAAAAATATCCTAAATGAGTCAGGGCTTTAGAAAAATATTGAAAATATTCTTAACAAAAGAAGTAGATGGTCAATACCATACATGTTTGTTTCCTGTTTAGTGGTAAATTAGCCTATTAGGGTTACTATGATGAAAAACACCTAGACCAAAAGCAGGTTGGAAAAAAGGATTCTTGACTTATATTTCCAGTGTGGTTCATCACTGAAGGAAGTCAGGACAAGAACTCAAGCAGGCATGGAACTTGGAAGGAGTGGCTGATGCAGGGACCGTGGAGGGCTGCTGCTTACTAGCCTGTTCCCCATGGCTTGCTCAACCAGCTTTCTCATAGAACCCATGATTACCTGTTCACTGATGTCCCCATCCATAATGGGACGGACCCTCCCACATCAGTCACTACGAAAATGACCTACAGGTTTGCCTAAAGCTAGATCTTACTGAAGTAGTTCTCAATTGAGACTCTCCTGTCCAATGACTCTGGCTTGTGTCAAGCTGTCATAAAACTAGCTAGCACACCTATACTTTATTATTACTTATCTCAGCATAGTTTCTACCATGAATATTAACATAAAAAAATTATAAACTTTTTAGAGGCCATCATATTATTATTGAAAGTAGTTGTCCATGTAGAAGATTAAATAGATCAGTGGTTCTCAACCTTACTAATGCTGCCACCCTTTAATACGGTTCCTTGGGGTTGTGGTAACCACCAATTATAAAAATATTTTTGTTGCTACATTATAACTATAATTTTGTTACTGTTATGAATCATAATGTAAATATCTAATATGTAGGATATCTGACATGTGACCTCTGTGAAAGGGTCATTTGGCCCTCAAAGGGGTCACAACCTACAGGTTGAGAGTCACTGAAGTAGAGCATCACAAATACATGAATTCACTTTATAAAGAAGCTCGTCCTCTCCTTCAAGGGGCAAGTTAACCCTTCTGTAAAAGAAGATGTACTGGGGAATTCCTGGGCTGTCCATTCTCCTTACTTCTCACTAAAGCGGAACACTGGTATGCTTTCATCCCTGTGGGCCTGTCCTCTGTATCTAGTTGGAAAGCACTGTGTGTTCCACTAATCTATACCTGTTAGAGTCACATCTCTTGCTCCTTGCCATTTTACAGACCTTCATCCAGTTTGCCAGGTTCCACCTAACCATGGAACACCTTGCCGACGTGCCCGGCCGATGTCCACTGTTCTCTGAAATGCAACACCCTCAGCCGCTGTGGCCGCTAAGCATTCAGAGTCTCCAGTTTGTGAAGCCCTCAAGATGGCCTTACTCCAAGCAGATTTTTTTTCTTGGTATCTTACACATTCGCGTCATTCTTTAAACATCTTGTGTCACTTCTTTTGGTCCAGCAGACGACCTTAATTCCACTTTTCCTGAGGTTAATCCCTTCAACCCCCACACACAATCTCTATCACATTTTCTCTCAGCCATCTCTTTTTTAGCTAGCTGCTTTCCTAATTCCCAATTCCAAGCAGCTTGAGACAATAGTCCCCAGGCCTCTCCTTTTACTCTCTGCCTTTTACTCTCTGGCCGAGCTGCTAGGAACTGTTAAAGTCCGTGGGCTACATTTCCTTCCTCACCAGGTTTACTCACTTTGTGGTACTTTGTAGCTACCAAACGTCTCCTTTTTTTTATTAGATATATTCTTTATTTACATTTCAAATGTTATCCCCTTTCCTGGTCCCCGCGCCCCCCCCCGAAAATCCCATAACCTATCTCCCCTCCCCCTGTTCCCCAATCCACCCTCTCCCCGCTTCCCTGTCCTGGTATTCCTCTACACTTTGGTATCGAGCCTTTCCAGGACCAAGGGCCTCTCCTCCCCTTGATGTTCATTCAACAAGGCCATCCTCTGTCGTACCTCAGAGATGTTCAACATCATTAGTCATCAGGGAAATGCAAATCAAAACAACCTTGAGATTCCACCTCACACCAGTCAGAATGGCCGAGATTAAAAACTCAAGAGACAACAGGTGCTGGCGAGGATGTGGAGAAAGAGGAACACTCCTCCACTGTTGGTGGGAGTGCAAGATGGTACAACCACTCTGGAAATCAGTCTGGCGGTTCCTCAGAAAATTGGGCATGACACTTCCAGAGGACCCTGTCATACCACTCCTGGGCATATACCCAGAGGATTCCCCTGCATGCAATACACATGCTCTACTATGTTCATAGCAGCCTTATTTATAATAGCCAGAAGCTGGAAGGAGCCCAGATGTCCCTCAAAGGAGGAATGGATACAGAAAATGTGGTATATTTATACAATGGAATACTACTCAGCAATTAAAAATAATGAATTCATGCAATTTGTAGGCAAATGGTTGGATCTGGAAAATATCATCCTAAGTGAGTTAACCCAATTACAAAAGAATACACATGAATTGCAACCACTGATAAGTGGATATTAATGAGCCCAGAAGCTCTGAATACTCAAGGCACAATTAGCAAATCAAAAGATTCCCAAGAAAAAGGAAGGAGAGGACCCTGGTCCTGAAAAGACTGGATCCAGTTTTGTAGGAGAGTACCAGAACAGAGAAAGGGTTGGGGGGGAGGGGTGATTGGGGAATGGGCAGAGGAAGAGGACTTATGGGACATATGGTGAGGGGGGGGGGACCTGGGAAAGGGGAAAGCCTTTGGAATATAAACAAAGAATATAGAAAATTTTAGAAAAATTAAAGAAAAAAAAGCAAGGCCATCCTCTGCTGCCTATGTGTCTGGAGCCATGGGTAACTCCATATGTACTCTTTGGTTGACGGTTTTGTCCCTGGGAGCTCTGGGAGTACTGGGTGGCTCATATTTTTTGTTCCTCCTGTGGCACTGCAAACGCCTTCAGTTCCTTGCATCCTTTCTCTAGCTCCTCTACTGGGGACGCTGTGCTCAGTTCAATGGCTGGCTGAAAGTGTCCCCCTCTGTATTTGTCAGGCACTAGCAGAGCCTCCCAGGTGACAGCTATATCTGGCTCCAGTCAACAAGCACTTGTGGGCATCAATAGTAGTGTCTAGGTTTTGTAACTGTATATGAGATGGATCCCTGGGTGGGGTAGTCTCTGGATGGTCTTTCCCTCATACTCTGCTCCACACTTTGTATCTCCTTCTGTGGGTATTTTGCAACCCTTTCTACAAAGGACCAGAATATCCATACTTTGTTCTTCCTCTTTCTTGGACATCATTTGATATGTGAAATGTGTCTTGGGTATTCCAAGATTTAGGGCTAATATCCACTTATCAGTGAGTAAATAACATGTGTATTCTTTTGTGATTGGGTTACCTCACTTAGGATGATATTGTCCAGTTCCATCCATTTGCCTAAGAATTTCCTGAATTCATTGTTTTAATAGCTGAGTAGTATTCCATTCTGTAAATATACCACATTTTCTGTATCCATTCCTCCATTGAGGGACATTTGGGTTCTTTCCAGCTTCTGGCTATAATAATAGGGCTGCTATGAGCATAGTTGAGCATGTGTCCTTATTACATGCTGGAGATTCCTCTGGGTATATGCCCAGGAGTGGTATAACCTGGTCCTCCAGTAGTATTATGTAAGGCAGTGATTCTTAACCTTCCTAATTGCAATACTTTAGTATATGTTCCTCATGTTGTGGTGACCTCCAACCATAAAATTATTTTTGCTGCTACTTAACAACTGTAATTTTGTTACTGTCATGAATCCTATTTCCAATGGTCTTAGGCTACCCCTTTGAAAGAGTTGGTTAATACCCAAAGGGGTTGTGACCCACAGGTTGGGAAGTACTGCTGTAGAAACCTTTGAAATTAGACTAAAGACACTTTGCATTCTGAGCCAGCCATGAGCTTGTGGCAGACAAGAGTGGAATGCAATGGTTTGGTTCTAAAATGTCTCCCATTTTACATGCCCAGCATGTGTTTGATCTCCAACTGGTGGCACTTTTTCAAAGGCTGTGGAAACATTAGGAGAGATCCAGCAGGAAGAAATAGGTCACTGAAGGCAGATCCCCCATTACCCTATTTTCTGTCATGTTATCAGTGTTCTTGGTCAGCACCATGTAATAAGCCACAGCTACACTCTCCCATCTACTGATCCACTTATGTCATTACACCTTCCCCACCGTGATCCACTGAAATCCCCGGAAACCGTGAGCCATAATAAATCTTCCCTCCCTTAGACTGCTTCTACCGTGTGCTTTGTCACAGTGAAGAAACAAAGTGACTGATATAGATAGTATGAAATTTTAATTATTTTACCTTTCCAACTAATGCTATTTGGTACTTTGCTATCCTTTGTATTTTATAATTAAATTTATTCTAGTTGTTTCTAAAAATCATAAAAAGTAAAGAACTGTTAATTATAGAGATGGAATTTGATATTAAGCCTTTTTATGATGTAGAATGAGAAATAATTTCACTAAGCACTAGACATATTATATTGGCTGACATTAGCCAATTGTAGTAAATAACTGTTTAACAAATATTATCTCCTCCTTCTCTGTTTCCAAATCCTCTGGAGATTTACCCTCCACCCCACCAGGAATAGGCTTGGCTATGAGTTGCTTTAGACGATAACATGAAGAAAGCTCCTAATACCAACAAACAGAATTTAAGTCATCTTCAGTTCTTCCTCTAACTCTGCTGTTAGTAAGTTTTATGACCTTGACATCCCAAGGCACATCCAAAGGCCCTTCTAGTTCTGAGAGTGCACATGTGTATACACAACACATGAGACATTATGAGAGAGAGTGTCACACCCGGACTAAGGAAAGTGCTCATGACCACAACATGAATGTTAGCCTGCAGTGTAACACAGGAACACTTTGGGTTATTACCGAGCTATCTTATCTCCTGAGTTATTTTAGAATAAGCCAGTTTTTCTTCTCTACAGCATAATTACTGAGCTTCTCAACACTGAGACAGTTCCTTCCTCAGCTGTTAGAGTTGGCCTATGTATTCTAACGCTAAGTACTGAACCCTAGATCTGGTTGTCCCATCAAGAAGATCCTTACGTACACCAAGTAATGCTATGAAACCTTGCTCTCTGAGTTAATTGGTCAATAAAAGTCTAATAGAAGTAGGTGGAGTTTCAGTTACCTGACTGGGGATTGCAGGAAAAGAGGAGACCAAGGTGGGAGGATGCCACCATGAGAGGAGATGGACCAGGAGAAACATCAAGTAACAAGGGACAGGGCTGGGATATAAGTTAGAATAGCTCCAAACCCTGCTCAATCTAGACTTTAGACTTGTAAATAAAATACCTGGATTGTGTATCTTTCATCAGGGCTGGTGCCCTGAGTGAATGTGTATTTTTGACATGAATTTGTAATTCAGTTTATACTCAGCTTTGAGCAAGAGCCAAGGCCAATGTCTAGACTGGCTTCCCTTTCCTCCTCTTGGCATCATATTTACCTCCCAAGAGATCCTGGCTCTCAACCTCTCTTGCTTTTCCTATGTGATCAGACAATTTCTCCTGCTAATATTGCAAAAATGATCCTTGATGAGCTTCATAGCTCTAATTCCTTTGACTTGTTAATAAATTCCTTTAGTTTTCACTGGACATAAGAGCAGCTATGTTCTTCCTTCTCATCTTGACAGTCTTGCCTTGAGCATAGCAGCAAACTACCCCTGGACCAGTCATGGAGATCCAACCCAAACATCTAAGAAATAAGGGAGATATCTAGGGGACAGAAGCAGTGGAGACCTGAGGGAATATGTACCTTTGACATAAGCATGGCCATGCCTAGGACTCCAAGGCCTTGGAACCATAGAAAAATGGCAATCTTGTATCAATAGGGATTGCAAAGCTTTCTTTGGAGGGCCTTAGTGCAAGAGCATGGTCACTATGTACAAAGCTACCAACTTCAGCATCCTCCTCCTGGATATTTGCAGCCTGAGACTGTTCACTTACAGACACTTCCTACTATAGCTAGCTAACCATTCCCCCTGTGATATACATAATAAACATGCTGGCTTTCCAGGTTGTGGACTGAGGCATGTCCCTTCATCACAGCACACACCCCCTACCTGATCTCAGCTTTTCTGTATGTATAACTGTGTGTCTGTCATTTTTCCAATGCCCTTGCTACCCCTAGTCAGAATTCCAGGACCCAAACCAGACAAGTTGTGACAGGATTTTATTCACTGTACACTGAGTCTTGCATGAATTGGAGACTTATCAGAATCAACTGGAGATGTCTCCAGAAACACCATGTCTCGATTCCCCAAGCTGTTGTATCAGAATTTCCAGAAGTCAGTCCCAAGAAGAGCCTTGAGAGGATTCCTTGGCAAAACTGATGACCTACGGTTCTTGATGACTGATCAACTTCTTTCCCAAGAGCAGGAATTACAATCTGGTATGCATTGATAGTAAGTCACTTTGGTTGGTCCATCCATTCCCTTTTTGGAAAATATTGAGGTCAGAAAATTTTTCCTTATAACCTCTACCAATATCTTCAAATCCCTATTCTGTAACCCTGTGAAATGAGAAGTTCATTGTGTTCTCAGGGAAGTCTTCAGTTATTAGTAGTATGCTGTTATGTTCTCTTGCCAGAGATGTTCTACGCCTTTGCCGTTTGTATACTTCTGGGTTGGTCCAGCTTGTTAGTGTCTCCTTTCAAATGTTCTTCCAGCACATGATACTTCCAGCACTGTCTCTGATAATAGAGTCTACCCAGGACTGGCATGGTTTGCTTTTTCTCTGATGGATTCCTGAACTTCTGCCTCTAGGTTTTGTATGGAGTCAGCATCCTCAGAAAAAGCAAAGACATGGGAGCTGGGCTCAGTTCTTAATGTTCATCACAGGATGCAACAGGAATGACTCTAGAAAAGCTCTTTAGAATTCTCCAGAATACCCAACTGAAAATACTTCTCTCCATTCTGCACAGGATGTGAAATGGGAACCAGGCTGAGATAGACCCTTTACTACACAGAGGCGGAAGGAAAGCAACAAGATCCCAGGTTCTTCTGGGGCAAAGAAAAGACTCAACCTTGACCACAAACAGGGTCCCTGTGAATGCTCCTCTTGGCCAGAGGTTCACAGTTACCCTCAGTCTCAAACTCCACCCAGAACAAAGACCACCAGTTCCCACCAGGCTTGCAATGCTTCCTGACATTGTCTTCCACCTGTGAGTCAAGGTTGTCAGTGGCAGTAAACTTAAAGCAGCGAGCCTGTATCCTAAATACACGTGAGACGCTTGAGGGCGCTTTCCTTAGATCAGTGCCAGCGCACAGTGGCACAGCGAAGGCAGCTCCGATAATTTCGTGTTCCATGGTCAGATGAATTGAGTTCTTCCTGGATGAGAGGGGGAATAACTTTCAATAGGTTGAGAAGCCACAGTGAAATAAAGGTGGCCTATGGTGTACTTTAACACTGGGAGTGGAGTGCCAACCTGGAAAGTTTGCTCCTCACGGATGCGAATCCGGGTATTGTGACAATAACAGCCTACAGTACTACACACATAGCCATGTGTTCTACTACATCTGAAGCAGCTATGCCTGACAGTAACCAGCCTTCTCAGGTTGCTTGCCCCCACCCCATACATTCCACAAAGTACCTTTCAATCCAGACAAGGTCAACTGTTCTAGACTCAGAGAGTAGAAACTTAGCAAATTATTTTACTCTTGAAGGTTCTCTGTAACTCTTGTTGTGCCTTCAAAACGAAACCTGGTATGCTATGAGCTATCCATACATTTGGCCAAGATGCTCAAATGTATTAGTGTATACTCACATGTACATCCCTATGTAGCAGGCTGACATGGAAAGCCTACAGAATAAAAATTAAGGGATCTGAAACATTGAGCAATGCGTAACTCCTTGAAGGGACACAGTATTCTCATCTTTGCAATGAAAATTTCTATTGAAATTAGCCTAAGAACCTCTACAGTCTTAAGTTCACACTAAAACAGTTTATAGGCATTGTTTTGATTAGTTTTTTGTTAACTTGACATAAGCTAGAGTCATTTGGGAAGAGAGGAAATAATGACCCCCCCCCACTAGACTGGCCTGCGGGAAGACCTGGGGGACATCCTCTTGGTCGATTATTGATGTGGGAGGGCCCAGCCCATGTGGGTAGTGCCACCCCTGGGCTGGTGGCCCAGAGTTGTATAAGGAAGAAGGCTGAGCAAGCCATGAGGAGCAAGCCACTAGGCAGCACTCCTCTCTAGCTTCTGCTTCAGCATCTGGCTCCAGGTTCCTGCCCTGACTTCCCTCAGTGATGCAGTGTGGCCTGAGAGTTGTAAGCTGAAATAAACACTTTCCTCCCCAAGTTATTTTTGGTGATAGCATTTTGTCATAGCAGAACTGCTAAAGAGGGTGCTAATGCGGACTGTTCTTCAAGACACACCAGTCGGTGAGAAAGCACGAGATGCAGATCTTAACTCAACACACACTCCCATTCAAGTCACATAGACAGACAAGGCCAGCTGTGCTTATATGTTCCTATGGGTCAGGGGAGATACACGAGGGTTTGGCTTCTGTACATGAAGTTCAGAGTACATGAAGGACACTTACTGTTCTCTAAATATAGTATGTAGTCTTTTACCAAATGCAACATCCACCTTTAAAAAAATTTTTTTTGAATCTAGAAATAGGCCCATGTGTTTATTACAAAGCATTTCCACCTATGTGTAATGTATTTTATAACAAACATATTTGTTATAATATTTAAAATTTAGGTGATTGCCCCCCCCTCTCCGAATACTTATTTCTTAAAGCCAAACACATATCCTGGTAAAGTGACTGGCAGTATATGGAAAGGCAACAGTTGAGGGGAAAAGGTGGAGGGGACCCAGTGGGCAGAAGAGTTTAATTATTGGTCAGGTACTTAGAAAGGGTCTTAGCACAGACAGCAGGAATTAACTGAACCCATTAAATAGATGACACTCTTAGATTTGAATGAAGGGTGTGCGGCCTCGGAGGACAGTCAGTTGTAGAAACAGAAGGCAAAAGGATGTACACAGAGAAAATCACGGAAACTTCGGGGCAAGAAGGATGCAGAGCAATCCGTGGGGACCACGAGAAAGGTGGGCGCGGTCAATGGAATGCCCTTTATGGGCATTCGGCTGCTTGCAACCAGAACCTATGACAGCGGCTTATTCTCCTACAAAACATGAATGTGGGATGAGGAACACAACCCAGAGCTGATTTGGCAGATCCTCAAAGGACGCAGGCATTCAGCATCCTTTGGTTTTCCCGTGCCGGCTCCTTTAAACCATACCTGTCAACCTCCAGGTCAAAGGATGCTGACAGAGGTCCAAATTCCAGTAAGAAATAGGGAGAGAAGTAAAACACGAAAAGGTGATCCTCCTCTCTATTTGGGTCTTTTTAGAGAGCCTTTCCTGAAGTTCGTGAGCAACTGGCCACCTGTGCCTCGTGGCCACACCTTGATGAAAATGCAAAGTAGACTAGGAGACACTGCCTTTCACCTGGGCCCATGGCTAGTCTAAAAGCTCAGCTACCGACAGACAGGACGGACATGGAGAGGCAATGAGCAGTTTCTTGGACTCTCCCGAGAGGAAGCATTCAGCAGCTAAGGGAACCGTAAGGAAGCGAGGTGGCTAAGCCTCCGTTAAACCACCTTTCCATATCCAGGCTGAGCCTGGCACCTGGGAGACCTGCTGAGCACAGATACGTCCCATTTCCTATTCCAGGGTTAGAATTTAACAAATTCTGTACGGTGCTTGTTTGTTAAATGACTGGAGTTAACTTCTGACTTTTTTTCTACTTAAAAGAAACAAAAATCAGCCAGGCATGGTGACATACACCGTTAATAGCTGCTCTTGGAAGGCAGGAGGCAGGCAGACCTCTGTGAATTCAATGCCAGCCTGGTTTACAGAAAGAACTCCAGGATAGCCAGAGCTAGTACACAAAGAAACCCTGTCTCAAAAAACAAACCAACAACAACAAAAAAAAAGTCACACATAAACCCAATTTATGTGTGCACATAAAATGTGCACATAACTGGCACATAAAAGGTTCTTACTAAACACTCATTGGACTGGGGGGTTCAAGAGCTGGCTCAGCAGTTAGGACCACTGGCTGCTCTTCAAGAGGACCGGGCATTCGATTCCCAGCATCCATGTGGTGGCTAACAGCTGTTACTTCAGTTCCAGGGGATCAGATTCCCTCTTCTAGCCTCTCTGAGAACTGTACACACATGGTACACAGGCATCCATGTGGGCAAAGCACACATGCACATACAATTTAAAAATCTGGTTTAAATATATTCATTACTCTGAACTGAGTTGTATGGGAACTCATGCAGCCCTGTTATTTATCCAAGACTACTCTCTGCCTGCCCTGAGCCTCCCACCTGTACCTCAGGCCGCTGTGCTAAGGGCTTGGAGCTGTTTTCCACCAGGACTTTGCAAATACTTCACACAAAACCATAATTAGCCACTGGCTTTTAATGCCTTCTGGTGTGCGGACTGCCCTGGGTCCCCAGTGGCTTTAGTGTTAAAGCACCCCGAGGGTTGGAAGATGGCCCCATGGATACAGTCAAAGAGAAGAGCTCCTCCTCCCAAGAAGCCTGAGGAACAGTAGCTTGGTATGTGCAACAATGAACAAAGAGATCTTGTCTCAAATAAGATAGGAGGAGAAGACTGACACCTGAAGACACCCTGGGTTGTCCTCTGTGTCCTTTGACCTCACATACATTATGTGAACATGCACACACACACTTAAAAAAATGGTTTGTCCTCTATTGGTTTCATAGTCATATTTACCATCCTTTAATATCATAGTAATTTTGGGAAACTGAGGCAAAACCCCCTACTTCCCTATGTGAAATGCCTGAATCTATAGCTCTCATTTTTTAAAGCCCTGGTCATAAGAAAGTGTGCAGAGGCCAGGCAGTGGTCGCTCACTCCTTTAATCCCAGCACTTGGGAGACAAAAGGAGGCAGATTTCTGAGTTCAAGGCCAGCCTGGTGAATTTCGGGACAGCCAGCACTATACAAAGAAACCCTGTCTTGAGGAACAAAAAAAAAAAAAGAAAGAAAGAAAAGACAAGACAAGACAAGACGAGCAGTGGTGATGCACACCTTTAATCCCAGCACTTGGGAGACAGAAGCAGGCAGATTTCTGTGTTCGAGGCCAGCCTGGTCTACAAAGTGAGTTCCAGGATAGCCAGGGCTACGCAGAGAAACCCTGTCTCAGAAAAAGAAAAAAAAAAAGAAAGAAAGAAAGTGTGCAGAGGAAATCGAAAGAAAGCTGAGTCCTGTCCAAGTAATGTGTGCCTGAAGTAACAGTAAATAATCATGGACATGCAGAGGAAAATGGTTGCCTGTGTTTAGAGAACATGTGGAAAGAAATATAATCAATGTGATATGCTAAACTTTCTGACAACACATTTTTGCTTGAGGATCGGCATGCGTGCGTGTGTGTGTGTGTGTGTGTGTGTGTGTGTGTGTGTGTGTATGTGTATACCAGCCAGAGGAAAATGTTCTGTATCGTTCCTCATGAGCGATCTGCCTTGTTTGTTTGAGACAGGATCTCTCACTGGGATCTGAACCTTGCCAGTTAGGCTAGGCTGGCTGATAGGGATCTGCCCCAGTGCTGGGATTAGAAGCACCAACTGTAACACTTGCCATGGATGCTGGGGATTCAGCTCAGGTCCTTGTGCCTGCATGGCAATACTCTATCAATGAGGCCATCTTACCGGGCGCCAGATTACAGCTTTGTATCTACACTGATGATTCCTCTCCCAGCCCAACATTGCCCAGCTTATAGAAGGTGCTTAATAAACAGTTACAGAGCTCCTTGACAGCAGTGTAAACAGACCGTTTACAGCAGTCAGTGAAGAATCAGTTACAGATTTGACTAAACTGCAAATAAAACCGAAGCTCAACTTTGCTAAACTTGCAGAGTCATATTTTACCTTAATAAATATCAATTAAATCTATATTAACTTAAGCCATAGTGAATGTGGTTTTTCAATCAAAACTGATCAGCTATTAAGTTGTCGAAGCCAAGAGAGCCATTGTCAGAATTCAGTGTGTATTATATTAAAAGTTACTTTAATCTAATCAACCCTAGGAATTCAGAGACAAAATCAATTTTATTCTGAAGCAAACCATTGGATTGTGCATGTGTGTCTGTGTGTGTTCATTACTACTAAACCCCAAAGAATATATCTATAGAAAAAAAATTAGCAAGTGTAATAGGCATTTGCCCACCTAGGCACTTGGGGAGGGAGTATTACTCAGTTACACATACCTGCAGCAGAGGGGCAGTGTTCTTATCCACAGTGACGCATGAGTGGTTTCTTTATGCCCTCTTCTAAACCATAAGAGTACCTGAAACTACTCTCTGCAAATTTCTGATCTGCAGACGGGTAGTATTAGCACGATTACTGTCCATCTGCAACTTTCAGTTTTTCATCTTATCTCACATGCTTTAAAGCTCTAAGCCCTGAACTGACCTGTCCAGTCTCTATTTGTATATATTTGATGTAGTTCAAGATTCCACATAACTATAAGATCTATATCAGAGTATAATGCTAATTTGCTTGATTACATATAAGCATGTCAAAACATTATGTTTGCCTTAAATATTATATATAAGAAGAGAGTGCTCTATTTAAAGACAAAAATGTTTAAATTTGTTCTAAAATATTCTGAAGATTACTAATCATCTAATCCTTCTCATAAACAGTTGTCATAAAATTATGAATTGCCAGAATTGGAAAGAATTCTTATTCAATAAAAGCTTTTTATGGTTTGGGGTTTGGTCTTGGTTTTGGTGGTTTTGGTTTTGGTTTTGGTTTTGGTTTTGGTTTTGGTTTTGGTTTTGGTTTTGGTTTTGGTTTTGGTTTTGGTTTTTAAAAGTCTTACTCTCTGGCCCAAGCTGCCCATGACAATCCTCCTGCCTGAGCCTCCCCAATATAGTAGCTGAAGGCAGCTTTAGCTAACACTTCTCCATGCTGTTTCTGTGCTAGGGTGTGTGGTAGGACTCCTGCCTGAGCAGCCTCTGCTGGCCAGTGCAGTCCAATACATAGTGCAGGGTGTCCCCACTCCTTGTTCCTCATAATGATCTCCGTGCACAGACGAGCCAAAACTAAAGGCGGCCATCCTTTCCTTGTGTCTCTCTGACCCCTCCATGTCCTCTTCTTAGCCAAACTAGTTTCTTCCTGAGACTCCAAGGAACTTAGCTTCCCATCTCAAGATGACAACATTTCCTCTACATGAAATAAGCTTTCTCCCTTGAGACAGCTCTGCTCAGGGCCACATCTGCAACATCCTGAAGCTCACGATTAGACAAAACTTACAAGTCCTTTCACCACCCTCATTGCCAAAGCCATCAATAGCTACATCTACCCCGCAATGCTCGTTCAAAGCTTGTTACAGACTTCCATATCTGATCTGACGCAAGGGACGGGTGGCGGCTAGCTTCTCCTTTGATCTCGATGTTCTAAATGGAATCCAAGTTTGCATTAGCAAATGCTTACAATCTTGACTTACTCTTGTTCCCCTTGGGGCTTTGCAGTCCCCCAAGGCTATTCAGACCAGCTTCACAGAAAACTAACATGAAGTTAACTCTCTTTCAACAAATTGCTTCATAACTGGGGGAAAGTTGTTTTTTATTATCTAACATAAGATTTTTCCCTTTGAGCTGAACGTAGTGTGGTGATGGATACCTTTAACCCCAGCACATGGAAGGCAGAGGCAGGTGACTCTCTTCTGAATTTGAGGCTAGTCTGATTTACATAGTGAGTTCCAGGAGAGCCAGACCTGCAGAGTGAGAAACTGTCTCAATGATAACAACAACAACAAAACGTAAACAAAACAAATAATGTGCCCTGTGGTTCAGAGTTTTAGGCTAGTCCAACCAACCCACAATAGCAGCCATGCCTCCCAACAAAACTATCCACAAGCTTGATAAGCAATGTTTACCCTTTGACCTGCCAACTAGAATATAGATAAAGACAAGAGGATCTGGGGGCAGGAAACAAAAGACCTTCCACGAAATTAATATTGTTAAATCGATATTTTGAAGATAGTTATTCAAACAGCTACCAAACCTCCATGGTTTAACTGTTATCAGTTCTTTATTTTGAAAGGCTGCACAGCTGCCTGGCTAGGCTGGGCTACAGCTTGCCTGTGCCGCCTTCCTGGTACCCTGGTAATAGCTGTATCAAGGAGTAAATGCATTAGCTTGGCACCGCATCTTCACAACATCTCAGGTACCTTCTTATGGAAACATCCTCTGTAAACAACATGATGAGGACTGAGTGATCAGAAACCTCATGCTACTTAATAATGGTGACCACGTGGTTGTAGGATACATTGGTGCTTGCCAGCATGCTGTCTTAAGTGTGGTAGTTCTTTTTTTAAGAAAAATAATCAGCCGGGTGTGGTGGCGCACGCCTGTAATCCCAGCACTTGGGAGGCAGAGGCAGGCGGATTTCTGAGTTCGAGGCCAGCCTGGTCTACAGAGTGAGTTCCAGGACAGCCAGGGCTATACAGAAAAACTCTGTCTCGAAAAACCAAAAAAAAAAAAAAAAGAAAAATAATCATTTATTTATCTTATGTATATGAGTACACTGGAGCAGTCGTCAGACACACAAGAAGAGGGAGTCAGGTCCCATTACATAATGGTTGTGAGCCACCATGTGGTTGCTGGGAATTGAACTCATGACCTCTGAAAGAGCAGTCAATGTTCTTAACCACTGGTCCATCTTTCCAGGCCCAGGTGTGGTAGCTCTTTTGTTGTTGTTGTTGTTGTTGTTGTTGTTGTTGTTTGGTTTGGTGTTTTGTTTTGTTTTTTCCCCCGAAACAGGGTTTCTCTGTGCAGCCCTGGCTGTCCTGGAACTCACTCTGTAGACCAGGCTGGCCTCTATCTCAGAAATCCACCTGCCTCTGCCTCCCAAGTGCTGGGATTAAAGGCGTGCACCACCACCGCCAGGCAAGTGTGGTAGTTCTAACTAGAATAGATGAAATCACTTCTTTAACTCTCTTCACTATTCTAAATATAATAATAAACATAATCTTCCACCCAGTTAGTCGATCTGAAGTGACCCCTTCCCCCTTGATTATCTTCAGCAACAACTTAAAGTTTGATTGCAGCCCTTAAATGTAAATATACATGGACCTCAAAACAAAGAAAATAATAAATGCACACATGTTAAGTTAGAGGTTTAAGGTTGAATAACTTACCAGATTGCCAGGGTCTTCGGTAGGTCAAGTGTTCCAGGACCTTTTCCCACTCCTTTCCTTCCTGTCAAGAGCCAACCTGTCTGCAGAGACTACAGACTCTCAGTCACTGTTCAGGGGCTGAGCAGAATTGGTGGGCAAGGTGTTTCTAGGTAGATGGCCTGTGTTCCTAGAGAATTTAGCACTAGGAAATCTCTATTCTGCTAGTTCTGTTCTCCAAGGTAGCAATAATCAGTATTAAGTAGGTAAGAATAGTCCCAGCCCCAAACGCCAGTCCTCTTATATTTTGACTGGGGTGAATGTGTTTCCCGCCCCATTTTCAGGCTCATTAAATATCATAAATAATGTGCTTAGTTCCTCAGCTAAGGATCCCTGTTAAAGGATTCCCACGGCCAGCCACAATGTTCCTTTCCAGTCGTGAGCTAGAGGTAATAAATGCAACTGTGCTCTCTAACTCGGAAGGCCCTAAATGCACGCACTTACTACTATTGCACGGTTGCCACTGCATCTTGCCGACCCATTTCCAGGCGTCTCTGTATAGCATGTTCTAGATGTATTTGAACAAAACAAGTTTGAAGCCAAAAGAACGAAGCAGGTGAAACATGATTTAAAAAAAGAAAAAAAAAGCTTAATCTCATCATAAAAATAAATATCAGTAGGCACCACTGGCCCAAGTTTATATAATGCAAAGTCCAGCCATTTCAGAAATCATGAGTTCCTTGAACTGGCCTCCAGTTTTGGAAATTAGCTGCAGCACTAAACCCTAGAATAGAAGTAAAGAAGTTGATCCAAAATTCATGAAATCTGGTGGGTTGTAATAATTCTTGTCTCGATTGAAAACACAGCCTTGACATTAAGTGATGTCTTTATTGTCCTACAGGGAGTTGTGGATTCTGATTTCTTCATCTTGACCTTCAGCCGTTCCTTGTCCCTTTAGCACCTCAGAGACTCGGCTCCAGGACTTCTGGAACATTTCTTAATACAAGTTGCAGCCTTTCCTTACACAATTGGAATTTAACTTTTAGGTTCAAACGGTTGATCACACACTCAGACACACACTGAGAAGTGTGCATAACAGATATCAGACCCTCTACAGGCGACCACAACACTGAACAGAAATACTGCACACGCTGAGGGAGGTAGAGCAGGGGAGGGAGGGGTGTCTGAGAAGATGTAGTTTCCAAAGAAAGAAGTGGGAAGATAGATTGGTGGCCCTGATGAGCGGTGGGTGAGGAGAGGCGGATGTCTATACCCAAACAAGTGACAAGGACTATTTCACAGCAATATCTGCTTACTGCTGTGGCTTAGATATGATCTGTCAATGCATCACAGGGCAGGAACAGTGCGATGGTGTTAGGCAGGTAGAAATGTCAAGAGTGGAACCCCCTGGGAGTTAGTTAAACCATCAGCAGCACCAACCTGAGAAGAATGCGGCTTTTGTGGCCTTTGCCTAGATCTTAACCTACTCAAGCCACCAAGAGGTTAGCAGAAAGGGAAATGTTTTTCGATATTAATGTATATAAAATTATTCATGCTAATAATATTATCATTGTGTTAATATCCACAAAGCACAGCACATTGCATTAAATGTGCATCAAAGTAATGGAAATGTAATCACTTCCTGCTGAAAGCATGGTCTGAAGCCAGTAGCATCAACATCTGGGAACTTGTTAAAAAAAAACCGTAGGCCCACCCAGACCAGTGGGATCAGACTCTGCATTTTACGAAGGGTCCAGGGAATTCAATTGTCCATTAAAGTTTGAGAAACACCGTTGTCAGCTTTTGAAAACTGCAAATAGAGCAAAAAAAAAAAAAAAAAAAAAAAAAAAAAAAAAAACACTTGATCAATTGACACGGGAGGAAAGCAACTCATTAAAACTGCATTATTGCACTGCGAGTCAAACTGAGAAAAGGGGCAAATGTTTTATTAGCCGTTGAGTTCTCAAGAAATGATTCAAGCCAAATCTATCCATTACCTTGAACATCGAAAGTGATCAAAGTGAATCAGGAGTTTGGCTTAACATGTCAAAACCAGAGTTCTTTGAAGACTAGAAGCTTTCAGGGGAAGCTCGGTGATTTTAAAAAGCAAATAGGGAGCCAGGAGCAGAGCTCTGATTACGTGGCTGATGCTAGGTTTGGTAGGTTGAAATTCTAAGAACTCATCATTACAGCAGAACTAATAAATTTGCCAGGAAAAGTACTCACCCTCATAAACATTCAAGGACAATAAAATTCCAGTGACTCGTATTGTGAGAAAAACCACTAACAGCCACAGCCAACTGGATTCACTTAATGGGATTAAAATGATCCAGAGACAGGACAAAGAAGATGTCCCAATACGGTCACTGGACCCAAAAGGGGAAATAATTGGTGACTATGAGTATCCAAAATTAAGATTTCCCACAGTTGATAGAGAGCTTATCTAAGGTGCCCTGCATTCCAGCGTCAGCACTACATAACCCCAGGCATGGGAGCACATGCCTGTAGTCCCAGCTTGCAGGAGCTGGAGGCAGAAGGATCAGAAGTTGAAGGTCATCCCCACGCTATACTGCCTGCTCTACATGAGACCCTAGAGAGAGGGGTCCTGGTGAGGGGGGGGGATGAGAATAAATCCAAATTTGTATTAAGAACCCCTTCTCACTGAGATATTTTGATATGGTTTGTCTCTAATAAGTTGATTCAGTGCTCAGTTCACATTCAAGGCTTGACACAAAAGGCGACTTGTCAATAGGAAAACAAAAAACTGAGTCAGTGTGTAGACAAGGCCCAGGTGACTGAAGGCAGACCTAACACAGGGGCAGGCTTGGCTGGAAAACACCTTTTCCACTTAATGATAATCCTCAACAGCTATTGAAATCTCTGCCTGCTTTCAGTTCGGTGTCGCTGGCAAGCTTCCATTCGCTCTGGCTTTTGCAAGAGTAACAGTAAGTAAATTTGACTCAACAAAACCGAGTATTATTTTACAAGTACAAACTGAAAATCAACCTAAGTTTGGGCTTGGGTTTTTGAAACTGATGCTAATTTTAAGCAGCAACCCTGAGAATCCCTGGAGGCCTGCATGAGCTAGTAGTCGGTAGCACGGGCATTTTCCAAAATTTTGAAGTGTTTTCAAGAGCAAGCAAGAAACCCTTTATGCTGTTGAAATCCCTGTCCCTTTCCACAAACCCCAAATGGGCTTGATATCCAGAGTTACCCACATGACAGCCCTTTAGGTCAAATATCTGAACCCTTGTCTTCTGTAGTGAGCTCACCTTGATATCTTAGAACTTCAAAGGTTTCCTTACATTTATTTGTTTATGTGTGTGTGAGTGTGTGTGTGTGTGTGTGTGTGTGTGTGTGTGTGTGTGTGTGATGTTCATCTACTTACACACCAGTACACATGTAGAGGTCAGAGGACAACTTGCAGGAATTGGTTTTTTCCTTCTAATAGGCATATCCTGGGAATCAAACTTGGGCCGTCGCGAATGGCATTACCTTTACCCACTAAGCCATCTTATTAGGTCCAAAACTTGAACTTGACTGGGAGTCCACAACTGAAGACAGGATGCTATGTTCATCTCCTGTGGCTTTGTTTTGAGACAGGGTCTTGTGACATGGCCCAGAATGGCCTTCAAAAACACCATCTTCCTGCTTCTGCCTCTCAGGACCAAGATTGCAAGAACAGCCTGGCTTATGTAGTGCAGGGCCTCAGACCAAGGGCTTCCTGCATGCTAAGCAGACACTCAAATCATCCCTGGCCCAGGGGCCACCGTAGATTAGTTTCTTCACACATGTCTCACACTCCTTTCATCAAACGTCTCAAGCAACACTTAATATTTTGTTAAACAAGGTAAGAGGGTAGCAAAGAATTTACAGATGGTCGGGGAGAGACGCTGCCCAAATTCTGTGACAAATATTCACAGGCTTCAGCGAGTGGTAGTTGATAACATTTGAATAGTAAATGGTTTGGGTTTTTTTTGTTTTTTTTTTTATCTCAGAAGAAAATTATGCTGACAGCCTTTGAGACAGGTACACCCACAGGAGGAATAAACTTGTAGTTAGGCAGCAGCTGAGAGTTGACACAGCCTACATCTAAGTGACTGCTGTCACCAAGCCTTCAGGAACAGTGAGCTAACTCAAGAGCTGGGGGGGCGGGGGGGGGGGAGTTGACTCCATCATGGGCTAACTGGATTGCACCCAACAAGGGGGACTTATTTGTGATCACCGGCAAGCTAAAGATATGGTGTGTTCTATTAAACAACTAGAAATGTTTCTTTTCCTAGAATGGATGCTTAAAATTTGACATATAGAACCTGCCCCGAGGAAAAAATGGGCCCAGGTGTTCACAGTCATCCATCCCCAAATATGCTATCAAAAGTCCATAATCTTATTGTACCTGGTTTCCCTTTTAATTATTTCAACTTTGTCAAACCATATAATATTTAAGGCCTATCAATATATACAGTTCCAACTCCTCTATCCTCAAGCTCCCCTTGCCTCCACCTTGAAAAGATATATATCCAAAAAAAAAAAAAAAAATCAGGAATGTCAGTTAGAGGAAGAACATTCACCCAGCATGTATGAGGCCCTGGATTTTCTTCATACTATCTACAAATTTAAAAGAAAAAAGTCATTATAAGCTCATAAGTATTCTCTTGTGGCTCACAGAGACCATTAAGAGTGCTTGAAAGTGCACAGACTCCTAGAAAAATAAAGAATGAAATTCTAAGACACAAGCTTTTTCATCTAGCCAGAGACAGCTGTTTTTGCCTCAACAAATACTGGCTCTTTAGAAGACAGTGTGTTATTTTTATTGCTTTTTGGAATGCCGTGTAAAGCACAGGCCCTTACAATTTGCACAGTAAGTAGTTTCCATCTTTAAATATACTCGTGTGATAAGAAAAGATACATGCAGAGGAAATACGTAAGATCTTAAGAATCGGTCATTTACATTAGAAATTTCTTTATACACGCATCTTAACTTTAAAAAAAAGAAAAAAGGCATCCGCCAAGAAACCTTTGAGACTGGAGAAAATCAAGCTTCCCTTGTAAGCAGTTCTTTACTGAGAGACGTGAGTGACAGCAGATGAAGGCCTCTTAAGAATAGATTCGACAGAAAACGACAGCGGCTCGCTCGCCGAGAGTTTCGTTCCAACTTGTTTGGCTACGAAGAGGTCCTTTGCGCATCTGTCTATTGTAAATGTGTACTTCTGGCTCTCCTTGGCCAAACACTCTCTGTGTTTCTTTGGGGTCTCTTCAAAGGCCTCTTTGACAAATGGTGCTTTCAACTCGGGGCCTGATTTGTCGTTGAGCGTCTGCTGGAATACTGAGTGGAATGGATTATGCTTAAGTGGCAAAGGATGCCTAGTGTTTTCTTTGCTGATCTTGGTTAAGACGTGCCCTGGAGCTGCCAGGCAGTCCATATCAACAATGGGAGAGAAATTCCGACTGGGCGGGGAGAAGGCAGACCTTTCCGGAACAACCTGGTGAGCCTGAAGGTCAGTCCTCGAGGTTGGGACCTCAGGCAGATGAGGCAGCACCAGCGAGCCTTCCAGTTTGGCTGGCATCGTGTCATGCTCTACACTAAGCCCATCCTGAACTCTGGTTCCTTTCAAGTCCCAGCCAGCCCCAGCTTTCAGGGCTTGGACAGAAGTGGTAGCATTTAACAGGTATTGCTGGTAGAGGAGGGTGTCACTAATGGGACCGCACTTGGGCCAAACTAAAAACCGTGAGGACAGGGGATATTGTCTGTAAGTTGTGGCCACACTGACGTTAGAAGAAATCAGTTCCATATTCCCAGACCCTGAATACTGCATAGTGAGATCAAGACAGGTAGGTAAAAAATTACAGAAGTCCTTGCTTGGTAGCTCTCCTGCAGTGGGGCTATAGGCACCTTTGTAGGAACTGCATTCGGGTCCAGGTACCATCCGGTTGGGCAGGAACAAGGCAGCAGCTTGGGATGTTTCTAACATCTCCCTCTCTTTATATTCTCTTTCCAGCATAATGTTCTCCAACTCCTTGTCGGCAAAAGCTCTTCTCTTCCTCATCCTGTCACTGACCGGTGGAGGTAGAGGAAGGGTCCCTCCTAGGTAAGTCTCTGCTGTCATGGGGCGATATCCTAAAATGAGCAAGTGTTGGGGGGAGGGAAAGAAATAGATTAACATCCTGACAAGAAAAATCTGGAAACGCAGAAGGCAAAAGTAACATCACAAGGCACAGGATGATCAGTTACAATTCCTATCGCTGCTATTTTAATACGGAGAGCGACACAGGTTTTATTTAATATGGCTTCCCTTTGAGGAACAGTCCCCATACCCTGGCTTCCAGCAGCCGTTGGTTTTGTTGGTATAGGTATGTCTGCTTGCTTGCTTCAGCAAGTGTATTATCGACTGAGACTTGAGTATTCTTCCCAGACCCATAGAAATCTGTCCACCTTATTTTAATTAATGTTTCATTGCCCACATTATCTTTTCTTTTTCTGGATTATTATAAAAGATATCTATACCTACAGCTGACGCCACTTTTATTTTCTAAAGACGTCTCATTATGTACCCATTGTTACAGCTGTAGAATAATCCAAGGAGAACTAGGAGAAAAAGAAAGAAAGTTAAAGATTAGGAAGGAGGGGGAAAAAAAGAAGAAAAGACTTGAGGATAGAGATAGGTGAAGAAAAATTTAAAAGAGCAGTTATCTATCCCAGACACACAGCCACACAGGGACACTAACAATTTGGCCAAGTGTCCCCTTGACCTCCAGAACAAACAAAGGGAGGTAAAACAGTGGGGGTGAGGGGACGACTTCCCCAGGGACACTGAAAAATAACAGGTCTCAAGCATTTTTCCCCAAGTTCATTCACGTAGGCCAAATACCAAGAGGGCTGAACAAGCAGGTCATTGGGATGCAGATGGAATCGTGCACACTTCATGAGCAGAGGCAAAAAAATCAAAAACAAAAATCTAATGCAACATAAATAGACTGGAGTACGTCGCCACTCCCAAACACTCACCGGGAGCTGATTTTTTCTGAAGAATCCAGTGTAGACTTTGTATTTACACAGTGGCAATCCCATTATACTCATTTGCAAACAAAATAAAAGTCGAAAATTATTGTTTCCACTGGGCTAAGTGCGTGGCAGAGAGTTATTTACTCGAGTTGACAAAGTGTCTCAACTTGCTTTGGCAAAACTTCCCGTTTATCGATGTGGTCCCTATCGTCATGGATGTTTGCCCGCCTTGTAACCAAATTCACTTTGAGTTCTCAAGAACTCTTTCTAAGGTCAGAAGTGCACAGCGCAGGCTGAGACACACACTTTAAACCTGTCCGGGATCAGCTAAACTCAAGAAGGCTCACAGGAAAGGAAGAAAAGAAAAAAAGAAACCCACAAACTGAAAGCTTAGGAAGGAAGCCCTTCTTTTTAAGCTGAACCGTGGGCAGTGGCCTTTTAAAGTGAATGTAATTTCACTTTAGATAAAGGGAAAGGAAAAATGGTGTTGGCCAGTGCTGTGCTTAGCCTGTCAATAAATAAAACGCCATGCTTTAGAAAATCGTCACTATTTTAAGAAAAATGAACGTGTGTCTCTAGGATTTGTGGGAAACAGAGGCAAGGTGAGAACTTGACTAGCAGCTGCCCAGTGAGCCTTCAGTTTGGCTTGTTTGATTCAAAGCCTTTCCCACTCTGCAGCCTTGACTGACAGAAGCCATAAGGGAGAAGTGTGGAGAAGAAGCAGCCATCTAAACTTCAAGGAGAAAGAGACGCTGAAGAGTGAAACCTGAGGCTAGAGGGGACTCTTGGTCACAGTGGCCTCGCTTGCTTTACTTTGCCCATTAAACTCCTTTAATAACTAAGAGAGTTGGGGGCGGGGGGGGGGCTTCCAAGATCACTTGACAGTTAATTTTTCTATGTCCCTCACACTGGGGTAAATTTCACCAAGCGCAGCTTCGGAAGAGGATAATGTTATTGCGGTGGCAAAACCTCTGTGAGTTTTTTGCCCCCAGGGAAAACTTTCTAATGAAAAGTAGCTCCTTCCGGGGTTAATATATTGGTCATGCATATAAGTAATAAGCATCCCTCAACCCGGGTTTTAAAAGCCAAAGGACAACTTGAGGTTATTTTACCTTCTAAAATGCTTTTGGCCAGCAAACTCGGTGCCCTGATTTGCCTCTGGTACACTGCTTTCCGATCGAAATTATTCTGTTTCCCAGAAAGCCCCTTCTTGTCCTGCAAAAACAATTGTGAAAGCCTATGAACCCTCCCCGGTTTTTAATGCATTTGCTTTGCCATCTCTTATGAAAAAAAAATTCCAAAAAAATCGATGGGAGTGCCTCTTAATCTCAGAGAAGCTAAGAACACGCGTGAATCGAGGTCCACAGTCAAGGAGACTCGAAACAGAGCCGGGTTGGGGGGATGGTGGCCTCTTCCAGGTGCAACCATTAAGCTGAAAGTGCCCAGGCTGTCGCCCTACCCAGACTCTTATGCAGAACTTGATGCCCATTGGGCAGAACTTTGACTGCCTCTCAGGACCCCAAAACAGGGTGGTTTCTCCCCTAGGTGGAGTAGATACGATGGGGTGCCAGAGATCGAGGGGGTCTTCTGTATTTGTCTAGTTCTCTGGAGGAGGTCGGGTATGTGAAGGCAGGAAAACCTCTTAAGGTACACCAGCCTTGGAGCCCTCTGGACTGCCAGGTTACTCCCAACCCAGCGGGCTATGGGAAAGCCCAGAATGGCACAGAACAGGATCCCAACAAGGAAAAGAGGTTGAACCCAGGGCCAGTGCCAGACAGTTCTGAGTCCCCAGAACTGTCTGGTCAGATTGCCCGGTTTCCCTTTGGAGTCACCGACTACATTCGGTGACCTAATTACCTCCCAGCACCTGTCTACAGCAGAAGTCAAATCCGAAAGTTTTCCCGGGGGGCCGGGGTAGAAGATCAATTGCAAAGCAGAGCGCTTGCCTAAAGCCCATCCTCGGAACCCTGAGACAACCACAGTAATAACAATAATAAAGAATTCAAAATTCTGCCTAGCCTCAGGTCTGAGAGGAGATTCCGTGAGACCTGCATCACTTCCTCAAAGCAACAAAAGGGAGTGAAAACTCCAGAGTTCAAAAGTCTCTGGAGGAGAAAGCCTGACTTCTCACAACAGACCCGCACCTTGGAGGATGGCAAAGACCTTTAAGCATTCTCAGGCGCGTCACGTAGTCAGTCAGCAGCCTTGGGCTGAGGGGCCACTAACTCCACTGGCATTTTGATCCCATCTGGAAAATGGGCATCAAGTTCTGCCTAAAGCGTCAAGGTAGGGTGACGGGCTGCATAGTGACAGCACCGCATGCTGCTTCGTCCTGACTGGACACACCGCTCTGTCAACTGCCTTCTTCCCTCCCCAGACACCGGCAAAACTAACCCCGAAAATACTTTTAATGACTTTTCCGTGGTGTCCCAAATGGACCCAATTACTTTGCCTCTCTTTGCTTTTTAATAAAGACTTTGCCAGCACTTTCTGCAGCGAAGCACTCGGCTTTCCCACTGGAGCCCCCCAAGTTAGCGTGGACAGAGTGTCTGCACCCCTCGTGCCAGGCCATCCGAGATCGAGGGTCACTCGGGGCAATCTGGGTGAAAGCCCAGCTCCCAGCTGGAAGGGACTCCCCATCCCGCCTGGTCGCGCACCCCGGAGACATCCCCGGCGCCTGTGGGCACCCACCTCTGTGGCCTGCTGCCTCCGGAGCGCCACCTGGGCGGCCATGACACGCTGGCGCTCCACCACGAGCAGGCAGTTGGCGCACTGGCAGTCCCGCCAGCGACAGAATCGCTTGTGGCCCTTGAGACAGGACACCACGCCGTGGTTGCGGCAGCGCGCGCACTTGGGCGTGCGGCTCAGTTTGCGCGGCTCTGCGCCGCCACCGGCGCTGGTGGCACCGCGCTCGGGGGCTGCGGCGGCGGCGGCGGCGGCGGCTGGCAGCGCCTGAGCAGCAGGCGGTGGCCTGGGTGCCAGTCCCCCGGGCTGCTCTGGCCGGCCTGGCACCTCCTCCGGGGACGCGCCGGGCTCCTCGCCGTCCCCCTCGTCCTCCGCATCTTCCTCCTCCTCTTCTTCGTCCTCCTCTTCCTCCCCATCGGCCGCCGATGGACTGGGTTCCTGCGGCGTGGCCCGCAGCAGCGTCCCACAGCCACCCTCCTCCAGCTCTAGGCTCTCCACGTCGATCTCCCAGTCCCCGACTCCCGGGGCTGCCTGACCTTCCGTCATGGCACTAGGCTGACCTTCGGCTCGGTTGCCCGCGCGCTAGGGAGACAGAGGTGAGGCCTGAAGACCGGCCCGTCGCAATCAGGAACCATCACCACCCCACCCCACCCTGAGACTCGACCCAGAATTTCTGCAAGGCCAGCCTCCCCCTTACCCAGTCTTTCTCTGTTCCCTATGATACGGGCCACAAGGGTCTAGGAGGAGCCGAGATCTACAACTCCACGAAGGTTGTGTTTTACTAATTCTAAGTGGTCTGGGCACCTGACCTTTAACTGGAGCCCTGTCTGGCCTTTCCAGACAAATCACCCACTGACCTTACTCGCCAGTCTAAGCCATTTGTCAGGCTTTTCCACAGCCAGCTAACATGGCCATGATAAATATAAAAAGGTCAGAGGAACCTTTCTTTTTATTACAAGGTCAGAGGAATCTTTCTTTTTATTACAAGGGACCTTGAAATCACGTTTCCCAGACGCCTCTCATTGACCTACGCCACCACCAGGAATCTCGAGAGGTTTTCTCATTCCTCCCCTTCTCCTAAACCGATCCTACTGCTATTATTATAGGAGGGCCCATGCACGCGCAGCGAGTGAGGGACGCTGGCCACAAAGCTGGTCTAGCATCGACAGTGCTTGGGCCGCACAAGGGTTGAGGGAACTTAAAGATTTTCATCTTTAAGGCAAGACAACCAGAAACAGACAGGAGCAGCAGTGGAGACTCTCGTCCTGTGCCCTCCCTGACTCCCCGAGCAGCAGCGGCGACAACACAGCACTCACCAAGAATCAGGCTCGGGCTAGCAACCCAGTTAAAAGATAGCCAGCTTCAGGATCTGTCTCCCCCGGAGCTGCAAGCAGTGGGAGCAAACAGAATTGGGTCTGAGGCGGCGGGAGCCCACTGGATGGTGGTGATGGGAGACAGAGGCAGAAGGCGAGTCAAGTCCTCCCCAACCTCACCCCGTGCATTCCAAAGTCTGCAAAGTTCTGTGCGGTCCTCTGCAGCCTGGATCGCCTCGCTTCGCTTTCCACTTCTGGTCAAAAGTGGACGCCAAAGGTCAGGCCGGGGACCCAGGACTCCGCCTCAGGCGCACTCTGCTTGCCTTCAGGGCAGAGTCACCCACTGCAATCCCGGACCTGAGCTCCCCTTCCTAGTCTTATCCACCACCCACCCCCCCCCTCAGCTCCGCGTCCTCTGATTGGTCGGTTGTCAGGCGGTCTGCACGCCGATTGGCTGGAGTTCTGCGGCGGAGCGCCCTCCTCCTCAGTCCTGTGGACGCTCGCCTCCTGCGCTCCTGCGCTGCCCGAGTCCACCGGCCAGCCTTCGCAGCAGCCGGGTCCCCGATCAAGAAGCTAAACCAGAAAAAAGTGGGCAGTGGTTGCGGCGGAGAAGTCGCCTTTTTTTCTCGCCGACTAGAGAACAAGCTGATTCTCTCGTACTCTTATACATCGCATTGTTCTCGAGAAGGTAACTAAGAGGTAGAGATCAGAAAGGTTAGCGTGGATTTCTGTCGATTTTATCATCACCGCTGGTGTTTAACCAGACCGGCAGTTGGGCGGAGAGAAGGGGCCACTCTAAAGAGGTACACTGGTATCCTCTCCGCACAAACAAGTCCATGTTTATCTTGCCGGACAGCGCCTAGTTGTCTTACAAATATCTGTATTTTGTGGATAACTCTGAAGTGCGAAGCAGTTCCTTACTTTCCTAGCGCTTGCGAGGCAGGTGGCAGCAACGACTATAGCCCATCTAAGTTTTCCTGTTATCAGTGGATAGCCCAGTCCATTTTTGGAGCAAATAGAAATAATCCACGCCGTTAGCAATTTTAGATAAAAAAAAAATATTCAATCTAAGCATGCATGTATACAAAACTTTAAAACATAACATCTTTTTAGCGTGTGCGAATGAGTGATTGTCAAGAAAACTAACTTTCTTCCCTCTCTCTCACAAAATACCCTTCGCAGAAATGTTTGAAATAAAAGTCAGATTTCCCACGAATCACAGAGAAGCCCTTTAAGCAACGCGACAATCTATTATCTTAAGCTGGAGTTAAAATCCCAGCCATGCTCTTCCAGCCCTTCGGAGGAAGAGCGGGTTGGAAAACACATTTGAAAAGAGATTGTCGATTTCCTGGGCACGCGGTAGAGAGACGATGAAGATTTGTTAAAGGGAGAACATTTCGGAGCTGACAGTAACTTTCCTCTAATCCGAACCTGTCAGAAAGTTCCGTGTCAATCAAGCTAGCCTAAGCGAGAACAAAGACCAGCCCCCACCCGCCTGCCGGAAGCAGGTATTCTCAGGCCCTTGAGAGGTTGAATTCCTCCTAGGTCAGACTCGGGAGCTACAGTTGTGCCTGCCTTTTCCTAGAACCTAGGCCATGTCCAGCTAAGTATATGAAGATGGCTTTCTGTATGTTCCCGGAGATTTTTTTTTTTCTTTCAGCGTCTCTGGGGGTCTTGAGGGGCGACTCGTTAGGTGCGAGGCTCCACACTGAGGCAAGCAAGAACCAACTCTTGGTAGCCCTCCCTCTGCCCCACCGAGTAACACCGATGAGTTTCCTCACTTGTGGTCTTCCTTGTCTAACTAACGCGCTATTTTTTTTTAACCTGGGTGGGTGCGTTTAAGTTCTAGACTACAGTAGAAACGTGATTGCTAACCTCCATTTTCTCCAGTGATGAAAGTGGGGAATCCTGAAAGACCCATTGTCCTCCAGGAAAGCCGGGAGAACCTGGTCAACAATCTTGGACCAGGATAGCCTCTGCCCTGAAATGAAAGAGAGTAAATGCGAATCCTCACCTCTCAGCCGGAAAGAGCTGCGGCTGGTTTGCCAGTGGCCTCTTGGTTATTTGTTGTTCCTGTTGTGGTTGCTTTGTTTTTGTTTTCGTAGCTCCCTAGCTCTCACGCATCCCTTCAGATTTTAGCTCTTGGAGTTAGGGTTAGAGCCTCCATGGCAGGATTAGGCACTGGTCTTTTGTTTGTTGTTTTGTTTTTGGTTTTTTTGTCAAATTATGCTGAGTATTCTTCAGCGAGCTCGAGCACTCACACACACACACACACACACACACACACACACACACACGACAGTTTTCTACCTCTGCAAACAAGCAGTTTGTGTGCATTCTGCCCTCCGATTGAAAATGAACTATAACTCCACCACTGCTGCCCTGCCTGATCACATGGATGACAGGCTAGGTTGATATTTGTGGTTTGTATAGCCCCTAAGAAGAACGAAGATGGAATAATTAGCCCTTCACCCGGAATTTTAAATATCAACGGAGTTGAGAAAATGGCTTTGCTTGCTAGCAGATGGCAGAGCGTGGAGCCAGGAGAGGAGCCTGCGAGGAGCAGTTTCCTGAACTGAAAGTAAACAGACTGCGGAGCCCAGGAGCCTTTGGACTAACATCACTTGAGAAGGAGACAAATAACACTCGTGTGTATGAACCAGTCAGATGAGGCCAAAATGGGGAAATGGGGTGTGGTGTTAGTGGACCCTAAGGTAGGCGAATAGCCCTTGGGAGTGTTCTAGGGCAGAGACCAGGCTCTCTATTGTGGGTATGCCAGACCAGACTAGAAAAGGGGTGCTGTAGAGGCAGCCTCCTGGCTTAGCTAGACCTCTAGCAGGTGGATGTGCCCCACTGGGAGGGGCATCTTCTCCGGCACCCCAAGGACGGGAAAACACAGGGCAATCACTTCACTGCTGCCTACTGGTCCCCTTCCCCTCCACCTCCCTCTTTCCCCTTCCCTCCTCACCGCCATCTGTGTGCTTCAGGACACGCAGCTGTAAGCAAGATCCTGTTGAATTACATCCTCCCTCCAGGGAGCCACTTTCCCACCAGCGGCTGGAAAGTGAGATGGTTCTAGCGAGGAGGGTGGGGATTTACCCTAGGACAAACTTCAGGAAGCCCAGGACACTCCCATACTAAAAAAAAAACGAAATTGTGTGTGCTTCTTCTGGGGGTAACCGGCCATGCCTTTTATTGAACTGCCAAGGGATTCCACAGCTACAGTCAACTAAATGGAAGAAATGGGGCCCCGAGGAAGCTCCTGCTGGTTATTCCACAGATCACACGACTGTGGTCAATTTTTTTTTTTTAAGCATCTTGGGAAGAGTGACTTTTCCTGGCCTGGCAGATGAAAAACTTCAACTAGCAAGGATAGAGTAGTCACACTGTCAGATCTCCAAAGCAGAACGTCTTCTCTTCCAAGGGGATAGCACTTGCATCCAGTGAGAGCCTGGCTTCTCTTCAGCCACTCTTAAAAAGACAAAATAAAAAAAAAAAAAAGTAAAAAAAAAAATCCCTACAAGGAGCTTGAGAACCTATACCAAGTCACAAAGCACAGTTCTTTCCAGTGCTTTCTGAGCTGCTGCCAGGCTCAATTGTAAGCTGTAAAGTTGGTTTTCTTCCCCTACTGACTCGCGTGGGTGAAGGTGGAGCATACCCTGGCTGGCTTCTGACTCCCTTCACCTAACACACACACACACACACACACACACACACACACACTCACACACACACACACACCTCTATACTCCTCCTGCCCCAGCACTATTTGAACCCACCAGCTGATAAGCTTGTCCTCAGACGAAAGGAAGGGACAAAGGGAGGGATGGTCTTTCCCTGCTAAGTGTGGCTTGTTGGCTTGCTCCAAACACATCTCCAAAAATAAATTCCAAAGAAGGCAAGCAGGTATGTGTCAAATTGGCTTCCATTCTGTGTAAGGTTCCTTAAGAGAGTTCCACTAGAATGGCCCCTGAGTCACCCAGAGTGGGTTCTCCTGTCTTTAACACCTAAGGCATGTTTGAGTCCCCCACCCTGGTACTCAGCCTCCACTTACTCAAGGGACCCTAAGGCCTCTAAGGTAACCAAGATTGAAGACTCATAGAGGGGACCTAGGTGGCCATCACTCCCACTACCACCACCACCATCACCACCACCACCACCACCACCACCATCACCACCATCACCACCACCACCACCACCACCACCACCACCATCACCACCATCACCACCACCACCACCATCACCACCACCACCAACAACAACAACAACAACAACAGTACCAGGAGCAGCAGCAGCAGCTTAAACCACTTAGCTAACCCTAACCCTGAATGCCAGGTGATGACTGACTGTTGGGCACCTCTGGGCACCTTGGTATAAGGTTTTTCTGTGGCTAACTGTGACTCTGGCTTCTTTAGAGATGACCTCTTGTGGAAAGCAAAAGAGTCATACAGTCTGACAACTTCAACTGGCTATGGACACAGGACACGGTGAAATAAATAATCCCAGATGGGACCACAGAGATATGATTTCCCAATTTACTTTGCGAAATTAGATGCAGGGCCTGTCACACTCAATGGGGGTGGAGGTGAGCCAGGGGTGCTTTAGGAGATGGGTGCTCTCCACCAGGATGGTTAGCATGCCCCCTTCCCCTGCATAGGCAGCCTAGAGAGCAAAGGACAAGGGAAACCGTAGCTTCTTCTCTTCCCTTCATGTTCCTTCCATGGGAAGCAGGCTAAAGGAGACACTGAAAACAGAAAGGGAGCCTCAGCGTTGACCCTGATCTTACATTCAAGGGGAACTGAAACTCAAAGGAGTGAATCAAGAACTTGCTAGGGCGTGGGGGACAGGACACAAAACAATACAAAGACAGTGCAGAACTAAAGAGGCCTTGCCTATTTCTTGTCCACCTCGCTGACGTCCTATGTTTTTGTGAAACACACCCTTGGAGGCAAGAGACAGAATCCCATGCACCGTGAGGCAATCTTGCAATGTATCTTCAGGGTCCATCTGCCACCCTGCCTTCCCCAACCCCGAGCAGCCAAGGGTTAATAACAGGAGGAGGGGCCAGGCTCCATCCACTTGGAGGTCATCTAGCAACCAAGAGAGAGACCTGCAGCCACTTTTCAATACCCATGCCAGATACTCACCAGGAGGCATTAGGGCCCACTGATGGCTGCCCTGTTATAGAAGGCAGTCAGAAGACTGGATGTGCCAAGGGCCTCCTGGTACACATACCCCCGTGAGGGGGTGCTCAGGACTGGGTAGAACAAAAGCCCTCACCTTGGAAACCGTCTACCCCTGTCCCTGTGTTAGAGTATGACAGACAGTTCCAATACTACCAACATCGGGACTGCATGTCACTCTTCGTATTTTCCCCAACAGTCTAACAAGCAAGGTAAACCAAGAGACAGAGAGGCCTGGGGAACAAAGCATTGGTCCTGCAAGAGCTACAGGAAGAACAAACCATCTTCCTTGTATATGAAGCAACACCCTGTCCCTGCAGGTCCTTGAGGGTAGACTGAAAGAATTAAACTCGAGTTTCTAGTTACTCTATCAAACATGAAAAGCTGTACAGAAATTTTACAGTGATGGCCTGCTTGCTCGGCGTAACAAGATCAAGAATGTGGAGGAGAGGGAGGGAAAAAAAATAGAAACACAGTTTGGCACCAATTTTGACCTACTGGTGACTTCCTTTCTGCTGTTGATCCTATGCAATCCAAAAGACAAAACAAAACAAAAAACAAAAATCAATCAAACAACAACAACACCCTGGAAATCAAATCTATTTAGAGCACCAAAGGAAGAGTGACTCAAGTCTCAAAAAGAACTCTCTCTCAGAGTTTAGATGGGGTGGGGTTCATTCCACTGGCCAAAAGAGCCCCCACATCTCACAACCTGCCTGTGACCCTGTGACTTCTAGATTAGGCCTGTTCTGCCCTGGTTTTAGACAGACCTCTATAGCCCTATCTTACATTCACTCTGGGATCTGGATTTGAATTCTAAAGCGGACCTAAGTCATTTTTTTCTTACTATAGATCCAAGAAGTCTCTCTGAATAGCATGCTTGCTGAGAGGGGAGTCTCCCACCTTGCAGTTCGACTTCTCCTGCCTGGGAGGTGACTGTCCCCAAGGGGACTCTGAAAGGATGGGTGGAACTGGACGAAAGTGTCAGGGCAGAGGGATTGAACTCTTGCTATGTGTCTAGCTAACCAGTGGCTGTCCAGGACCTCGGGGTGACTGAAGTGTGATCCTGGATCGTCAATCCAAATGGCAAAAACACAGGTCCTAAAAGGGGACACGACTTGCCTAAAAGGGATTCTTTCCACCCACATAATAAGTTGCAAAGGGGGAAAAACTAAAAGAAGGGGGAGAGACGGGAGGGAAGAAGAGAGACGGGAGGAGGGGTGCGATTGGAAACCAGGTCTCTGGGGATCCTGTTCTAGTCAGTTTAGCCAACTAAAGCGGCCCTGACCTTGGGCCATTTTCTTCACCGTTACCCGTGAGGCTTCTGCGTTGGGAAGGGGTTGAAACGGAACGAGAATCGCTGTTGAAGTCTTTTCCTAAAATCTGAATAAGTCTGGGTGGTGCCAAACAAACAAGAGAGAGGGAGAGGTGAGGGAGGGAGGGAAGAAGGGAGGGAGGGAGACACTTATCTAAGTGTTGTCCCCTAGGGGTTGTAGGAAAGCAAGAGAAGGGGAAAAGGGACTCTCGCCAGCTGGAGCGCGCCTTTACAACAAGGCGCTACATAAACTTTAAGAGCCGAGGAAATCTTCTCTTTGAAGGTGCTGACCCCCAGAGAGTAGGCGGGCGTTCCGCGGGAGATGAGCCGTTGGAAAGGGGTCGAGCTAGGAGATGTCACTTGCTTCACGCTGATTTAACGTGGCGGGAACGCAGGTGCAGGAAACTCCAGCCCCTTCTCCCGTCCACCTAGAGCCCCTGAGCCCTCCACCCCTGCCCTTTCTTTGGTAGAAAATTTATTGACGCGGTGAGAGCAGGCTTACAAAAAGGCAGCTCCACAAGAATGCTTTGATCCCCCTCCAGTGTCCAACAGTCCCCAAAACGTCTGAGATCCCTGGGGGACAAGCCTCTAGCTCGGTTGTTCAGGTTTCCCTAAAACCAGTGCCTGAGCACTGCACAAGGACGCCGCGCGGGGGCGCTCTGGGACCCACTCGCCGCGGTGGTCCAGAGCGGGAGGGGGGGGGTCCTGTGGTCACTGGATTACATCTTCGATCCCTCCCACTAGCTTTGCCAGGCAAGCCTAGTAGGTGATACTCCTTAAAGGAAGTCCACATCCTTGGGTGCCCGGATTACTTCTTCTAACTGCCTTGTGACCGCTACTTGCAAGAACCTGGAGGATCACTCCAAGCATTGATCCTTACTGTGGAAGGAGTCAGTATCATGGCGGGCCCACATTTTGTCAGATTCAGAGGCTGACCCTTGCAACAGGCAGCAGGTTCCAGAAGGTTATCCTGCTCAGAGCACCATGGGAAGAGCATGAGAACAAAAATCTCAAACTGAGGCCCTCCCTCTTCCGCTTGCTGCTAGGCAGAAGTTAGCAGCCCCAGCGACCCCAGAAGCAGAAGGTAAACCTTGTTCCATCTGCTTCTGCATAAAGCCTCCCACAGCCTCCCACAGGAAGCTACCTCGATTTCCCTGAGCACACATTCAGACTTGCCCCCTTCCCACCCCACCCCACCCCACCCCGGTACCCACCATTCCCGCCTCTGCTTTGCAAATCCCAAAAAAAAAAAAAAAAAAAAAAAAAAAAAAAAAAATGATTTGAGAAACAGAGGACCTTTGGGCGGAAAACGGGTTTTCAAAATCCCACTCTGTAGCAAATGATTAAGGTTCAAGTTTAGTGGTAGGAAACGTGCCCCAAGACTATTTCTCCAAAAGCCAAGCGATACCACAAATCGTTGCTGGGGACCCTGAAAAGTTTTTGCACAATTCACTTCCTATGTCTTTGTTTCCTCGTTTATAAAACCCAAACTCTGGACAATACAAACTTTACCGCGGCAAAAAAAATCAAAGCAATTGAACATCTGAAAGCATTGTGAGTATACGGTGCCCAGGTCTCCACGTCTAACTTTTTTTTTTTCCAAGTCAGCAACACCATGTCCTGGGTTACAAATAGATAAAGTCAACGGCAGCGTCTGGAGAGTCCCAGATGGAGTTACTGGCCCTGTGTTGTTAATGTTCAAGCAACTCTTGTCTCTCAAAGGAAGCTGCTGCCCCCACTCCTTCTCCACAAATAAAAATGTATCCTCGCCGGGGCTGTGGTGGTGGCATGCATGCCTTTAATCCCAGCACTGGGGAGGCAGAGGCAGGCGGATTTCTGAGTTCGAGGCCAGCCTGATCTACAGAGTGAGTTCCAGGACAGCCAGGGCTACACAGAGAAACCCTGTCTCGGAAAAAAAACAAAAACAAAAAACAAAAAACAAAAAAATGCAGAGTCACCTTTCTTTTGGCCAACAAGGAACCAGATTTTCAAGTGATATACAGAATTGCTTGTCCTGCAAAGCATGAAGGACTGTATGTCCCTCCTCACTTTGAAGAGCAGGAGGGGTTTGCAGCAAGGGGACAAAGCCTTTCCAAACAGGTTGCTCTCAGTGCTCAGTGACTCTCCCCCTGAGGAACTGTTCTTGAGACTGGAAAGGGACAGTCAGGCTGCCATTTTTTACACCTTTGAACTTACTTTCCAGCTGGACCTTTCGGCTGGGTTCATCTCTGTTGTTTGTTTTGTTGGTCTTGTATGTTGTTATTGTTGTTTCCCGTCTCCTACTTAGGGAAACACTTGACAATATACAATAGTAGGCAGAATTGCGTTAAGATCTACTAAAGTAATCTAATAGGCTAATACCTGCAGTGAGCCACAAGAATAGGCAATGTCTACACAGCCCTTAGGCAGATCAGCTATGGCCGCCACTGCTTGAAGGACCACTCATGCTTTAGAGGTCCTTCTGTCCGTTTGCTGAGTTGGTAAGATTTAATTATACCAAATGAATGGAATTCCTGGGGTCTGGGGTATGATATGCTGTATGCTTCATGATCAGGTGCTGAGTCATTTGAGCAGGACACTCACCAACAGCACACCCAGCTTGAAGCCAGTAGGCAAGGGACAGAGACACACAGGTGGCCAAAGGAAATGGTAGATCTACACTCTACTCTAGAAACCTAATTATATGCTACTTGATCTTCTAAATACCTTGGGAGATGTTCTCTAAAACACATTCATGAGGACCTCAAACGCTGGGATCTTACAGCTGAGCTGTAAGAGTTAAGATTAGCTTGCTTGTTCCCTTAACAGAAGAATCTTCAGCCCTCGCTCTGAAATCCTGAAGCTAAAGGCTGCTCCAATCAGAAACCATCTCTTTAAGACCTCTTCAATCTTCTCTCATACCTATCAACAACCTTCCAGCACTGCTAATAAACAGAGTTTTATTGGGTTTGGTTCCTTTTTTTTTTTTTCCTTCTCTTTTAGTTCTTCTCAATCCCAGTTTGCACAACACACAGATACATCTGTACAATTAACTTTCATCCACTTGAGCATTGCACAGTCACTAAACTTTACTTGGCATATCGGTTCCAAAAAAGAACCAGATCTGGCTTCAGTGTGGAGTCCAACCCAATACATGAAAGCTCAGAATCCACTGTCCGGTTGTAGTGTTCCCAGATGGCCTCATGTTGTTTGGCAAAATCTATAATGTAATAAATATTGATGGTTCCCTCACATATGGTGTTATACGATCTGCTCGGCCAAAAAAAATTTTTTTTCTGCAGTCTTTTAAAGATATATCACTAGGTTTGTTGTCTTGAAATCAGTTTTTGCTCTGGCAGCCTTCTCTCAACCAGATGTGGAGTCCGTTACAATGTTCTTCATTTGTTTGTTTGTTTGTTTGTTTTTTAATTTCACTTGTCCCACTGATTGTTGGTGTTTTAAAAGAGTTGTTCTTCAAGAGTCTTCTGTCCGTTCCTGACAGAGTATTTTAAAAGTCAATGAACTTCCTCACAAAACACATGCTCTAATTTTCCTTTCTGGCTACAGGATCATGGCTCCTGCCATTTCAGATTTTTGTTTCCCCAGGTCACCACTGGGGTGGAGGAAGCAGTGGTTCACGGAAGGGAGCTGTCAGTTACAACCTTTTCCCTCCGTCCACAGACACACACACACACACTTCCATTCAAAGCTCCTGTTTGCACTCCTTTCCAAAAATATTATCCTTATGGGATGGAAATTTTCACGCATAAACTCAGTTTGGCTGAACCACCTTTTTTTTTTTTCCAAAAGAAAGTTTGAGAAAACACATCCTTAGTTATTTGAGAGAGTTAATACACGCTGTTATTTTTTTTCAAACCTAGATGTATGGGTGTATTAATCATTAAGAAGAATTCATGAATTGACTCTGTAAGTGAGCGAGACTCTCGAGCCCTTTAGAAGCCGCCAAATACTAAGAGTGAGAGTGGCTTATAAATCACTTTGGATTACAGATCCTACAATTTTATTAAATCTTTAGGATGATGGGTTTATTCCCATTTCTCTGTGGAGCTACGATAATAATAAGCATTCATGGCCACAGGAGTGTGTGCATTTGATAGCTCAGATTTAAGAAACTATAATTTTTTATTCACAGCTATCAGAAAAGTTTTTTGTCCGTTTTTCTGCTTTAAACATACTTCCTCTATTTTTAAAATGCACAGGGACATAAAAGTATCTCTACTGCTGTACAGTATTGTACAGAAAAATAAACCGAGGTTCAGGACCTTGGATGCTACAATCATTGCTTGGCAAATGGTTGCCTATCATGTGTAAGACCCTGAATTTAAGTGCCAGCGCTCAGGGGTGGTGCCTGGAATTTTCACAGAAAATTCATATTATCCCTAGATGTCATTTTCTGGGATTAATTCTTACATGCGGGACTTTAGGTTTGACAGATATACACAACAATGAAACCGACATCATCTTTGCCTTTGCTTGTAATTTTGTTGTCTTTTAAATTTTTTATAGGTGTGCATGCTTTGCCCGCATGCCTGTGGATGTACTGTGTGTTTCCCTGGTGTCTGAGGAGGCCAGGAGAGGGCGTCGGCTCCCCTAAAGCTGGAGTGACAGATAGCTGTGGGCTGTCGTGTGTGTGCTGGGAATCAAACCCGGCTCTTCTGCAAGAACAAGTGCTCTTGGCTGCCGAGTCCGTTCTCCAGTCTCCCGTCTATACGTTTTTTAATGTATAGAGATTTTATTTTGAAAATCGTTCATATTTGATGCAAATAAAAATAGGATTTAAAATCTTTACTACAGATGCGCCTTTCCTGTTATGTTTCAGTGCTGGAGGTTAAACCCAGAACCTTGATGTCCTAGACACGCACCATGCCACGTGGCTACATACCCAAGCCAGTTATTAGCTTTTATTCCATTGTCAGTTTTCTCAAATGTATGAGAATATCCGCATTTAAGCTTAGATGAACAGTATTGAGATTGTGGTATTCGGTTTGGGGAGGAAGAAGTCTCCAAGGAGCCTATCACTTAATTTCTATGTCTTCTTAGTTGCTTACAAAATTTTAAATGAGGGTAACCAAAATAGAGTATTTTTAATTATTCAGCTATGGTTATTTTCTAACTCAGGATGGTAAGAGAACAATTCAGTGTGTGAGGAGTTACTCGGGAGTGGCAGGCAAGGACTCCTGCACGTGACATCATTTACCTAATGCTTCTGCGTGATTAGAGTCCCCCTCTTGGGGACGCTCCTTGCAGTCCTGCCTTCCTTTGGAGTCTTATCCAAGCAAGCAGGAATTAATTTTCAGCCCTGTTAAGGTTCAGCACAGACGTACTGAGAGTCTTGGCAGCTGCTCGCAGTGAAACTGGAGTGCAGAGATGAACTATGCACATACCCCACCAGCCAATCAATTTTGTCAGGCAGCGTCCGTAAAGGCATGGCTTGCTCTTTGTTGCATCACTGCCTGTCGGGGTTCTACAGCTCTGAAGAAACCGCATGGCCACAGCAACTCTTATAAAGGAAAACATTTAACTGGGGCTGACTTACATACAGTTTCAGAGATTAGTCCGTTATCATCATGGTGGGCAACATGGTGGCATGCAGGCAGAAAACACGGTACTAGAGGAGGGGTTGGGAGTTTTTAAGATATTTATTCAATTCCTTAGATCTGGGAATATTTCTCAGTAGGAGAGCATTTGCCTAGAGTGTGAGAGGCCTTAAACTCAATACCCAGGTTGGAACAGCCATTGGGTTGAGAAGCTTGCCACCAAACCTGACAACCTCAGTTCTATCCCCAGAACCTGTGTGGAAGGGGAGAGCCAACTTATAAGTTGTCCTCTGACCTTCACAACACCCTGCTTTAATATGCTTCCAAGTAGAAAATACTGAGCAAGTTGCTTCCTTTGTTCACAATGATGTATGATTCTTTTCTTTCCCCAAAATTCAACTTTCAGTGAAATTGTAAGGAGGATTTTAAAGTCACATCTCGTAAGTGTTCCAGGTTATAACCAGATCTTTCTAATGTGATGAAAAAATTAAATTCATACTTCTCACATAAGCCGTTACCAGAATACCAGAAGGCTGTTGAGACACAAGTAACTCAAAGACTGTTGTTTGAATATGAAATGTCCCCCATAGGTGCAGATGCTTGAACATATGGTCTCCAGCAGGTGGCACTATTTTAGAAGGTGTGGAATGTTTAAGAGATAGAACCTTGCTGGAGGAAGTGTCACCAGGAGTGACCCTGGAGGTTTTATAGCCCAGCTCTGTTTTGTGTCTGCCTCCTATTTCTTGACTTCAGACTAAGTGTGATTAGCTACCTCTTGTGTCTGGCTCCAGGGCTTCCCTGACATGGTGAATTTATAACAAGCCCTCAAGATGAGAGTCACAACAAGCCCTTCCTTCTCTAAGCTGCTCCTTTCTTATCAGGCATTTGATTACAGAACAAGAAAAAGCAACTAAATACAGAGATCCAAGCTGTTCTGCTTCTAGAGATTGGCTTTAGGGACTTGGGAGAAGGGATAGGCCATAACTCCAAAAGATGGGAAGAATTATTACAGAGAGGAACAATCGTCCACTGACCCACAGGCCTCAGAGGCCGGCCTCAGAGGCCAGCCAAATCAACTCCCTTATGCCTTACCAGTGGAGCACTTTCTAAGCAAAACGGGTTGTAGACACTGCTACAAAACAGCTAAAAGAGTTTACAGGATATACAGCTCTTGACTCTGACTCTATTTGAAACTGGGGTAGTTTGGCAACTTGAGAGAGCCTCACAACATAGTGATTTTAAACAGTACGGTAGCCAGGCGGTGGTGGCGCATACCTTTAATCCCAGCACTTGGGAGGCAGAGATAGGCATATTTCTGAGTTCCAGGCCAGCCTGATCTACAGAGTAAGTTCCAGGACAGCTACAGCTAGGGCTACACAGAGAAACCCTGTCTCGGGAAAAAAAAAAAAAACAAGAACAAAAACAAAAAACAAAAAAAAAAAACAGTACAGTAAGTTAATTTTTAAGATATTTATTCAATTCCTTAGATCTGGGAATATTTCTCAGTAGGAGAGCATTTGCCTAGAGTGTGAGAGGCCTTAAACTCAATACCCAGGTTCAAACAGCCATTGGGTTAAGAAGCTTGCCACCAAACCTGACAACCTCAGTTCTATCCCCAGAACCTGTGTGGAAGGAGAGAGCCAACTTATAAGTTGTCCTCTGACCTTCACAATCACCAAGGCACAGTGTGACCACACAATCAGTCACTAATGTAATCACAAGTCCCTAGGCCTAAATCTCTTCCCTTCTGCAAGACAATTTTAAAACAGATGTTAAGGGAAAAAAATTAAAGATTAGGTTTAATTCTTCTGGTCTTCTTAAAGATGTCAAATGCCAAAAACTAACCAAAAGGCCAAACATCTGTGTAAGAAAACTAAAAAGAAACTAAAGGCCCACCTAGGTCCCACGCTCTCTCACTAGCCTCAGTGTAGTAAAGTCCACTTGCAAGGCCAGCCTCTCTCTTCTGCATGGCTCGGTCTCCACAGCCTCAGTTGTCTCCACAGCCTGCTGTTAGCAGGCCTCTGCAGCCTTTGTTCTCCTGTATGAATCAGCTGCATCCTCCAGAGCCACCTCTGTGAAAACTCTAACCTCCAACCACCACCTTCCCCGGTTCCCTGAATCTAGGGGCCACCAACCCTAATGCTTGGTCAGCCTACAAACCCATCCATAACCTCATCTTCCATTTTTGGCTGTTAGAATCATGCATGCTGTACCTAGATCCCTCAAGCCCCTGCAGATGTTTATGCACACCTGGACTATATATCTCTTTCCCCTGTCGTAGTACCGCAGTTCTCCAATAATCCTAATCTGCCATCTTTTTAAAGATTTGCTCAAACTCCATCTTTCATAGCAAACCTGGCCTGCCCTTCCAAGAAACACCTTCCCCTGTTCCCTAGTTTATTTGAAAGTCTATAATCTATATCTATTGTAGATGTAGATATTACTGAATATCTATAATCTACCTCCATGTATGTTCACTTATGTGTCTTTTTTTTTTTTTACCATCTTGGTAAACTGCCTTTCCAAATATAGGTTGTGAGTTTATTAAGGATCTTAAAACCCTTTCTGCTCCCAATAATGCCTAGAACAATGTCCTAAAGAGAATCATGTGATCAGTGGTCATCCGCTGACCAAATTAATGTGTCATTTAATTTTTTAAGTGGTAAATAAAGACTTTCTTATTTTGACCCAACAGACAGTTATTGTCTATCTGTTGAGCCTAGTTCTAAGATTTGGGATTGCAGCAGTGAGCAAGACAGACAGACACCAATGGTCTTGTAGACAGAAGACAGAAGATAAACTAATACACAAGACAGTACAGCTATGTCAGATGGCATGCATGCCATGGAGAAAAAGTTAAGCAAGAGAGATAAAGAGGGTCTGGACAGGGTAATGTGTTATACCGTGAGGCTATACTGATGAAGGGAGAGAAGAGGTGAGAAGAGACTCAAAGGAGTTGATATTTTAGGAGAAAGAATCCCAACCTGGAGAAAAAAAAACCATTAAATGTAAAGACCCTGAGGAAAAAAAGAAAACCCAGAATGAGCAGAGGAAAGGGAGTGGCAAGTGTTTCTACTGGATGGAAAGGACAAAGGGAGGGAGGGGAGAGAGGGAGGGGGAGGGAGGGGGAAGGAAGGGGAGGGAGGGGGAAGGAAGGGGAGGGAGGGGAGGGAGGGAGGGAAGGAGAAAGGGAGAGAGGGATAAGGGAGAGGGAGGGAAGGGGAGAGAGGGAATGGGGAGGAAGGGGAGGGAAGGGTAAGGAAGGGAGAGGGAGGGAGGAAGGGGGGTAGGTGGGGAGGGAGGGAACACTATGATTAAAGTCCATCTGGGTCAGGGAAAGGTGGTCTTCCCAACGCTAGAACTTTCACTCTGCAGACCTTTGAGGGGCAGAGCGCATCACATGACATCATTCCCTTTTCACAAAAACAAATGTAAAGACCCAAGCCTCCTTGATCTCAGCATGAACTCCAGCATCGAAGATTTAACCAGAACTAAAGGCATTTAATAAAATTAAAATATTCCTGTACACGTAAGCATTTTGCCAGGCAGACACGCACTGAGAGACACACTTCTTGAAGCAGTACCTGCGTGTGGTCCCTGTGGTCTAGCATCGAATGATTCAAAAATGAGACACAGCGGCACAATGTTCTGAGCCCAACAGTACCACTTTGTAGACGATGGATAGAGCTGTGGAGGTGAGTACGACCCTGCCCCAGTCACACAGCGGATGCAGGTGGACTTTGTTTCAGAGACTTTGTCTCCATGGCGATTGCTGGTATATAAAATAGGCATGGTCGGTATGTTAGAAGCCCCACCCCCACCACTAGAATCCCAACCATTCCCAAGTCTTGACATCAATTGCTGACAAGCTAAATGCCCTCAACTTATTTCTGGAAATTCTCTCAAGAAACCAAATTCAATGGAAGCCTGAGAACAAGAACACTGGACCTAGAACTATTGCAACATCCAACTATTGTCATCTGTCACTCACGTCCTTAAGACCAGAGGGGTAAACAGACACAATATGTGCATGCGTGCACACACACACTACACACATACACACATACACACACCACACACATACATACACACCACATACCACACACACATAAACACCATACACACACACACAAACAAACCACACACACACACCACCACCACCACCACCACACAAAGGACTTTCTCAACTTCTCTCTTATATAGAAATTAGCTTTGAAAGACTGTCCCTCCTTCCCTCATAATATGCTCATCCCAGACTCCCATAGGTGCCAATCGACAGATCTAAACTGGGCCGCCAACTTTAGTGCCCAGCAGTAAATCGATAAGCCAACTAAGTCTAGAAGACTGTTTGTGCCTTGGTATCAAGAAACCTGCCCGGCCTGACTTGATCACTGAAAGGGGCACTAGATTAGGATCTATGCAATGATACCTTTCCCCTCTTTTAAGTTTAGAATAATAAAACATTGCATCATTTGGATAAATGTCTAGAATCAGAATTCAGACTATGCATTTAAGGGGAACCAACCATAAAGACCTCTAGTCAGGAGGGATGAGTAGGCAATCTGGTCATTACAACAGGAGGGACCCACTGGACAACTGAATCCTTCCATCAGAAAGCAGTGGGGTTGGGTGGAGTGGCAAATGGCTTTTGGCTCCAGTACTAACTCAGCTTGACAGTGAAGCCACGTGGGACACCGTGCTCAGGAGGCTTCCGAGGCTAGGTGGGAACGCAGAGCAGGACCAGCAAGGCAGCAACACTACTGTCAAAGAGGAGCCAAGCTACAGGAGGCATCCAGCCTGACTGGAAAACAAGGTACACTACACTCTGCACCAAAGAGGTAAAGCCCACCCATTCTCTGTACAGCCGCAACAGCATTCAGAATCTGTCAGATCTTGATGCGGAGTCTGGTCTTCATAATGGAGTAACTTACACAGTGCTGCAATTGACAGGAAAGATAAGTTCAATTGTGTGAGTTATCCAGTGTGCCAGGCCTAATGAGACGATCTCTCTGCAATCCCGAAGTGCGATCGAGGTAATCAGCAATCAGCTGACCATAAGATGCTCTACGGGCTGTTGGTTTAACTGCAGGCTGTCGCCTCCGTTATGAACTTCTGGCCTCTGATGGTTTCTTTGAGCTTGGAAAGGTAATGTTGTTTTTCTTCTTTACTCTCCAAGCTCATCTTTAGCTGGTTCTGGCAGCCTCTGAAGTGCCTGCTTTAGAACAGTTGGTAAGCACGTCCTTGCTAGGGTCCTAAAGGCTTTGAAAGTGCATTTCCTACTTTTAATCATAACCTATAAGTTTTCCTTCATAATCATCTACGTCAATGAGAACAAAGTCATTAGCAAATAAAGCCCTCGAGATTTGACACACAGGGTTATGGGTATTGTGGAAGCCTCAGCATCCACTGTTATCTATAGCTTGTTTTAATAATGAGATGCTCAGAAACTCACGGCTCTTTCATACATGCAGCTACAGACATTTTCCAAACGTCCTTACTAAGGATGAAGTTAGGAACAATTAAAATCACTAGGACTTAATGCCACGAAAATGCTGTTTGACCAGCACATATATTAACTACTCCATAAGGAACATTCCAGCCAGGCTACTGATCCACGCGTTGTTGCTTGGCTGAATCTGGTGGAGGGCTAAATGCTTGTTTCACTGTGGTAGTAAACCAGTTCTCATTAAGGCAGAAGACCTTCCTAGGAGGCTTAAAAGCTGGGAACCAGGCAGGCTCTGAAATCCCAATGGGAACAGTAGCCCAGGGGGTCAGAGAAACATTGCTGGCTCTCACCCAGGCACAGCTGGGGAGCCAGGCTCCCAGGAATCCCCCCCCCACCCAGTCACAACCCTGGGAACCCAGCACCATCACAAAGCCCAGCCGTTAAGTGGGCAGCAGGCACCCTGTTGGTGGTGCGCGGTGGCCCCTTTTGTGCCTGGCAGGGGAGACCAAGTCAGAGAGAAGGGCTGAACCTCCTTTCCCCGATGTGTGCCCTTGCTGGGTCAATAGCAAGCCTGTTATGAGAGCGAAACCGGAGCTGGGTAATGTGTGTAGGATCTGTGGCTTTACTGTGTCCCTGCTATGTTAATTAGTATTAGGAGTATGATGGATTGGCAACACGTGTGCGCTCTGAGTCTTAAACCAGCCCTGAGAGTTTAGCACTCCATTAGTTACACATCACAGAACCCAGGGGATGTTTATTCAAAAAGAGGATCACTTACAGGAGGGAAACAAGCTAATTCATTCCTGATACCGTCTGGGGAGAGGGACACCCCATCCCTGCTCGTGAACAGTATAACCTGTCATCTAAGACAGAGCTGGAATTAGAAGCTGGCAAGGAAACTACAGAAAACCAAGGGCCCCCTGGCCTGGGAACCCTGAAATCTCAAATCCTCAGTTGTTCCTATGTGAATCCCTCAGAGACAAGTTCAGAGAAGGCTCTGTGTTGACATTTCAATCGGAGGGCTGAGTCAGAAGCTGGAAGCCTCTCCCACACCCTCCAGGCCACAGAGAAGCCAGCTCCTGCTCTGGCTTCCCAGGCACCCCGGCTTACAGCAGCTGCTGCCTCTCAGACCTCACCACGGGGCCGGGGCCGGGGGCCGGGGCCGGGGCCGGGGCCCGGGCCGGGCCGAGAAGACCCGGGAGGAGTGTCGAAAACTAAGACCTCAGATCATTGCTGAACTGATTGTCATTTATAATTATAAAAATGACTAACTTTTTTATTATTTCATGGGCTGCTTGAGAAGCGAACCCAAACTCCTTTCTGATTCTAAATTTCTGAAAAGACTTTTTTATGATTATTTTTCCGATTTTTCAATTGTATTTTTTGTGCATAAGTGGATTTTGTACGCCCCAAGGATACAGTGCCCGAGGATGTCAGGACAAGGGTGTCAGATCCTCTAGAACTGGAGTTATCGATGGTTATAAACTGTGTGAGTGCTGGGAATTGAACCCAGGTCTTCTGTAAGAGGAGTAAGTTCTCTTAAGCAATACAGACGGTTGTGAGCCACCAGGTGGTTGCTGGAAATTGAACTCAGGACCTCTGGAAGAGCAGTCAGTGCTCTTAACTGCTGAGCCATCTCTCCAGCCCTCCCCTGTCTTCTTTATCTAAATGTGTGTCTCCCTCCTTTTGCCCCGACAACAGTCCCTAAGATATCGTATCTGGGCTTGAATCCAAGCTCTGCTGGTGTGGAATATTTTCTCATCTTTTCTCCCACCTACAAAATTAAGACTTTGGGGTGTAACTTAGTAGTGGAACGCTAGCATGTATGTCGAACATATGAGCCGTTAAATTCAATGCCTGGCAATAAAAAGGGGGGAGGAAACTTAAAAAAATAGACTCATAGAGAATAGAAGGGAGGTTAGCAGGGGTCAGGGAGAAGGAAAAGCATGATGAAGGAGAAGTTTAAACCCTCAAGATGAGTGAACATGCGCTGAAGGTCTAGTGAGCATGCGCTGAAGGGCCAGCGAGCATGCGCTGAAGAAGGGCCAGTGAGCATGCGCTGAAGAAGGGCCAGTGAGCATGCGCTGAAGGACCAGCAAGCGGCACCTTGAGCAGAGGTAACAGCATGTGCTGTGTACTTAGAGTCTGTGGGAAAGTGCACGGGAGGCACCTTCCACCAAAGTAGGGTGGGAACAAGGGTAGCAACTGAGTGATGAATGAGTTTCCTAGGTTCACTTGTGTGTGTGTGTGTGTACACTTTTCATAAAGCTCACAGCATCTTAAATAGGGACACTGCTGTATGGACCCAAAGCCTTACTAAGCATATCATCTGAAACAGTGATGTTCAAACCTCCGTGTTTATCCTGGTAACCCAGGCAACACAGTGTTCTGTGTTCATACCCCTGCATCTCAGATGGAACGAACTAGAACAGGGCTGGGAAGATGCGTTTCTAATTTCCAATCAGGGCCTGAGTCTTCAGGTCTTATAAAACCCCAGTAATGATGACACAGCTGGCCCGGAGCCTGAGGTTAGAGTCAGATAGCCCACAAATTTCACTAAGATATAATGCAGACTTCTTAGTATTGGTTTCAAGAGTCCAGAGTTATCTACTCTCATGAAAGAACAATCACAAAAATCCCCAGGCCTGAAACCAAGGTATGATTCTAAAGAGACTCCCCTTGGCATCATAGAACACACACACACATACACACACACACACACACACACACACACACACATGTGCTTCACTTGATCAAGGACAAGTGGGGAAAATCACCATACTTCCTCACTGCCTGTTTCATTTGTCAGTCAACAAACCAACATCAGCAGAGTGTCCACTGCATCTACCCGCTCTTGGGGGGGAAAAAAAAAGCACACTGAAGCAGCAGGGAGAACCAATCAGATCTGTTCCTGAGGACGCCGGGCGGCAGCAGCACCCGGCGACCCACTCAATCGGGTGTCCACCTTCAGGTGGTTACTGGTTCCATTCGCTGGTTCGGTGGGTGTGGGATAGTAAGCAACAGTTCTTATCGGTGACAGCAGGGGGTCCTATGCTCAGTTGCAGATGTGACTCGGTCCCCAAATGAAGCACCAAATCACGGCTGATGATCAATCTCACTGACCCTTTGTAAATGCGCCATCTTGTTTGCCAGCACTCCTGTGCCAGCTGAGCTCCTCCTCCGCGTCGCAGATATATGGACCTTTGCAGATTCATCTCACCTCCTGGTTGGTTGATCGCTGGCGGCCCCTCCCTCACCCACTGCACCCACTACACAACCGGGAGGAGAGGTGGGAATGGTTAAGGTTTTTTCCCTTTCTCATTTTGAGTTGTACATAATATCTGTACAGATTTATGGGGATAGTAGAATCCAATACACAGTTACAGTGTTTAGTGATGAAATGGAGAAGACTGGCATTTCCCTCTTCTCGAAGTTTAATCGTTTCTATGTGTCGGGCACTTGCGGGCTCTTCCGGTTATTTTGAAGTAGATCATAAGCTGTCTCGTGGGCTGCAATTGCCCAACAGCAATCTGGACCACTAGAACTAATTCCTCCCATCCAACTGTATCCCGATACTGTTATCCAGTCTACCTCTCCACCTCTTCCCAAGCGTGATAACTCATCATCAATTTCTAATCAACTATCCCATTCTGCCAAAAGATTGGTTCATGCTAGCACAGCACACAACACACAACCCAGAGCCAGGCCACAGGGTAATGGTAGAATCGTGCTTACAATAACACGCCGAGAAGCAAGGCTCAGCACTGAGAATCCGCGCCCCCCCCCCCTCAGACCCACATGACCAGCCTGGGCAAGAGTTCAGCTGCTGGGGAGCTGAGGTACATGCTTCTGTTTGTTCAGCAAACAAACAGCACTGTGCCTTACCCTGCTCACTGCAGGCCCATCTCCTGTGCCCAGAGGACTGCAAGCCCACGTGGGGACCCAGGGGAGCCCGGCCCTTCCGATCTGTATGGATCTCAGCTTACGAAAGGATCTGTGTTCTTGCCTTTCACACCCACCCAGAAGACTGGCCTAACATTTCCATCTTTCCTTAATAACGTTCTTCTCTTCCACATAGTGGTTCCGCACAGGAGCCAGTATAAACACAACCACGAGGACCAGACCTCCTAACTCGACCGTCTCCGCCGGCCTGCCGCGCCAGAGCCAAGAAACACAGACTCCATCCTTCCTCGGCTCCTTATTTTTCACTAGGAAGGTAATCCCTTTGCTTCCTGAGGTACCCTCCTCTCCAAAGGAGAGCGTGGTGGGAGCCAGACCTGCCGCCTGTCCGGTCATCGATCCTGTGGAACGAAGAAGACACACGTGACAGGAATGTCTGAGACGCACCATTCGCTTCCCAATATGAACTAACCAAACTGATGCTCAGTTCCCACGAGAAAGCTTTCCTTTCTGTGACACTTCGCCCTTCTGATGGCTGACACATTCTCAGTTCATGGAACAAGTCAAGAGAAGATCACACAGAGTTAACTGTGTGAGCCTCAGAGCCACTGAAGGATACAGAAAGGAAGAGGGCCAGTAGAATGGTTCAAAGGGTAAAAAGTGCTTGCAGCCAAGCCTGATGTCCTCGGTTCGATCCCTGGAACCCCCTGGGTAAAGAGAACTAGCTCCTGAAAGTGGTCCTCTGACCTCCACAGATATGTGCATGTTCACGCCTATGCACGTGTACCCGCAAGCACACACAGACACACACACAGCACAGAAAGAAGAGGGATAAAAAAGAAAAAGAAAAAAGAAACTAAAGAACACATTGGCAGCACCATTAATAGTTAAACTGGGCAAGTGCTCAGTTGATACCAGAAAACAGAACTCACAAAGCAATGAATAGGAAGACTGTGCAGATATAGAACAGTGTCTGGCCCCGCTGCAAAGGCAAGAAATGCAAAAATAAAGTAGACCTTTATCTGAGCATCCAAAGCTAGTGAGGGGCATGTGGCTCTGGCGCTCAGCTGTGGTTACAACCCCTGGCAAAGCACTTTAGAAAGACAGTAAAGCAAGAGACATAATTTGTGTTCACCCTTTGACCTGGAAGTCCTGCTTCTGGAAAGGAAGAAGTAGCATCCCTTCCATGTCAAGGGGAAAGCGCTGCCACCGTCTTAAGAATGGAAACGACATAGCTCGTTTGTCTCTTTCCTGTTTCCAAGTCACCTTCCCGCATTCGTTCTAAGGGTAAGCATGAACAGGCCGGGACAGATGTGTCTAAAACACTTTGTCTTGAAATCTAAATACGTCAGCCCTCCAGGACCATTAGTGTGTACATCTTACCCAACTCAGCCGAGAAGAAAATGCCTAGTGTAGAAATATCAAGGGACTTGATGCCCATTTAAACCCTTAAGGCACCAAGGCCCAGGGTACTCCCAGTAGACCAGAAGTTGTATTCCATGGCTTTAAGCAACTTTGATAGAAGCATCTAAGAGCTCTGAATCTGACCAACCAGGGACCTCCAACGTGTCCTGTAAATATCTACCTGACTCCTGTCGCTGGGACAGTAAGGATACAGGCCAGTGAAACACCATGACTCTACAATGGAGTTCATTTCCTTGAAACACATTCCTTTGTCCCTTGATCTGTGCCTGACCTGGTACATCAGCTCTCTGGAGATGTCATTGACTGTCCAGTCAGGATGTCGGCAGAACAGAGTGTGAACGCCCAGGAGTTGCACGATACAGACCTTTGACCTCAGGCCACTGGCCTGCCATGGGCTGATGGCTGCCTGGGCCTGCCTTCCCAAAGAGAGCTCGTGAGGAGCTGTGAGGAGTGTGCTTTCCCTCACGAGCTAATGTCAGATGTGGACACCTGCTCCTAGAAGATGAGTCAGCGTGTCAGCCAAGATGCATCACTTAAAAAAACAAACAAATAAAACAAAAAACACTTCTTAGCTGGGCAATGGTGGAGCCTTTAGTCCCAGCACATGCAGAGGCAGGTGGATCTCTGAGTTTAAGGCCAGCCTGGTCTACAAAGCAAGTTCAAGAACAGCCAGAGATACACAGAGATACACAGAGAACCATTGTCTCAAAATAAAAAAAAAAGTAGAAAGAAAGGAAGGAAGGAAGGAAGGAAGGAAGGAAGGAAGGAGGGAGGGAGGGAGGGAGGGAGGGAGGAAAGAGAAAAAAAGAAAGGAAGGAAGGAAGGAAGGAAGGAAGGAAGAAAGAAAGAAAGAAAGAAAGAAAGAAAGAAAGAAAGAAAGAAGGTGTCTTAGTCAGGGTTTCTATTCCTGCACAAACATCATGACCAAGAAGCAAGTTGGGGAGGAAAGGGTTTATTGAGCTTACACTTCCAGCTGTTCATTACCAAAGGAAGTCAGGACTGGAACTCAAGCAGGTCAGGAAGCAGGAGCTGATGCAGAGGCCATGGAGGGATGTTACTTACTGGCTTGCTTCCCCTGGCTTGCTCAGCCTGCTCTCTTATAGAACCCAAGAATACCAGCCCAGAGATGGCACCACCCACAAGGGGCCCTCCTTCACTTGATCACTAATTGAGAAAATGCCCCACAGCTGGATCTCATAGAGGCACTTCCTCAAGTGAAGTTCCTTTTCCTATGATAACTCCAGCCTGTGTCAAGTTGACACACCAAACTAGCCAGTACAGAAGGAAAGAAAGAAAGAAGGAAAGAAAGAAGGAAAGAAAGAAAGAAAAGAAAGGAGGTTGGGAGGAAGGAAGGAAGGAAGGAAGGAAGGAAGGGAGGAAGGAAGGAAAGCTGCTTCCCTTGTCTTCACAGAGCCTGAGGTTATCTTTCCAGCAGGAAACAATCTTTCACTTCCTAATCGAAAATAAGACTTAAAAGTAGGCAAAGCTTAAAAGCTGGCAAAGATAAGAATTCTTTGTCACGTATATTTATATAATTATAATGTTGAAATTATAACATGCATTATAATTTCCCAACACCCACAGGAATTAGAGACAATGCTCGCTATGTACCAGCTATTCTAAGGGTTTCGTGTACAGTAACTCACACGAACCCGGGAGGAAAATACTGTTAATTGCCATCTCCTTGTCCACATAAGGAAACTGAAGCATAGAGCCATACCAATACCACACACTGTCAGGTGACCTTTTGGCTCCGTGGGATTAAATTGGCTCCAAGACGAAACTTTCCTATGTACAGGTGAATGTATAGTGGCGTTGTTGAACAGGAAGACATTTGCAGAGTAAATACATGCACACAGCATTTGTAGCAGACAGACAGGCTCCAGCATCCCTAGCCAGGACACCATGGGGGGGCGTGTGCTAGCCAGGGTTCATGAGTGGAGGTCAGAAAACGACCTTGGGTGTAGCTCTTTGACACTCGCCTTTTGCTGTTGGCTGACACTAGCTCCACGAAAGCGTCCAGGCATTCCACTGTCTCCACGTCCCATGTCAAGATCAGAGCATTGCATTTTTGCCAATTCTGGGAAAATTAAATTCCGTGATTGGCACAGCAAGTACTCTTTCTACTTCATCCCCATTACAGCCTTTACAAAGAGACTAGCTATCAAAAACGTATATCCAAGTAAACAGCCAGTGTTTAGTCCTTTCCATAAGCAGTCCAGGGACATGGGAAAACTCGAAGATGGGAGAGGCAGACATCAGGCTTCAGGCAGCACACTTTGCTAACCTCACTTCGGACTACACTGGGTCCTGAAAGTCTGCCTCTCCCCGGAACCCAACTCCTCCCACCTCCTTCCTCATCCTCAAGATCCCAACGAAATAGTTATTAATCCAATAATCTATTTTTAAAGAAGTAGTCATCTATTTATTCTCCCTCAAAGCCTTAGGTCCCCGGATCTAATCTAAATGAAAACCAAACCTTTTGTCCCCTCGGCTTTGGTAAAGGTATCTGTTGCTAGCATTCTGTATAGGCTTTGGTCAGCCTCAGGCTATACTATCCAAGAGCCTAGCAGGCCAGGCCACTGGTCAGGAGGAGCCCTGCACAGGTTTCCCTGAGGCTAACCTTGTCTGTCAGACTAGGAATGAGTCAGAAAGAACATATCACATGGGACTGGCTTGCCCAGGGCAGCGGCCTCACCTCTGTGACACGTTCCTGCCTGAATCATACCTTCCAAGCCCGCAGTGCCTGGCTCCACCTGTACACGCCTGTGCTGGGCTCTCAGCAGCCCTGCAGGCCTCTACCAGGCCACTCCCTGCTGGGAGCTGGCCCTCCTCTGAGATCCTATTGCCAGGTGCTCGGAGACCCACATAAGACTTCCTCTGCTCCCCTATGACCTTGACTGTTTCCCACTTTGGCTTTTGAAGAGAACTTTCCTGGTTCCCCTTGTTATTTAATTCACTGGGGTCTGAAAGAGTTACTTGGCACAGAAATCAAGGGCTGTGGTGGATTCTTAGGATTGCCACCTTCCATAGCCAAGACCCCAGCTAGCTAAGAGTAACATGGAAGACCCAGGTGGACACACTTCATTGAGTTTCCTGGGGCATAAACTTGAATCAGATTCATGGCACAGGTAGTATGCACAGAAGTGTATACCCACACTCTGAATCCTAGGCCTGACGCTAGCTAAGAATGTGTCTCTGAATCCTGCATTGGATGGAAGAAGGGAAGACATGTTGTGCTTTGGGAAGGAAAGATGAGTCAGCCTTTTCTCTTTCACTGAAACAAAGTGGGTGGAGCTAAGCCTTAAGTCCCCAGGAGACTCAGTTAGGAAAGCCATGGCCCCCCACGTGTATCCACAGAGCAATGGCAGCTAGAAAGGAAAAGGGGGAGGGCCAATGACAATGACACTCTCTGACCCAAGGATGGAAATGTGGGCACAGTCATCTGTGGGAAAGGGCTTCTGTGATATCTCATAGCAGACGCAGATGTAATACTCAGCTCCGTTATTCCTGTATTTAGCTCCCAGTTTCCTTATCTAAAGTTGAAGATTATCAGACCTGCCTTCCTCACAGAGTAGTTATGAAATATTAACAGAAAATGTGTATGAATAATGGCACACGGAAGCTGGAAACTACTAAGTCCTCAGTTAATGTTGAGTGACATTTTTATTATTTTATTTTCTGTTGGAAAATGATGGAAATTAGCATTTTTTTCAGCTATTAAATTACCAGTTTCTGCTGCCTCTGCTTTGGGATTAGAGGTCTCTATTCTTCCTCTGATAAAATACCTCCAGGAGTCTATCCCTTAGCCCCCAGGGCTGGGGGGGGGGGGCGTCTATAGTGGCCTCCGAGGCCATCTTCCCAGCCAACAGCAATAGAACACACCTTAAAGCCAGCACATAGCTTTAGCCTCTGATGTCCAAACTGAACAAATGACTAATAAAAGCCAAGATGCCTCAGAAGAAAGAAAGAAAGAAAACATAAAACATCAGAACACGCTGGGCCCCTCCTGTGGAGACATCTGTTTGTTCCATCTTATAGACTTGGGGTATAAGGTAGAACGTTGTTTCTGTGTTTGGGAAGAGTGTCTTTTCAAGTCCAAATGTAAACACCCAGAGCCAAGAGTGGAAGAAATACTAGGGCTAGTAATGACATGATACCTTTTAAGGAATGCCCCAATTTGTGACCCCTTGAAGGCAAGTTAACTCTTGGTCGGTATCTGTGTCATGTGGAAGGAGCAAAGACGTTATAAAAACCAGCCTGGCTCCTCTGAAATGAAACAGCTGTACGTTTGCTAAATGTGTCCTTCTCAAGGTGTCTGTCCTTCTCACGTGTTAATAAAAAGGGAAAAGCAGGTCTAACTAAAAGAAAACTGGCATGCTGCTGGCTTTAGTTCCCAGTCCTTTAAAGGAAGAGGCAGAGAGACCAGGAAATCAAGATCATCCTCAGCTACACAAGGTGAGTTCAAAGGCATCCTGGGCTATTTGAGGCCCTTTGTCAATAAAACAAAAGAGAAAGACCAATGGGGAAAAGGATTTTAAACAAAAACTTTACCAAAGATACCCAAATTGGTGCAGGCCCATGAAAAGGTGCTAGGCAAGGCCTAGTAGATACGAGATGTGATTCAAACCCACAATGAGGTAGTAAATCCATCTACTCAAAAGCTGACAATACTCATCACTGGTCATGACATGGAGAAATCAAAACTCACAGTGACCTGAAGAAAACATCTTGGAGTATCTGATTTATCTGACGTTTATCAAGATAAACAAAAGCATGTATAGCCAAAAAAATAAAAAAATAAAAAAATCCCTTCCGTGGGAGAGACATGAATAATGGCCACCCCTTCCTTCAGCAAACCACATTACATCCCTCCCATAGTTAACCACTAAGCTCTTGGTCTTACTTATGCATCGTGGGTAAGGATTTGCCGGCAGGACCATGGGAGACCTCAGAACAGCTGCACTGGAAGCAGGGGTGATATCTTCCCTGCAGACTAATAAATGAAGCCTCCTTCCCCTAGCTCTCCCCACCCTAAACTTTCAAGGCCCTCTCTGGAATGCCAAGGCCATGTGCATTAGGGCAGAACTGCATGCAAATGGTTGAAAGACGTGGCTGGAAGCATCCTTCTTGGTGGGAATGTCAACGGTCTAATGTGTGGTGGACTCTGGCAAGCAGACACAGCTGAACTTCTGAAGGCCGCACAGTGTGGCTCAGAAGACAGAGCCTTACCCAGCATGGCTCTACAAAAGGACTTCATTCCTAATGCCCCCGAAGTGGTAGTAAAACAAATGCCCATCAACAGGTGAGTGCACATCTAGGTCCGTGTCATGTTAGAACAACATAATCCTAAAGCCAGATAGTGTGTAAATGAGCCTTTTCCACACATGTATCCAAAACTTAAGATTCAGAACATATATATGAAGAAAAGATTAAGTATTTGTCTTAACAATCTGGTTTCCTTTGCTTAAAATAACTTCCAGGTCTACTCACTTTCTTTCTTTTAAAAAAAAAAAAATATTTATTTATTATTATATGTAAGTACACTGTAGCTGACTTCAGACACACCAGAAGAGGGAGTCAAATAGCATTACAGATGGTTGTGAGCCACCATGTGGTTGCTGGGATTTGAATTCAGAACCTTCGGAAGAGCAGTCGGTGCTCTTAACCACTGAGCCATCTCACCAGCCCCCTCACTTTCTTTCAATGTCATGTTTCCATTTTTTTTCTTTATGGCCAAATATAATTCTTTGTATGTATGTTTTATGTTTCCTTTACCCATTCATCTATTGATAAACATGTAGACTGAGTCTATTTCTTAGCTATTATTATAGCCAGCACAACAGTAAACACGATTGTGCAAGTATTTCTGAGGCAGAATGTGGAAGTCCTTTGTACACACACTCAGGAATGGAATAGCTGGCTCGTATCACACTCCTGCTTTTAGGATTCTGTCTTCCATATCAGCTGCAGTTTGTCCATATCGGCTGCAGTGTGTCCTTCCAACAGTTGGCATTCTCTTCCTGATAATCACTCTGCTTTGTTGCTGCCTGGAGCTACTGTGAACTGGTTCCTGGAAGAGAAACTGAGGGATGGATGGGGAAGCGGCAAAAAGAGAATTAAGTCAAGACGACGTTTGCTGATCAAGACTGAGCTTTAGTGAATGTTAGTCAATATATTAGCTTGGGACATCCCCTCCTCCCAGACTTGAGTTGAAGTCCAGGATCTTGCTGGCTCCATTCTCAGCAGGTCGCCTGCTGAGATCAGAGAACTGCAAGTCTAGCAGATCCAGAATGCTTCTAGGTGGGTCTGCCAGGTAGCTTCCAGGTGAGAGCAGAGGGCTGTATTGTTCTATAAAGAACAAAGGCCAGGAATTTTACAGGCTGAGAACTGATGATCAGAGCAGAGGCTGAAAGCCAAGCTCAAACGCTGGAGGAGGGAAGGGACACTGCTTGGGTGAGGTAGAATCTCATTCAAATTTCATTTGCATTTCCTGTTGGCTAAAGTTTGTAGGCTTGGATTTTTCCAAACCTACCTTAATAAGTGTTTTTAAATGCTTCAATCTCCCTTCTAGCCCACCACCCACCAGAGGTAATGAAAAGGAAAGGTTAATAGGGCAAAGGGGGTGTGGACCTGTTTAGAAATAGTTCTTCTGGGCGATTCCAGTCTTCGTTGTCAGGGTACCAGCAACTCAGTTGGCATGAATCAGCAACGGTAGCTTGATCCACTGCAAACACCACTCACAAACCAGCAGGGGCAGTTTGCTCCAGAAGAAACCACAAGGCTCACAGAAGTGGCAAGAAGCTGCCGGGATATCACGAAAAGTCCTTTGGTGTGTTTCTCTCTATGAAGTCATGACAAACAATGATCAGCAAAGAAGGCAAGATAACCCAATGCCAGAGACCAGCATCAGCAAAGCCCCAAAATGACCAGTGTCAGTGAAACTCAAAGAGAAGACCAGCAGTAAGTGGCAAGGTGAACCAATGCCTCATCCACTGACCCCTGCATTAGACATGTACTCTTCCCAGACATCACGTGTCCTTTCAAGAGTCTGCTTTAGCAAAACATCACATGCCTTTTTTTCCAGACAGCTTTCAGAAAAATACCACATGCCTGTTCTCAGCAAAACACTCTCCCATGTGTCTGCTTCAGCAAAACATCCTCTCATAAGACAGTCTCCAGAAAAACATCACATGACACAGCTGAGTCTCCAAAGAAACCAGAAATTTCCACTTCAAAGGTTGAACAGCTTTGGAAGCATTTACTGGTCACCTATACTTACTCTTTTTTTTATTGAATATCGTCTTCATTTACATTGCCAATGGTAAACACTTTCCCAATATCCCCCTCCCCTAAGACCCCCCAGGACCCCCCTTCCTCCTTCCCCCTACCTCCACGTATATGCCTCTCCATCCAACAAACTCCATACTCCCCCACCCCCCTCGGTTCCCCTTTGTTGGGGCCTCTGTTGAGCCTTTACCTAACCAAGGACCATTCCTCCTACTGATGCCCAACAAGGCCTTCCTCTGCTACATTTTTTGCTGGAACTATGTGTGCCCCTTGGTTGATGTTTCAGTCCCTGGGAGTCTTGGGGTATCTGGTCCGAAATCATTGATCTTCCCATGGGGCTGTAAACCCCTTCAGCTCCTCTGGACCATCCTCCAGCTCTTCCATTGGGGACCCCATACCCAGTCCAATAGTTGGTTGTTAGCATCTGCCTCTGTATTTGTAAGACTCTGGCAGGGCCCTTCAGGGGACAACCATGTCATGCTCCTTTTGATATACACTTCTTGTTGTCCATAGTAGTATCAGGGTTTGTTGACTATCTATAGGATGAATCCCCAGGTAGGGCAGTCTCTGGGTGGCCTTTACTTCAGTCTCTGCTCCACACATTGTCTCCCTTATTGTTCCTGTTTTTTTGTTTTTTGTTTTTTTTTTTTAGAGGAACCAAAGCACCCTCACTTAAATCCTCCTTCTTCTTGAGCTTGGTGAATTGTAACTTGTTTATTTTGAACTTTTGGGATAACACCCACTTGTTAGTGAGTGCATACCATGTGTGTTCTTTTGTGATTGGGTTGCCTTGCTCAGGATGACACTTTCTAGTTCCATCCATTTGCCTAAGAATTTCATAAATTCATTGTTTTTAATAGCTGACTAGTACTCCATTGTGTGTATATATACCATAGTTTCTGTATCCATTCCTCTGTTGAGGGACATCTGGGTTCTTTCCATCTTCTGGCTATTATAAATAAGGCAGCTATGAACATAGTGGAGCATGTGTCCTTATTACATGTAGGAGCATCTTCTGGTTATATGCCCAGGAGTGGTATAGCTGGGTCCACTGGTAGTACTATGTCTAATTTTCTGAGGAATCGCCAAACTGATTTCCAGAGTGGTTTGACCAGCTTGCAATCCCACCAACAATGGAGAAGTGTTCCTTTTCCCCACATCCTCTCTAGCAACTGCTGTCCCCTGAGTCTTTCATCTTAGCCATTCTGACTGGTATAAGGTGGAATCTCAGTGTTGTTTTGATTTGAATTTCCCTGATAACTAAGAATGCTGAACATTTCTTTAGGTGCTTTAGAGCCATTTGAGTTTCCTCAGTTGAGAATTCCCTGTTTAGCTCTGTGCCCCATTGTTTAACAGGGTTATTTGACTCTCTGGAGACTAACTTCTTGAGTTCTTTGTATACATTGGCTATTAGCCATCTATTGGATAGAGGGTTGTTAAAGATCTTTTCCCAATTTGTTGGTTGCCCTTTTGCCCTATTGACTGTGTCCTTTGCTTTACAGAAGCTTTGCAGTTTTATGAGGTCCCATTTTTCCATTCTTGTTCTTAGAGCATAAGCCATTGGTGTTCTGTTCAGGAACTTTTCCCCTGTACCCATATGTTCAAGATTCATCTGCACTTTCTCCTCTATAAGCTTCAGTGCATCTGGTTTTACATGTAGATCTTTGATCCACTTGGACTTGAGCTTTGTAAAAGGAGATAAGAATGGGTCGATTTGCATTTTTCTGCATGCAGATCTCCAGTTGATCCAGCACCATTTGTTAAAAATGCTATCTTTTTTCCACTGGATGTTTTTAGCTCCTTTGTCAAATATCAAGTGACCGTACATGTGTGGGTTCATTTCTGGGTCTTCAATTCTATTCCATTGATCTACCTGCCTGTCTGCATACCAATACTAAACAGTTTTTATCACTACTGCTCTGTAGTAGAGCTTGAGGTCAGGGATGGTGATTCCCCCAGAAGATCTTTTGTTGTGGAGAATATTTTTTGCTATCCTGGATTTTTTGTTATTCAAGATGAATTTGTGAATTGCTCTTTCTATATCTATGAAGAATTGATTTGGGATTTTGATGGGGATAGCATTGAATCTGTAGATTGCTTTCGGCAAGATGGCTATTTTTACTATATTGATTCTACCAATCCATGAACATGGGAGATCTTTCTACCTTCTGAGACTTTCTTTGATTTCTTTCTCAGAGACCTAAAGTTCTTGTCATATAGATCTTTCACTTGCTTCGTTAGGGTCACACCTAGATATGACATTTGGGACTATTGTGAAGGGTGTCATTTCCCTAATCTCTTTCTCTTTTGTTGATCCTTTGAGTAGAGGAAGGCTACTGATTTGCTTGAGTTAATTTTATATCCAGCCACTTTGCTAAAGTTGTTTATCAGCTTTAGGAGTTCTCTGGTAGACGTCTTGGGGTTGCTTAAGTATACTATCATATCATCTGCAAATAGTGATATTTTGACTTCTTCCTTTCCAATTCGTATATCTTTGACCTCCTTTTGCTGCCTGATTGCTCTGACTAGGACTTCAAGTACTATATTGAATAGATAGGGAGAGAGTAGGCAGCCTTGTCTGGTCCCCGATTTTAATGGGATTGCTTCAAGTTTCTCTCCATTTAGCTTGATGTTGGCTACCGGTTTGCAGAATATTGCTTTCACTATGTTTAGGTATGGGCCTTGGATCCCCCATCTCTCCAAGACTTTTATCATGAAGGGATGCCGGACTCTGTCAAAAGCCTTTCCAGCATCTAATGAAATGACCATGTGGGGTTTTTTTCCTTTAGTTTGTTTATGTAGCAGATTACATAGACAGATTTCCGTATATTGAATCATTCCTGCATGCCTGGGATGAAGCCTATCTGATCATTGTGAATTATACTTTTGATGCATACTTGGATTTGGTTGGCCAGGTTGATCAATATTTTTGCATCAATGATCATGAGGGAAATTGGTGAAGTTCTCCTTCCTTTTTTGGTTTTTGTTTGGTTTAGGTATAAGCGTTATTCATAGAATGAGTTGGGTAGTGTTCCTTGAGTTTCTATTTCATGGAAAAGTTTGAAGAGTATCGGTATTAACTCTTTTTTGAAGATCTGATAGAATTCCCCACTAAACCCATCTGGTCCTGGGCTTTTTTTTTTTTTTTTTTTAATGGGAGACTATTAATGACTGCTTCTATTTCCTCAGGACTTATGGGACTGTTTAGATGGTTTATCTGATCCTGTTTTAACGTTGGCACCTGGTATGTATCTAGAAAGTTGTCCATTTCATCCAGGTTTTCAAACCTTGTTGAGTATAAGCTCTTGTAGTAGGATCTGATGATTTTTTGAATTTCCACAGTTTCTGTTGTTATGTCTCCCTTTTCATTTCTGATTTTATTAGTTTGGACACTGTCTCTGTGCCCTCTGGTTAGTCTGGCTAAGGGTTTATCTATCTTGTTGATTTTTTTTTTTTTTTTCAAAAAACCAGCTCCTTGTTTTGTTGACCCTTTTTGTTTCTGTTTGGTTGATTTCGGCCCTAATTTTGATTATTTCCTGCCATCTATTCCTCTTGGGAGTATTTGCTTCCTTTTGTTCTAGAGCTTTCAAGTGCACACTGTCAAGCTGTTAGTGTAAGCTCTCTCCATTCTCTTTATGGAGGCACTCAGAGCTATGAGGTTTACTCTTAGCACTGCTTTCATCGTGTCCCATAAATACTGGTATGATATGTCTTCATTTTCATTAAATTCTAAATAGTCTTTAATTTCTTTCTTTATTTCTTCCTTGACCAAGCTTTCATTGAGGAGGACATTGTTCAAGGTCCATGTGTATGTGTGTTTTCCATTGTTTTTGTTTGAGCTTAAGACCAGCCTTAGGCTGTGGTGATCTGATAAAATACATGGAATAATTTCAATATTTCTGTATCTGTTGAGGCCCATTCTGTGGCCAATTATATGGTCAATTTTTGAAAAGGTTCCATGAGGTGCTGAGAAGAAGGTATATTCCTTTGCTTTGGGTAGAATGTTCTATAAATATCTGTTAGATCCATTTGGTCCATAACTTCAGTTAGTTTCACTGTATCTCTGTTTAACTTCTGATTCCATGATTTGTCCATTTTTGAGAGTGGGGTGTTGAAGTCTCCCACTATTATTGTGTGTGGTGCAATGTGTGCCTTGAGCTTTATTAAAGTTTCTTTAATGAATGTGGGTGCCCTTGCATTCCGAGCAGAGATGTTCAGAATTGAGAGTTCATCTGGTAGACTTTTCCTTTGATCAATATGAAGTGTCCCTCCTTATCTTATCTGACAACTTTTGGTTGAAAGTCACTTTTATCTGATGTAAGAATGGCCACTCCAGCTTGTTTCTTGGGACCATTTGCTTGGAAAATTGTTTTCCAACCTTTGGCTCTGAAATAGTGATTGTCTTTGTCACTGAGGTAGATTTCTTGTATGCAGCAAAATGTTGGGTCCTGTTTACGTATCCAGTCTGTTAGTCTATGTCTTTTTATAGGGGAATTGAGACCATTGATATTAACAGATATTAAGGAAAAGTTATTATTGCTTACTGTTATCTTCTTAGTTAAAGGTGAAATTCTGGTTGTGTATCTATCTTCTATTGGGTTTGTTGAAAGATTACCTTGTTGATTTTTCTATGGTGGGGTTTGCTGCCTTGTGTTGGTATTTTCCTCCCATTATCCTTTGCAAAACTGGATTTGTGGAAAGATATTGTGTAAATTTGCTTTTGTCATGGAATTTCTTGTTTTCTCCGTCTATGGTAATTGAAAGTTTTGCTGGGTATAGTAGTCTGGGCTGACATTTATGTTCTCTTAGGGTCTGTATGACATCTGCCCAGGCTCTTCTGGCTTTCATAGTCTCTGGTGAGAAGTCTGATGTAATTCTGATAGGTCTGCCTTTATATGTTATTTGACCTTTTCCTCTCACTACTTTTAATATTCGTTCTTTGTTTAGTGCATTTGGTGTTTTGATTATTATGTGACAGGAGGTATTTCTGGTCCAATCTGTTTGGAGTTTTGTAGGCTTCTTGTATGTTCATGGGCATCTCTTTCTTTGGGATAGGGAAGTTTTCATCTATAATTTTGTTGAAGATATTTACTGGGCCTTTAAGATGTAAATCCTCGCTTTCGTCTATACCTATAATCCTTAGGTTTGGTCTTCTCATTGTGTCCTGGATTTCCTGGATGTTTTGGGTTATAAGCTTTTTGCATTTTGCATTTTCTTTGATTGTTGAGTCAATATTTTCTATGGAATCTTCTGCATCTGAGATTCTTTCTTCTATCTCTTGTATTCTGCTGTTGATGCTTGCATCTATGACTCCTGAATTCTTTGCAAGGTTTTCTACCCTCAGAGATATCTCACTTTGCAATTTCCTTCTTGATTCTATTTCCAGTTTTAGATCCTGGATAGTTTTGTTCAGTTCCTTCACTTGTTTGTATGTTTGTTTGTTTTTTCTTGAAATTCTTTCAGGAATTTTTGTGATTCCTCTTTAAGGACTTCTACCTGTTGACCCATGTTCTCCTGTGTTTCTTTCAGGAATTTTTGTGATTCCTCTTTAAGGACTTCTACCTGTTGACCCATATTCTCCTGTGTTTCTTTCAGGGATTTTTGTGATTCCTCTTTAAGGGCTTCTGCATGTTGACCCATGTTCTCTCATAATTCCCTATGGGATTTTTTTATTGCCTCTTTAAAGGCTTCTACTTGTTGACCCATGTTCTCCCATATTTCTTTAAGAGATTTTTGTGTTTCCTCTTTAAGGGCTTCTACCTTTTGATCCATATTCTCTTGTCTTTCTTTAAGGGATTCCAGTGTTTTTACCTGTTGACCATGATCTCCTATATTTCTTTATGTCCTTCTTGAAGTCTTCCATCAACAATATGAGATGTGATTTTAAATCTAGCTCTTGCTTTTCTGATGTGATGGAGTATGCAGGATTTGCTGCTGTGGGAGAACTGGGTTCTGATGGTGCCATGTTGCCTTGGTTTCTATTGGTAATGATCTTGCGTTTGCCTTTGGCTATCTCGTTATCTCCAGTGTTAGCTGGTCTTGCTGTCTCTGTCTTCTCTGTCCTGCTGGCCTGTGTTTCTATACTCCTGGGATCCCTTTTCTCTCCAATGCCCTGCAAACAGCTGGTTCTCCAGGAAGTATCAGGTGATGGGGTCTTTCCTGTGGCAAACTTGGCAAGGGTCGAATGCGCTGCATGCTGCCATTTCTCAAAGGTTCTGCTGCTGCCAGATTTCAAATGCTCTGCTGATGCTGGTTCTCGAATGCCCTGCTTCTACCAGTTCAAATGCACCTTACTGGTGCCAGTTCTCGAATGACCTGCTCCTGCCTGTTCTCTAGAGAGTATCAGGAAGTAGGGTCTTCCCCATGTCAGAAGGGGCACAGGTCAACTAACCTGCTCCTGCCAGTTCTCCTGAGAGTAGCAGGAAGCAGGATCTTCCCCATGTCAGATGTGGCACAGGTCTACCACATCCAATGGATGGGGCAGTGGTTATTAACCTGCTCCTGCCAGTTCTCTAGAAAGTATCAGGAAGTGGGATCTTCCCCGTGTCAGATGTGGCACAGGTCTCTGAGAGCAGGACTCCCTCTAAGTGCAGTACTCCCTGCAGCTTAAATGCTCCCTTGCAGGATATGTGTCCAGACAGCTGTAGAGCTGCCCAGCTCCTATGTGCAGAAGGAACCCAGGCGGACTGTGTCCTGAGCGATCTTTCACTCTGTTGTTCCCTGTGTACCTGGCTGAGCTGGCTGCTTGATCACAGGAGCCTGTACTTACTCTTTTGAGTATTGTCTATTCAGTTCACATCCCACTTAGAAGATTCATTTGGTTTTGGTGTTTAATTTTTTATAATTTTTATACATTTTAGACATTAACCCTGAAGTATAGCTGACTAATATTTTCTCCAATTTTACAGAGTGTCTTTTTGCCCTGCCAAGCATTTCCTTTGTTGTGAAGAGCTTTTAGATTTCACATAACTCATCTGTCAGTTCTTAGGGTTATTTCTTTGTGCTAAAGGGTCCCTTTTGAGAACATTCTTGTCTATGCCTACATCCACAAAAGTTCCATTGTTTTCCTCTAGCCATGTCCATTCTTATATTAAGGTACTTTATTCTTCTTCATGTAGATATCCAATTTTTCCATTCCAATCATTTATTGAAGAGGCTTCCATTTTCCAATACATATCAAAAATCAAGTGGCCCTAGCCTTGTTTGTTTCTGGTTTCTCTGGGCTGTTCTATTGCTTACATGTCTGTAGTATGACCACTATGCTACCTTGGCCATTATGGCTTTGTAGCATAGCCTGAGGTCAGACTTTGTGATACCACCAGTATCGTTCTTTCTGTTAACATTGGTGGTATCAAAAAAGTCTGAGTGTATTAAGCATGAAAATGGCCTAATATAATCCTGTATTACAAAACATAAAGATGTGAATGTGGATTGTACAATATAACCTAAGTATAGACACTGAGAAGGAGGAGAAGGGGAGGAAGTGGGGAGAGAGAGAGAGAGAAACAGTGAGAAAGGAGGAGTCCACGGGCCCCAGACAGGGAAGGAGCTGCTCCCCGGAAGATGCTTCTCTCTCGAGACTGTTACACAGCAGAGAGTGGGTAGGAAAATTAGGAATCAAAGGTCAATGCAAGCTGTACAACATGCAAGCTTCTTTCTGACTCATTATAGGGGTAGGACCACAAGAAACTAGCGAGAGCACACCTGATAATCCCATTTGTCTTTGGAAATCAATCAAGAACAAGCCGTGCAAGAGGATGAGCCAGCCCCTTCCCCCAGTGAGGCTACAGGTGGGTTATCAGGGAACCCCAGTAGACTAGAGTTGCTAATAATCTTCACCCGCCAACATGAAGCAGGTTCTGCCTGTGGACTCCTTTATTTCTACAGTCTGCTTTTTGGTTTGGTTTGGTTTGGTTTGGTTTGGTTTGGTTTGGTTTGGTTTGGTTTGTTCATTTGTTTTTGTTGTTTGATTTTGTGGTTTTTGGTCTTTGTTTTGTTTTTGAGACATGGTTTCTCTGTGTATCTTTCACTGTCTTGGAACTTGCTATATGAACCAGGCTGGCTTTGAACTCACAGAGATCTGCCTGCCTCTGCCTCCCAAGTGCTGGGACTGAAGGCGCGCACCACCAGACCTCGTCTACAGCCAGATTCTGCTGTGCACACACTGTGCATTGTTTGCCACGAGGGCCCCATGTTAGCATCTACTGTGCATTAACTAACAGAATGTGTTTGGCAAATGGATAGAAGAGGAGAGGAAGGGTAAGTGTGTTTGTGTGGCCGAAGGGGAGGGGGGGAGACAGACGAGCACAGCCTAACGCGTCTGGCTGTCCTGAGAACAGTGACCAGCCACACTCAGGTGCAAGCCCCCAGTTGCCCAGGCCTCAGACTTCACAGTGGTAAAAAGACCCAATGGCTTCTGTCCTGCACTGCGACTCTGTCACCCAGCCCTGGCTCACAGATAACTCTAGGGACTATCATCAATGAATAATATTTTCCAGGTGCTGAACGCTGGATGAAAACATTCGTCTTCCTATAAACTTCAGGAGGGTTTTTTTTTTCCTTTTTTAAAATGGGAAACTGTAAAACCCCAAGCGGATTTGCTTCTCCTGCTCAGACCTGCTCATGGGTCCCGCATCCTGGTCGGAGTAACAAGAACCAGATGAACTGGAACACTGGCTAATTTCTCTCTGGACCCCGACTTCCTATGAAGAAGAAGACAAGTGACATTTCAAAAGAGACCCCTGTGATTTATGGCGGTGTCCTGTGCAGTCTTTCAAGAGCCCAGTGCAACCTGTGGACGCTCCTTTTGTCTGCTTTTAAACCTATATATTAGCAGGATAATTTTTGTAGGAAAATTGAAAAAATGGGGGGGGGTGGAGTGTCTTTCAAGTATAAATAAGAAAATATGTCAGGAAAAGGCATATGTCTTTCTTGGTTTCCAATGGTTAGGAATTCTCTTACTTAGAAATATATACACATACATCATATATCTATATTGTGTGCAATATACATTTGTACATGTGTGAGAGTGTGTGTGTGTGTGTGTGAACCCTCATGGTTCCATATCATATTACAGGGAACAGAGATATGCTGTTTTTAGCTAGCATACCCAAACAAGGCTTATGAACCCAAAATGGCTTCCTAAGGGATCTGTCCTTTGCCACGCCTCTGTGACACACTAGAATTGCTAACTTTGAGAAGTCTCAAGCCTCAAGCCAAAAAAAAAAAAAAAAAAAAAAAAAAAAAAGCAGAAATCCTCAGCCCTGCTGTGATAAGTTTCTGTCTCCATGGAAACAGGTAAGTAGCATCACGTGCTTATAAAATCCTATCACATCATTCTCCTTTGAGAGCTGAGGGTGGCTTTGCACAGGACAGGAGGTCAAAAGCCTCACCAGCTCTCAAAGCTCAACCTCCCTGCACTGCTTCTCCAGCTCCTCTAGGGGGCTCCAGGCTCCCTCTCACCCTGAGCCCTGGAGACCTCTCTTGCCTCCTGTCCCACTTCAAGTCTCTGGATATATCTCACTTCCTCAGAAAAGCCTTCTTCCTGTAATCCGCGCCTGTTAGCTTTGTTGTCGACTGCATCTTTTGTGTTTTTTATCGGAGTACATACCAGTTTGTAATTTGTCTTATTCGTATTTATTCTCAGGTTTGAATCTACTTCCAGACTTCCCGGGCACTACTACGTGATCTCAGCCTCCTTCTGTCCCTTTGCTATCCCAGCTTCCTAGAGCCGAGCCTGGTATTCAAAAGGTAAACAATGACTGAATTGATAATCGATGAACCACCGTGAGGTTCCCTGGTTCACCTGAGGTGTCAGGTACTGGGTTGGCCCATCACTGAAAGGCTTTCTCTATCTCTTCCTTCTTCCTCCTGCGCTCTTCAGAAACATGACGACATGGGCTTCAGAGTTCAGGTGGATGCTGGGTGGATACTGAGTCCCAAGCCTGGGATGCTCGCAGAATAGCATACGTTCCCAAGAAAGCCTTTCCTCTGGTAGCTAAAGGCTCCCTCCAGCGCTGTTTCCGCATTCTGCTCTCTTTCTATGGGAGAGCATGGGCAGACGCGGCTGAAGCCCTTGGCTGCAAGCTGCAGGGTTTGGGAGAGAGCGTCCCAGAAGAATCCATCATGGCTGTGTGAAATCATTGAAACATACACACAGGAAAGATGCTGGCAGGAGCATAAATGTTCACCTTCAGGATAATAAATATTTTTTCCTTAATGCTTAAAGTTAGAGACTGCACACATTTTTTTTTAATTTTATTTTATTGTTTTATTTATTGGGTTTGTGTTTTGTTGTTTTTGTTTGAGTGTTTGTTTGGTTTGGTTTTCCAGGACAGGGTTTCTCTGTGCAACAGCCCTGGCTGTCCTGGAACTCACACTGCTGTACACCAGGCTGTCCTGGAACTCAGAGATTCACCTGCCTCTGCCTCCCACGTGCTGGGACTAAAGTTATGCACCACCAGACCTGTCACACATACCTAGTTTAAAGAAAGAAATAAAAGTAATAATAGTGACATGTTTGAGGTTACATGGGAAGGCTACAGAATAAAGACAGCTCTGCTGGGTGGATGCTGGACCCAGGAAACCTTCAGGACTCAGGATGTCCCTGTGGGGGAAGATAAAAGCCATTTTTCTTCAATGACACCTGGGCCCACAAACCTGATTAGAAATTGTGGAAGTTTGAATGAAATGGCTCCCCTAGGCTCATCAGGAGTGACACTGTTTGAAAGGATTGGGAGGTGTGGCCTTGTTGGAGGAAGTGGACCTGGAGGTGGGGTTTGAGGGTTTCAGATGCTCAAGCCAGGCCCAGTGGCTTTCTCTCTCTTCCTGCGGCTACCTGCCAATCCAGATGTAGAGCTCAAAGCTACCTCTCCAGCACCATGTCTGCCTGTGTGCCGCCAGGACAATAATGAATTAACCTCTGAACTGTAAGCCAGCCCCAATTAAATGTTTCCTTTATGAGAGTTGCTGTGGTCATGGTGTCTCTTCACAGCAATAAAAATCCTAACGAAGACACAATCAAAAGACCCACAGGAGCCTGGGCTCCAGCTCTGAAGGGAATAGCAGTGTTGATGGGGAGTAACTACTGCTGCACACCGATGGCTCCTTCCACAGGCTTCGAGCTGTGCTCTCCTGTACGGCAAAATAGCCCAATTATACCCGACCGTCTCCAGCCGTCCACCCAATTACATAAATTTAACATCAAACTCTTATGCACTTTACACTGTAGACCAACACACATCGTGATCCAGAATCATTAATGAACTAATTTCCAATCCCAACACTGCCAAGGGGCGGAGCTTAGTGTGAGCTCTTGCTGTGGGCACAGGGCTGAACGCCGGTGTTGACCACGTGGGAAAGGAGGGAAAACCAACAGCTTCGTTCTGATGATATTGACAATAAAAAAATCTAAAACTCATATAGAAATGCAAATGGCTGAGAATATTCAACCAAGTCTTAACAAACCAAAGGGCTCAGATTACAAGATACAGAGATGGACCTTGACTGATCTAAGGCAGTGTGATATCACAATCTGAAAAACTCATGGTCTCAAAGCTGACCAGAAAGCCGCCCTTCCTACTGTTGCCTTAGTTACAGCATCCGCGAAGAGCACTGAGTGGCAGGTCCCTCCGGTAAGGGGTGCTGGGTCAACTGGGAATGAGACTGTGGAGAAATGGACTTGAACCTTACCTCACCCTCCACTGAAGATCAATCCCAGATGGACTGCAATTCTGTGAAGCGGGGCAGGTTCTAGATGAGCACACGGACTATCTTCAAAATGGTGGACATCATGAAAAGCTAAGGATTATGAACACATCCACCTATAGACTCAAATTCACAAAATACAAAGGGTGATACCAATCAATAAGAAAAAGAAAGATAGCCAGCTTTAATGAGTAAAAACTGTGAAAAGGAGAAACAGGCCAAGAAAGACAAGAAACCATTCACAAACATGGGGTATGGCGCCCAACAGCATTACTCTTCAGAGAAGAGCTGTGAAATTACAGGGGGCTGATCCCCAAATGGATAAAATTAAAAAGATGGACAGTACCAACATTTGGCAAGGACATGGGATACCTGTGACCCTCGTGCTCTGTTGGGGCAGGACAAACTTGAACCAATACATGGGCAGCTAGTGGCATCTATCCAAACCAAACTCATCCTGCTTCTACGTGTATACACAACCGGTGTCTCTACATATGGTCACCAGAGCCAACGCGCAGAAACAACACACAAGATGGAAACAAATTGCAGCTAGGAACAACCACGCCAGTGGAGACGCTGCAGGTACCAGCGGAGAGGCAGGCAGTCTGCATGAGGTTTGAGAAACCAGACTGAGCACACTGGGGCGTGGCTCAGTAGCACAGTACTCACCTGTATGCCCAGAGCCCCAGCACACACCCCACACCCACAAAAAGAAATGGAAACAAAACAAACAGGGAGAGAAAAAATAGAGGCTCTGAGGTACCCAGGATGATTTCATTCTGATCCTGGCATTGAAGACATGATGGTGTTCACCTTACAGAATGCATTTTACTCTACAGACATGTGTGTGCTTATAGGCAAGTATATATGTCTGTCTGTCTTTATGTGCATATTTTTTGTATATTATAATCGGGACCTATTTTTAAATGGCTGCTAATCTGATTTTCATTAACTGATTTTTATATTTGTATTGGTTTAAGGCGTGTGAGCTTCAACAGAGGCACGGATGAAGATGAGAGGCACGTGGACATACATGGAGCGTTTCGTTTAGGTATGAAGGAGAAAGACTTTGTGTCACTTACAGGGAAACGCAGGGAACTGGAGACCACCCTGTTAAGAACAATAAACAAGATTCAGAAAGACAAAGAGCATGTCTTCTCTAATGTACAGAACCTAGATTTAAAATAAGATGGGAAAGCACAAAGGAGCAGTGGAGGGGGAAGGGATCTGCGGGGGAGGGGGGGAGAGGGAAAAAAGAAACAAATACATATTTCCTCCCATACACTGGATCATATCTATATCATGATATATGATATATATACATAAATATATGTGTATGTGTATGTTTGTGTATCTATATGTGTTTGTATATGTGTATGTGTGTAAGTGTATTCATGTGTGTAAGTGTATGTAGATGTGCATATGTATTTTCATGAGACAGTGCAGAAGGGGGATTATCCATGGGGATGAAAGGGGTCAGAGGAATGAGTGAAAAGTAGGGGCGACGGGCACTGAGCATGTATGACAGTGAACACGCATGGAAATGCCACATTTCAGCCGGCCAGTGGTGTGTACTCCTTTAATATCATCAGAAGCAAGTGGTTGAGTTCAAGGCCAGCCTGGTCTATAGAGTGAGCTCCAGGGCAGCCAGGGCTGCACAGAGACACCCTGTGCGTGGGAGAGTGGGCATTATTCTGTATGCTCACTAAAAAAACTTTTAAGGAAGCTGTGAAGATACAAACATCGCTGGCCGGGCCGTAGTGGCGCACGCCTTTAATCCCAGCACTCGGGAGGCAGAGGCAGGCGGATTTCTGAGTTCGAGGCCAGCCTGGTCTACAGAGTGAGTTCCAGGACAACCAGGGCTACACAGAGAAACCCTGTCTCGAAAACAACAACAACAACAAAGAGAGATAGGAACATCGCATCTAGCTGTGCTATCACATAACACTAGAGTATGATTAACTGAAGAGAGCAGGACTATTAAAATATGGACCCTGCAACTGAGTGGGCATGCTTTTGTGAGCCAGCCAGTCGATGCTGGCGCTTCCAGTCTGGCAAACTGGGATCAGGAACCGAAGCTCTTTGCTTCCCAGCTCATCCCCCAAATGCGTTCTGCCGGGTTAGATAGGTTGTCTTATACATGTATGTGCTAATCAGCGATCAAAGGTCTCCTGGTTCTCTTTTCTTGCCTCTGACTTAACACTTTTTGCTTCTCACCATTCACCTCTTAATTTGACTTTGACTTTTTCATTCCTCAGTTTCTCGAAGGAATGTGACCACCATTCCATATCTGAAAAAAAAAAAAAAAAAGCTGGAATCCTGGATAAGGAAGAATTATGCTAGTTCTGCTGGTCTGCCACCATGAAAGCTATGGGAGGCTTCTGGGGAAAGTGGGTTACATCAGAAGATTTGGGGGGGTGGGGAGAGGGTAAAGTGATGTCACCAAGTGACATTATCGCTGATTGGTTGGCAGCTAGAGTATTGCTGATTGGTTAGTGGCATGATTAGCCAGAACCCCTCAGAAAGGCTGGCTGGTTTGGGGGATGGAGGCACATGGGTTCACTTCCTCTCTGCAACTCACAAGCGCCTTTCCTTGAGAATGCTTGCTCGCTCGCGTCCTCAGTAAGTTTCTTCCTTTCGTCGGAGGACACCAGCAGGAGCCTCGAACTTAACTGCTGCTCTTCTCTCCTTGGAGCCCCTCTGGTGGGCAGGATAAAGTTGGTGGATTCCCCCCCTGGTCCACGCCAGAATCACGCCAGAATCGTCTGTGTGTTTTCTTGGCCACTGGGTTTTAAGGACTCTATCAGGAACCTTTTACTTTGTTTGCCATCAGAGAAACGTTGCTGAGATTGGATGGTTCGTTCCTGTTGCCTCTGTGAGATCTTCCTTCAGGCGGGATCGGGGTCCCGCGGCATGATTATGGGGAAGGTCACCTAACTCAGTGGCTCTCAGCCCTCTGGGGTTCAACAATGGGGATTGACTATCAGATAGTCTACATATCAGATATTTACACTACAATTCATAACAGTAGCAAAATTACAGTAATGGAGTAGCAATGGAATAATTTTACGGTTGGGGGAGGTCACCACTGCGTGAGGAAGGAACTGTATTGAAGGGTCACAGCTTTAGGAAGGTTGAGAATACCCGGGTGGTGGTGGCGCACGCCTGTAATCCCAGCACCCTGGGAGGCAGAGGCAGGCGGATTTCTGAGTTCGAGACCAGCCTGGTCTACAGAGTGAGTTCCAGGACAGCCAGGGCTATACAGAGAAACCCTGTCTCGAAAAATTAAAAAAAAAAAAAAAAAAAAAAAAAAAAAAAAAAAAAGGAAGGTTGAAAACCGCTGGTCTGACTGGATGGGCCTGTCCACCCATCTTCATCCCCATTCCCAAAGACTCCAGTGATATTAGTTAGGCGATGACGGACACCCAAAACTTGGAATGCTTCCTAGGGTGTGCCAAGGTCCACTGAGAGCTGACAGCACTGCTGGGCTTCGTGAGTTTTACATGTGTTTTGAGACAGGGTCACAGCATGCAACATCAGGCTGGCCTCAAACTCAGAGATTTCCCATTACATCAGAAAACCGAGACTCTGGGCTACCGGTAGGGGCAAGTGTGAACTCTGCATCTTTACCTCCACTCCGCCTCCCTGTGCTGCGGGTCCTGAGACCACACTGGGCAGGAAGTGGGTGGAGTTAGCTGGCCCCATCCTCTTGGGGATCTGGTGGCCGCAAACTGTCACAGTGGCCAATGTCATTCCCCCAGGGTGGCAGATCCCTGCCAGATGCAGATAAGTAATGGGTTTAGTCTGTGCTTTCTAAACTGCCTGGGATGCGTGTGAGGTTACGGCATCAAAGAACAAGAGACGGCTTAAGTATTGGATCTCGATGTTGTCGAGTCCTGATTATAGAGAGTCAAAATTCACACATTGTAAACCTTCTGCTTATGTTTTCTAAACCCTAAACAAAGCTCAATGGTTATAACTCAGGTCAGCGCTTCTCCTATAGATAAATTAACCACATCAAAAGGTGTATTTTTACGCTTGGCAGCGGCTACAATGTCAGAGGCACAGGAGTGACATGGGACCAACAAGAGAAAAACAGCGAGAAGTAGTCTGTAATCGGGGAAACTGGTAGAAAGCGGCTCGCCTAGCAACTGTGCTTTTTTTTCTTCTAAGCATGGAAGACAGACTGCAGCTCTAAGGCAGGGATCCTTGGGAACGCCTGGGTGTTTCAGAGTAGGATGCAAAAGCCAAGTTGTGTTGACGCCATAGCACCACAAGATGGCGCTGTACGCCCAAGGAACGCATCGCGCGGGCGTGGCTTTTGTTTCAAGCCTACTCCAGACAGCAAGCAATCTTTGGGCTTTACAGTCAGTGATGGGAAGGTCGGCTGATTGAGAAAATACTGCCAAAGCTGGTTTCCACCCGGCAGCAACTGCTGACTTTGCTTATGACCTACTGACATCCGAAGGGCATTCTGCGTGGTGGGGTGGGATGGGGTTGGTTTGAGGCTATCTGGATCGCTCTTTTAAAAAGATGGATTGGGGATCCTGGAATCTTTGGTGTGTTCTCAAACGCTGGTGATTTGGGGCAGGAGAGTGGGGTCCCTTTCTTGATGTTTATTTATTTATTTTGAGTGCCCGTGGAGATCAGAGAACAACTTTCTAGAGACTAGATCCTCAGGATTTGAATTCAGGTCGTCAGACTCGGTGGCAATTAGCTTTACCTGCGGATCCATCTTCATGTCCCCTCCGCTTTTCACTCCCACACAGTTAGTGTATATTGAGAGCTTAGGTGAAAAGAAATAAATATATTAAGTATTTTAAGTTCATTATGTCACTCGATCTTTGCCACCTGGTGGCCTTATTGTGACTTCAAAGGCGGAGAAACAGGGCTGCAGAGGGGCACACAGCTTTACAAATGGCAGAGCCTCCCGGATCTGTCTCAGTACTGAGTGGCAGCTGAGAACGACTGTTCACGCCCACGACAGGCACACCTGACTCACTTCAGAGCAGGGAAACGTCCCCAAACGGGGAGTTGAGTTTGGTGACAGAGTGCTTAACGTAGAATTTGCTAGGTTAAATTCCCAGAACTAAAAGCAAGCAAAATACCATGATGTGGGGCTGGCGGCACAGATGTCTCTCAGTTTGCAGAGAGCCGACTCACTCTACATGCAACCCTGGACCACAGAACTGCATGAACAGAGCTCAGGGCAACACCTGTAATCCCAGCACCCTCGAGGTGGCAGGACAATGGAAGTTCAGGGCCATCCTCAAGTACATAGTGAATTTGAAGCCAGCCTGGGCTACATGTAAGGTGTACAATCTTTCTTGTGGTGAGAATTTCTCCATGATGATCGTAACTCTAATCTTCTTTACCTGAAAAAATAATCAGATAGTAAATGAGGAATGATAATTTTTTTAAAAGAATAATCTCATTTTTCTTCAGCAATATCTGGTTCAAGCAACAAGATACAGGAGGAGGTGAATTCACTCCATGAAAGGCTGAAGACAAGGTTTGTAACGGAGGTGTTTGCTGGCATTCCTGACCCACTGACCTTGCTGAATGGGACAAAGAACCCCTCTCTTCCCCTACTGAAGGGGTATTGTAGAAAGTGGCCTCAAGTCCTGTGAAGGACACTGACTCAGACCCTTGAACCCACACTAAAGAATCCTCTAGAACATAAGTTCTCAACATGTGGGTCTCGACCCCTTTCATGGAGGGGGATATCAGATCTCCCACATACCCACTATTTGCATCACAATTCACAACTATAGCAAAATTACATTTATGAAGTGGTGTGATGGTTTGCATATGCTCGGCCCAGGGAGTGGCACTATTAGAAGGTGTGGCCCTGTTGGAGTAGGTGTGTCACTGTAGGTGTGGGCTTTAAGACAACCTCATCCTAGCTGCCGGGAAGCCAGTATTCTGCTAGCAGCCTTCAGATGAAGATGTAGAACTCTCAGCTCCTCCTGCACCATGCCTGCCTGGATGCTGCCATGCCCCCACCTTGATGATAATGGACTGAACCTCTGAACCTGTAAGCCAGCCCCAACTAAAAGTCATCCTTGTAAGAGTTTCCTTGGTCATGGTGTCTGTTCACAGCAGTAAAACCCTAGCTAGGACAAGTAGCAACAAAAATAATGTTATGGTTGGGAGTCACCACAACATAACTGTATCAAAGGGTCACAGCATTACGAAGGTTGAGAACCGCTGCTCTAGAAGTAGCTTGAATGACAGAAGAAATACAGATGTGAAGGGAACCAAGTAACCAGAACGACTGACCGTCCTACACAACAGCTGGCTATCTAATCCTTACAACAAATTACTGTTAATGTCACCTGACCATGTGCTGCATGCAATCAAGTGTAGGGGTGTCTGATTTTTAGAAGTGTTTCCAAGCGTCTAAAGGTGAGATGGCATTATCCACCTTGGTGATGTTACTTGCTTAGCTAAAAGGATGTAAGAGAGAGTCCAGGGCAGTAAGGTCACAGCTGCTTAACAGAGGGGATGTGTCCCCCGAGACTTGTCTCATTTCCTGATCGAGTTGTTCTCTCAGATTAGTCAAAAACAGATATGCTTGCTTACATGATACTAAGTGGAACAAAAAAGAATTCCATGGGCCAATAAACTTGATGGAAGACAGGAGAGCTCACGTGCACTAGGTCCCAAAGTCCCCCCACCATAGACAGATGGCGCCACCAGTCTGTGTCACTGTGATTCGGTGACCAAGACACTGAGGAGTCCAACAGGCCTCGCACATGACACCATCTCTAGATCTGGGTGTTTGACCACAGAAAGTTCTGCCAACTTTGAGTCTGGTCAAGGGTCTGTGGGAAGCTGGGATCCCCGAAACCGCAATGCTGTTGAGGTGCACGACTCTAAAACATGAAAATATGCGCACCTTCATCCTCAGTGAGAGAACACAGAACGGGCTGGAGAGATGGCTCAGCCGGAAGACCGCTGGCTGCTCCTCCAGACGTCCCGAGTTCAATTCCCAGAAACCACACGATGGCTCACAACCACCTCTGTGCAGCTATAATGTGCTCATATACATAAAATAAATAAATCTTTTTTAAAAGGAATCATGATGTAAATATCTGATGTGCAGGATGTCTGATATGTGACCCCCGTGAAAGGATCGTTCGACACCCTCCCCCCACCAAAGAGGTCACGACCTACAGGTTGAGACCCACCAATCCAAAGTGTGCTTTACCGGCTGGAGAGATGGCTCAGTGGTTAAGAGCACCGACTACTCTTCCAGACATCCTGAGTTCAAATCGCAGCAGTGGCTCTGTAATGGGATCTGACGCCCTCTTCTGGTGTGTCTGGAGAAAGCAATGGTGTTCTCATATACATAAAATAAATATATAAATCTTTAAAAAAAATAAAGTGTGCTTCACAGTCTTAGGCAGATGAAGGGGAGGGGAGGAATGCTTCTGTTTCCGTATGCCCAAAATTATTCTGGAAGGTGCCCAGTGCAATCATGCTCTTTGCTTTCAGGCGGCTAGAAGAAGAGAGAATTTTCACTATGAACCCTGATTTTATTTTCCCATAGAAACTCTATGGATGCTTGACCTGTTCAAAAGAGACAGATAAAACCTAAAGCGAACAAAACAGAAGCGAAGGGGCTGTTTCTTCTATTTGAGCCGGGGCTGGGAAGGGACGCTGGGACCGGCCAGAAGGTGAGCTACTGAGCAGCAAAAAGAACAGCAAAGCAGCGTCTCGGTACAGGGGGCACGAGTCCATTTTATGTCAAATTAAAACCACCATAGTAGGTCAAAGCAGAGCCCTTCTCAGGCCGGGCATAACTCTCCTGCTTCCCACCCTAGCAGTCTCCGAGGTCCTTGAAGAGTCCTCCAGCCTTGGGTTCCCAGAGTCAGCCTAGGAGAGCCACAAGGCGCCAGGCTCTGTCTCACTGTTGGGGCAAGGGGTGGGTTGATGGGTTCTAGGTTCACACCAACCTTCTTCAACCCAAAGTGACTTGGCGACTCTGGGTCTTCTGCACACAGAAACAACGAATGGATGAGAGGATGTGCAGGCCACCAATTCATTTTTCAAATGTGTTAAGGGAAAGAAAACCAGCCTGTGTTTTGTTTTGTTTTGTTTGTTTGTTTGTTTGTTTGTTTTCAGTTCTATAAAGTAGTTCAAAGGACTGTTTTTGCAGGGCTATTTAGAGGGTAAGTCCTCCTGCGGCCATGGTGAGGCTTAATGCGAAGGCCAGCCCTTGGGTGGCGGGAGGGGAGACCCGGAAATGCTCCCGGGTCGGAATACCTGTAGCGCCTGTCCACTCAGCGGCTGTCAATCACAAGGAGGCTATAGCCGGGGAATGGACACACCACACCTCGTAGCTCTGCGGCTACGAGGAGACGCAGCTTCGAGGATTTGGGACAGGGTCACACAAGTGTCCTTGTGGTGATGACACTTTGGGCTTCCCACGTTTTCTACACGTGTAGAACTCCAAGCCCCCCCCCCCCCCGTAGTAGGAGAATCCACACAATAGTTGTAGCCAATGGCATTCCTGCACCCTTGAGGCCCTGAACAGCCTTCAAGTTCTCGCCTGGTGCCAGGCAAGCCATAGCCAGAAATGTCAGCGGCCCCTAGAGAGAGAAGGAGCCCTGCCTCACTGCCTAGGGAGCTGCCAGCACGGTGGCGGGTTCTATATGCGTCTGAAATACATGCAGAGCCACGGACATTTTGGAGTTGTTGCTAAACACGGGCTTCCCTCCTCCCTCTCCTAGTGGTTCTGAAGGTAGAAAAGGGCCCTGAAAGTCTTTTCAGTGCAGTCATGTGTGTTTATGAATTGATCCTGGTTTCTTTTTTTTTTTTTCCCCAGACAGGGTTTCTCTTTGTAGCCCTGGCTGTCCTGGAACTCACTCTGTAGACCAGGCTGGCCTCAAACTCAGAAATCCGCCTGCCTCTGCCGCCCAAGTACTGAGATTAAAGGTGTGCAAAAACCACCACCACCGCCCGGCTTGATCCTGGTGTCTGAGATACTCAGAACCACCAGTTAGCTTTCAGGCCTGTCAGACATCACAGGGGCAGGCTTAAAGAGTGTCCTTTTCTTGGATTTTCCAGGACCTTTCAAAGCTTCAGACCCACGGAGGGCAAAAAAATAAAACTGATTTGAGATTTGGATGCTTGTGCCCTCCTTGGAGAGAAGAAAATGGGGCATCAAAGGGAAGGGTCGCTCGCCAAGAGGCAAATGAGGGATGGGGGTACAGCACCATCCCAGGCTCCGGGACAGACACAGCCAGGGATGTAAGTCCCCAGAACCATTCCTCCCGAGAGCCAGGTTTTCCAGATGTGTTGGTCTTGAATTCAGTGACAGGAGCCAGGCACAAGTGGCGAAAGGGTACAGCCAGTCTGATCTCCTGCACCACGTCCACGTTTCCCACGCATCCCACGCTTCCCAGCAAAGTCGTAATGTAGCACATAAGTGAGGTTTCCCGATGTGTAAGTGTTAGCAGTTGTTAGAGATGAAACAAAGCTCCACATTGGTTAAGCAAAACACAATCAAGAGATAAATCAGGCCGTCGAATCATCTAGTTGGACTCTGTCCGGCTTTGTTCCCTTGTCCTCTGTGACTGTGGGTAAGATCACAGAAACAGGTCACAGGACAGGCCTCTCTGGGAAGGCTGGCCAAAATCAGCAAATAGAAACACAGTTAACCCTAAACTACAGGCGCTGGAGAGGCTGCTCGGTGGTTAAGAGCACTGGCTGCTCTTCCAGAGGACCAGGATTTTCTCCCTAGCATCCACGTGACAGCTCACAACTGTCTATAACTCCTGTATTGGGAGATCACAGCAATTTGTATATAATCAGATGTGCTAACCTGAGAGACTAGCCTGTGCTTCTAGGTATACACTTGATTGATTCATGTATTTTATGCATATGTATGCTCTGTCTTCAGACACACCAGAAGAGGGCATCAGATCCCATTATAAGGGGTTGTGAGCCACCACGTGGTTGCTGGGAATTGAACTCAAGGCCTCTGGAAGCGCAGTCAGTGCCCTTAACCACTGAGCCATCTCTCCAGCCAGGTGTGCACTTTAAAGATGAGCAGCAGATTCTCAAATGTTGTGACTAGAAGTACTGGCCTGGGTGTCCTTAGGCTGTCCTCTGGTGGGACTAGACTTCAGTGGCTCTCTTTACAACTGGGGATCCTAAGAGGGAGGGGCTGCCCACTCTTGGAGCTGTAAATGAAAAGGCTTGTGGGAGAGCTGGGGTGTAGATTATGAGCTGACACAAAGGAGCAGTCCAGGGAGATACGCTCCACTCCAAGCCACTCCAGGGTACTGCTGTTTGGTGCCGCGCGCGCGCGTGGGGCTGGGTATGTGCTGCCGTGGCTTCGGTCCCAAGTGTTCCGACAGAGAGGTCCTTGAATTTGAAGGAAATGAATAGAGAATGTGTATTCTGTTTCTCTGAAATCACCCAGGCCTTTCTCATTCGACCAAAGGAATACTAGTGAACATCCAGTTTCATTCCTTCCACTGACCCCTAGGGGGCAGCAGAGCAACGAGAAACAGTAACAGTGCCCAGGGCCCACCTTTCACGCTACTGCTGCCGACAGGATGGACGAGGCAGATTCTGGTTGCTCTAACTCCAGGATTCTGCTCCCACCAGTCTCTGCAGCAACACTCTCAACAGCCAGGCTGTTGTTGCCTTCATTGCTGGAGGCTTTCCTCAGTCCAAAGGAAAACAGCCTGGTTGGCCAGAGGCCGGTAACTGAGTCGGAGGGGCACTACCATGCCTAGGTAACTGAGCTTAGGCAAAGTAATTTCTTTGCTTTCTATCAAATGGGAAGAACGATCCTGCCCAGCCTTGTGTGATTCCCCAAGAGGACTAGGTGAAGTCACTCAGAACAGTGGCTAACACCGGGAGGTGTTCTCTCTAAGCCCTTACTGCTATATCCCATAATACCAAGCCGCTTTTGGGAAATGCAGTTTCTGGGAGACTGGGGGCGGGGGGGGAACTGGCTCCTAATAAATTAATTTGCATTTGGAATGAACTTAGATTATCCGATGTTTCGAAACAGTAGTATCTAGAGAGCGCTTTGAGATGCTAATTTGGATGAATTGCTGTTGGGTTAATAAGATTTCCCCTGCGGGTGTGAATCGCAGTATGTAAAGCCTGCCTCTCTAAAGTTCAAGACTCTAAATATAATAAGGTATTTTCCAGGAGTAAACCACATTCGGCACAATTGTTTCTGGAAGATCCAGACTGTACGGCCAATTGTGACCATAGACACTACCGTATGGGCAATGAGGATGAGCGCCGTCAAGCCCTCTCAAAGACAGAAGACGGTATAAACAGTCTGCGGGTGGCATTGGCGGCCACCCTCCTGTGACTTCCCACACTGCTCCAGCAGCCCCGAAGAACTTCTGTCCAGTTTAGTCGCTGGGAACACGAGCTGATAAAAATCGCTGGCGGTGGTGGTGCACGCCTGTAATCCCAGCACTTGGGAGGCAGAGGCAGGCGGATTTCTGAGTTCGAGGCCAGCCTGGTCTACGGAGTGAGTTCCAGGACAGCCAGGGCTACACAGAGAAACCCTGTCTCGAATACAAACAAACAAAAAATCACTGGAGAGAAACCAAGGTCAGAATGGGGGACTAACCTGGGCTAGCATGCAACAGGCCCTAGAACCCACCTCCAGAGCCTCAAAAGGAAAACAACATGGGTAGCCAGGCTAACAGACGCAAGCGGTGTGTCCGCAACAAAAGCTAGCTGTGCATATTCCCTTTCTGGAACTTTTCTTAACTCCACGAAGAGAGGACGAGTTTTTTGTTTGTTTGTTTGTGTTTTTGTAAGTTAAACACTAGGTGGTCAGAAACCACTTCCTATGTCCTCAGCAGGCACTGGGTGATGAAGATCTCTTTCTCTATAGCTCCAGAGCTCTTCATGCTGGCGTTCAGCCCTGCAAGACAGACCGGCTACACGCGGAAGGAAGGATCTGCTTGGTCCAGAGATCAGGATGCTGCCTCCCAATCCATTTACTCTGTCTTTCTCTTCATCTTTTTCCTAGGGCAGATTCTAGATGTCGATATACCTTTGTGCAAAGCAGAGAAAGGCTCCTTCCTCCAGCATGGTGGTATACGCCGATAATCCACTCAGGAGACCAATACAGAGCGATGGGGAATTTGACCATAGGACTAGGATAATTATCAAGACTCTGTCTCAAACAGAAAGGAGGAGGAAGGGGGGTGGGGGAGGAAGGGGGTCAAAGGGGGACAGAGGGGGATGGAGCAAAATAATAAGAAAGGGCTGGAGTTGGCTGGAGAGATGGCTCAGCAGTTAAGAGCACTAACTGCTCTTCCAGAGGTCCTGAGTTCAAATCCCAGCAACCAATGGTGGCTCACAACCATCTATCTGTAATGGGATCCAATGCCCTTTTCCTGGTGTGTCTGAAGACAGCTACAATGTACTCACATACATAAAATAAATACATTTAAAAGGAAAAAGAAAAAGAAAGGGATGGAGAAAGGAAAGGAAAGGAAAGGAAAGGAGAGGAGAGGAGAGGAGAGGAGAGGAGAGGAGAGGAGAGGAGAGGAGAGGAAAGGAAAGGAAAGGAAAGGAAAGGAAAGGAAAGGAAAGGAAAGGAAAGGAAAGGAAAGGAAAGGAAAGGAAAGGAAAGGAAAGGAAAGGAAACGACCCCTTCCAAAACAGTGTATTTTCATCTCTGGGAAAAAAAAAAAAAAACATGAAAAGGACACAGATCCAGGCTCAGAGCCTCCCTTGCCCTCTTGGTTGGTTTTGGTGCAATACACAGAATACAGATCTCCCTGGCAGTCTACAGCAGCTGAAGCCAGCCAGCCGCCGGCAGGGGCGGACAGAGCGCCCTGGCCTCTCCACAGTTCTCACCGAGCAGCAGGCCCAGCACAAGTCTCCGTTCCCCCTCCTAGCAGTCTTCACAGATCTGCTTCTGCCATCCTGGCCCAGGAGCCTGAGTCCTCCTCTCCCCCACGACCCCCGAGACAACCCTGCACAGACCTCTGGAATCTTTCCTCCAAATCCCAGTGTGAGTTTGAGGTCATGGTCTAAAACCACCAGGCAGGACTCTGGCCTTCTGGAGGGATAAGTTTTCTTAACAACTGCTGAGTTTACTTTCGGTTAAGTCGGGCGGCTTTGCCTGTGGGATATATGAAACTCACAGCTCAACGGCCCAGGCAATTCTCACCATCCAATTAGTAAATAAACGCCATTGTAATTTAAGGACACACCGCTACCCTTGCTACTTCCCCCTGACACTGAGACAGTAAGCGATACTGTGGGAACCCTGAAGCCTGCCCTGCGTAGACCATCGGCAAAAGGCTAGATTGCTTCTTCTGAGGCTGCTCTGCCCTGGAAGATTGGAATTTGGGGAGGATGCTTTCGGAAGTGATTTTTTCCCCCAGCGATGACAACTCTCAGTATCACATAAGAAATGAAATTGGAGCATTGATCTTATTCTTCAAATGTAGGATAGCTTCGATATTAAAATTAACATATAAATTTAGCATCCATCTTCTTCCCGACTTCCTTCTGCTGAGTAAATGCACACCGGAAGAATGAATCACCGAGACGGTATGCGGCGAGATCAAGTTCATTTTTCAAATCCGGTCAGTTCAAATGCAGCTAGAGCCTGTTCCCTGGGCACCCGACAAATGTTTCCAAGATGCTTCCCTCTCACAGACTTTGTCCAGATCGATTCACAGGGCGAGGAGGAGGACCCTGAGCAAGGGGGGGGGGGTCCCTGAGAAGCACATCCTAGAATACCTGGCTGCTACACCCACTCTTTCCTACCACCGTTTCTCTTCATAAAATTTAAATATGTAAAATGAGTCATTAGCTAGTTTTTCATTAACCTACCAACCTCCATCCAGAACCGGTCCTGCTTGCCCTGCGCCTGGTGTCTCCCTGGCCATCTACTGTTATTTAGGAGCACGTGAAACGGTTTGCACCCCACAGTGAAGATTGCTGCTCCTTTTCCAAAATCCTAATCAGCAGGGTAAAAACCATTCTCAAATGTCACCAGGAAACACCAGGAATAACTTGAAGGCTTCACAGCGCCTTCTTTCCCCCTGGGCAAAAAGGAGACCACAGATTCATGCTTTCCAGAAACAGACGTTTCTGTCTCTGTGTACCCAAATGTGTACCCACCTAGGAAATGGCGCCGTGTGTATTAGGTACTAGACTCAGAGTAAGCACCCAGGTGCTTACACAGTGAGGTCAACCTTGCTTTGTAAAGGGAGCCTGGGAACCTCAGTTCAAGGGTTTATATCCCTCGATTCTTTCACTCGGCACAGGTCTGAGAAGAAAAGCACCATGGGAGAGAGAGAAACCATTCTCTAATGTAGCAGATTCACAAGTTACCTCAAGAGGGTTAGGAACATGTAACTGCCCCCCCCCAAGCCAAGGATTCTAACTCACAGCAAAATCTGAATTCAGGAATCTGCCTTAGAGACGTAGCATCATCAGGATGCACAAACCACTTTGTGACGGAAGGATCACAGAACAACTAACACACTCTCGACATCTCAGGTGAAAGGAGCGTTTGACTAAAATTAGGAGCAGGCAGACCCTCACCAGAAGGGAACGGAGAGACTGAAGTTGAATGTGAATCAACTTCTAATCAGATGGGAGGGGCTTCCGGGTCAAACAGCGAGCAAGGCAAGTCCACAGCCCTGGGCCTAGTTGCCCTGTGATAGTTGGAGTTTTCTGGAAGTGAGGTGATTTCCCCCTGACCCCCAACCTGCGTGGGGAAGAGACGCTGAGTGCCTGTGCGCAGGTACGCCCAGCCCCCTTGAGCTCTGCACGCTGCAGCAGGATGCTCTGAGTCAGACTCTGAGAGGTTGAGCCACTTTAGCCCGAGGGCCCTGACTTCTAAGAATTGCAGAGGGAACAGGATCCAGGAACCCAAGTCACTCCAGAGCCCAGCCCACTCTCAGCCCACCAAAACATCTCCTCCAGAGATAACACAGGGTGTGGGGAGGGACCGGACCGAGGACTTACACCAGCTTCACAGGCAAACTGTTTCACAGATAGTCTGCTTTGCTGTCTGCCGTGAGTCTAGGACATTGAAGATGCATATCAACCAATTCTCAGTCCACCTGGGACCATTGAACCTGGAGAAGTGACATCTAGAGGCAGACTTCAGAACAGCTCGGCTCAAAAGGAAGCCTTATCATTGCTGCTTGGTAAACAAAGGCAGGCAAATCCCGGGGATGCAAATGTCTTTGAAAACGCCTTTGCCCTGGGCAGACCCAGACACTAGACCTCAGGGCCACTTCACGTCGTTGAGTTCAAAGGGCAAGTTATTCTCATTCGCTTCCTGGAAATACTAATGTTTACGCAGGGCCTCAGCAGCAGAATGGTATCTACTTTTCAAGCGCTCTGGTATGTAACTATGTCCGCAAAATACGTTAATAGTCCAAGCAACACAAAGAAATCTTTCTTTCTCAAAGACTGCTCATCCCAGAGGCACCCTGCGGAAACAAAAAATGATACTCTTCTTTTGAATAAGACCCTTCCTCCCAGGAGCTGGCGAGATGGCTCAGCGGTTAAGAGCACTGGCTGCTCTTCCAGAGGTCCTGAGTTCAATTCCCAGCAACCACATGGTGGCTCACAGACCATCTGTAATGGGATTGAATGCCCTCTTCTCCCAGAGCTGTTCTGGACTTGAAGGAGTCTCAGGAGGAACTGTGGCCCTTTTCCCCTCACTCAAGAGCCCCTCGAAGCTGACAGTTGTCAAGGGGTGCTCCCTGCATCTCCTCATGTAGAGGCCTTTGTGGTTCTTGACTGTCCATTTTCCCTTCCAGATTCATAAGGTTCCTAACAGGACTGTCTGACTGAAGCAATCATCACCCCCCTCTCAAGCATTCTGGAGAACAGTAAGTTATGGCACCGCGAGCCCAAGAACGCTTTCCCAGAGAAGTTGGGGGAAGCCCTGAATGCTTTTCCTTATACTAGAATCATCCACATGGAAATGGGGGGACTCACACCTCTATCCCGAATGTGAGGGGGAGGGACTTCCAGGGCTAGGGTGTTCACAGGTACTTCATGTGCCCCGTGGGTTTCGTGTCAGGTCTCTGCTGGACACACCTCGCTTCTTTCTCCCACTCGGCTGTACCCTGTTAATAGTTTCACGTTTTTACTGTGTTTTGCTGTTACTGTTCGGTTTGGAGTGCAAGGGAGTGAACCAGAGCCCGCGCCTGCTGAACCCAGGCCCCGCCAGTACAGGAAATGCCCGGTTTAAGACCTGTCCCCATGGAAAGGCTATCTTGGTTTCGGACCCATGCATTAGTAGGGAGTGTCTGTGTCTGGAGCTCTTCCTTCCACAAGCAGAAAAGACATCAACCAAGATCGTGTCCTTAGTTTATTTTTCTAGAGTCCTTACTTAGCATGCTACATTAACCTGACAAAGCTTAATCCCGTGTCCGCTTCGCGACACGTCTCATGCAGTTCACAGCTGGGATTGGTTTCATGTTGACAGTACCACGTGCTCCAGTTCAGCCACGTGAGAAGAAGAATGGTTCCTAATGGAGTTTGTCTCTGGAAACTCTCCGAGCTTACGTAAGAAAGAGCCTGTTCCGTCCGCTCTAGTCTGAGTGCAGTCTCTCTTTCGAACGTCCCTGCTCGAGGTCGCTTGGCCATCGAACCGCTACTCCCTAAGGGTCCCAGCATCCTGAGGCGTCCTCTTTTACAAAATGGCATTCAAGTATACTGTTTCACTGAACATTCCAGGTTGAATTTAGGAGTAGAGCTGACCCTCCCCCCAGCTAAGCCCCCCCACTGCCCAGCCTCCCAGAGCAGTCCTCGGCTTTAAACTCATTTACAACATTCAGCACTAAATCCACAGAGCAGAGCTAGTCGGCATTTTCCAGTGAAGTGCAGGGAATTAAATAAGTTATGTTTTTATTGCTAATGTATAGACTATCAAGCACAGTCACTTTGTCAAACAGGAGGAAAGAGCATACAGAATTAGCGGACTCTCCTGGGGAAGGCCCAGGGTTCCAACACACACAAAATGTCACCTGGTCACCACCCATTGGTACGCTTTACGATGACGTGTTGAGTATCCTAGAATCCGAGGAGTCAGACCGCTCATCATAGTCATCCTCTGTGTAGATGGACTGCTTTGTCACGATTGGACACCCATCGTCGGGGATGGAGATCCGAGGGTCCTCTGTGGTGCGGGAGGTGAGCACGGGCGAGCTCCGGAAGACGCTAGTGGAGTTACTGGGGAATGGACTGACGTACTGGGACCTCAGCTGGTACTGCTGCTGCAGCGTCATGGTGTTCCACAGGGTGACGTCATTGGGCAAAAAGGGGCTCGACTGGTTTCTGGCCAAAGTATTCCTCAGCATCAGCGGGTACCGGGGTGGCTGGGGGAAAGGATGCTGCAGGGGCACGGCCAAGGGGTTGGGGACCACGTTGCTGGAGTCCGCGGAAAAGCGTAAGGTGTCAGGGACTCGGAAGGCGGAGCCCACCGACCACTTGGAGGAGGAGATAGGGTAGGAGCCCAGCGTGTGTTCGAAGATATGGCCGCTGGAGGGCAGCACCAGGCTCTCTTCGGCCGTCCGCTCCGCCCCAGCCGCGGAGGACCGACTGGACAGCAGGACCTCCACAGCGCTGACCAGGTCACCCCCGCAGCCTTTCAGGATGAGCTCCAGTACAGTGGGCTTCTGGTTGGGGAAGATTTTCTTCAACACTTCCAGGGGTGGCCGGTTGGCTTTCAAGCTGAAGGGCAGAGAGACGGTCCCCGACGGGCCCTCGATCAGGAGGTGGCTCTGCTCGGCGTGGTACTTGGGGCTGTCGGGGCAGCTCTCGGGGTTGCCCCCGTTTTTCTGCACGGCGTACCCACCTTCATCCACGGACACGATCTCGGGGCTCTCCGGCGTGAAGCAGTTCTTGCTTTTGACAACATCTGGGGAGCTCCTCTGGTCAGTGTCTTTGTCACTGAAGGCCTCCGCGGCATTGTCCGCTGAACTGCTGTCGCCAAGTCGCTCTTCGGTCAAATCTGAAAAGGCAAGGGAACAGTTGGGTTAATCCCTTCCTGGTGTGCTCAGAGATGAGTCGAGCACCGCTCAGCCTTCTGAGATGAGGAAGTTTGGCTCAATGGGTCATAACACACTGCCAGCCTTTAAGGAAGAAACGAAAAGCCATTGGCAAATGGAGTCGGGGGTGGAGGGGGAGGGGGGGACTGGAGTCAGTAAAAGACGGTGCAATAAGTGTTTTTCTCGGAATGCTGTAGAAGAGGAGGCTTGTCTTAAACACACACACACACACACACACACACACACACACACACACCTATAATGGCCAGACATGTAGTCATCCATGTGACTACAGTTGCAAAACACAAACATTTTGGAAAGAACATTGTACCGTAGTTCATTCTTTTGCGTGGATCTTTGCTCCTTTTTCTGGTGGTAATTTTAGAAACGAGTGTCAAGTTTGAAATTAGATCTGCTAAGTTGGGGGCTCTGCTGCTGAATTCTGCACTGAGTCCCCAAACAAACCGATGTGAATGTCGTTTTTCCTCCTGTGTGAAGGAGCAGCCACACACCCCCAACAGAATAGGAGGAAAAGTCTAGAAGTATCCCAAGGTTTATCTTTTTGTATATGAGAATAAATAATAATAATAATAATAATAATAACAATAACAATAATAATAATAAACAGAATGGTCACATAAATGGATAACCATGGAAGGCCTGGACTTCGCCACACCAGCTACCCACACAGCAGGGCTGTGAGACTCTGAACCAGGCCAGAGCACAGGAAAAGGTCACAAGGTGGGGCTCTGGCCATCATCACCTGCTGCACCCCACCCCACAGGGCACTTTAATAATCCCATCTGCTTCCCCTGGCCTGGTTTTAAGCTAAATAGGGCTTGTGAACAGGACAGGTTTTTTTGTTTGTTTGTTTGCTTGTTTGTTTGTTTTTTATTAAATCAGGTTATCATGTACAATTATTAGTTGATATAGTTTCTAAGTGAAATGCAAATACAACCCTTGAAATCACTTGTTAAAAAAAAAAAAAAAAACCACACACACACACTGAAGGGCCAGGCAAAGTCAGCTCCCTGGGCCTTTACTAAAAGCCAAACAAAGCCAGTTCAAATTCCAGATGGCAGGACAGATGCTGGAGGGGAGAAAGAAATGGCTGGAGGGTTGGGGAACTGTCCACCATGTGTGGGAAGAGGTAGGTGGGTGCCTTTGTGTGAACTGGTGTGCCACAGGGAAGGACCTAGAGCAACATTTCAAAGTATGTTTGAAGGAGGAAGGATGACAAAGAATTTTCTTAGTAGAGCCAAGACCAGCTTGGCAACAGACCAGTTGCCAGCATGACATTTTAACCTAGGATGCTACCCAAGAGCAGAGAGCACTGCGGTACTAAATAGTCAGAAGGCAGTGGAAGGGGGCTTTGGGTTTCATTGTAAATAAAGGAACATAGTTTGTTTTACTAGCAAACTACATACAAATAGATTCTTATCCTTTAAAAATCTTAATCTGGAGTAACTGATCTGAAGGAGAGAGAGAGAGAGAGAGAGAGAGAGAGAGAGAGAGAGAGAGAGAAGCACTCCCAGTGAGGCAGTCTTCAGGTTGTGAGGACTGTGGGTCTGTGTTTTCTCTTCTGGCCTGAATAGTCTCATTGTGGGCCTTGCTGTGGGCAAACCTGCTTGTGTGCAGATAGCCAGAGGTGAAATTTCATCAAAGCAGCTTCTAGAAGGCACCCCCTCCTACCTGTTGTTGTTTACTTTCAACGCTTTGAACAAAGGCCCATTGATGGACATTTCTCTGACACCCCTTCTATCTTAAGCACAAGCTAAGCCAGCAAAAACCTGTAGCCAAACATATGTGTTTTAAAGCGTTCTTAGATTAAAACAAAGCACGCAGCTTTCAAGCACGTCTAATACGAATTCATTCTCATCCCAAATTGTCACTTTCATTACATTGCTCTTTAATTAAAAACTAGAAGGTTTCCATTGTTGGGGTTCATTTGTAGTCTACACAATGAATCTCTGCTTTGCTCCCAATGGCTACTCCTGGGTTCACCAAAGACCTAGTTTTACAAGGGTGGGGATGGGGAATTCGCCAAAGACCTACTTTTATCAGACAAATGTAGCATCTTCTCTCCAACTGCTTCCCAGGACAACAGGTCCAGCTTTTTACCTCCCAATTATTGAACTGCTTGAATCCCCTGTCCTAGACACACAGGCCAAACCTGACCAAACAAAAAGGTTCATGTAGTCGGGCGGTGGTGGCGCACACCTGTAATCCCAGCACTCTGGGAGGCAGAGGCAGGCGGATTTCTGAGTTCGAGGCCAGCCTGGTCTACAGAGTGAGTTCCAGGACAGCCAGGGCTATACAGAGAAACCCTGTCTCAAAAAAAAAAAAAAAATCCAAAAAGCAAAAACAAAAAGAAAAACAAAAAGGTCCATGTAGATTTATAGTCTAAGCAGCCTGCACTCGTGTATAGTCATTCCCCTTGACATATGACCCCACAGAGAACCCCCCTATCACTCTATTCCAAACCCTGGAGAAGGGGTGGGCAGTGATGGTGTGTTGGCTCTGAAATAGGCACACAATTGCATCCTGACCCCTGTTCAATGGAGCTTTGGAAAACAAGTTAACAAGTTCAACACTTTCCCCCACGTACATACCGAGATGATGTTTAGAATGGCTCACATCTCTCGACACCCAGATTCAGCTTTTATTATCTATCATCAGCACCAAGCATTGATTGACCTTACCATAGACCAAAACAAGGATGCAGAATTAAAAAAAAAAAAAGATGGAAGACAGCAGGAAGCATGAGCTCATGGAAGTTATCATCATGGGGAAATCGGTGCATGGGCTGGAGAGAAGGCACACATGACCAGACACGGTTTGGGAGGCATCGAATACATTATCCACAGGGATCCCAAGGCTGGAGCAACCCACACTGTTCATCAGTGAATGACGGGATAAACAACGTATTCAGACTCAAAAGGGAATGAAATTCTGATATCTGCTACATAGAAGAACTTTGAGGCTATTCTACCTAAAATAAGCTGTCCACAAAAGAAGTTGTGTGATTTCACTTCTATGAGATGCTTAGAATGGATCAAGTACAGAGACAGTAGAGAGGCAGTTCTAGGGGAGGAGAGACAGGGGGTTACTCTTTTTTTTTTTTTTTTTTTTTTTCCGAGACAGGGTTTCTCTGTGTAGTTCGGGCTGTCCTGGAACTCACTTTGTAGACCAGGCTGGCCTCGAACTCAGAAATCCGCCTGCCTCTGCCTCCCAAGTGCTGGGATTAAAGGAGTGCGCCACCACGCCCGGCGACAGGGGGTTACTCTTTAATGAGGTTTCCATCAAGCATAATGGGAAAGTTCTGGGTGGACAGTGGTGACTGTTTCAAAGCACCATACATGTCTTTAAAAATAAAACCCTATATTTTACCATAAAACAAGAAAAATAGGACGTGGTATCACAGCAGTCTGCTGAGTTGGTAAGGTTTGTTTTTGTTTGTTGGTGGGTTTGCTTCTGCTCAAGAAATGACCTTGTCTCTGAGAATAAGGGGCACGCACATTTACACACCTGGAAAGATCCTAACTTGGCTATCCTTCACAGAAATGAGCTAAAAAATCGCCTCGTGCCATTTCGCATGCCTTGGGTGAATTCAAACACTGAAAACTTCTTCAGCAAAACCGTTTCATCACCCAGGTTCAGTCTCCCACGGCTGACTTCAGGCTCCAGGAATCCCCTGGACCAGAAGGGTAGTGAGGGACACTTAGAATGGATGCTGTAGCTACTCAATCAAACCTGTGTCATAAAAAACAAAACAAAAATATGTGTTTTCCTCAAGGCAGCAACAGACACTGGGAGGCAGGCTTTTGAGTCGGACAGGATACAATTCTACCTCTGTATCTGTTTCCCAAGTTCTGCAGAACACACCTCCTGTCATCTTAGGTGGCTGCCTGCTTGTTCCCGTAATTGGAAGGCCTCAAAGGACACGTGGTGACGAAGCCATTCTCCCCTCTTTGTGTTGTCCTTCGCTCCTGTTACTGAGACACGCCAACGCACTGTGGCACTGTGCACTTCGGGGTATTTGAGCAGTGGAGGAGGAGGAGGAGCACTGTGCTGAGTCATCCCTGCTCTTTCAAGATTTCTGGGCTCTTCAGCTCCCCACTCTCCGTGTCCAGGCTATGGCTAAATGTGAGGAAAGCTGGTGGGATGTCCTAGGAATCGGATGCATGAATTAAGGACTTTGTAACCAACTGAGCTCAGCAGTGCTTAGGCTGAGAAGGCGGAGGGGGAGGCACGGGCCAGGGAGAGAAGCAGGCTCACATACCAGAGGGCAGGCACACAAATTTGAGAGATGAAGGTATGCAGGATGCCCACCAGCACCCAAGGGTGCTGGGTTTCAAAACAGAGCCAAGGATGATGGGGCCTCAAAACCAAACTCTTCACCCAAAAAATAATTTCTGAGAAGCAGAATTGACAGTCCCTGCAATTTGGAGGGGGGTACTCGAGGGCCTATTATTGTACCTAAACTAAAGTCATTGCAAGTTGCTATAAACACAGTCTTTCACAAGTAATTACAGAGGCTAAGAGTTAAGCTTAGTGTAAAGAATAATTTAATAATAGGTATTCCTTTACATTTCCAGGGTTTCCCCTCCTAAATGAACTGTACAAATCATTCCAATTGGTGTAAAGCCCAAAAGCCCTTCCAGATACAGAACCATAGGATATCAGCTGAGAAAACGAGACAGGAATATTCCCAGGACCCTCCGCCTTCCACCTTGTTGAAACAGAGACTCTAATCGGAACATAAGGAGAGGAAGGATATCTCAACTGGCAGTTTTAACTCTGCATACAGTCCAGGAAGGCAAAACCAGCCAGTCAAAGGTAGATGAAACCATGACACTGTATTTCTGTCATGCCAGGCCAGTTAATACAAGCGTGGACATGCTTTTTAAGCATTACAAAAGAAAGAAGCCAACCCTTTAAAAGATATTACCAAATATTCAATCTCCCACTTCATAGCCCATGAAGCAGACATGCTCACATGCCAACCCTGAAGCAAACTTTTCTTTAGGTTTATGAGAGCTCACTGAGGACACATTTCCTTTGAAAAGCAAAGCCACCTCCTTCTAAGCACACGTGCCATGCGATGACAACTATCCCTTGTTTTTTGCTAATATAAAATAAAATAAAATAAAACCACACATAATAGTGGCTTCCTGTCTAAAAATTACAATTTGAATTTTATATGAATTTCTTCATATAAAAATACAACTTTTTAAAAAATGTATTCAAAGAGTTTAAGAAAGCCTGCCATGTGTGTGAAACAAACACTCTGCTCAAAACATACACAAACGGAAAAGTGTTCTGACTTAGCTGTCACTGGCATTAGAGACTCTATCCAATTAGTGCACAACACCTAAAGCCACCTAACACCTAGAGCATGACACAAGCGCTGACCGGATTCTCAAATAACAACTCACGTATCACAGACTCTCCTGTCCCTGAAGCGCACCACGAAGTTAGAAATGTTCCTGTGATTTTGGGGAAGTAGATCTCTGGGTGGGAACCCATGCCCATAAATAGCTACAGCAGGAGAAGGCCCTCAGAGGCTTCCGGAGTCAAACATTTATAAATGCACAGCCATCTCTCATACTTCCTGTTGATCTCACACTAGGAGTAAGGAGTCATTAAATACTGAGTGAGTAGGCATTTAAAGAAAGTGGTGATATTAATAAATCTTGTTCTAAAATTGTGTGTGTGTGTGTGTGTGTGTGTGTGTGTGCCTGAGTGTACATAAAAATACTCAATGCTTTGCTTTGTAAAAGGCCAGCCCTGGCTTAACACTATATAATGGGTTCAGGATGATCTCTTTAACCTGGCATGGTAGTACACACTTGTAATCCTAACGCTCAAGGGGCTGACAGGAAGACCCTAAGTCTGAGATTCTATAAAACCAAGATTTCATAGGGACATTGCTTAGAAAGGGCTGGTGGGCTTAAGGAAGCATAGCTTACAAGTGTAGACTTCGTGTGTCTTACAAACACAATTCAGCATCATCAGTTTCTAAGAAAGAAACTAGAAGCTTTGAAAAGGTTGAGGGGAAATCTACACACCCACCTGTTCGTCTCATCGGATGCAGCTGGCGTTTGCTTACCCTGCTGCTTAACAAATCCCCTTAAGTCCCCTGTATCCCTAGGTACGAGGCCAGGTAAGATTATACACAGGTAAGCACAGCACTGCCTCGGCCACTGCTAATCTTTTGCCAAATTCCAAAGTATCTGATCAGCTGGTCACACTTTATGATGCGACACAGCGAGTTACACAGAAGCCAGAAGCAGGGAGGACTACGGGATCTTCACACAGAAGGGAATATTATTCACACACGAAGACACGGAGCTAATAAAGCAATACTCTGGGGGTGGAAAACAGTACAACATTGATGTCAGCCTGAAATTCAAGTCTGACTAGTCACTGGAAGGAAGAGAGCATCGAGCCCAGAACCGGTGAATGTTCTGAGTTTCTCATAATGTCCTTTGATTTGGAAGGCAGCTGGACTTTGTGAAATCTGTTTAGCCATAAAACAAAATGGAAAACCCTCACCTACCTCTCATTTTGTTTTTTCCTTCCCAGAAAAGAAGAGTGTGCTGATTAGGCCAGGGGACAGCTAAGGTGCTGTGTGGGAGTCAGACTATGTGTATGGCGAAGCGGTGGCCCTTTGATGTCCAAAGGCCTGTCATGTAACCCAAACTACACTGGACTAACTGGGGACTCCAAGGACCCGAGTGGCTAATGGCTAGAGACGGTGGGGGCTGCAACCGGTTAGACAGTTAAAGGAAGAAAGCCATCATGGAGTGGAAAAGAAAGCAGGCAGGCAGGCAGGCAAGTGGGTTTTCACTGGGCACTCTTCCTCCCAGTGAGGAAGAAATGCAACAGTTCCAGAAAAGGCTCCAAGTCCTGCAGGGACTTTGATTTATGAAGATTTACCCCCCTTCTCTCTGTAAAGCTGTTAGCAGAAAGTGCTGACTTGCTGCAGAAAAGAATTCCTCATCGATGCTCTTTGATTGTATTTTGCAAACAAAACGCCTGTTGCTTGGTAACGTTTCACTTGAGCCTGACCTTCTCCAAAAGTTATTGCTATCAGATTCGATTTACACTGTCCTCCCGTGATTACTGTAATCTTTTAAACCCGAGAGTTCATCCATCAGGGAGAGGAAAAGTTGTTGTACTCGGAGAGAGCACCGTCATCCCTCAGATTTATAAGGCCTGGAGCAGGCTGGGGTGGGGGTGTCTCTGCCTGGCAACAGACTCCAGCTCCTAAGGGAGGACTCTTGGTTCCCTTTAACCTTAGTCCTTGGCTCCATCAGACTGACAAGAACATTCCAATGCCCCTCAGGGTAAGCAGGATCAGGAGGAAGCAGGCAGGGGGTGGAGGCCTGAGGGGCTGAGAAGGAAGGGCTGGAGGAGACATGCTTTAGTCCTTAGTTAAGGAGGAACAGTGACCAGGGGCAAGCAGACTGCCTTCAGTACCCAGGAAGCCAGCATGCTGTCACTATAAGCCTCTCCTGGGCTCCTGGCCACTCCATTCAGGGCTAGGGCAACCAGAGAGGCCAGCCTCCTCTGCCTGGTCAGTCAGGCATTCCCCTAAGTCACTGCAACTGACCTACCCAACAAATCTAGCAAAGAAAAGACTGGATTCAGCCCGAAGTCAGGTCTGAATAAGAGGTCCCAAGTGGCAGTCTTGCTGTCCTCCTATTTCTTCCTAGCTGGCTTTTCTTAAAGCCCCTTGCTTCAAATCCAGCCATCTTAAAGCCAGATGCAGTTTTCAGGTTTTGGTTTGTTTTTCGTTTTGTTTTTGTTTTTTTTCTCCCAGTTCACAGGTAGACACCCCAGATGACTTGTAATTGCTCCCCTTCTTCCTTGCCCTGGGTCTACAGTCACACAGGAACCCTTAACGCAAATACCCAAGGATTTCTCTTTGGAGAATTAAAAGGGAAAAGAGTTAAACTGAAGGAAGCAGACTGAGCAATCTGAATCAAGCTGGAGCAGTCATAAAGGTGCTTCAGCAGGAGGCAAAATAAAGTCAGCTTCCCAAAATCTCTCTCTCTCTCTCTCTCTCTCTCTCTCTCTGCCTTGCTGTTTGCCTCTTTCAGAATTAAAGGATATCTTACTTTCCTATGCAGCCTTCTCTTCAATCTCCAACCAAATGTCCTTCAAGAGCATTTAAATAATATATATATATCAGTTATTTAAATTAAATTCTATTAATCTTAAATATATTTATTGTATATATACATATATATACATATGGCATATATGTGGAATCTATATATTTAGTGATATCAAACACATATGTATGTGTATATATATGGCAGACATACATACACATATATACATACGTATATATACACAGACATATATATATGTATGTATGTATTCTGCCATATGGCAGATATACACCGAGGAAGATTCCACAGCCACTGATCTTTCCTTTCCAGGCACCAGGGCTTATGAGCACCCAGGACCCTCCTCTGGAGGAAAAGTTTGGGGTAAGGTAGCAAATGTGACTTGTCCATAACCCTTAACTTCCAGATCCCGGAAGTCCTGGAAGATCCAGAGCCCGGGGTCCTGGTCCGGCTGGCTTGGTTGGTTTGATTAAGCCTCCCAGGTCAGAAGCTCAAACAGCTGCAAAAGGTTAGGCTCCCTGCGCTGTTTTCGTGGGGGGAGGGGAGGGTGACCCAAAGGGAGTCAGGAGCTGGAGTATGTGGGTTGCATAGTGTCTCTAGTGAAGGGTAGCTTAGAAACTGGAGCGCAATCAAAATCTAATTTAACTACATCAGACATGACTGGGAGAAGTCTGTAATTAAAATTTTTTTCAATCCGTGGATGAAACCGCCAGTAGAATCTTCTTAAACTCACACTGGAAACAAACAGTGCTCAAACATTCCTCTGAGACATCTGAAGGAGAGCTCAGGAAAGATTCCTTCCGGTTAGAAAACCGAGTTTCGGTGTTCAAGTCTCTTCCCTGAACTACATGGGCTTTCTCCCATGATGCCTAGCCAACATCCTTCTTAAGGCCTGTGTTTTCCCTCAAATATCCGGAGAAGAAACGTACTCCCTCCGTGTGCCTGTGCCAGGCTCCGCCTGCACTCATCAAGAACTCAGTGGCGGCATGTGGATGTGGGAGGCCCTCTGCCTGCCAATTTCCAAAACCCAAGCTGACCAAGGAGCAGGCCTAAAGGGTCTCAGAGACCTCTGCTGAGCACTGGTTCATGGCCCTTCCACCCCAGTGGGGCCACACTTTTCGCCATGGAATGGACTAACGTATACAGGAAGATCTAATATGCTTCTAAAGATGATGGCGCACCACAGACATGCGTTTTTGCAGAAATGCACAGCGATGCGGCAACAGACAGCTTCAACCAGGAGGTCTTAATTCGGCTACCCCTCCCAACGGAGTTGCTTTTTTAAAGCACGTGCTGCATAGAGCAGTCTTTTTGGGTTCCTGGTGAAAAATTGTACATCAGCTTGGTTTTAGAGCCCTCTCTCAAACCAAGTGATTATTTTCTTTTCCTTAACGGAATGCAATTGATAAACGAAAACAAAAGTTAGTTAGCAAATGTGCATAATATGTGATGGTGAGACTGAACCCCTGGTCCCACACCGCTCAGTCTCTGGCCCTCCTCCTCCTCCTCCTCCTCCTCCTCCTCCTCCTCCTCCTCTTCTTCTTCTTCTTCTTCTTCTTCATTTTCCTCCTCCTCCTCCTCTTCTTTTTCCCCTTCCCCTCCTCCTCCCCCTCTCAATTACTCGTCCTCAATTTGGAAGGCTCAGGCTACCCCTGAGTACCTGGTGAACATAGACGGGAAAGGAATCATGCAAGGAGCCTGGTTTGCACCCTTGAAATTCTTTGCGCCTTTTAACTCTCCTCAGGCATGGCCCTCCCGCTCCAGCCTGGCCTCCTCAGTGCCCTCACCCACTCCCTCCCTTTCTCCTTGCTTTGGGTTTTGTGGCCCTCTGTAAATTTTGGCTATGGAGAATATGGAGAGGGACAACCCAGGAAGGACCTCACGATGCTAAGGGAGTCCCCTCTTGGACAGAGACCACAGAACTCAAGGTTACTGCTCTGGAAGAGCTGCTTGGCAGGCGGCTGGGCGATGGATTGTAACTCTGTCTTCTGCTCTCGTCCTGGGGACTCTAATCCCAGAGCCAGGAAAAGCTGACTGGAAAATGAAAAGTGAGTAGCACGGAATTCTGGGACTGAGACCAAACTCTCCTCCTAGTTCTCAGGACAAATCCAGGAAGCCCTCTTCCCCACCTCAGGCTCTAGTTTCTCTACCGGCAAATCCGCAAATAAAAGATGAGGGTCGTGGGGCGGTGCTTCTGAGACACGCTTGTAGTTGAATAAGACACAAAACCCAGTCAGCAAACTGCTTTCTGAACTTCAGGCCTACAGGGCACAACTGAGCCAGAAGGTGAGACTGACTGGCCAAGCCACCTACCCCGGAACCACACACCAACAGTGAATAGCTACCCCCCCCCACCCACACACACACCCCAGTTCAACACAGTGCTCTGGGGTTCTCTGAAGAAGAGCGTCACGGAGCGGCTGAGAACGTAGAGACAGTGGCTCTAGCTACCGCGAACTTCGGGCCTTTCAGTCCTAATTCCAGTACTCCCCCATTCCGGAGGAGATGGGCCTGTCTCCTTTGTACATTTACCCAGTGAAGGAGAAACACCAAACTCCGTGGAATTCCGGTTGCCATGAGGCTGAGAGAGGCCAGGAGTAAAGCTAGAGGTCCCTCCGAGGAAAGAAAGTAAGAGGCTTAAAATGGGGGCAGCCAGACTCGGGAAGGACCCACAAAGAGAGAAGAACCAAGTAGAAACTGGGGTCTGCCCACTGCCAGGGCTCAGAACCCGGTTCCCTCATCCCCCAAATCAAAGCATTTCTGAACAGCGGGACGCTGGATATCCAGAAAGCCCCGCATTATTTCAAGCCAGGCCAAGCCCGCATAATCCTGAAAAAGCACTTGCTAGGTTTTCTCCATTGTAGGCCAAGGTTTGGGTTTAATTTCTTCACACCACAACAGCCCGGGAAACGGCATTAAAGGACCAAAGAAGTAGATCAGCAAAAAAGAGTTAACTGGTCTCACTTTGGAGTCTTTTGGAACCTTTTCCTTCTAGTTCTTTAAAGGTGTTCCCCGCCCCCTCCCCCGCCTCCATCCCCCCCACTCCGAATTCTAAGTCTTGAGGCCTCTTAGTTCCTTTAAGTAAGAGACAGAACGCCTTTTTATGCTTCTGTGTCCCGGACCAAGCCAAGAATCGCCTAGAAACTGCAAAGCCATGGGCCCTGACTGCTAGTCAGTACCTACTTACCCCCTCGCTCCATGTGAAAACCCCCGACCCCCGCCTAAAACTGGCAGCCAGGAAAACCCTCCTCATCTTGGTGCGTTTAAAGTCGGTCTTCTCCGAGACGTCATTTTACTCTTGGAATTGACCTGCTATATTCCATTTCAACCCAGGGGAAGCATCTGACGATAGGGTCACACAGCCGGGCTATTTGGTTGGCCCCTCTGGCGGGCTCCTGGGTTCCACCGGCTTCAGACTCTCAAGACCCCTTTTTTTCTCCTGGAGAGTAAGAACCGGTGCCTGGTGGGGGTTGGGCAGGCTCAACCAGGTCAACTTCTCACAAACTCGTCCTCAGCCTTCCCCACGGATCCCCGAGAGCCCTCCAAGTCCCCCCATTCGTAGCGCGACCCCAGTCCCGCAGACGCTCTCACCTGGCTTAGCTAGCTGCGCCGGCAGCGTCCCGGGCTGGGGCTCGGCGACCCAGCGCAGCGCGGCGGCGGCGGCCAATTCCGCGGCGGGACGAGGCGGCGCCGGCGGCTGGGACGCCTGGGAGGCTGGAGAGGACTGCGAGGCGGTGGCGGCGGGGGCCGCGGCGTCCCCCGGCGGCGGGGGCCCTGGCAGAGCCCGCAGCGAGTCCGGGATGAGGCTCTCCAGGCTCTCGTTGGCCTGCTGCCGGCGCAGCGCCACCTGCGCCGCCATCACCCGCTGCCGCTCGATGATCAGGATGCACTTCTCGCAGGTGCAGTCCTTGAAGCGACAGTAGCGCTTGTGGCCCTTGAGCCAGGAGAGCACCCCGTGGTTCCGGCAGCGCGCGCACTTGGGCGTGCGCTGCAAGGGCGCCCGCGGCGGCTGCGACACCGGGCCGCCCATGTATAGGTAGGGGGAGCCGTAGCCGTTCATGCCCAGGGCTCCCCCCGGCCGGCGGCGGGAGCTGGAGCACGGAGCTCGGAGGCCCGCTCTCGGGAGGCCCCGGAAGGTCGGCGGCGGCCGGGAGGTACCGCAGCAGTCTCCCTGGCTCCGATGGCGCCCTCAGCCCGCCGGTCCCCACGCGCGCCGCTTCTCTGCCCGCCGCTCTCCCGGGCGCAGGCTCCACCCGCTGGTCCTCCCAAACCGGGGCTCTCCGGCAGCTGCAAGGAGCCGGGGAGAGCTCTGATTACGGTCTGAGCCACTTCCTTCCCTGGTCCCTTCCTGGCAGACTGGACTCAGCACCTCCTCCACCGCCCCCCCTCCCTCCTCCCTCCCGCCGCCACCCCCCAGCCACCCCCTCCCTCCCGGGGTCCCAGCCTCCTCGCGCTCCCCACGCGTTTTCCTCCTCCCTGGCAGACACCCCTCGGGTTCCTGCTCCTCACCTTCCCCGCCACCTGCAGCCAGGCCTCTCAGGCGGGGGCGCTCACAGCCCCCTCTTCCAAGCGCTCTGTTACCGGTTCCAGAGCCGGCAGGGACTGCGCCGCTGCAGTACAGCGGGCGCGCTGGGCGGACGGGGCGTGGGGCGGGGGACGGTGGGGAGGGGGGTGGGTGCACGTAAGCCAGCCCGCAGGCCTCTCCCCTACCCTCTCCGGTCGCTCCAGGGCTGGTCGCAAAGCACCGAGCCCTAGACCGCTTTCATTCCCCCGCCCTTGGTCTCAGCAGTTCGGAGCTTGCGAGGGAATTGAGGGTACACCGCAGGTCGGCCCCCGGAAGAACCGGGTTTCAAGAACGGACAGTCTCCACCTGGCAAGAGGAATCGAGAGGGGTGGGTAGTGATTCGGGAATTCTTCGCTTCGTTTTGCAATCTAGTTTCTTTTTCGTTGCTACCGAAGAAAAATGAGTATTTAAAAAAAAAAAACTGTCAGGCTTCAGGAAGACAACTCGTTTTCTAGGGTAACTTTAATTACTTACTTACCTCCTTCTGTTTTTAAAATAAACAGTCTCTATCTTGAAAGAGCTCTGCTTTGGAAGGCCCGGGAAGTGATCTCTTGGATGTTTTCCTTAAGCACTGTTTAAACTTTCCGAGAGTGTAGGCAGAAGACGAATTAGTGGCCCCAAAGTTACCTGGTAGTTATTTCTGCAACGGTCATTGAATGCCAAGGTCCTGAATTGCCCAGTTCAAATCCCCCACAGCCGCTGTGTTTGACTTACGAATAAGAAATAGAACCTACTCATAATAATCTTTGCGAGATGGTGGGAAGAGTCTCGTGTATAACATCAGACCGCATAAGCCTTTTTTTTTTCTTTACAGCATAAACTTCGTTTATTTTCTTTTGCTTGTTTTCAGTATTGGTTTGTCCAATGTCGAGTACCACTGCGTACGCGTAGAGAAGACTGCCTTCTTTCACTCAACCAAGAAAACAACCGAACAAAAATCCAGGCATAATGTAAGCTCTGGACCGCTTTAACAACCTCAGTGGGAAGGAGTCGAGGGAAGTCCTGGACGGTCTAGTAGCGGCCCCTGGGAACCTGCGCTCCGCAGTTTACTGTGCGGGCGAAAGTTACTGTAAACGGGTCTGCGGCAGTACCTGACTCCCGAGCTGCGCGGAGGCCATAGTCCCTTTCTGAACATTGCTTTCCAGTGCCCAGCCCTACAGCCAGCCAAGAGCAGACCGCTGGCGGTCTGGGTTTGCTGTAAAGTCTAGGACTGTGCCGTCGCGAGTAGAAGCAGCAAGCTCTCTGCCAGGGAAGAGTGATTTGGAACCCAGAGAGAGCTTTGAACGCGGAACATAAATATAGCTTTGTACCCTTTCCCCCTTCGATGCCCTTAGCTATTCGGGTTTCAGGTGCGTGGAGGAGTTGGTAGTTGTTCCCGGGCTGACCTCCTGGGACTGGGAAGGAGGAACCCTTTGCACACGAATGCCATCTCCGAGATACTGTCCCAAAAGCTGCACGGAACCAGTACCCCTGGCTTTCGCCCTTCTCCCCACCCCCCATTCTTCTAATCTGGCCCCTTACCACCCTTAATCAGGGAAACGAGTTCCTAACTCTACAACTAGTAGGACTTTTCGTAAATTGTGGAGATGGGACGCAAGGGTCACACGGGGATCTGTGGGGCCTGAAACAGAAAGGGAAAAAAAAAAAAGAAAAGGTGCCTACAGCAGTCACTTTTCATGATCTGCGAATGGCATGAATCTGGGAACTTGAACTGTTTTGATCTGAAATCTGTGCATTAGATGCACATTAGAAAGATGTAGGACCACGGACTTTTACCAAAGCTGAATTTCTCTTTAAATGGTCAGCGAAACGGATCAGGAAAATAAGAGTAACTAGTTTCTCTGAGGAAGGAGAGCAGCGGAGCTGTGCACCAGGATTCAAGGGGACATTTTCATTCTCAAAGCAATCCCCCTTCCTTCCTGGGTCACCTAGCCACCCTATCCCAGTGCCACTTACACACTCTGGTATTATTTGTTCTGGGCCCCGTTTCACTCCAGTGCACATCGAGGTTGGGATCTAAATACTCATTTGATATAGCGCGGTAATCCTTTTCTCATATTTGATGGGAATGTTTTCCATATCCCAGTATTTGACAACATCTCC